>CM064492.1:69776757-70374725 GCA_032716605.1 Paralithodes platypus | reverse complement strand
CTTCATATCTGTACATCTCATGTTCTTCCACTAAATTGTAAAATGTGTATTTTCAGCTCATGAGGCTGCCATTCTTTAATAAACCGTTTATTATTATTATTATTATTATTACACATAAATGCTCAGTTGCTGACAGGATACACTAGCTTGCATTCTAAAACATTATGTGTTTGCTCAAAGCAAATACGGTATAAATGATTCCACAGCAGTGTATATTTTATAGTTGCAAATAAGTACATCACCATTGGATATAACATTTATATGTTAACGTTTTACTGCAGACTATATTAGAATAATTATTTTGATCGCATTAACTAAATCTTGTTACAAACTCACACATAAGAACATCCCAAGCCCCCACACACAATATATATATATATATATACACTATACATACAGTCTTATTTAAGTTCGTAATTTAAAGTTTTCATATTATAATTTATTCTTACTTGCTTGCTGATTGCTACGCAAGAACATTTATAACGTGAAATAACTCCCGGTGAGGTAATCAGGGTCTGCAATGCACATGTTAAAATACCATTTTCAACAGTCAATATATCTGTATTGATTGAAATTTGGAATTTTATTTATAGAACATGACATGCTTAAAATGTTTTTGTTAATGTTATCCTGAAGTTTGGCACACCTATTAATGAACACCCTGCATTAGGTGACATTTTACGTTCTGGATTGTGTTCTTTTATTTAAACATATTATTTTATTAAGCGTTATTTCCACATAGTGATTTTGATTAATTCTTTTGCATCTATATTGTGTCGTCCCAGTTTTGGCTTGTTTATTTTGCAAGTTTTACAATTTAATAGTACGGTAATATGGTTGAGTGTTTCATCTGCGAAGTGTAACCCAGTGTGTGATAGTGTTATGTCCAGGCAGCACTGTTTTGCATATGGTACCTCCAGGGCCAGAGACAGAAAGTTTACTTTGAATATACAGTATGCCAGACTCCAGTATTTCGTACCCTACAGGAAATATATGTTGAGTAGACCAAAAACATTTATGACGTGAGTAACCTTAAAATATCTATCTATCTATCTATTGCCTGACGCCTGATCCCCGAAGGGATGGCCACGAACGAACCGCCCCCATGCACCTCAGTCAGTCGACGCCCCTCCCCCCAACCAGCACCGCCTTCGTTCATGTACTTCCTCACTCCATCCTTCCACCTCTCATTCGGTCTACCTCTCCCTCTCTGTCCCTCCACCTCGCTCTCGTACACCCTCTTAGTCATTCTCTCGCTTTTCATACGTTCCATATGGCCGAACCATCTCGAGTTGTTCCTTTTCACACTTTCCAGCACATCTACCTCCACACCACACCTCCTTCTTACTTCCTCATTAGTCTGTCTATCCCTCCATGTAACTCCGCACGCACTCCTTAAGTAATTCATTTCCACTGCTCTCACTCTTGGTCTGAGTCTCTCAACCAACGTCCATGCTTCGCTTCCGTAAGTCAGTGTCGGGATTACCACACTGTCATGCAAGGACTTCTTCACTTCCATACTGACCACCCTATTTCTTGTTACTGCTTTTACCGTTCCTACAACCCTCTTCCCCTGTTGTACCCTCTCCCGCACTTCTTCATCCATAGTCCCATCTTTACTCGTGTAGATACTTAAAAGAGTTGACGATCTCCATAGCCTGACCGTTCAGCTTCACCTCACACTCTGTGACTTCACCCCTTTCGAAGACCATAACCTTGCTCTTCCCCGCATTTACCTTCAAATTCCGTTTTTCGCACACTGTTCCAAACTCATTGACCAGACCCTGCAACTCCCATTCATTATCACTCATCAGAACTGTATCATCCGCAAACAGCAGTATAGGTAGCTTCCACTCAATTCCCTCCCTTTTCAGCGGTACACCAACATCCACTGCTCTTGATAGTATTTCTTTCATGACTCCATCCATATATACAGTAAACAACCACGGGGACATCACACACCCCTGTTTCAAACCAACATTCAGGTCAGAGAATTCGCTCTGCTCACTTTCCACACATACTGCCGCCTTTGCACCCTCATACATGCTCTTCACCGCTTTCAGAAACTTGCCCTTTACTTCGTATATTCTAAGTACTTTCCACAAACCTTCTCTATCCACTCTGTCATAGGTCTTCTCCAAGTCCATAAAGGCAACATACACCTTTTGTTTCTTCCCAAGCTATTTCTCCACAACACAATTCAAGTACAATATCTTGAATACAGGCACTCTAGCTTAAAGCAGCCCCATAAATTTCAATAGATCTATTGTTTCTGGTTTCACTTGTAGTTTTGGAAGTGAAATGAAAAAAGAAATACAAAACACAATATTTCTATTGAATCGTACGTACACTGTGCCCTAGTTCCTGGTGAAAAGTTGTTAGATTTGTTTATTGGGAGATTTGGTTCTTGTGGAACCCTTTCTCTCTCACGTTTAGCCCCGTAAGTTTGGCGATTTTAAGTCCTTTTGCGCATTTACTACTTTATCTTGAAGGTGGGTCTTGGGGGTACTTTAAAAGTTTGATGGAGGCCTTGGGAAGAAACTAAAAATAATAAATAAAGATAATAAACGAACAAATAGACTAATTGCCTGCTTGGTAACCCCCGCCTCCTGTGAGCCTCCCACTTTGTTTACCCTAGTCAGCTGATGGGATGTCAACACGGGAGCCCGGCCAGCTGATGCCAGCAGGGGTAGAGTGAGAGAAACGCTCTGGCTCTTTCATATGTCCGGGTAGTCATTGGCGGTGCGTGCATTGTTTGCCATTGTACTCATCTGGTAATAACTTAGATCATATGTCAAAAAATAATCACAACAAGTCTGTAGAATAACTTTTATACAGTATATATTTTTTGTTATATAATGGCACATCAATTACGGTTACATTGTATTAGGCTAGCTATCTGATATATATATATATATATATATATATATATATATATATATATATATATAAATAAATACCGGATTATATATATATATATATATTATATATATATATATATATATATATAATATATATATATATATATATATATATATATAGATATATATATATCTATACATACATACATACCAGTATATATATATATATACCGGTATATATATATATATATATATATATATATATATATATATATATATATATATATATATATATATATATATACAGTATATGGAGGTAAAATCACAAATACGTGTGATCAAATTATGTAGTAAAACTCGCTAATAAAATTGAAACAATGGAACACCAAGCTTTCGTCTATTCTCTCAAGACATCTTCAGGGTAATACAAGAAAACTGCCTTGTGTGACCTTTCGGCTTTCTGCAGACTCCCATAATGTTTTGTTTCTTTTTCTATTTTTCTTATATATGTAATTTTTATGTGTATGTATGTTGTTGTTGTTGTTGTTGCTGTTGCTGTTCCCCAAGCTGCCTGGCCGAACAGCCCCAAGGCCCCAATTAAGGCCAAGGCCATAACCGAGCGCCCCCACAGAACCCTCCCTGCCTACCACAATAAAGCCTGGGTGACCGAAGCCACTCCAAGGCGGGGAGCTAAGGAGGGTGCGGAAACGCCCGGGAAACCAAAGCCCCACCCAGGGCCCTGTTCCCCTCAGCAATTATAAAGAGAAAGTTGAGGGTCAAAGGAAAAATGTGACGCTTTGGCTTCCAATCTGCCAACCTCTAGGTTGGGAGATTGGGAGGTCAATCCACGTAAGAGACGCCGTCACTTGAGATCTAGAAAATATATAAGTAAAAGGAACAGTCAGAGTAAGCTATGGGTATGGCAGAGATTGCTCAGCTCTCACTCTGATAGACCAGCCCATCACCACATGACTAGAACCCAATCCTCACAGCATCAGCTAGGAACGGCCCTAGAAAGCCGCCATTGGCGGGGGGATAGCTCCCCTATTTCAACCCCTTTCGGGGTTGGGCACCCGCCTTGTGTATGTATGTAATGTATGGTTGTTACAGTATGCATGTAGGCCTATATGTGTATGTATATGTAATTATATGTATTTCTACAGGTATATGTTGTCTTCATATTTACATAAGTTACGATAACAGTTTGAAAAGGATCTGCAAGTTCATTGAGGTGTATCAAATTGTATATATGATTAGATTGTATTGTTAGGCACATTTCAATGTATATATGTACATATATTTTGTATATAAATTAAGTATGTTCCTAAAAATATGGCAACAGGCAGTAGGCTGGCAACACTTTTTGTATTTATATGCTAGTTAGCAACTCACAGCTGATTTAGGACGGGTATTTAAGCCTCACTCTCCCCCTGTTTTCTTGTATTACCCTGAAGATGTCTTGAGAGAATAGACGAAAGCTTGGTGTTCCATTGTTTCAATTTTCCTAGCGAGTTTTACTATATATATATATATATATATATATATATATATATGTGTGTGTATATTATGTGTGTGTACTTACTCTAGTTGTACTTACTCTAGTTGTATTGTGGGAGTGAGCATGCTCGTTATTTCCCGCCTCCTATATGTGTAGGTGTTATATGTATCGTTGGAATGGCTGTGGATGTGTGTGTAGTCTGTATTTTTAGCCAATTGGCGACATCGGAAACGAAGGCTTAGAGTGGATCTGTATGGTACCATTCTCACTATAGACGGTACCGTCTCTCGCCCGAAGGCTTAGGTAGCCATCAGCTTAGGTGAACCATATGATACCCATTTCGCCTTGTACCATTTTTGCCAACCCCAGATGGGAAGTCACAACGTCGTCCACTTATTCCAGGTACCTATTTACAGCTAGGTGAACTGAGGCTAACACATGAAAGGAGACAAGCCCAATTTGTCTCCGCCCGGCCGGGGATTGAACCCCCGACCCCTCGTGTGTGAGACGAGAGCTCTACCTACTAGGCTACGGGCTGTGTGTGTGTGTGTGTGTGCCACTGTGTGTGTGTGTGTGTTCCTACCAGGGTTCTTACTTAGAACATAAGGGTTGACATCATGGTGTAGTGTAGTATCCAGTGTTTTGATCTTGGTGTCGTGGACAGGTGTAGGAGGCTCCATATAACCTGTCACAGTGTCGGTAGGCCTATCAAGATCAATAGACAAGTATGGATACTGATTGGTACGGTAGGCCTATCGCTACCCGGTACGTTGCTATGGTAGGACCTAGGCTATATAGCTTGTATACCCATTCATCACTTCTGTTGTTGTGGTAGTTCGTGTGGAGTGTTATAATCAGTAGAATAAGATATCATACAGATGTTAACATACATTTTAAAATATCAAGCAATATTACGTATCTATGGAATTATCTGATAACTTATAAAAACCGTAGACCGGCATTACAAATAATCCCCCATTAATCTGAATATAGTTTGACTACTAAAATAAACGTGATAATAAGAATCGGTATCTACAGTAAAATACAGTACCAGTACCAGTAGTTACAAAGAATATGTATACAGAAAAAGAAAACGTACAAAGAACAACGCGTAACTACAGTATATTAAATGAAAATCATGCTTCAATAAATGGTGTGACTGACCTCAAACTGCCAATGCGCTGACTGTAGTAACTGTCTGGCCTGTTCTCTGGTAGCTCCCGCGGCCATCACAAACTGATTAATCATTACCTGCAAATACAGAAACAAAAAGAGAAATAGAGCACTGTACACTGTAAAATTATCGAGTACAAATCAAAACGCGTAGATAGTAACTATAGTCCGTTTCTTTTCAACTGACGGTAAATTGCAAAGTTCCCATCCAGATTTCTCAGTTATTTTGAAGATTTTGTAGTAAAATATGATGCTAATTATAGAAACTTGGTCTTAATGTGATGCAAAGACATAGTGGTTTCATATTTGTCCATCAAGTATCGAGAAATTAGCCGCTAGGGGATTCAATTTATCGTCAGTTGAAAAGAAACAGAGTACCGGTATAGGTTTTTGTCCATTCATTATATGTAGGCCAGAAATCGTGACTCCTACCCTCTGTAACTCAAAGAGGGCTAGAGCAAATAGACAGTAAATGTCCACACCTATTCCCCGACCGACTTTTCCTAAATGGTCGAAAGTCCGGTATACCGGTGCTAGCTCGATTTCTCTATTCGTTTATGAAGTATAGAGGTTAGCGATTAAGAATGTTGGCCTACCTATAATGAATGGACTATATTTTATGTGTTGCCCTGCCTGTCCAATACTCTGCAAAGAAACAGTTAAATATTTGTCTCAACCATGTAGGATCAAGCCCCGGCATCCCCCCTTGTTTTATTTCCTCAATATGAATTAAAGACGCAACCATGGAAGTTAGAATTAAGAAGGTTCAGCACTATTTTGTTATAGAAACTTTATGTTTTCCTCTTCTTTCGACTCTCTTCTTCACCCCCCCCCCCACTCTACAACTTACACTGTTCATAGCCTTGGCTCGAATATTTAGTGATTAACCCCTTCTGTACCGGCACCATCCTTTTAACTTTCTTGTGGCTACTATTAGGCGATGTTATTCAGTTTAAAAGGGCCTCCAGCAGTTAACAGGCTTCGAACTATCTCACTTAACCCTTTTTTACTACCACAGATCCTTCTCAAGCTGCACAAAATCATCTAAATATGGCTAGAATGAAATTTAAAAAAAAAAACGCCATTAGAGAAGGGGTTAAATACATTACGGTACGTCTTACCTTCTATATCACACGAGCACTCTTTCCGGCAATATTTTGGAGCGATTCTCGTTTGGTAACTTCATAATTAAACTAATATATATTCGTCTTAGGCCACCAAACATTATATGTTAAGTATAGTTCCCGATACCCATGGAAAAAAAAACAAAAAAAAACGGTACGGTACCGTACTGCAATAAAAAAAAAATAGCCTATACAAAAAAAAATGCCGAAGAAAGCGCTCTTTATCCTAGAATGCTGCCTATCCTAATTTTACGGTGTCAATCCGGAGCAATTTGGTTAGAAGACTTGAAGGAATACAAGAAAATTAACCTCAAATAACATTGATTTGACCTTGTTATCACTTCCAAAGACATAATTTGAACTATAAACCACAATTTCATCTTTGCAAATACAATAATAAAGATTAAAGATACCGGTAATGGAGTTGGCATTCGTTTGACACCCTGCCTAAACTAGCTTCTATACTCTATAGCTTACCGTATGTATGTATGTATGTATGTAGGTTATGTTTGTATGTATGTACTCGCACATACCCCATACCTGGGCGTGGTAGCCTACCGATAGGTATTCTAGAATATTGCCGACTATACCCTGTTGCAACGAGGTACGCCAAAACTCCTCTATAACTCATTAACTACTAGAGTACGGTAATCGAGTTAATATTTCTACCATTTGGGAAGGGTCAATCAAGGAATAGGTATGGAACTTACAGTTAATTTGTTCTAGCCATTTTAGAGTTGAAGAGGCTAGGGTTCACGATTTCTGGTCTACCGGTACCTTACTTGGAACAGGGTATAGGCTAGTTTGTGTCATTCCTTTCCAAATGTTAACCCCTTCAGTACCGGTGATGTAGTTTATATTTTATCTAGTTACCGTTATATTAGGACGATTTTATGCAGCTTAGGAAGAATCAGTGGTAGTTGAAAGGATTGGTCAAGATATTATGTAGGCTAGTCTTCTTACTGCTAGGCATCTTTCCTAAACTAAATAAAATCGTCTAACAGTAGCCAGAATACCACCAAAGAACGTCACCGGTACTGAAGGGCTTAGTAGCCAAAATGAACAATAAGAAACGCCGCGATAACATTTTGATTGTCAGTTCAGTTCAGTACATTAGCTTCAATAAGGGATTACCGATTTACCCAGATGACTTGACAGTGGACAGGTAGGGTACACCAATCAATTCGTAAGCTATGCTCCAATTAGTACGGTACACAAAATATATATACATAGACCTACGGTATACTAAAAATAAGGTATAACTACTAACAAAATTGTGTGTCACAATATACCGGTACGATAATTAACCATTTCAGTACGGGTCATGTTTTATTCATTTTATCTTAGCTATATTTAGACGATGTTATGCATCTTAGCAAGAATCTGTGGTACCGGTAGTCAGAGGGGTAGCATGTGATAACAGTACCGGTAGCCTAATAAGTAGGCTACTAGAGGTCTTTCTGTAAGTGAATTAAATCGCCTCATAATAACCAGAATAAACTGATATGCGCTCATCACCCGTAAAGGGTGATGTTGCGTTTTGATACTAGTCTTAAATTAATTAACCTAAATACTAAGCTATTTTTTGTGGAGTTAATTATTTCTTATTGATGTTGAAACACAGAGTACAAAGAACAAGTATATAGATAGGCTAGGCAAAAATTCTTGAAAATTAACCTTTATATACAGTATAACTCACAAAACGACTAGAGTACGGTAGCCTAATAACGCTAACATTTCTACCATTTGGGAAGGGTCAGTCAGGAAATAGGTGTACAATTTACAGCCCATTTGCTCTAGGCCTTTTTGAGTTACAGAGGTTAAGGTTCACGAGATCTGGCCTACCTATTTGGAAAAGGGGTACCGTAGGCTTATAGTCTGCCCTATACGATAATTGTGGAAATAATTAATGTCGCAGCTGTCATTAGGCCTACGGTTCACTCATTTGGCACTTTAGATAGGGTGTCAAACCGGATACATTTGGTTTGGAATTTGTTTGGAACCTTAAATGAATAAGAGGAGGTAAACAAGGATATTAACATGACGAAATAGCAATGTTTTGGCCATTCTATCACTTCCAAAGACATACGGTACGGTACCGGTAATTTAAACTATAAACCATTACATACCGTATACGGTGCAATAATAAAGACTAAAAATAATGAACTCGGATTTCGTTTGACACCCTGATTTAGTAATGTATCAAATATCAACTGTTGCATATATTACGGAGATGGAAGTAAGTAATAAGAGGAGCAGGGGAGGTGTTTTCAGGACCCCTTTCTCCCTCAGGCTTAGCCCCAATAATTTTGATTTTGTTAAGACATTCGCCTCATTAGTTTGGCGATTCAAAAACAAAACAATAGGGGGGAGGGGGGTTCTTGAGGGTATTCTTAAAGCTTGATGGGGGTCTAGGGAGGAAACTTAAAATAATACTCAATACACAAACAATTATACAGGTACAGTATAGACAAATAAATCTGAATATCGTTTCCAGAGATAGCATATAGCCTACTTCCATAATTAGAAATAGGTGAAGTCCACGGATAATAATGAGTAGGCTAGAGGTTATGGCATCCGAGAGTACCAAGTATGAACCCCTTCAAACTTCCAAGCTTGAAGAGCAGCCCATTTCTTCTGATTTCACACAAAGTTATTCCTCCAGACATAGGTTAGTTCAGACAGGTAACTCAGGCTGTCTTTATGTCAAACTCAAAATAAGCAATCTATAATGTGTTGTTCGACCAGCCTATAAAGTGTAGTTAGGGTTCTCTCTCTCTCTCTCTCTCTCTAATAACGGCAGAAGTATATAAGAGAACGAGAGAGAGAGAGAGAGAGTCTTAACTACACTTTATAGGCTAGTCGAACAACACATTTTAGATTACATATTTTGAGTTTGACATAAAGGCAGCACCACAAATTTCTCTCTCTCTCTCTCTCTATCTCTCTGCGCGCGCTTAAAATTAGATTACATTATCATATGGTTCACTCTGATTCTACAACTCCCAGGAATTTGCCACACTGTTCAGTATTGCCCTTATGGCACCACGGTGATACATTGGTGGTTTATAGATAAATTTGTCTTAGGAAGTGAAAAAATGGCCCAAACTATGCTGTTTCACGTTAATATTCTTGTATTCTTCATAGGCCTATTCACTCGTTTTTTCTCACATTTTGAGTTTTTTTCGCATTGGAATCGGGAACTAGATTAAAGGTAGATTGTGTTACCGTAGCTAGTTTCATTCTTATTTACCGATAACTATAAATTTGAAGCAATTCTACAAACAAAATTGCTCTGGTTTGACAATCTGGCACCACTTATAATTATTAAGATATTATTCACGATAATAAACAACTAACCACTCATGAGTCATGAGTGCATGACCTTGGTTAGCTTCACTAGACTATACCGGTACCGGTACTACTAGGCTTAATTAGTTTAATGGTTGGCCAACAACCTCTCTCTCTCTCTCTCTCTTTGGGTGTCTTCAATATTTCCGTCTATGATCCTGATTTTCGAGAATGGTGAGCTTTTTGTGGATTAGGCCTACCGGTACAACTTTTTATGGAACAGAGAGAGAGAGAGTGTGTGTGTGTGAGAGAGAGAGCAAGAGAATGAGTGTGTGTGTGTGTGTGTGTGTGTGTGTGTGTGTGTGTGTGTGTGTGTGACAATGAGAGTGAGTTAGTGTAAATTAAGAGGGGGTACGGTAACTAAAATACCGGTATATACGTAAGTTTTAGTGTTTAAATAGATAGGTGCAAGGTGCAACATCTATTGCGGTACTGTAAGGTACCGGTAACGCAAGAGAGCAAATTAAGTAATACAAATTAGGTCATGGATGATAAGGGAAATACAGTGCCGTAAGTAGTGGAACAATGCATTTAGCATGATGCCTCAAAATAATATAATAGCCTAACATGATCAGGAGGAACATTTTAAGGAGGGTCTGGCCTAGATCCAAATACAAAATTCGAAAAGTAAACAAGTGTTAACCCCTTACGGGTAAGGGGTTAAGGGGTTCACATTTATTGGGAGTAAAACATCTACCCGACGTACCGTATCCTACTGCACGTCGTACAAGGTGACTAAAAGGGGGGATTGCAAAAGTATGGACCTACGGTTATTCTATGCAGTAGGCCTACTATTGTTATGACACTTGTCTTTTTGCAGCACTGTTAAGGTTGTTGTGGTTGCAGATACTGCAAGGGGACTTTGCTAACTAGAGGTCTTGCTGAGGCACTGTTAGCACTATGCCAACATCAGCCACATTGATGACATGATGGGGCAGTTTTATGGCAGGACTTGATTGTAACATACCGGTACTGCAACTACTGAAAGGCAACCCCGGCTGAGCCGTTACAATATAATGGAATACGATACTAAAGCATAGTATGTACGTACACTCACGCGTACTAAAAGTTGCTCAGGGGTGGGTCCTTCCTTCCCCTACTCCACCCTGGGCAGATGGAAGGGGGGAGTCGGGTGAAGTCTACCCCCACCTTCCACCCCCAAACTATCCCCAACCCCCACCTTCCTTCTCTAGCTGGCAGTTAGTGATTGGCGACGATTGTTCTCATGCAATGTAAATTATTGTTAAACCATCATTGCACATGCCTAAAATGGCCAACATATAATATTTATTAGTAATTTATTAATACAATATACTGCATAATTGTATTCTCAAAATGAGTTTCTATACACAACGTGGGTTACACAAATCTTGGCTGTAGTGATCTGCTTCCTTCCTTCTCTCTCTCTCTCTCTCTCATTGCACTACTTTCTACGATCAAGACTTAATGTGATTTGAATATAATAATACCGTAATTAAATCCAATCTCGTACAGTATTCAGGATATTATGTTCACCATTATTGCAATACACATCAACGTGCCCTCTACGATCTATTCCGACGTTCTCAAATGACTAGCACTGTCGGGGTTTTATATCATAAAAGGGAATGACTAAAGGCAGAAATTGGCTGGAATAGTGTTGCGACTGTTATTGATTGTTTCGGTTATCATTGCAATCAGTGTCACATTTATTCAATACCATACACACTATAAACGGTCTGTATTTAATTAAATATGGTTTATACGCTTGTTTTAATCAATTAAATGTAAAACTCGATACAACTTACGATCAAATTAGGTGTTAATTTTTTAGTAAGGTTTGAGTATCGAACCTTTAAGTAGCAGGGCTCGCCTTCTCACTTCCATTTTCTTTGCCTCTATCTGTGATCCCAGCCTCTCACCTCTACAGACCCCATCAACTCTCCTCTATGTGTATCGAATGCAGGCAACATTCATCACACACACTAATGAAGGGAAATATACCCCATTCAGACCCATTATATCTTGGTTGTAGAAATTGTGTGCTATGAGAGAGTTACAAGGAATAGTTAGTATCTCAAAGACTTTACGGTTAATTTCGGGGAAGTATTCGAAGTGCAAGGAGAAACATTGTTCAGTGCACTACACTCATTACAGTGTGCAAAATACTATCTAATGACTACTGGTTTCTTGAACTGCTCAACTGAGGAAATGTTTACGACTTCTGAGGAAAGTTTGTTCCAGGTAGAACAGATCTTAAATGGGACAGTTTCCACAAAAACTAGTACTGAGCCTTTTCAATTTTAACTGCCAGCCATGGTTGAGTATTGTGTTCATATTGAGGCTAAACAGTTAGCTATGATCCACATTGTCAAACCCATTACTTATTTTAAAAACTTAAATTAACTGACCTCGTAGTCTGCGTGTTAAGAGAGAGAGAGAGAGAGAGAGAGAGAGAGAGAGAGAGAGAGAGAGAGAGAGAGAGAGAGAGAGAGAGAGAGAGAGAGAGAGAGAGAGAGATATGCAATCTACGTTGTGTATAGACTCAGTTTGAGAATATAATTATTCAGTATATTGTATTTATAAATCCTAATATATTTTAAATGTTGGCCATTGTAAGCATGTGCAATGATGGTTTAACAATAATTTATATTGCATGAGAACAATCGTCGCCAATCACAGCCAGCTAGAGAAGGAAGGTGGGGGAGTTGGGGATAGTTTGGAGGTGGAAAGTGGGGGTAGACCTGGACCCAACTCTGCCCAGGGTGGAGTAGGGGAAGGAAGGACCCACCCCTGAGCAACTTTTAGTACGCGTGAGTGTACCTGTATGTAGATTAGGCCTACAACAATATATAAACCTAAGAAATGTAGGTCTACCGGTACAATACTGGTACAGTCGAGATCATTATTTTTCCGAAAATCTTGTTCACAATACAGTAGCCTACCTTAACAGTTCTCACGCGCTTCTAAGACAACGTATGGTAGGCCTAATTAGTACAGGTACTATACCAGATTATTTGTTTCATGTCGTTGAACTGTCAAGTTAATGTCCCTTTCCAGATTTCACACAAATTATCATCAAGCATTTCGGCGAACTACGGTAAGGTAATTATTTTGACTGTACACCAGGTCAAGGGTTAATAGATAACCTACAGGCTAGCGTGGCCATGTGTTGCTTGGGTGTGGATTTAGGCCTGGTCACGCTCAAAGGTTCTGTCCCACCATCACATACCGGTACTAAACTCTACCGTATTTCTTCTCTTAATAGAAGACAAATGTTTACGGTAGGCCTATTCTTCATATTACTATTATAATAATAACAATAATAATAATTATTATACTAAGAGATACCTGATAACCTAAGTTGAGGTAGGACAACATTTGAAGAGGGTTGTTACGTTGTATCTTACATGGGTAGAATATGGATAGGCCTACATGAGGAGTGGGGGTATAATAGGTCTACATGAGGAGAGTGGGTATGGTAGGCCTAAAGAGGAGAGTCTGGGTAGGCCTACATGAGGAGAGTCTGGGTAGGCCTACATGAGGAGAGTGTGGATAAGCCTACATGAGGAGAGTGTGGGTAAGCCTACATGAGGAGAGTGTGGGTAAGCCTACATGAGGAGAGTGTGGGTAAGTCTACACGAGGCGCGTGTGGGAGAGACAGTAGGCCAACATAAGAAGAGTGTGGGAAGGCCTACATGAGGATGAGAGAATGTGGGTAGGCCAACGTGAGGAGAGTGTGGGTAGATCAACATGAGGAGAGTGCAGGTAGGCCAACATGGCCAACCAAGGCCAACCAAGTGCTATAGTGGGATCTAAAACTGTAGGGAGCTTTAAGATAAAATTGGATAAGCATATGGACGAGAAGGGTTGGGTGTGAAGGGAGATCAGCCGGGTTGGGCCAATCAGCGCTCTGCAGACCTCCATAATCCTGCGTTAATCTCTAACCGTTTTGGTAAGATGATCCTCAGGGTATTAGAGTGTGAAGCCTATAATTGGGCTTTGTAATGAATTGGGGTTGTGTGGGACAGGGATCTGCCTTGCTTAGGCCAATCGGCTTTCTGCAGACTCCCATTTTCTTATGTTCTTATGAGGAGAGTGTGGGTAGGCCAACATGAGGAGAGTGTGGGTAGGCCTACATGAGGAGAGTGTGGGTAGACCAACATGAGGAGAGTGTGGGTAGACGGTAGGCCAACATAAGGAGAGAGTGGGTAGACGGTAGGCCAACATAAGGAGAGAGTGGGTAGACGGTAGGCCAACATAAGGAGAGTGTGGGTAGACGGTAGGCCAACATAAGGAGTGTGGGTAGACGGTAGGCCAACATAAGGAGTGTGGGTAGACGGTAGGCCAACATAAGGAGTGTGGGTAAATGGTAGGCCAACATAAGGAGAGTGTGGGTAGATGGTAGACCAACATAAGGAGAGTGTGGGTAGACGGTAGGCCAACATAAAGAGTGTGAGTAGACGGTAGGCCAACATAAGGAGTGTGGGTAGATGGTAGGCCAACATAAGGAGAGTGTGGGTAGAAGGTAGGCCGACATAAGGAGTGTGGGTAGACGGTAGACCAACATAAGGAGAGTGTGGGTAGAAGGTAGGCCAACATAAGGAGTGTGGGTAGATGGTAGGCCAACAAGGAGTGTGGGTAGACAGTAGGCCAACATAAGGAGAGTGTGGGTAGACGGTAGGCCAACATAAAGAGTGTGGGTAGACAGTAGACCAACATAAGGAGAGTGTGGGTAGAAGGTAGGCCAACATAAGGAGTGTGAGTAGACGGTAGACCAACATAAAGTGAGTGTGGGTAAACGGTAGGCCAACATGAGGAGAGTGTGGGTAGACGGTAGGCCAACATGAGGAGAGTGTGGGTAGACGGTAGGCCAACATGAGGAGAGTGTGGGTAGACGGTAGGCCTACATAAGGAGAGTGTGGATAGACGGTATGACAACATAAGGAGAGTGTGGGTAGACGGTAGGACTATATAAGGAGAATGTGGGTAGACGGTAGGCCAACATAAGGAGAGTGTGGGTAGACCAACATGAGGAGAGTGTGGGTAGACGGTAGGCCAACATAAGGAGAGTGTGGGTAGACCAACATAAGGAGAGTGTGGGTAGACGGTAGGCCTAAATAAGGAGAGTGTGGGTAGACCAACATGAGGAGAGTGTGGGTAGACAAACATAAGGAGAGTGTGGGTAGACAGTAGGCCAACATAAGGAGTGTGGGTAGACCAACATAAGGAGTGTGGGTAGACAGTAGGCCAACATAAGGAGAGTGTGGGTAGACCAACATGAGGAGAGTGTGGGTAGACGGTAGGCCAACATAAGGAGAGTGTGGGTAGACGGTAGGCCAACATAAGGAGAGTGTGGGTAGACCAACATGAGGAGAGTGGGTAGACGGTAGGCCAACATAAGGAGAGTGTGGGTAGACGGTAGGCCAACACAAGGAGAGTGTGGGTAGACCAACATGAGGAGAGTGTGGGTAGACGGTAGGCCAACATAAGGAGTGTGGGTAGACGGTAGGCCAACATAAGGAGAGTGTGGGTAGACCAACATGAGGAGAGTGTGGGTAGACGGTAGGCCAACATAAGGAGAGTGTGGGTAGACGGTAGGCCAACATAAGGAGAGTGTGGGTAGGCCAACATGAGGAGAGTCTGGGTAGGCCAACATGAGGATGATGAGGAGAGTTAGGGTAGACGGTAGGCCAACATGAGGAAAGTGTGGGTAGGTCTACATATCATGGGGAGAGTGTGGATAGACCTATATGAGAAGTGTGGGTAGGCTTACGTGAGGAGAGTGTGGGTAGGCCTACATGAGGAGAGTGTAGAGAGACAGTAGGCCAACATATGAAGAGTGTGGGTAGGACTACATGAGGAGTGTGGGTAGGCCTACATGAGGAGTGTGGGTAGGCCTACATGAGGAGTGTGGGTAGGCCTACATGAGGAGTGTGGGTAGGCCTACATGAGGAGAGTGTGGGTAGGCCTACATGAGGAGTGTGGGTAGGCCTACATGAGGAGTGTGGGTAGGCCTACATGAGGAGTGTGGGTAGGCCTACATGAGGAGAGTGTGGGTAGGCCTACATGAGGAGTGTGGGTAGGCCTACATGAGGAGTGTGGGTAGGCCTACATGAGGAGTGTGGGTAGGCCTACATGAGGAGTGTGGGTAGGCCTACATGAGGAGTGTGGGTAGGCCTACATGAGGAGTGTGGGTAGGCCTACATGAGGAGTGTGGGTAGGTCTACATGAGGAGTGTGGATAGGCCTACATGAGGAGTGTGGATAGGCCTACATGAGGAGAGTGTGGGGAGACAGTACAAAGGAGTACAAAGGAAATCAAGCAACAACAGATCTAGTGACCCTTCTAGGTTGCTTGTCCTCCAAAACACTGAGGATCAAGTGTCCAAACAGTGGTTTAGAGTGGGTAAGGGAACATTGGAAAGGGAATTACTGCCCTGGAACTAATGTCCGTGGCAGGATTAGGAAGTTAGTAGGGGACAGATGGGTTAGTAACTGAGGGGGGATAAAATAAAGTTATTCATTTACAAACGCAGTCAGTCAGTCGCGGGTTTGATGCGAGATATTTGTCTAAGCGGAGTTTAAATTAATCAACGGTGCTGCAGTCTATAACGTCTCGGGGAAGCCCATTCCACAAGTTGACAATTCGATTGAAGAAGAAATTCTTAGATTCGTGTGAGTTAAAAGATTTACCAATAATTTTGCAACCGTTTCCCCGCGTGTAATTAGATTGGTCGATAGTGAAGTACTTACTACAGTTCATATTGTCGATGCCTTTGATGATTTTGAACACTTGAATTAAGTCACCTCTTAATCTGCGCTGGGTTAAAGGAAATAGATTTAATTCTCTAAGACGCTCTTCGTATGGTTTGTTCTTTAGGCTAGGTATCATTTTGATAACTCTACGTTGAACTCGTTCTAGCTTGTTTATATCTTTTTGGTAATAAGGGCACCAGGATTGAACGCAGTATTCCAGAAGAAGTAGGCCAACATAAGAATAGTGTGAGTAGGCCTACAACATGAGGAGGAGGAGGAGCGTGTGGGGAGACGGTAGACCAACATAAGAAGAGTGTGGGTAGGCCTATATCATGACGAGTGTGTGTTTGTTTGATTGTTTTTTTTTTTTGCCAGACGCCGCAATTCCCAAGAACATTAGGCGTTTGTCACGAATCGCTAGGTCAAGTTGCCCGGGCTTGACATCTACCAATAATATTTTGATATGCGAGCTCGATCCGCTGACCCTTTGATCAGCAGCCGACGCTCTACATGGACCTTAGGTCTACTGACTATGCACCGGCTTGCGACTAAAGTGAGAATACTTACCTTTAGCTTCCGCACATTAGACCCTTTTTAGAGGATATTGGCTGTCACTTTAGTTTTGGCAAGATATACAGTATAACAACCATCGTCATCACCACCTTCTAATGGGGGAGGTTTGTTTTTTGGGGGGACTTCCTTCTCCCTCCTATTAAGCCCTAGCCTATTAGTTTGGCGATTAAGACCTTGTGCACCATTTATGTGTCGATTTAGTTCTTGGCGAGCGATAGCGAGCCTGAACTATAAGATATTTTCTACCGAAATATTTACACATTTATCTCGAAGGGGGTAATTTATAAAGCTTGATAGAGGTCTTGGGAGGAAATTTAAAATAATACATTCATAAATTAAATTATTAATTAAGTAAATACAACTCTCCCCTTAAGCACCGTGTTTTTTGTCCAGGCCGGCTTTTGTAACTGCATTTACTAGTAGTCATCGTAAATTAGTACCCGGTATGAGG
Source organism: Paralithodes platypus (assembly GCA_032716605.1). NCBI lineage: Eukaryota > Metazoa > Arthropoda > Malacostraca > Decapoda > Lithodidae > Paralithodes > Paralithodes platypus. The sequence goes on along the minus strand of CM064492.1, from coordinate 70,356,957 downwards.
AAAAGGCTAGCAAGAAATGATAGTAGAAGATTAGCCTACCGGTAACTCACAGATGTGTTTCTGGAGAGGCCTACCGCCTATCAGTTCAGTTCAGTTCAGTTCAGTTGATTGGCGGGAGTAATGCCAGGGAGTGCCGCACTCCCTGATGTAGGGTTCTTCTTGGGGTCTGGGTCCGGGTCTACTTTATCTTAATAATTCCTTTATTTTCTTATTTCTTATTTGCCAAAGTCTATACAGTTGTTTTGGCCTCTTCTGTTGTATTTCTGTTGAAAATGCCTGTGGCTCCAGTTCACTAATTTGACCTTTGGCTTCGCCTGTGTGTGGTGGTTATTATTTTGCGCCCTATAATTGAACTTTTGATCCTGGACCCTCCACACTGTCCAGGCCAGATTCAAACTAGTTTCTGATTTACAGTTTCAATTTACTCCTATCTCTTCCATTACCCTTTCATCAATCATCTTTCCATGTTTTTTTTATTTATTTTATTTTTGTTTTTATTTTTTGTATTAGCCTACCCCTCCCTTCCCATTTCTTCTCGACGGCACCTTCACTTTCCATTACCGTAAAATGGCCTAACTTCGGTCAAGGGGGTATACTTCGGACATTTCTGGATAACATTATATAAGCTAGAGTTATGGAAAAATGGCTCTGCTTTATGGAAGAACACCGCAGACATAGGCCTACTTGTTTTCCATAACATCATATATTTATCCCATAACTGCGGTTCATTATATTGTTTTCCAGAATGTCAGAAATTATCTCCCTGTCCAAAGTTACGTCATTTTACCGTACCCATTCCTGTACATGGTTTTCCTTCTCATTTCCCAATCTAACTACAGTACCGGTAGTCTAAACCAAGAACCCGCATAAGTGTAGGCCTACATAATTATCTCTACGGGGATCATATAGGCCTACTCTGAAACGCCGATGCTTTAAAAAAAAAAAAAAAAAAAAGAAAAAAAAAAAAAAAAAAAAAAAAAGGCCTAGCCTAGGCTACTATACAACTTCATAATTATAAATTACATTGATATGAATTATGAATAAGCTAAATGTGCCTAATTTATTTTTGCTTAGGCAAACAATAAGACACTCTTCAAAACCAGGGTCCAGATAATAGTCCCTTAACCCTGGCCCAAACCAAAGTGGCAACCACTTTCCCGTAAAATATACCGTATAGGCCTATATAAATAATAACAAACTAGGCCTAACAATAAAAACAAATACAAGGTGTCTCGTGTCACCGTGTGCTTCGGGAGCCCTTGGGTAACTAGTCTAGGTAAATATTGTAGGCCTACGTCCAATTTATGATAAGCCTTGAATTAGCAGGTTAGAGCTGTTAATTAATATAAAAATGCGAGCAACCACATAGGCTCTAGGTAGCCTAATTGACAACTTGCGAGTTTCAGACAAAAAGGAAATCTATAGGCCTAGGCTATTTTACATCGATATTTAACAGAATTTACAGTATGATTCCATTGCACATAATTATAGACAAAACCCAATTCGGTCAATATACAGGAGGCGCTACAATATAGGTAGCAAAATTATAATGGTAGTTTTGGGTTCCTATCATCATATGCTTCATTTCTATATTCCTTTTATCCCAGGGGGAAAAAAAAAATCTTGGAGTTTTTATTTTTTTTCTTGTAGGACCTAGGCTAGGCGCTTTTTTTTTTTTTTTATTTATTTTTTTATTAACCTAACCTAACCTAAATGTATTTGGGGGCTATTAGGTTAGGTTTTTTGGTTAGGTTAGGCTAATGACCAAAACAAAAAATCCCAAGAAAATAAATGAAAAATTCCAAGATTTTTTTTTTCCCCGGGGATAAAAAGTATATAGAAATGAAGCATATGATGATAGGAACCCAAAACTACCATTATAATTTTGCTACCTATATTGTAGCGCCTCCTGTAGGCCTATATTGACCCCAAATTCAGCCACCCTTCTATCCATCACGAATTCGGTTTGTATTTCTGCGAATCCGCTATCAATGTTTAGGCCCTATAGGCTACCTCAAACTTCCTTATAGCTCCCAACTTACAAATGGTTATTGATCTCTAATTCTCTATAAATGCACATTACCTACTCAATACGCCTATGTGATAATGTGACGTAGACTACGCCTCTACACAGTAACACAGGCTGACACATTGACAGAAAACAAATATAACAAGAAAATACATACCGTAGCTAGGCTAGCCTATAGCATTAGCCTACGCAAATTCAGGGCTATTACCGGCACTATCACATAGCCTAAGTACCTGTATTTATCTTTACTAAAATGAACCGGCAATTTCTGCAAAATTAAATGCCTCGGCGAATGTAAACAAAAGTAGTACCGTACCGAGTGATAGCCTACTTTGACTGAATAAATACTGTATATATCGACTATCTGTAACAGTTAACCGGTCAGGTAGGAGTTTTAACTACCTAAACACTAATTTAGCTACATTTACTTCCTTTCCAAATACCCTGACACGGGTTGTCATGCACAGTAATGTGGAATATTTATATGTTGGGATAAATATGTGGAATTTGTGTATATTGCACTATATTTTCGAGACCGTCTTGCATATATTTTTCTCAAACCATACAATATACTTAGCCTAACTCAAGGATGAGATCACTCTAGCGTGATTGCAAAGGGTTTCTTAATCTTGGTATTTGTCTTCTATCTCTCTTAGAAATACTCTCTCAAGCATCTACTATTGAGTTATACTTAGAATATTGTACATGCTTTCTAAAAATACCCTAATAGAAAAAAAACAATTACCTGCTCGCGTAAAGTAGAGTCCATCGTGAAATATAAGCGCGCACACAACCTTCTCTCACAACTTCATCGACCACACTGACGATGTTTTCAAAATACAGATGGCAGACGTTCCAATAATGTGTCCTCAGTGATATTTTGGTCATGCTGCCGAGTACATCAATATTATTATTTTGTAAAGTACAATGTTAATGCATCCAAATATATTTACATCCAATCACTTACAATCGGTTATGCTTAAATTATTTTATCTTATTCTAAATTGAAGCTTTGATATGCTAAAATTAATCAAATCCAAATATGAGTTGGCAGTCTTGACAATGTGAGCCAATGAAAGATTGTAAACATCACAAAATCTAATATCAATACAAATAGTATTATATATCCAGTGTCATATATATGAAATAAGTGTTATTGAATCAAATTTATTTGCATATGTTTAAATGTATATAAGTAGCAAATAGCAAGTGTAAGTATTTTTATAAAGAAGTAAAGTGTTTCTAGTGATTAAAGATATGTTTACATTTTCTGATGCTGTCGTGAGATGAAATTTATTATTGATTTTCTCAAATTCCTTATTCGCGTACGTTTCCATTCTTATTTGCATGGATTATTATAAGGGCTATGTCATACGTGTACTGAAAATGTGGTTCAGTTAGCAATTATTACTGCTCGCTTGTAATATAAATAAGGTAAGAAAGGCACCATGGTATCTTTTGACACTAGTGATGAAATGATGCACACTACGAAAAATCAATGATAGTATTCATTGCCTTAACGATTTATTCAGTAAATATGATACATACTATAACGAATGCACTAGATCTCTGGGTCTTGACCATATATATGCCGCAATTTTAGTTGCAGACAACAGTACTATGAGCCATAAATTGAATCTGTATAGCATCAGGTAAGAATCAGGTAAGCCAATATAATAATATATACATGGACGCTTCTTTATTTGGAAGCGTACATATATAAATTTAAAGCGCCAATGCTAGTAGGCAAAGATAATACTGTCTTACTACCCTCACTACCGTTGTGCTTTCAGTGATCAACAGTAGAGATCCTATAGTAACAGAGATTGGCCAACCTCCGCCATCTTGGTGCCATTGGTGATTATTTTCTTTTATTTACACTCGAATATCTCCACACCCATAGTAAAGATTCGGAACTACTGTTACAGGGTGTAGAGTTTTGTCTTGATATTTATATTCTATAGAATCAAATATAAAATAATGCCTCGATATCTGATAATTGAGGTATTATAATGGCGTCCACAGATAAAGATGTTCACTCTCTCTTACTACAGGCTCTCTTATCAACGGCCATTACCCGGTGTACGGTAGTGTTGGCATCCCTGCACACCAGTCACCATACCGACCAATCAGCGGCCAGACAACAATGTTTTGAACAGAGTTGTAGTAAGTTGTGTGTATGGAGCAACGCTTCATATTATCTCGTTATATTTCGTGGTAAGTATTGTTAATAATTTACCATTTGCTATTAGATGATACTCCAAGCTTTCGCTTTATGTTCTAGACCTGTAAATTAATTAAAGTTTTTGTTATTAATAGATTTTCCGGATGAGTAATGATTGGGAGATTTAAATCCACTGACGTCCGTGTCACTTTAAACCTTCGAGTCGAACCTGTATCAAGTTTTATGTTTGATATGTTTCAAAGGTGTTGTAATTTGTTTAAGCCTTTATTAACAAGATTATAGGCCTAGCTTTAAACTGTATCTATATAGGCTAGGCTTAATTGCTTAGTGTAGCTTCGAGTAGAATATAGGCCTAGCCTAGTAGCCTACTGTAAGTTAGGCTAACGGAACAACCTTCCTCTTGCAATGCATGCCTTGTGAATCTTAGCCTATGTGTTGCATTGAGTGCAGTATTCTCTAAACTGGAGTTTTCACAAATCCCTGAACCGTAACCCTCAATCCCTCATTTCCCGTTAAGCCATGATCGTGGCTTCTTGGGACACTTACACTTAGTAACAATTATGTAAGCAAATTTGCTCATCTGGCCAGCTAGCTTAGTTCTAATTTCACATATTTTGGCATTGTTGATTGAAGAATAAGTGGGAAGAGTTGTGTTAGCTGGTGTTTTTTCACTCATTAATTTTAGTAATTTGACACGCCTAGCCTAGATTTGTGTGAAATTGTGTGGTTCAATGTTATTTTAATACCACAAATTTTGTTGATATATTTGAAGATAAATATTGAATCTAGGCCTATATGCTCTAAAGATCATAAGAAATTTTGTTTTAACCCTCGGCAAAACCTAATAAAAAAGTATGGTATTAAAATGTCTTTTTCGTAACAAGGTTGGGAATTTTTTTATTTTAATACCACAAATTTCCCGAGTGTTTTTTATAAACAAAATTGGTCATTTGCATCAATATATAGTGTTTGTAATTAGGCCTAATTAGAAATCTCGGGAAAACCTATTTTCCCCATTAGGTCTATCGATCGATGTTGAGACACACTTGCTCCCCGATAGTGATTTGAAAAAACTTAGCCTAACCTAACAACCTTACCTTACCTAACCTAACCTAGTATTATGGGTGAGGGCTGCCGCCCCCACACCCCCGCTGGTTGAGTACTTAATAAAAAAGAAAGAAAAATTGGCTGTCGATTATACGAAGGTGAAAGAAAAGTCGATGAAGTCTATGGTGTTTACTCTGCAATCTTCAGCTTGATTGTACATTGATAACGGGAAAGTACCGTATTGACAACCTTGTTACGAAAATTAAATTTTAGTACCATACTTTTATATTAGGTTTTTCCGAGGATTTAACAAATTTTCATATGATCTTTAGAGCTATCGATGACTGAAAGTACCGTATTGACAACCTTGTTACGAACAAAACAAATTAGTACCATACCGGTACTTTTTTATTAGGTTTTGCCAAGGGTTAAAACAAATTTTCTTATGATCTTTAGAGCATATAGATTCATTATTTATCTTCAAATATATCAACAAAATTCGTGGTATTAAAATAACATTAAACCCAAGGTTGTCAATACGGTACTTCCAGTTATCGATAGCTCTAAAGATCATATGAAAATGTGTTAAACCCTCGGAAAAACGTAATATAAAAGTATGGTATTAAAATTTAATTTTCGTAACAAGGTTGTCAATACGGTACTTTCCCGTTATCAATGTACAATCAAAGCTGAAGATTGCAGAGTAAACACCGTAGACTTCATCGATTTTCTTTCACCTTCATATAATCGACAGCCAATGTTTTTTTTTTTTTTTTTTTTTTTTACTAAGGGATTAGGCCTAGTACTCAACCAGCGGGGGTGTGGGGGCAGCAGCCCCCACCCATAATACTAGGTTAGGTTAGGTAAGGTTGTTAGGTTAGGCTAATGTCTTTTCAAATCACTATCGGGGGCGTGTCTCAACATCGATCAATAGGCCTAATGGGGAAAATAGGTTTTCCCGAGATTTCTAATTAATTACAAAACTATATATTGATGCAAATGAACAATTTCTTTTATAAAAAACTCGGAAATTTGTGGTATTAAAATAAAAAAATTCCAATTGTGTTTTTATCTGTGTTTGTTGTTTTATGTTTTCCGTTCTTGCTCTGTCTTGAGTCGGCCACCCCCAAGAAAAAAAGAAAAACAAAAATAATAAAATAGAATTAGCCTAGCGGCCCTAGTCTAGGCCTAGGATAAATAGAAAATAAAAAATAAAAATAGAAAAAATGGGGATTGGGCCTGAGCATAGGCTATACAGTAGATAGATAGATAGATAGACACGTTTGCAGCCCGGGGTGTGGGGGCAGCATCCCTCACCTAAGATACTATAGGCCAGGTTAGGTTAGGCCTAATGACAATTAGGGGGCAACTCCCTTCCTCTCTTTGTCATTGATAAGCCATGCATATAGGCCTAGGCCTATTATCTTAGGTGGGGCCCGGCCCCCGGTGGCCTGCCACCCTCGCAAGCTACTAAAAAGTAATATGTGAGAGTGAGAAAACCCTTGCATCATAAAAAATGGGCAATAGATAACGGGTGCGGTGCGAGGGTAGTAGGGTAAAACACCGAAATAGGTACAGTACTTGGTACGGTACTTTTCTTCTGGGGTAGGATGTAGTGAGCGGGCGTACCGCCATCTTTGTTTACATTACGCGTAGTGGCGTCGGACCTTTCCCATCATGTTCCCGTCTATTTTAACCTAACCTAACCTAGTATTCATGTAGTAATGACGGGGCAAATAGCAGAAAATATAGCGTCGAAATAGACGGGAACGTAGCGGCCATCGCCCTATGTAAACAATGACGACCGTACGCCCGAACTCTACATCCATCCATCCCTTCTTCTGTAAATTAGTACAGTACTGCCAACTTCAGCTGAGTGGTATTCTTTCTGTCTTTCTTCTTTGGTGTATTTACACACGTCAGCCAGATACCCTATTAACACACTCCATTTTAAAGGTAAAATATATCATATGTAAGCATTTTCATAGGTCTTACTAGTTATTAAGTGTTATTAAATTAACATGATTCTGTAAGGGTTTTGGGGAAGGATGTAGTTACCGGGTGTACCACTATCGACATACAACTGGACCCGTTTCTATGGTAAAAATCAGTTGTACGCACAGGACGGGGTTCATCTTTCTCGGCTAGGGGTGGCAAATTTAGCTAGGTCAATAGATAGGATTGTCGCGGGGTTTCGCTGAAAATAAAGCCTGAGAATATGAGTAAGAATAATTGTCTAGATAGGGTAAATTGCCGTACTGGTACATCAGATAGGAATAGAAAATATCAGTCACAGGATTTTAATTGTACTGCTAGTAGAAATATTAAAGGTGTAACAGAAGATGGGAATTCAGTTAGAAATAAAGGTAAATCCGATACCAGTAAAATAAATTCATTGCGATTATATTATACAAACTAGGAGTTTATGTAACAAAATGGATGAACTTAGAGCACTTGTTAGCAACGAAAATATAGACATTATAGCACTGACTGAAACATGGATTAATACAGAATCAAGACATTTTTTAGCAGAATTCCATATACCAGGATATAGTTTGTTTAAACGCGACCGAACAAGTAGGAGGGGCGGCGGAATAGCAGTGTTTGTCAGGAGTTCTTTAAAAAGCTGTATTAAATCAGGTATTAGACTAAATACTGATAACGAAAGTGTTTGGGTTGAGGTTAGCGAAGGTAGTGAGACCATAATTATTGGAGTTATTTATAGACCACCAAATATGAGTAGAAATGAAGGTACAGCTTTTTGGCAGGAAGTGAAAATAGCATCAAGGTTTAGCAATGTGTGTATTATGGGGGATTTTAATTTTCCGAATATTGATTGGCAGCATCAAATCGGCGACTCAGATTCAAAAGAGTTTATTGAGGCGGTACAGGATAGTTTTTTATTTCAATTCATAGACTCGCCTACTAGAGGTAATAATATCCTCGATTTAGTTCTCAGTAATAATGAACAAATGATAAATAATGTAGAGATAGGAGACCAACTAGGAAATAGTGATCATAAATCAATTTATTTTAACATACAATGGACAGGAAAGGCTAAAGAGAATACGACACTTATCCCAGATTTTAGAAAAGCCAATTATGGTGGATTAAGACGAGCCTTAAGAGTCGATCCTATGGTTAAATTATTAAGTGGACCCAGGTGCGCTAATGAACATACTCTCTCTCAGATACCTGTCTTAACTCAGGATAATTTGACAGCTACATATAATAATTTTATTTCTTCACTCCACAATGCGCAAAATAAATATATCCCCAAAAGAAAATTTAGATCAACACAGAACCAACCCAAATGGATGAATAATAGACTATTAGACCTAGGAAAAAAGAGGAATATATCGAAAAATTAAGAAAGGCGAAATTCACCTACTTGCTTACTATCAGAATCTATCAAGAGAGGTTAAAAAATGTATAAGGACAGACAAAAGAAATTATGAAATCAGGATAGCCAATGACTCAAAAAATAACCCTAAGGCTTTTTACCAGCTATATAAATCTAAAGTTAGAGATAAAATAGGCCCCCTTAAAACTTTGATAGAAGAAATGACAGAAAATGAATTAAGAACGGCATCGACTCCAAGATTCTTCTATATAAGCATTTTAACACAGATTGTACTAAATTTGATTGTAAATACAAAATTATAGAAATTGTTCAAAGTAATCAAAATGTTTTAGATAGAGAAAATTATTGAAAATTAATGACCATCTATCCATTTGGACTTAACAATCAAATAAAAAATGTAGGCAACATTTTGTATAAAGATTTATTAAAAAACGATTTTAATAACCCATATTTTAACTTCCCTGTTTTAAACAGAAGACCTGGTAGACACGGTAATAGAAGACTAAATACATTTAATAAAAAGAAAAACAGGTCTGATATTAAAATTATTGTTAATAATTTATATTCATTATATCGAAATTTCGGAATTAAAAAATTAAAAGATTCATTGAAAGGCCTACAAAAGAAAAGTTTTGCTCCTTTTATAGAAAATATTCTAAATAATAAACATAATTTCACAAATAAATTTAAGAATATAGTCTTTGCTTTTATGGGATATATTAGAGCTAATTCTAAGAAATCCAAAGATAACCGTATTAAAGATAAAGTCATGTCCACTTTAAATTATTCCTCTAAAATTTTAGACAAAATTAATGTTAACAGTCTTATTAATTCAAAGAAAGTTAAGTCCATGTTACCAGATGGTTGTAAAGATTTCAAACCATTAATAGTGTATTCATATGAACGACCTGTTGGGTCTATTATTTGTAATTATAATAAAGTTTTAGGAAATCTTTCAGATAATGATATTTTCAATAATAATAAATGCGTGTGTGAAAGAGTCATGGATATGCCAGCTAGCAGACGTGATGCACTAGCAAAGTTCATTTATAGTCCGATATGTCACATATTAACAGGTGATGTAGAACTAGTTAAACATTTTGCAAACGACAAATTAGCGGAGCTATGTCATAAAGGGTTTAAATTTAGAATAGGGAGTAATAAAGTAACATGGGACATAATTTTAAAAGATATTGTTTTTTCAGTCAATAAATTAAAAGATAAATTGTTAAAAATTGCGTGCTGCAATGCGAGAGAACTAGAAGCATGGTCTAAATTATTAATTAAGTTAATTAGAAATAAAATTTTCTCGCTTAAAAATGAATTTAATCTTTCAGATTTTATAGACTATAATTATAATAAGCAGCTGATTTAATACATTTACATAAACATTTTGTAATCACTACAGTAGATAAAGCCAGCAATAATTATAGCTTCACATGTAAGAAATTTTATCTTGAAAATATGAAAAAAGAATTAGGTATTAAGGGTAACATATTACGTAAAAATATTTGCGGTAATTCTGTTTATGAAATTCAAAATAATCTGAATATTGATAACTTAATCGATGAACATACCAAGAAAAATATAATATTTGATATTAAACTTTCTGATAAGAACAAGTGCATTGCAAAATTATACATGTTACCTAAATTTCATAAAAGACCTTATAAATATCGCTTTATTGCCGGAGCAAAATTTGCTACCACTAAAACTCTATCAGAACAAGTCGTAAATTGCTTAAAATACATTAAAAGTACTCATAAAAGATATTGTAATACCATCATGAGAAGAACTGGCATTAACTATTATTGGAGTGTTGACAATTTGTTAGAAGTTATTGATAAAATAAATACCATGCCGAAAGTTACCTCGGTACATAGCTTCGACTTTTCAACTTTGTATACCAATTTGCCTTTAGATTTAGTATATTCAGAGCTTTGCTTTATTATAGATTTGCACTTTGACAGGTTCGTTAGGAATGGTAATTATTTCATAAATGTTTATACATATTTTAATAATGCATCACTTAGCTCTACTCCCACTAGTTCTGTATATTTTGATAGAACTAAACTTAAAGATGCCCTTAAATTCCTCCTTTTCAATACTTATGTTAGATTCGGGCCGTACATTTTCAAACAAATATTAGGAATTCCTATGGGTGGAAATGCTAGCCCTTTAATTGCAGACTTATTCTTGCTTGCTTTAGAATTTAAATATATAAAAGACTTAGTTGACAGTAGCAAGAAAAATAAAATTCCAGAAAAATTAGCACTTGCTAAACTGTTAAGTAATAATAGTAGATATATTGATGATATTCTTGTTTGCAATTTGTTAAATTTTAATAAAGTTGCTAAACTTATTTACCCTAATTCTATTCCCCTCACACAATGTAACGTAAATTATAAAGTTGAAAATTTTCTTGATATAAATATAGAGATTGTTAACCTCTGAAGTGCGCATGGGGGTAATTGGAAACGTCCCCCTGTGCTGACGTATTTGAGGTGTTTCCGTCACTAAAATATTCATTGTGCCATTAATAGCATTAATATTTATCCATATGCGCCTATTATGGGTTGATTATAAAGGTATTAACCTGAAACAACAATAAAACGAGTGAAAACAGCGTTTGGATGGTCAAAATCGGAGATATAGCCCGCGAGTTGTATAATGTATGGGTGAGGCAATCTGCCTTCCCGCCAATTTCCCCCAAGGCCACTGAGACACAGTCGATCGATACTCTCTCTCTCTCTCTTGCACTCGCTTGCTATCAGTGATGACCACACCTCCAATCGGATTTCTAATGTTAGCACGAAAATATACCTCAGAATAAGGGAATACAGGGAAAATAGGTGATAACTGAAGGAGAGGAAAGTGAAGGAGGGGAGGTAGAGGACTGAGATTTTGCATGGCCCAGGGGCCAAAAAAAAAATAAAAAAAAAAAAAATATAAAAAAAAATTTTTTTTCGATGTCAAAAGTTGATTTTTATTTCTCTGACTCTTAAGAGTCTTCCCGCAGTGCGCCGGGGAACTCTTAAGAGTCTCCCCGCAGCTCCCGGGTTAATGAACAGTGCATACTTAAAGTATATCACAAAGTTGATGATTTTAATTTTAACGTAATAAACTTTCCTTTCCCTAGTAGTAATATCGATAGTAAAATAACTTATAATTGTTTTTATTCCCAATTAATAAGATTTTGTAAAATCTGCACTAAAGTAGATGACTTTTGGGCTAGAGCTAGGTTACTATACAGACTCTTAGTGGACAGAGGTTTTGAGGCAAGTAAATTGTTCCATAAATTTAATCTTTTTAGGGTCAATTATTGTGACTGTATTCTAAAATTTGACATCAATAATTTTAATCCAGCATTTTTAACTTGAAGTTTCTTGTATAACCTCTGCTTACTTTTTGTCTGTATTTATTGTTTATCTTTTTCTTTTTCTATTATTATTATTATTAATATTAATATTGATGATTTTTTAAATTTATTGTTCTTGTTAAAAGAGTACTCTTTGTTTAAATCTGTTGTTACTTCATATTTTGCAATTATTTGTCTTTATATTATATGTATTCATTGTCGATAGTATCAATTGCTTACTTTTGCGATTTCCTTAGTTTATTTGTGCTATAAATGTAGGTTATATGTAGGGTAGTTATTGATAGGGGTCACTTGAGGCATGCTATGCTTACAGGTACCTACCCGATAGCACTATCGTTAGTGAGTGCTGTACTGTATTTTATATATTATTTTGTAATAGTATAGATATCTTATCAATATTTGTATTTTGTACTATTGTTAATGTCTTGTCATGTTGCAAATTTGATTTTAAATAATATTTTGACATTTAACATGTAGTTTCTTTATTCATGCAGAGTTTAGTCAAAATTTGCCAGAACGTCCCGGACTTCCCAAACTTGACTACTTCCTTTAACGTGACAATAGTGCGTTGTTATATGTGCGATTAGTTTGCATGGGAAACAGATTAACTTGCTCATGTAGTAATGTACACCCTATGTGGTGGTTTGTGTTCTTTTATTTAATAATTTTCATTTTAGTAAGCGTTGTTTCCACATAGCGATTTTGATAATTTAATTTGACTTTATATTGTCCTTGTCCCAATTTTGGTTTGTTTAGTTTGCAAGTTTTACATTTTAATTAGAAATGTGCAGTACATTAAATAGTCAGTTTCTATCCGTTTTCACTAATGAAAATTTGGCACAGATTCCAGAAGTCCGTAAGGTATATAGCGATAGTATAGAAAATAGGTTAAGTACGGTTACTATAAGTAGAAATGATGTGCTTAAGGAAATTGACAGACTGAAACCTCAGAAATCGCCTGGTCCCGATGAGGTATATGCCAGAGTATTAAAAGAATGCAGAGATGAGTTAAGTTACCCATTAACATTTCTTTTTAACAATTCATTAGAAACAGGTATAGTTCCAGAAGCTTGGAAGCTTGCAAATGTAGTTCCGATTTTCAAAAAAGGTGATAAATCAATAGCATCCAATTACCGTCCCATTAGTCTCACTTCAATCATAGGAAAGCTACTAGAGTCAATTATTGCTAGGAAAATGAGAAACCACTTAGAAACATTTAACTTAATCAATTCTTCTCAGCATGGATTCACTCAGGGACGTTCTTGCCTTACTAATTTGCTTAGTTTTTTCTCAGAGGTATATGAAGCAGTAGATAATGACAAGGCATACGATATTATATATTTAGATTTCAGTAAAGCTTTCGACAGAGTCCCTCATGAGAGATGGATGAGAAAGGTTGAGGCACATGGAATAGGTGGGGCGTTGTTGGGATGGATTAGGTCATGGCTAATTGGTAGGAAACAGAGAGTCAGCATAAATGGTACCAAGTCAGAGTGGGGAGCAGTCAAAAGTGGTGTCCCCCAGGGATCGGTATTAGGTCCCCTGTTGTTTCTTATATACATAAATGACCTAGATTTAGGTATAACTAGTAGGATAAGTATATTCGCAGACGATACTAAAATGGGGAGATCAATTGATTCAGATAGCGATATAGAGTGCCTCCAAAGGGATCTAGATACCTTACATGAATGGTCAGTAAATTGGCAGATGAAGTTTAACATTGACAAATGCAAGGTATTAAAGATAGGGAAGATGCAAACAAATGTTAAATATAAACTAGCTAATTTAGAATTAGAAAATTCAGACTGCGAGAAAGATCTAGGTGTGTTTGTTAGCAATGATTTGAAGCCTAGAAAACAGTGTATAGGCATTCGTAATAAGGCAAACAGGATTCTCGGGTTCATCTCTAGGAGTGTGAGTAACAGAACTGCTGATGTTATCTTAAAACTTTACTTGTCATTAGTGAGACCCCATATGGATTATGCTGTCCAATTTTGGTGTCCTTATTACAGAATGGACATAGATTCATTGGAGAGAGTACAGCGTAGAATGACAAAAATGATCCATAATATTAGAAATCTTCCGTATGAAGAAAGGTTGAAGAAATTAGGTTTACATTCGTTGAGAGATGCAGAGTTAGAGGGGATATGATAGAGGTGTTCAAGTGGGTTAGTGGGATTAACAAAGGGGACATGACAAATGTACTAAAGCTCAGTGATAGCGAAAGAACTCGTACCAATGGTTTCAAATTAGATAAATTTTGTTTCAGAAAAGATATAGGCAAATATTGGTTTGGTAACAGAGTTGTAGATGGGTGGAATGGACTACCAAGTGCTATAGTGGGATCTAAAACTGTAGGGAGCTTTAAGATAAAATTGGATAAGCATATGGAAGAGAAGGGTTGGGTGTGAAGGGGGATCAGCCGGGTTGGGCCAATCAGCGCTCTGCAGACCCCCATAATCCTGCGTTAATCTCTAACCGTTTTGGTAAGATGATCCTCAGGGTATTAGAGTGTTGAGCCTATAATTGGGCTTTGTAATTGATTTGGGGTTGTGTGGGACAGGGATCTGCCTTGCTTAGGCCAATCGGCTTTCTGCAGACTCCCATTTTCTTATGTTCTTATGTTAACATAAATCATTATAAATACTTATAATAAAATAAATACTTATAAATCTATAATACTAGGTTAGGTTAGGGTAATGTATTCTATCTATCTATCTATTGCCTGACGCCGTGATCCCCGAAGGGGTGGCCACGAACGAACCACCCCCATGCACCTCTGTCCCCAGTCAGTCGACGCCCCTCCCCCCAACCAGCACCGCCTTCGTTCATGTACTTCCTCACTCCATCCTTCCACCTCTCATTCGGTCTACCTCTCCCTCTCTGTCCCTCCACCTCGCTCTCGTACACCCTCTTAGTCATTCTCTCGCTTTCCATATGTTCCATGTGGCCGAACCATCTCAAGTTGTTCCTTTTCACACTTTCCAGCACATCTACCTCCACACCACACCTCCTTCATACTTCCTCATTAGTCTGTCTATCCCTCCATGTAACTCCGCACGCACTCCTTAAGTAATTCATTTCCACTGCTCTCACTCTTGGTCTGAGTCTCTCAACCAACGTCCATGCTTCGCTTCCGTAAGTCAGTGTCGGGATTACCACACTGTCATGCAAGGACTTTTTCACTTCCATACTGACCACCCTATTTCTTGTTACTGCTTTTAGCATTCCTACAACCCTCTTCCCCTGTTGTACCCTCTCCCGCACTTCTTCATCCATAGTCCCATCTTTACTCAACGCACTGCCCAGATACTTAAAAGAGTTGACGATCTCCATAGCCTGACCAGCTTCACCTCACACTCTGTGACTTCACCCCTTTCGAAGACCATAACCTTGCTCTTCCCCGCATTTACCTTCAGATTCCGTTTTTCGCACACTGTTCCAAACTCATTTACCAGACCCTGCAACTCCCATTCATTATCACTCATCAGAACTGTATCATCCGCAAACAGCAGTATAGGTAGCTTCCACTCAATTCCCTCCCTTTTCAGCGATACACCAACATCCACTGCTCTTGATAGTATTTCTTTCATGACTCCATCCATATATACAGTAAACAACCACGGGGACATCACACACCCCTGTTTCAAACCAACATTCAGGACAAAGAACTCGCTCTGCTCACTCTCCACATGTACTGCCGCCTTTGCACCCTTATACATGCTCTTCACTGCTTTCAGCAACTTGCCCTCTACTCCGTGTATTCTAAGTACTTTCCACAAACCTTCTCTATCCACTCTGTCATAGGCCTTCTCCAAGTCCATAAAGGCAACATACACCTTTTGTTTCTTCTCCAGATATTTCTCCACAACACAATTCAGGGTAAAAATCTGATCTACACATCCTCTTCCCTTCCTAAAACCTCCCTGCTCATTGCTTATCCATTTCTCCGTTCTCACTCTCACTCTCTCAATCATTACCCTACTGTATACCTTCCCTACTATGCTTAGAAGACATATTCCTCGGTGGTTACCACACACTCCTCTTTCCCCTTTGCCCTTATATAGGGGGACTATTATGCCAGTCTTCCAGTCATCGGGTGCACTCCCCTTCTCCCATGCTAGTTTGCACATTTTCCATACCCATTCTATCACTATCTCACCACCATACCTCAACATTTCCCCACACACTCCATCTGTTCCTGGTGCTTTCCCCAACTTCACTCTTTTCATGGCTTCCCACACTTCTGACCTGATCCCCACCTCCTCCTCCACTACTTCTCTTCTTCTCCCTCCCATACCATATCCAGCTATGTTTGCTGGCTCTTCATTCCTTACATTTAGCAACTCATTGAAGTACAGTAGGGTCTCGTAAGATGCGAGTTTATGGTCAATGGATGCGACCGCATCTTACGATACACGTAGCTTATGGGAAAAACGTCCCGCCTAAGGCTCGCATTTAAAAAAAAAAAATCGCATCTTGAGGTTTCTCCTCGGATTTAGCCCACTTTGAGCCTCTGATTCGCAAATTATGGTCAGTCTCGCATCTTAAAATAATTTATTTTATTATTTGGGGTCCTCGCATCTTATGCGAATCGCATATTCTGATCTCGCATCTTACAAGACCCTACTGTACTCCCTCCATCTTTCGACTCTCTCTTGCTTCTCGGCTAGCATTCTCCCATTCTTATCTTTCACACCCTTACTGTTTCCCTTGCTACCTTCCCTAACTTTCTTGACTTCTTTCCAGAACAGTTTCTTACTCTCCCTCCATTTTACACTCAGATTCCTTCCAAATTCCTCATCTACTCTTCGCTTACTTTCCTTCACTACTCTCTTCACCACCCTCTTACTCTCCACGTACCTCGCTCATTTCTGTCTCTCGAAATCTTCATTCCCTCTATTACCCAACCACTCTCTAGGCTATACGCTTTCTTCTTTTCTTCCACAGCTATTCTTACCTCTTCTGTCCACCATGCTGTACCTTTCACTCCCCTCCCTCTTCTCCTCACTCCACACACCTCCTCACATGCTGCACAGATCTCATCCTTAAACACCTTGCTCATCTCCTCCACTTCCTCCATAACTTCCAGGTCGAACCCACCTAGTCGTCTTTCCACTGCTCTCCTGTACTCCTCCCTTACTTCCTCCTCCTGCAACCTCTCCACCCTCCTCACCATTCCACCCTCCTCTCGCCTCCCTCCAGCTCTCCTCACCCACTTCTTTTGTATCCTAACCTTAGCTACCACTACATAATGATCAGACAGGCCCCTCCAATACCCCTATACACCCTAGCATCCATCACAGATTTCTTCATTCGTTCATCCACACATACATAATCAATCAATGACTTTCGTTCCACCACTGTCTTATCCTTCATCGTCAACATCCGTTTCCACGTGCACCTGTGGATCATTCTGTGTCGGAAGAAGGTGTTGGCTATCCACAGCCTCCTCCCCACACATACGTCCACAAGTGTACTACCATTCCCATTCACCTCTGATGGTACCCCCCACCCTCCCACCACTCCCTCAACTTTCCTATCACCCACCTTACTATTCATATCCCCAATCAGAAATATTCTTTTCGTAATGTATTCTTGTATCCAAAGGCAGTCAAAATAGACGGGAACATGGTGAGCGTCCACGTAGTGTAAACAAGACGGGCGGTACACCCGGTAACTACATTCTTGCCGGGTTTTGTTAGCAACTTAGCGGGCGTACATGTGTTTACTCCCTCGGGGATATGTAGGCGCTCTCGTTAGCAGCCAGGATCAGTGTGTTGATCCCTTAGGATAAGATCTAGGTTATGTCTGCGTATTTTCAGCCCCATTGGCTGTCGGCTTGAAATAAACCGATTATTACTATTATTATTATTATGATTATTATGACACGCGTGGTTTCAGTCAATTGTGGCTAATTATCCCACATCCAGCTGACATTTTTTGCCCCCTGCTGGCATTATATGATGATGACATTTAGTCACAACCTATGTTATATCCCATGGCCAGCCAAAAAAATTACCCAACCTGGTTATCTGGTAAGATAACCAGGTTGGGTAATTTTTTTGGTACGAGTTATGTTATTGGCCGTGGGATACAATATACTGTACGGTAGTTTGAGGGGGGGCTCTGCCAGTCTGCCCTCCATGTATCATCATTCATGTTTATTATTATATTTTATTTTTAACAGGTGTGAATGAAAGGAATAAGAGGCAACCATGAGTTGGTTTGGGTCAGCCTCAGAGTGGAAGCAGGGCCTCTCTTCCAGTGCCCTTGGCAAGGTTGACGAACTGGAGAATCATGTAAGTAGCTCAGTCTCTTGAACTACTCGCTGCAATATGATCTATTTAATTTAATTTTGCATTACACTACATGTAAAGGTACTGTAACTAGTGACCCTTTCAATATGATATTTTATTCCAATGTTAAACAATTTATTTCCTTATATATTTTGGTACAGGGCCATCGCATTTTGAGCCCTGAATGCCCGGCAAAATGTATAGCCTACTGTATATTTAATTTTGTTTAACCAATTTTTACTCTTTAAAGGAAAGGGATAGGGAAAAACTAAGTACCGACCGTGTATTTACTGTAGCTTCCGAGAAAACATGGTATCAAAGGAGTACAAAGGAAATCAAGCAACAACAGATCTAGTGACCCTTCTAGGCTGCTTGTCCTCCAAAACACTGAGGATCAAGTGTCCAAACAGTGGTTTAGAGTGGGTAAGGGAACATTGGAAAGGGAACTACTGCCCTGCCACTAACGTGGCAGGACTAGGAAGTTAGTAGGGGACATATGGGTTAGTAACTGAGGGGAGGATAAAATAAAGTTATTCATTTACAAACGCAGTCAGTCGCGGGTTTGATGCGAGATATTTGTCTAGGCGGAATTTAAATGAATCAACGGTGCTGCAGCCTATAACGTCTCGGGGAAGCCCATTCCACAAGTTGACAACTCGATTGAAGAAGAAATTCTTAGATTCGTGTGAGTTAAAAGATTTACCAATAATTTTGCAACGTTTCCCCGCGTGTAATTAGATTGGTCGATAGTGAAGTACTTACTACAGTTCATATTGTCGATGCCTTTGATGATTTTGAACACTTGAATTAAGTCACCTCTTAATCTGCGCTGGGTTAAAGGAAATAGATTTAATTCTCTAAGACGCTCTTCGTATGGTTTGTTCTTTAGGCTAGGTATCATTTTGATAACTCTACGTTGAACTCGTTCTAGCTTGTTTATGTCTTTTTGGTAATAAGGGCACCAGCATTGAACGCAGTATTCCAGAAGAGGGCGGACTAAGGAATTGTAAAGGGTTAGGATTACGTCTTTGGATTTATGCTCAAATGATCTGCCTATAAAGCCAATTATTTTGTTTGCCTTCTTAACAACTTCTGAACATTGTTGACTCGGTTTTAGGTTACTCGATATTGTTACTCCCAGATCGGTTTCTCTGTTTACATTCTTAAGCTGAGTGCCATTCATCGAATAGTTTGCTTTCTCATTTAGGTATCCGATATGTAGTACTTTACATTTATCCGCATTGAAACTCATTTGCCAAATTTGGGCCCAATGTGACAATTTATCTAGATTGTGTTGCATATCGTCAACTTGATCTTTTGAGAGTACGCTATTTGCAATTTTTGTATCGTCAGCAAATTTTGAGATTGTACAGGTGAGACCCTCATCTATGTCGTTGATGTAAATTAGAAAGAGAATTGGTCCTAGTACCGATCCCTGGGGTACCCCGCTACTTACATTGGTCCATTTAGATGCCTTACCGTTTATGACTACTCTTTGCTTTCTGTCGCTGAGCCAATTTTCTATCCATTTCAACACACCGTCTTGTATTCCATGCGCTTTTAGTTTTAGCAGTAAACGTTTGTGGGGAACTTTGTCAAAGGCCTTTTGAAAATCAAGGTATATAATATCTACAGCTTTACTTTCATCGTAGAGGTTGAGGATATCGTGGAAGAAGTCTAAGAGGTTTGTTAAACAGGAACGTTTTTTACGAAAGCCGTGTTGAGTATCTTTAAGTATGTTATTTTCCTCTAAGTGATTTACGAGTCTGTCTCTTATGACCGTTTCTAGCATTTTACATACAACTGAGGTTAAGCTAATTGGACGATAGTTACTGGGTAGGGATTTGCTGCCTTTTTTTAATATCGGTGTTACGTTGGCTAGCTTCCACTGATCAGGCATAGTTCCAGACTGCAAGGATTTATTGAATAGTAATGTCAGTGGTTTGGAGAGCTCATCCTTAGCTTCCTTTAGAACTCTAGGCGAGATTGTATCAGGTCCAGGCGTTTTATTTACCTTGAGTTTATCTAAACAATTCAATACTTCTCTCTCTGTAACGGTGATATTACTTAGAACATCTGAATTATCAATCTGAATCGGCGATGGTGTAGGGATATCACTGAGGTCTTCTGTTGTAAAAACTGATGCAAAGAAGGTATTGAGGGCATTACTCATTTGTACTTCGTCTTTGGTGTATTCTCCATTTTCATCGACTAACGGTCCAACAGTTGAAGTAACTACTTTTTTCTTTCTGATATAACTATAGAATTATTTCGGGTTTGTTTTACTTTGATTCGCAATATGTAACTCTAGGGTCTTTTTACTTTGCTTAATTAACTTTTTGGCTTTGCGTCGTAGCTCTACAAATTTCACCCGTTCTTCGTCATTTTGTGAGGATTTTAATCTATCATTAGCAAATTTTTTAGCAAGCAGGCAGTTTGAAATATCTTTATTCCACCATTTGGGCTTATTATTATGGCCTGGACGCCGTATTTTCGATGGTATGCAGTCTTGCACTGCTTTTAGGTAAGTGGTTTCGAATAACTTCCAAGATGTATTTATGTCGTTATTGTTAATTAAAAAGCTCCAGTCAGTTTCTTTAAACATAGCTCTAAGTTTATGAAAGTTTGCTTTCTTGAAATTAGGGACTTTTTCGATGCTACTACAGTATTTGGTTCGTTACTAGTAAAGTTTAAAGTGAAAGTTATCGTACGATGGTCGCTGTTACTGAATTCATCACCAACATTCAAATTCTCTATTAATTCTTCTTTTGTTGCAAGTACAATGTCAAGAACGTTATTACCACGGGTCGGTGTTCGAACAAATTGATAAAGCGAACTCTCTTGCAAGTTCGTATACAAGTCATGTCCGGAGTGTGAAGTAATAGTATCGCCCCACTTGGTCACAGGTAAATTAAAGTTGCCCAAAAATACGGTATCTTGTGAGTTACTTACATCTGCAATTTGTTCATCCATGCTTCTAATAGACTGCTATTACTCCTATGTCGCTTTTTGTGGCGAATGTCGTGTTGAAATGTTGAAAATGTCATTGTGTGTTATTTTGTGGGTTGAAAATTATCAAAGAAGCATGGTGGATAACACCTACAGACCACCTACACCAGGACACCAAAGTCCTCAACATCAAGGATCACCTTGATATGAGAGGCACACAATTTCTCACCGCAGCCTCTTGGGAAACAAGTTGCAAGTTTTACATTATAATAACAAAGAAACTACCACCACAGTATCCACAAACCAACACCATCCACTACACTACATGGCAGAACATCCACACACACCAAGAAACATCAAAACAACACCTAGCACTCGTTATCATACACAGATATTGTCTTCAGTCCCCCCTTGCCCACCCCAAGCCAGCCTCCAGAAGCATGTCCATACTCAAATCACCCACCGATCTATCCAGTCACTAAAAGACAACACTCGGCCACATACACAGTCCTCTGAAGTCCATCCCTCAGAAACCCTCCTTTCCCGTGAGGACAGAGTCCTCCTGGCTAGGCTGCGATGTGGGCGCCATCCAGCCCTTCTGAGTTATCAGAAGAGGCTGGATAACTCCGGCCAGGACATTATGGAAGACTACATAACACACAACCACTTACGCCAACAACAACTTTGTGGGAAAACCTGGTCTCGTCCGTGGCCTTACTTTGGAGCTCGGGCCTGTTCAGCCAGGCAGCCTAGGGAACGACTACTACTACTACTCGTGAGGGTGAAAGTCATGAGAGAGTGTCAAGGACAACCTCCCTTGACTGTAAACAGACCGACACAAAAAATGAAACTGTGGGTAGTAGTTGTTTTAAAGGCTTAGTCTGAATACTTAACTGAACAGAACGGAAGTTTCTCCCCATCCAGATACCACTCAAAGGAAGAACAAAAAAAAGCAGCATTTGAGTTGTGTCTTCTGGCATTTAACCCTCTCCGACATATGACGCAATTTTGAGCCTATTAGGGATACTTTAAAGCCTTTATTACCATCAGGGTTTTTTACAAACCTTTATTTTAGTTACTTCAACCTCTGCAGTTGTCTTTGAGTTAGATGTGGGCAGAAAACTAATTTTGGAGAGGTAATTATAAGAGTGAGAGAACTCTATTTCTTATTGCTAATCTGGCAACCTCTGCGTCATATATGTCTGAAGGGGTTAAAGGTTAAAATTTGGTTTTGTTCAGATATGGCCTTTCATAGTAAATGGGTAAATCATATATATATATATATACTGTATACCGTATGAACGTAACCTTGATGTATTATGTCTCACTGAGACCTGGTTGTTCGAGTCAGATCTGAATATTATTCAGGCGGTATTGCCTAAAACCCATTCCATAATAAATGTTCCTAGGCCTAGGGGAGATCATCCGGGTGGTGGAGTGGCAGTTGTCTACTCCACATCTCTGGTGAATATCTTGCAAATAAGCCATAACCCAGCCCCTCTTTATTATGAACTGTTGGAAGTGGAAATAAAACTCCATCAACAAATTCTAAGAATGGCAGTTGTCTATAGGCCTGGCCATCGTGGCACAGATAGGGGTTTTATGGAAGAGTTTGGGCAGTTTCTCGAGGAATTTTCTGCTAAAACCGGAAGACTTTTGATATGTGGAGATTTTAATTACTGGGTTGACAGCCCTCATCTGAAGCCATTCTCTCCTGAGTTCCTTGAGTTGACTGATCAGAACAATTTTGTAAACCATGTGTCCCACCCAACTCATATCTTAGGACACACCCTTGACTTTGTTTTCTCTCCTGTGGGTTGTGGTGGTGTTCTGGATGTTGATGTTGAGAATGCTGACCCTAATACCTCTGATCATGCTTTGATTACTTTCAGCTTTGATTTCCCTAAGCCACTCACACATGAAAAAGTAATCAGATTTAGAAATTATAAAAATACAGACCAAAATTAGGCTAGCAGTGAAGTAAAACAGTACTTGGGAAGTATTGATACTTCCAACCTTACTTCAGATGAGCTGGTGGAGGTACATGGAAATGCACTTAAATTAGTGTTCGATCATCACAGTCCAGAAGTAGAGAAGAAAATCATAGTACGAGATGATTCACCCTGGTATAGCACTTGAGTTAAATTTCTTAGAAGAGCGCGTAGAAGAGCTGAACGTGAATGGCGGAAAAATAAAACAGACTCTACATGGTTGCAATATCTGTCAGCCAGAAGAGCCGTGGTCCACACAATCAAAGATGAAAAGAAAGTGTATTATCGGGAAAAGTTGACTCATGTGGTAACGACCAGAGGAGGTTGGCTTCAATTGTAAACAGTTTACTTGGAAAAACAAGAGTCAGCTTAAGACCTGTGCCCGATGCCGAGTTGGCTGCCAACTTTGTGGCATTTTTTGCTGGCAAGATAACTCGCATAAGACAGGAACTGGATGATGCTTCTGTTGGTGAAGAACTTTCAGTTGTACTCCAACCCCGACACATTCCTAATAATGTCCTCTCATCCTTTCACTCAGTAGAGGTGGACATGATCTCGTCCTACATAAGAAACCTCAATAAAACATTTTGCCCGTTGGATCCCATAAATGTTTCCAAGCTACCAAGAGTCTATGATCACACAGTTGAGTTTATTTCCAAAATAATTAATAAGTGCTTCTCTGAAGGTAGCTTCCCACATTCTGAAAAGCATGCACTACTCCGACCTACTCTAAAGAAACCTGGACTTGATGTTGAGAACATGTTGAACTATCGTCCTGTCTCCAACCTGGACTTCATATCAAAGATATTAGAGCGTGCAATACTTGACCAATTACAACCACTACGGTACTTCAGCAGAATGAAACTATCCCAATTTTTCAGTCTGCTTACCGACAGCATCATTCAACTGAAACAGCATTGATTAGAGTACATAATGATCTAGTTGAGAACATTTGCAATGGTGTGGCCTCACTATTGGTCTTGCTTGATCTCTCTGCGGCCTTTGACACAGTGGATCACGAGTTGTTATTGAGTAATCTTTATGATTGTGGTGTGCGTGTCTCCGCTCTCTTGCTTCTTGGGTCGTACTTGTCAGGTAGATCCCAGAGTGTGATGGTAAATCAAATGGTCTCGGACTCGACACCCCTGCAGTATGGTGTTCCGCAGGGATCAGTTTTAGGTCCTATCCTATTTATAATTTATATCAGCAGTTTGTCTCTTCTGCTTCGTGCACATAATGTCACCTTTCACTTTTATGCAGATGACACCCAGATTTATGTGAGAATCACAAATATAGTTGATATACGGAGTAAGATGGAATTGTTGATGTCTGATATCAAGAAGTGGATGAGAGCGAGAAAACTTAAACTAAATGATGGTAAAACTGATATTCTCATCATCCGAGGAAATAGAAGAGCTGATGATATAGTAGGTGCCCTCTCCATCAATGTGGGTGGATCTCAGCTGCGACCGGCCAACTCTGTTCGAAATCTGGGTGTATATGTGAACTCCCGATTAGATTTCAAAGAGCATGTAAACCAGATAGTTAAAAGTTGTTACTTGCACATCAGAAATCTCTATTTGGTGAAGCCGTTTATAACCAGACGTTGCCTCCTGACGTTGGTTCACTCATTGGTCTTCTCTCGTGTTGATTATTGCAATGCCCTGTTGGTGGGTCTTCCAAATTATATTTTAAAGAAAGTTCAGTCTGTTCTTAACAGGGCCGCAAGACTCATTTTTGGTGTTCCACCTAGAACTCCTACTACATCTCTTCACATAGAACTGCACTGGCTGCCAGTAAGAGCAAGAATAGAATTTAAGTTGTGTTTGGTGACTTTTAAGGTTCTCAAATTTGGTGAGCCTAGGTACCTTGCGGAGCTGCTCAGGCGCCCACCGGCACACCATGGTGTAGTTGTGCGTCATGACAATGACCCTTTTCGTCTTGATGAACCAAGGGCTTTCCAGCAGTCTTCTTTCTTTGAGAGGTCATTCTCCTACATGGCTCTGAGGTTGTATAACAGGTTGCCGCTGTCCATGAGACAACTGAGTTCTGTTGAATGCTTCAAGAGACAACTTAAGACTTTTCTCTTTGAGAGAGGCTATGATCTTGAGAGAGGTGTCATGACAGATGGCTATAGAGTTTAGGCTGTCACTGCTAGTGATTGTTAAATGTGTGTTGTATATAAGCCTTCTTTTGATGCATTGATTTTGTTCTTTTTTCTTTCTCTTTCCGAGCGCTAGTGAATTCTTCGGAAAAATTGGCGCTTATGAGAAATAAGTAACATGCTTATTATTATTAT
The DNA here is from genome assembly GCA_032716605.1 of Paralithodes platypus. NCBI lineage: Eukaryota > Metazoa > Arthropoda > Malacostraca > Decapoda > Lithodidae > Paralithodes > Paralithodes platypus. The sequence goes on along the minus strand of CM064492.1, from coordinate 70,331,415 downwards.
TATTATATATATATAGTATAGTGCTAATGGTAGTTTAGGTTTATAGTACCGGTATGTAGTACTGACTCATTGAACATTGTACTGATTCTGGAAGAATACAGTTTTCAAAGTACAGAACTTTCCATTCTGATGAGACTAGTAATTTTCATATTTATTGTTTCACCACTAGTTACACTAATATCTTAATTTTTCAGGTGGAGCGAATGAAGCGTGAAAGGGTTCAAAAGCAAAATCAATTAGATACTCTTCAGCAAGCTTTGGATAATCAGAAAAGAAAGGTAATTATCGTCTGTTCCATTTACACTGTACAGAATTGTAGTTACTGACATCAATATTAATTTATATGTCAAACACAAAGCTATCTTTATTGATATATTGTATAAAGCATAGCTCACTTAGAAGATACATGTAGCTCTAACAAATATAGCTGTATTGAAAATTGTACATTTTCCAATAAAGAAGTATCAAACATTAATGTTCTCTCTTGGGATTCCCATTGGACTGCCATTTGAGAAATATATTGTATATTATCTTAAGCATAAATTTTGTATCTCATTAGAGTCGGTGCACTGACTGTCCTTCAGGTGCCATACACAAAAGTTGAGCAATGGATATACTGTACACCGCACAGTGGTCTCTATTGAGTTGCATTAACCCAAGTAACTGTAATACTGTATATATGGTGGGCCTTTTTAACCAAAACCAATATATTACAGAATGATGACGGTGTGAAAGAGCAACAAACCCTGAGGAAGGAGATTGAGCAGCTTGAGCGTAGCTGTGAGCAAATGCAGTTACAGCTACAGAAGGGTCAACATGATCACATCACCTCCAACATTAACCTGCTCCCACCACGACCGCCAGGAGCCACAGAACAGTCGGCTCATACAGGTCAACATCTTGCTCGGGCTTATGTCTTTGTTTCCGTAGTGCAAGCCAATTTGAAATGTTTGAAACTATAGTGTAAATAGTATACCGGTACTGTACTCTGGTACTCACAGATTATACCTGGGTAGGAGACCCGGTTCAATTTTGGCAAATAATTACTTTTTTTTATCCTTAACTTCTTCAACAGAAATGCTTGAGTGTCTCCAGAAGAAGGTGGATAACCTGATGCAAGAAAATACAGAACTGAAATCTAAATGTGACCAAACACTTCAGGTAATTTGATCTTGCTTTATGAGCATATAATAATATTTGTACAAAGCATTTTAATAGTTACAATATTTTATGACAATGTAGGTATAAGTAACCTGTTCAAATTGATCTAAAATTAGATTTATTTATCTATCTATTACCTGACGCCATGATCCCCGAAGAGGTGGCCACGAACGAAACGCCCCCATGCACCTCTGTCCCCAGTCAGTCGACGCCCCTCCTCCCAATCAGCACAGTCTTTCTTCACTCCATCCTTACACCTCTCTCTCGGTTTACCTCTCCTTCTCTGTCCTTCCACCTCGCTCTCGTACACCCTCTTAGTCATTCTCTCGGTTCCCATACGTTCCATATGGCTGAATCATCTCAAGGTGTTCCTTTTCACACTTTCCAGCACATCTACCTCCACACCACATCTCCCTCTTACTTCCTCATTCGTCTGTCTATCCCTCCATGTAACTCCGCACGCACTTCTCAAATAGATATGAATAGTTATTACCATAGTCAAAGGATCAAGCCTTTCATAATTACACTTCTTCTTTTAAGTAGTTCAGGTAAGGCAGTGATGGGATCCCCTGCCGAGTAAGAAATCCAAAATTGATAAATTTTGTATGGGGTGTAAAGAGGAACACATTTAGGTGGTTCGATCATGATCGTATGGAGAGTGAGAGAATGAGTACCTGGCTTGGGGTGGGCAAGGGGGGGGGGGGGAGTGAAGACAATATTGTGTATGATAATGAGTGCTATGTGTTGTTTTGATGTCTCTTGGTGTGTGTAGATGTTCTGCCATATAGTGTAGTGGATGGTGTTGGTTTGTGGATTTTAAGGTTCTCAAATTTGGTGAGCCTAAGTACCTTGCGGAGCTGCTCAGGCGCCCACCGGCACACCATGGTGTAGTTGTGCGTCATGACAATGACCCTTTTCGTCTTGATGAACCAAGGGCTTTCCAGCAGTCTTCTTTCTTTGAGAGGTCATTCTCCTACATGGCTCCGAGGTTGTATAACAGGTTGCCGCTGTCCATGAGACAACTGAGTTCTGTTGAATGCTTCAAGAGACAACTTAAGACTTTTCTCTTTGAGAGAAGCTATGATCTTGAGAGAGGTGTCATGACAGATGGCTATAGAGTTTAGGCTATTTTGCTACTGCTAGTGATTGTTAAATGTGTGTTGTATATAAGCCTTCTTTTGATGCATTGATTTTGTTATTTTTTCTTTCTCTTTCCGAGCGCTAGTGAATTCTTCGGAAAAATTGGGGCTTCTGAGAAATAAGTAACATGCTTATTATTATTATTATTATACTATGGTGGTAGTTTCTTTGGTATTATTATGTAAAACTTGCAACTTGTTTCCCAAGCAAACTAATCGCACATATAACAACGTACTATCGTCACGTTCAAGGAATTAGTCAGTTTGGGAAGTTCAGGACGTTCTGGTAAATTTTACTAAATTCTGTATGAATAAAGAAACTACAATTTATGTAAAAATGTTCTATTAAAATCAAATTTGCAATTTGACAAGATATTAACAATAGTACAAAATACATATAGCACTCAGTAACGATAGTGCTATCTGGCACCTAATGAGGAGTTGAGGCAATTAGATATCTTTGAAGAGAAGAATACAAGCAAGCTTGGATGGTTTAGACATGTGGAGAGGATAGATGATCTAAATTGGGTGAAAAGATGCAAGTCCATGAACGTAGAGGGAGCTGCACTGAGGGGTAGACCTAGACAAATGTAGGATCATTTTGTACAATCTAATCTCAAATTTAAAAACAATAAGTGAGGCAGCCCTGGATATGGCTGCCACTAGGTCGTGAGGCTGAAACTGCACCTTGTGTGGACCACTCTGTCTTTACGATTGTTTATGTATGTACAGTATTATATGGTCCTTCTGTGAGCTGATATAATTACATGTTAAGGTTTGTGGATTCGTGTGGGTTTTGATTGTTATGATTGATCTGGGGCCGGGGAAATGCTGGAGGCCCCTAGTGATCCTTGGTCTCTGGATCTTCTCCTGGGCGACCTAGTTGTGTGTGAATATATATATATTGTTGTTGTTGTTGTTGTTGTTGTTCCCTAAGCTGCCTGGCCAAACAGCCCCGAGTCCCTGAGAAAGGCCATGGCCACGATCGGGCTTTCCCACAGAGCTCTCATTGAGTGTAGATTGTGTTCTTGGCGTAAGTGGTTGTGTGAAATGCAGTCTTCTATGATGTGTTTAATGGTATGGGGTGCTGTGTTACATCCCGGGCAGGCGTCGACAACGGAGTCATCCAGTCTCTTCTGATAGCTCAGGAGAGCTGGATGGTGTCCGCATCTCAGCCTGGCCAGGTGGACTCAGCCCTCGCGAGGAAGGGAGGATTCGGAAGGATGGATTTCGGGAGGTCGTGCATGCAGCTGCGTGTTGTCTGTGAGTGAGTGGATGGATCGGTGAGAGATATGAGTATGGATGTGCTTCTGGAAGTTGGTTCGGGGTGGGCAGGGAGGGAGAGAGGACAATAATTGTGTGTGATACCGTGTGCTGGGTGTTGTTTTGATATTTCTTGGTGTCTGTGGGTGTGTTGCCATGTAGTTTAGTGGGTGGTCTTGGTTCGTGGAGGCTGCTGCCAGGAATTGAGTGCCTCTCATGTCCAGATGGTCTTTGACTTTGAGGATTTTGGTTTCTTGATGTAGGTGATCTGTGGGTGCAGTAGCTGTGCAGCCTGTAATGATCTTCAGGGCTTTGTTTTGAATAGTCTGTAAGGTCTTATGATGTGTTTCAGCTAGGTTAGAAGCCCAGGCTGGGCTTGCATATTCCATCACTGATCTTATGTATTGTTTATATACTGTGCTGGTAGTTTCTTTGTTGTGTCCAAATTTTGTGTGAGCAAGTGACCTGAGGGCGTAAAGGCTGGGTGTCAGTTTCTTTTTAATGTTTGTGGTGTGCTGTTTGAATGTCATATGAGTATCATATGTTACTCCTAGGATTTTGGGTGTGTGTGTGTATGTGTTAGGGGTGTGTTGTTTATGGTGAGTTGAGGGATGTATTCGTGTTCTCCTGTCCAGCTTGTGAGCAGGGTTGCGGTGGATTTGGCTGGGGCTAGATTAAGTCTGTTTGTAGTGCACCAGCCATGTAGTGTGTTGAGATAGGGTTGAAGGAGATCTGTTGCTCTTTTTGGGTCATGGTGTGTGCATGTGAGTGTTATGTCATCTGCATAGGAGGCTAAGTTTATTTGGGGCGTATTGGGTGTAGTTATATCGTGCATGTACAGATTGAAGAGTGCGGGCGATAGGACGGATCCTTGTGGGACTCCGTTTGGAAAGTTTCTGATTTTAGATGACTGACCGGCAAAAGATACGTGTGCACATCTGCCTGCTAGGAAGTTGGCCAGCCACCTTTTTGTGTTGTTGTGCATGTTTGTGTTGTAGATTTTGTGTGTTAGGTTGTGTTGTCCCTGTTCGGGCTCTGTCTCAAGTCGGCCACCCCCAGCTATGGGGTATGTGCCTGTGTAAGTGTGTATATACATACATACGTACATACATGAGTGTATGAGTCACTGCTGTTTAATATTACAGTAGGCTACAGTATATGTTTAGGTTGTGGACGAGTGTGTGGGTCCATTGGTGCTACTGCCAGCTTGAGGGAAACGGAATGGAAGTGAAACGTAAAGGGAAAATAATCTGATAACGTTTGTCTGTTTTCTTTGTGTAGGCTCAACAGCAGACCAGCTCAGCTAATCAGGGGAATGATTTCTGGGGGAGCTTTGGTGAGCGCAGCAGCAACAACAACGGTGGTCGTCGGCACCAGCGAACACCAAGTAAGACACCTGTCAAGACTGCCATGGAAACCAGTCAGGAAAATCCCTTCAGGGCACCCTACCAGGCTCACCAGGGTAAAGGTAAACTATATCCTCTTCATCTTAACTGGCCAAAAAATTGCTATATGCTTCATCTTTATTACTGAGCTGTGACTTGATTTTAACAATGGAATACATTGTCACTTGTGAAAACTTAACTATTAATACTTGTATAAAATAGAAAATTTTATAAAATAAAGTGTCATGAAATATGCTGTTAGGGAATAAATTTTTGTCCAGTTAAGATGAATAGAGTATAGGAAGTATTCTTGGTAGCCTTGTGGTCAGAACTCCCGCCTCATATAAAGAAATCTGTGGTAAGTATAAGTTTTGTAGTTGCTTGCAAGGAGTGGTAGTAGCCTACACCAAGTTTACTTTTCTCTCACGGTAACTGAAAACTAAAATTGACACATTTTTGTCAAGCACAAGCCAAATTGATGCCAACGGCAGAAAAGCGGTTAATGCCCCTACACTTCATAAAGTAAATGTTTATCTACTTTACTCACTTTGTTTCCATTTAGTTATAAATCTAAATTACATTGCTTCCATGGCATATACCTACCGTAAATAGTTTTGGTACAGCTGTGTAATAACATAAATGTCCCCAAACTACTCTATCCTTGAGCGTCTCCCTCGCTTTACTATGTGTATGTCTTGCCTTTCCAGTTCACTCTAAAGAACTGCCCCAATCTCCCTAACCTTTCAGGCTTGTAATTCAATTTTTATATTCACTAACACCATTACTCACTAGGTCTCAAATCACAATTATTATTTGTCAATTTACCACTGTACATTGCTTATATAACATACATAATGCCACCTCAATATTTATATAGTTCTTTCTAATAGCTTTGCATGATTAATATGAACACTGTTAAACATTTCCTGATACTGTACTTCCATATAATATATGGATGTAATTGTAATGTAATCAAATATATATACTGTATATATTATATACAGTATATATATTTGATTACATTACAATTACAGTTCCATCTTTTCATAAGAGAAAGTATGTTAACATTTTGTATTTTCTATTAGGTGGTGGGATGAGTGAGGACAACTCCATGAAGAGTGCGTGTCGAGCCTTATCCATGTCATCTCTGCCCACAACACCACCCTCAGATGAATACACCAAGCAGCTCGAGAGGATGGTAGACCAGTACAAGAAGGAAATAGAAGGTATGAATCTACTTTAATGCCCACTGCCCTCTGCCTCTCTGGCGTAGGGATGCAGCGACCCCATCGCCCGCTACTTCTGTAGTGCAATCAGCCTCTGTACCAGTTACGGTAATAACTTGTTAATGCCTTATTGTAGCACGGTTAACACTCAAGCCGCGGGGCCCGTCATATGTTGGGCGAGAGAACCATGGCCACCCCTGCGGGGCCTGACATATGTCGGAAAGGATGTTGAGCACATAATCGGCTCTGAGAGAGAGTCTACGCGTTGGGAGGACGATAGGCGGGCTCTGACCGCTTGGCACGGCCCTTGCACCGCAACTGACACCACCTCTGCAACATTCCACACCCTCGGCCTCGTGAGACAAGGAAAAAACTCGGGAAAACCGTATTTTAGGGCTTTTGCCCTCGTGTTGCGCGATCGTTGCAAGAGAACCCGTGGTCGTACAAGGATGATTCAGGTGTCGTAGGAAAGCTCTATTATCGCCCTTTCACAGATACATAATTGTATTACGCTCTGGCTCTTGTTTATGCATGAAAAAGAGCATGGAATGAAGCTCATTTAGGGTAAATATACCCGCCTGCCAGGTAGTAGAAGTTACAAACATCCCCGTTTGACAGGGGTTAAGGCTGGTGTGGTGTGGATTCACCAGGTGCAAGTGCTTCAGGGGGACGTTATTGAGTCTTGCTAAGACACTGTTAGCGCATTGGCCACTGTGGTGCCATGATAGGCTGTGTTGTGGCGGGACTTTATTGTACTGCTCTGTCTCAAGTCGGCCACCCCCTGCTATGGGGTATGTACCTGAGTATGTACATAAGTAACAATCCGTTCTTAATACTAATCATCAATTACAAACCCCAATGTACTTGAATAAAGGAGTAATGAAAGCATATGGTCCTCCCGGGATTCAAACTCGGGACACCACACCCAGAACATAAGCATCTAAAACATTACACATACTACAGTAAAGAGACTGAAGCCACGCTCTCTGTTAATGAAGCGGTCTTTAAACTTGCATGTATGTATGTACAGTATGTGTGTATATGTAGCACAATGTTGGTTACCATCAAGAGTAATCATCCATTCCTGACTACTGTATATATATTTACTATCAATATGCGACTAAACTTTATCCTGGTGTTACAGGTTGCTCTTTGCAGTATAAGTAGAATATAATATCTTGGATGAGTATAGTATTGAACAAATCTTAGTCATTGTCGATTGATAAATGTTGAGCTTCTTTGTAGAAACATACACTTTAATGTTAATATATTTACTAATAGCTGTACATGTATGTATGTATGTATGTATGTACCTGTATATACACAGGCACATACCCCATAACTGGGGTTGGCCGACTTGAGACAGAGCCCGAACAGGGACAACACAACACAAAAAACAAAAACACAAAAAAGTCACACATCTAGGTCGCCCAGGCGAAGACCCAGAGACCCAGGCCCATTTGGGGTCTCGAGCAAAAGATTCCCAGGTCCCAGACCTCCCGGAGAGGTTCCGGTCTCAGCAGGCAGACACGCAGTGATTTTTGTTTTTTTTTGTTTTTTAACCCGGGAACTGCTGAGAGACTCTTAAGAGTTCCCCCGGCGGACTGCGGGGAGACTCTTAACCCGTGGAGCCCCGGCTAGTTTCGTAATGTTTGCGCACCAGAACCCGGCCGGTTTTCAAAAAATGGTTTTATTCCAGAAACAATAGCGAATGGGTTAGGAATGAAGGAAAAACCACGAAAAACCGCTCAAAAAGCTTTAAAAATTGTCCTGCAGAGCCCCCGAAAACGGATTTTACAAGAGTAAAAAATTGAAGGCAATTATCCCAAAAAATCAGGTTATTGCGCGCACGTGGACTTTGAGAGTTTTCAACCATCGGCACGGTTGCGTGGGATACGTACACAGTTCCCATACAAATCTGAGCCCTCTTGAGTGGCTACACCTGAGGTTACGGTCGGCGCAATTAGGGTGACGCGCCAGGCGCGTCTCTGGGGCTGTGCGTTACATACATCGCCGACGCGTCAGGCGCGTCGCTGGGGCTGTACGGGTTAAGAGTGAGTGAAAAAAAAAATCAACTTTTGACATCGAAAAAATTTTTTTATTTATTATTATTTTTTTTTTATTTTTTTTTTTTTTTTTTTGGCCCCTGGGCCATGCAAAATCTCAGTCCTCTACCTCCCCTCCTTCCCCACTTTCCTCCTCTCCTTCAGTTATCACCTGTTTTCCCTGTTATTCCCTTATTCTGAGGTATATTTTCGTGCTAACATTAGAAATCCGGTTGGAGGGTGTGGTCATCACTGATAGCAAGCGAATGCAAGAGAGAGAGAGAGAGTATCGATCGACTGTGTCTCAGTGGCCTTGGGGCAAATTGGCGGGAAAGCAGCTTGCCTCACCCATACATTATACAACTCGCGGGCTATATCTCCGATTTTGACCATCCAAACGCTGTTTTCACTCGTTTTATTGTTGTTTCAGGTTAATACCTTTATAATCAACCCATAATAGGCGCATATGGATAAGTATTAATGCTATTAATGTTACAATGAATATTTTAGTGACGGAAACACCTCAAATACGTCGGCACAGGGGGATGTTTCCAATTACCCCCATGCGCACTTCAGAGGTTAATGCTATTAATGGCACAATGAATATTTTAGTGACGGAAACACCTCAAATACGTCAGCACAGGGGGACGTTTCCAATTACCCCCATGCGCACTTGTTAGGTTAAGAGACAATGAACGGAGGAAGGAAAAACACAGATAAAACAAAAAGGTCCATGTGCCTAAAGGCATCCTCCATTCATAAAATGTTTGTAACAACTGGATTTAAACATTTGTAAATTGTAAGTTTGTGGAAAGCAATTCGAGGGAAGTGAATTCCAAAGAGTAGTAGCTCTGGGGATAAATGAATTCTGATAAGCAGAAGTTCTGCATTGTGGAGGAGAAAGTGTAAATTCATGGGCGCTCTCTGCTGCCCTAGTTCTACGGGGAAAGATGTGGAGAGGCGGCACAATTGAAGCAAGTTCCTCGGAACAATTGCTGTGAAAATATCTGTAGAATAATGCAAGGGATGCAACGTTTCTTCGTATGGATAATGTAGGAAGGTCCTGTGTGATTGCAGGGTTATTGATTAATCTAATAGCTTTATTTTGAATTTTGTCCAACTGCCTCAATGCAACCACTCCACTTCCACCCCACAGAGGTGAACAGTAATCCATTTGAGAACGCACATGACTTTTATATATTACGGCCAACTGCTCGTCAGTGAAGAATTCTCGAACTCTGTACAGGAGTCCCAGTTTTTTAGAGGCATTCTTAGCAATGCTTCTAACATAATGTGTCCAGCTCAAGTTAGTAGTTAATGTTACACCGAGAATGTCAATACTAGGGGAAGTGGGAATATTTATATCATTAAAAAATATATGGGAGTCAGTGAGATTCTGTCGGTTCGAAAATTGGATGTACTTGGTTTTCTGTGCATTAAAGGAAACTAGATTCTTTTGTCCCCATCCATTAATTCTAGAAAGGTCCTGGTTCAGAGAAATTGCAGTGTTTATTTTTGAATTTATAAGATCGGGTTGGGTGAAAGAATTGGTAAATGTGAAGGAACTGTGGAGTGTTGAGTCATCTGCGTAGGAATGTATTGGATTATGAGTGGTAGATATGAGATCATTGATATGAATGAGGAACAGAATTGGGGCCAAAACTGATCCCTGGGGAACACCAGCATTTATTGAGTGAAATTGAGAATAAAGGCCATCTACCATTACACATATTTTTCTGTTATGAAGATAAGAAGAAATTAGTGGAACTAATGATGCAAGGCCGTAGTGTGACATCTTCGACAATAAGGATTGATGCCAGACTCTATCAAATGCCTTTGATATATCCAGTGCTATTGTATGTGTTTCACCATGTTGGTCTGTAGCTTGGTTGATTTTATGTGTAAGAAGGCAAAGAATGTCTACAGTTGATCGACATCGTCTAAAACCATATTTGCCTATCACTGATTAATTTATTATTCTCAAGATGCTTAATTATGTGATTATTTAATATAATTTCAAAGACTTTACCAAGAGTGGAAGTTATAGCTATTGGTCTGTAGTTTACCACTACAATGCTCGGCCACCTCACATTCAGGCATGACCCTTCATATACACCAGCTCCCTGGGCCAGGCGCCTGAAGGACTATTATCTAGTCCAACTGGCGCTCGACCCCCTCTGCTAATGACCGCGTTATCGCTCATCTATTCACAAGCATTCTCCATTCATTCCTATTTATTACCACTGTAGCTGTACATAATAAAAAAATTATAAGCAGATGTGGCAATAAAGTCCATACTAATGAAAGAAATGTTACTTTGTATATTTCATATTTGTATCTGTTTCTCATCTTCAATTATGTTTTAGGTTTGAAGGCGTCAGTCTCGGCAGTACCTGACATTGCAAAGCTTCAGCAAGAGATGGTGGCTCTCAAGACAGCTTTAGAAAAAGCTAATGTCGAGCTGAACACAAAGGAAAGAGAGCTGAAATATGCTAATGACCAGTATTCTTCCTTTAAGACTGTTGCAGAGGAGGCGTCTACTAAGGTTAGCTTTTATGTGCATATCTGATGTAGCTACATATATTTTGCTTCTGTACTGAGGAACATTAATTGAAATATAGCCTACAGAACTTATAGTTACCTGTAGTATATTTAATAATGAAGCATGCTTTGGGAGTTCAAGGAGTAAGTGGAAAAATATCCATATGAAAAATGGTATTCTTCAATAGCAAGATGACTACGAATATTGTACCAGGGGCAGAGGTGTCTGGTAGTCGTAATGTGACTCTCCAGTTCTCTGTAGGTATGCTGATATCATGCAATGTGTTATATAGAGGGGAGGCAGGTTGTGAGGATAATTGGAATGAAGGAGTGACTGGTCCATGTTATAATCTATATTTTATTAATTTCACCACAACACCAAACACCCCCTGGAATGAAATTAATTAAAGTATATATGATCCGCCGGGATTCGAACCCGGGTTATCACACACAGATTTTTGCCACCTTAACCATTACACCACCAGGATGGTTAAAGGTTTATGCACTAAATGAAGACTTTACAGTATGAGGGCTTATTACCTACCGGGTACTGTATATCTGGAGTGAAAGAAATTTGTGTGAGTTTTCAGTGAATGTGGGAGTACATCAAGGATTATTCCTGAACCTGTTACCCATTTGTATGGGTGGTGATGGCGCTGTCAGAAGTTCAGGGAGTGTGGGAAGTGTTGTGAGGGGTTTCATCATACTGAGCCCTTGTTAATAATTTTAGATTTTTCTCCATGGTTTGTATGTACTCTGGTTCATACCCCATTTTCTCTTCTTTATTTATTATTATTATTATTTTTTTTTTTTTTTTTTTTTTTTTTTTTTTTTTTTTTTATTATTTTTTTTTTTGGGTGGCCGACTCGAGACAGAGCCCGAACATGGACAACACAACAGAAAAAACAAAACAAACACAAAATCACACACATCTAGGTCATCCAGGAGAAATACCCAGAGACCCAGGCCCCAGCTAGATTCCCAGGTCCCAAATCTCCATGGTTTACTCTAGAATTTAGATAACTATTGTCTAATCCATCACACACACAGACTTTGATAACCCAGAGTTTTAAATATAGTGTAGGACAGTCTTGTGAAGTCAAATTAAACCTAGAGTAAGAAAACTGGGCAGCCAGGAGTGCAGATATGAAGGGAAAACAGATATGATTTTTTTTTTTTTTTTCCCCTGTTCGGGCTTTATCTCGAGTCGGCCACCCCCAGCTAACAAAATATAACAAATTATGGGGTATGTGCCTGAGTATATACTGTAGATAGATAGAAACTAAAACAAAATGAATAATGATAGCTGTATAATGGGCTACAGTACTTGATGGCTCAAGCTGATATTTCTACCTTTGGGGCGAGTTAAACTGTAAGTATGCATAGAAATTTACAGCCTATTTGCTCTAGCCTATTTTGAGTTACAAGAGGGTAATTGTCAAGATTTTGGCCTAATTATATATAGTGAATATACTACTGGTAGGCCTATACTACTGGGTTTTTTTTCTCTGAGTTTTACGTTATTATAGTACGGATAATCAGTCATAAATATGTATAAGTTTATTTGATAGTGTTTGGTCTTAGTAGTGAAATTAAGTAAGATAATCCATAAGAAATTGGCTTGTCTCAAATTCTAGTGACGGCATTCCAGGGAGCTAGTCTCATGAAAAGTATAATTACTGGTTAGCTTACAAAAACCTGTATAATATATATTCTATTTTCTTGTTTATCAGTTGGAGAAAACAGAGAATCGGTTACGAACGGTGCAGAATGAGGCTGACTGCCAGAGACACAACGCTGACACGGCACGTAAGGTTCTGGAAGACAAACTGAAGGAGCGAGAGAGGGAGCTAAATGCTGACCTGTCTAGGGCTCAGAAAGACATGGCTGAAATGGGTTAGTAAGGTGTCAATTACATTCATACATTATTTTTATGTTAAAATGTTAGCTATCTCTTTGAAATGTTAATAATTGCTACAAGAACATATATTATCATTGTTCAGAAAGAGTTAGCTGCCAAGTAAACTTCTTGGCTATGAAAAAAAAATCTTATTAAAATTTAATATTTTTTAATGATATAATCTATATTTTTTATTAATTAAAATGAAAAACTTGCAAACTAAACAAACCAAAATTGGGACAAGGACAATATAAATTCAAATTAAATTATCAAAATCGCTATGTGGAAACAACGCTTACTAAAATTAAATTTATGAAATAAAAGAACACAATCCACCACATAGGGTGGGACATATTAGGGACAATGAAATACAAAAGTCATTGTACTGAAAAGGTGAATGTGTAGGCTAGCCACACACAAAAATGTATTGTTCTTGTTAACCCTCTCACGACCATATGATGCAGAGGTTGCCAGATTAGCAATAAGAAATACAGTTCTCTCACTCTTATAATTACCTCTCCAAAATTAGTTTTCTGCCCACAACTAACTCAAAGACAACTGCAGAGGTTAAAGTAACTAAACTAAAGGTTTCTAAATACCCCTGATGGTAACAAAGGATTTAAAGTATCCCTAATAGGCTCAAAATTGCGTCAAGAATGTGAGATGGTTAAAAAAAAAGTCTCTTTGTTGTTGTTCCTCCCCATGCTGCCTGGCCGAACAGCCCCAAGGCCCCGAGCAAGGCCAAGGCCATAACCGAGCGCCCCCACAGAACCCTACCCGCCGACCACAATAAAGCCTGGGTGACCGAAGCCACTCCATGGCGGGGAGCTGAGGAGGGTGCGGAAACGCCCGGGAAACCAGGGCCCTGTGCCCCTCAGCAATTATGAAGAGAAAGTTGAGGGCAAGGGAAAAATGTGACGCTTTGGCTTCCAATCTTGGTAGATTGGGAGGTCAATTCACGGAAGAGACGCCATCACTTGAGATCTAGAAAATATATAAGTAAAAGGAACAGTCAGAGTAAGCTATGGGTATGGCAGAGATTGCTCAGTTCTCACTCTGATAGACCAGCCCATCACCACATGACTAGAACCCAATCCTCTCGGCATCAGCTAGGAAAGGCCCTAGAAAGCCGCCTTTGGCGGGGGGATAGCTCCCCTATTTCAACCCTTTTCGGGGTTGGGCACCCGTCTCTTTGTTTAAATTTGTTGTTGCTTCTTCATATTTTGCAATTGTTATACCTTATTTTTTATTATCTATTCACTGTTGTTAGTATCAATTGCTTGCCTTTGTGATATCCTTAATTTATTTGTACTACAAAATATGTAGTGCTGTGGTGTTCTCCGCTGTATGTCTGCCTGCTGAGACCGGAACTTCTCCGGGAGGTCGGGGGCTAGGGGAGTGCTGGAGTGCCCTTAGTGATCCCTAGTCTGTGGGTTCTCTCCTGAGTGACCTAGATGTGTGTGAATTTGTATTTTTTTTTTTTATTTTTTTTTGTTGTGCTGTGATATGTTGTCCCTGTTCGGGCTCTGTCTCGAGTCGGCCACCCCCAGCTATGGGGTATGTGCCTGACTATATACATACTGTACATACATAAATGGAGGTTATTGGTAGAGGTCATGTGTTCATGCTATGCTCACAGGTACCTACCCGATAGCACTATCGTTTGTGAGTGCTGTATATATTTTGTACTACTGTATTGTCAATATCTTGTCAAATTGCAAATTTGTTTGAATATAATATCTTGGTTTGAATTGTACCATAGTTTCTTTATTCATACAGAATTTACCAGAACGTCCTGAACTTCACAAGTTGACTAATTCCTAGAATATTACGAGAGTACGTTAATATATGTGCGACTAATTTGCTTTGGAACCAAATTCACTTACTCATATAGTGAAATATATATAGTACATTCTATGTGATGGTTTTGTGTTATTTTATTTTGCTAAATCGTTAATTCCACATAGTGATTTTAATTAGTTCTTTTGTTTTTATATTCTGTTCCTGTTTTTGTTTGTTTATTTTGCAAGTTTTACATTATAATTTAAAATGTAAAACTTGCAAACTAAACAAACCAAAATTGGGACAAGGACAATATAAAGTCAAATTAAATTAATAATTTTCAATTGCCATGATAACAAGGGCAACAAGACACTTGATTCTTTTATTTGAATATCCTATTTAATGTGCAAGAATGAAAGCAGTGTAAGACTTTGATTAATATTATAGGATATAGAATAGTGTATTTAAAACAATACCTCCTTTTACAGAAAATCTTATACGCGATTTGAAGACCAAGTTGCAGCAGCAAGAGACTCACACCCGCAACACACAGAACTCCATGCAGGCTTCGCTGGATAAAGCTACTGTCCAGGTTAGTGTTCAGCATGGGGCTATTTTACATCGCCCTCCGCACAACAAAGAAAGGACTGTATTTTAGGACTGGTGTGCATATATAGTATCCTGGTGTTAAGTCTGTATACTGTAATAGACTTAAAATGGGAAAAGCTGCGGGAGTAAATAATATCCCAAGTGAAATGCTGAGATATGGGTGAGATGAAGCTGTAGACATAATACATACCGGTAGTAGTAATTATAATGTAAAACTTGCAAAATAAACAAACCAAAACTTATACGAACACAGTAAAAAGACAAAACAACTAATCAAAATCGCTATGTGGAAACAACGCTTAAGTAAAATAATAATTTATAAATAAAAGAACACAATCCACCACATAGGGTGTACATTACTACATGAGCAAGTTAATCTGGTTCCCAAGCAAACTAATTGCACATAACAACGCACTATCGTCACATTCAAGGAATTAATCGATTTGGGAAGTCGGGGAGTCGGAAACTTGAAAATATACCAAAGGACTGGAGGAGAGCAGGTCCCGAATATAGAAATCACAACATAGCAGAAAAACAAAACTAAACACAAAAACACACACAGCTAGGTCGTGCAGGAGAAAAACCCAGATACCCAGGCCCATTTGGGGTCCCAAGCTAGATTCCCAGGTCCCAGATCTCCCGGAGATTTCCGCAGGCAGACATGCAGCTAAGCTGTACCACCACAAGCCCACCCACCATGCTTCCAGGCGTACCCTTCATTACTACCGGCTCCCCGGGCCAGGCGCCTGACGGACTATTATCTAGTCCAACTGGCGCATGACCCTCTCTCCCAAACGACTGCATTTACTCATCTATTCACTAGCATTCTCCATTCATTCCTATCTATTACCACTTCTCTTGCCTGATCTATATTCATTCCTCTATCTTCTAACGGTTGCCCTACACAGGCACATACCCCATAGCTGGGGGTGGCCGACTCAAGACAGAGCCCGAACAGGGACAACACTACACAACAAAACACAAAATCACACACATCTAGGTCGTCCAGAAGAAATGCCCAGAGACCCAGCCCCATTTGGGGTCCTCAGCATATGATTCCCAGGTTCCAGATCCCAGATTGGGGCTGTACTGTGCAAATATGGTAAAATGGAGAGTGAGGTAAAAGAGAGAAATGTGCAAGGGAGAAAGGTTAATAGGAAAACTTAATTGTTTCCTGAAAGGAAGGATGGTCAGTCAAGATGTGATAAAGTCACTGAGGAAAAGTACAGTATGTTGCTCCCAACTCACTCGTATAGAAGTGAGACATTGACAATAAGTGATGAGGACCTCTCCAAACTTAGAACTGTGGAGATTAGCTACATCAGATTGGCAGAAGGTGTGAATAGGCTAGATAGACCAAGTAATAGGAAGTAGTATGAGTTTAATGGAATGAAAGAGCAAGCTTTGGGTATTGAATGTTGAGTGTTTGAGTCGATAAAGAGAAGTACTTTGAGGTGGTACTGTCATGTTCAGAGAATGGGTGAGGACAGAATGCCAAGAGAGATATATCAGTCAGGTGAGTGGAGCAGCTAGTAGTGGAAGACCACTTGTGGTATGGGAGAAGAAATTGGAAGAATATATTGAGGAAAAACTTCCACATACGGTAGTGGAAGGGGTATTGTAGCTCCGGCAAAAGAAGCATGCCTTGACAAAGTAGCTTGGAGGCATTTTTGCCATGGCCATCCTTTAGCGGGGGTTTCCCAGGAAGAAGCAAAGCGTCGGAGAGGATGATGATGATGATAGGTAGCTATAAGTTAGATAATGTGTAGAATATAATAGGTTATGTTGGAAGATGTTCTTAGGTAGCTACAGTATATCAAATAGATGAAGTGTAGGAGATTTAGGTTTTAGCGTGAGTTGCTTTTAGTGTGGGGAAAGAAATAATAGGGATTTAGGGAAGAAGGGGTCTGCCTTGTTTGGGCCAATAGACCTTCAGCAGATTTCCATTTTTCTTATGTTCTTATGATGATTACCGTTTAGAATAATCTATGTACTGTAGTTATATTACACCCCCCTGATACTACTCTCCTTGACGCGGTTGGGGGGCTTCGGGGCCGGCGACTGTAGCTTGATGGGGGATGGTTGTGGTACTTACCCTTCCTATCTCCCCTCGAGCTTTCGTCCTCAGCTTGACTAATTTTGAGTAGTTTTTCATTCCTCATTCTATGTTTTTCCCCTTCTATTCTTATTCTGTCCCATTTGGCTGTCCTCAGGCAGCCTATATCTCATGTCTCCCTGGCCTGGCTAGGTAGCAGACTCCTGACCTGATTTGTCTCTTCGGTTGCTGTTGTGATCGGACTGACTTGATTCCCTTCGGTAATGCATGTTTTGCTTCTCAGTGTGATTTTTTCTACCTTCGACCTGATCTTTCATTCTTCGCCCTGATCACTTCTTGGTTGGTGTTGCGGTGTAGCAGTTCTTGCCTCATCCTTCGGCCCTGCCCTATAAGAGCTCTGATGTGGAGCTCATGTGGTCCGGCTGAACTGGTGAAATGGCGAGAAATGTCTGCGTGTCTTCACCTTCCTCGATTTGTTCCCCTACTGCCCTTCCCGATCTATCTTGACTCATTTAGTTATATATCTTGATCGAATCCTTCGGGCCAGCCCTATGAGAGTTCTTTTGTAGAGCTCAGTGGTCTGGTTAAACTAATATTAAAAAAAAAACAAAAAAACAAAAACAAAAATATATATATATATTACAGTATAATTCATATTTACAGACCTCATCAGTGGAGAAAGAACTGAAGTCCTCTGTGAGTCGTTGCAACCAACTAGAAGGAGAAATTGCCAAGCTGGAAAAGTCTGTAGAAGATTCAACTAAACTCTCCAATCAGTTGCGTCAAGACAAAGAGATGGCTGCAGCTCAGGTATAAACATGGTCACACAGTTCTTTAACAAGTTCATGGGAAATACTGGTACTTTATAGTGTCAAACTTAGAATATTTTATACTATTAAGTACCAGTACAGTATTTCCCACGAACTTATGTCAAACTTAAAATATTGGCGGGTGCCCAACCCTGAAAGGGGTTAAAATAGGGGATCTATCACCCCGCCAAAGGCGGTTTTCTATGGCCTTTCCTAGCTGCTGCTGAGAGGATTGGGTTGTAGTCATGTGATGATGGGCTGGTCTATCAGAGTGAGAGTTGAGCACTCTCTGACATACCCATAGCTTACTCTGACTGTTCCTTTTACTTATATATTTCCTAGATCTCGAGTGGCGGCGTCTCTTTCGTGGATTGACTTCTCTGGGAGCCAAAGCGTCGCATTTTTCCTTTGCCCCTTAACTTTTCCTTCATAATTGTCGAGGGGCACAGGGCCTTTGGTGGGGCTTCGGTGTCCCGGGCGTTTCCGCACCCTCCTCAGCTCCTCGCCTGGTAGCGGCTTCGGTCACCTGGGCATTCTTAGTGGTAAAGCAGGGAGGATTCTGTGGGGGCGCTCGGTTATGGCCTTGGCCTTGCACAGGACCTTTGGGCTGTTCGGTCAGACAGCCTGGGGAACAACAACAGCTTAGAATATTATAATACTGTTAGACTACCGTTAACCATTTTCTTGTAACTTCTATGCTCTATGTTGGAATGCATTACACTGTGCTTATTGATATTATTCAGTCATTAATTATATCTTCCCTTCACTTTAACACTATTTCTCTTATGTATAATACTATTGCTGAATAATTTTTCATAGCTTAGGAAGGATCCCAATGAGTTAATCATCATCATCATCATCAATCAGACACCTCACTTCCAAAGGAAGCACCCCAAATGGGATGGCCATGGCAGAAACTGCCTCCAGGCTACCAGACATGCCTCCACTGACCGACTCCACAGTGCTATTTCCACTACGTGGAATAACCTATATGGCCCTTAACATTGAAGGAGCAGACCCAGAGCAGTCCTTCACCCAGATGGCACTGTTTTGCTATTTTATTTACCCCAGTGGGGCCCTGGCTGGAAGCAAACCAAGCACAGGAATTTTCTGAAGATAGGAACCAGTGGTCCACTGCTCCAGAAGCTGATTGCACCACCACAGTGGCGGGCGGTGGGGTTGCTGCATCCCTACGCCAATGAGTTAATAATCTCAATTAACTTTCTAATTCTGACAGGGCCTTCTTAAGATGATTGAAATTGTTTGGATGTTGCTAAAAAACAAACAATAATGGGGTCCTCGACTTGAAAGGGTAAACTGATTGATTATACTTGCAGGCTTCAGGATTCAAGATTAAACTTGATGCTGCCGAGTCCTCAGTTCAGAAGCTAACCCACCGAGTTGAGGCAGCAGAACAACTGGCTGATAGTAGGAAGTTGGCCTTGGAAGAATTACAGACAGAAAAGGATAAGGTTGGTGAAATTCGAGGATTTGCTTTATTTGATAGTTTAATAATGCCTGGTAACTACTTGGCAATGCTGGGAGGTTAACTACATACACTTGGGTAAGTGTACTAAATAAATTTGAAAGTTGCCTACCCTTTCTTTTCAAGTTGATCTTTAAATACAGTTTGGCGACAGGAGAGACCTGATCTCTCTAATAACTGCTTACCTGTAGCTCATGGCAACTCAAGGATCACAGTGCATTGATCCCAGAGCAGTGACTTACCCCTGGATAAATATCATGGCACACGCATACTAAGGGCTGAATTATGCTAGTGCTTGTTTCTTGGCTTCTAGTGTCAGCACTGGTCTAGCAGCTTATGACAGATATTTTATGAATAATTCTTTCTCCTAAATTAATGAAAACAAATTTTATTTTCTGATAACCAGGCAAATGGTCCCATAAATGTTAGCGGGAAAACATTGACCATTGAAAATTGAAATTTTAATTTGATGTATATACTCTTATAAGGTTGTTATCGTTTACATTTTAATTTGATGTATATACTCTTATAAGGTTGTTATCGTTTACATTTTAATTTGATGTACAGTAAAAGTCCGTTAATCCGACGACCGATGATTCGAATCTCCCAATAGTCCGAATTTTTCAATTTGAGGCCAAATCCGAATTCACCCGATGGTCCGAATTTCAAGAAGTCCCAAAGTCCCCTTTTTGAGGCATTAGGCCACTCAAATGACACATAATGGAGCACACACATATCATATGTTCATGAATTCACTTTAAAAGTTTACCATTGTCATTGTAGCCTATTATCTACTTCAAAACATTCAGATTAATGGTCAAAGGAAGCTACTGATATAATCGTAAACACCTTCGTCTTCTTCTTCTTCCACATCGTCTGCTAGAGAGTTTGTTTTGCTCTTGAACGCATCCTTGGGACGCTCCGATGCGCTACTGGCTTGCACCGCATTTTCTGCAAGCGCATTCAGTCTTGAGCTTGAAAACGCACCTTTCAAGAAGTCCCAAAGTCCCCTTTTTGAGGCATTAGGCCACTCAAATGACACATAATGGAGCACACACATATCATATGTTCATGAATTCACTTTAAAAGTTTACCATTGTCATTGTAGCCTATTATCTACTTCAAAACATTCAGATTAATGGTCAAAGGAAGCTACTGATATAATCGTAAACACCTTCATCTTCTTCTTCTTCCACATCGTCTGCTAGAGAGTTTGTTTTGCTCTTGAACGCATCCTTGGGACGCTCCGATGCGCTACTGGCTTGCACCGCATTTTCTGCAAGCGCATTCAGTCTTGAGCTTGAAAACGCACCTTTGGACGTATTAGTCTTGAGCTTGAAAACGCACCTTTGGATGTTCCGATACGCTACTATTTATAGTTCAGTGATCGGAGCATCCCAAGGGTGCTTTCAAGACAACAAGACAAGGGTGCTTTCAATACAATATAATATAACAGAGCACGTCACAAAAGGAAAATCACAAAAGGAAAATTACAAGAACCTCTCAGGGAAGTGCCGTTGTTAAGGCATTACTTCCCGAACCACATCTGATCTTCAAGAGCAAGACAAACTTGCTAGTAGACGGAAGAAGAAGAAGACGTTTATATCAGCAGATTCCTTTGACCATTAATCTGAATGTTTTGAAGTAGTTAATAGGCTACAATGACAATGGTAAACTTTTGAAGTGATTTCATGAACATATGATATGTGTGTGTGCACCATTGTGTCATTTGGGTGGCCTAATGTCTCAATGTTTTCGTCATACACAGGTTCATAGGGGTAAAGTCCGATAATCCGAAAAATCCACTAATCCGAACGAGAGCCGGTCCGCTGCCCTTCGGATTAACGGAAGTTTACTGTATATACTCTTATAAGGTTGTTATCGTTTACATTTTAATTTGATGTATATACTCTTATAAGGTTGTTATCGTTTACATTTTAATTTGATGTATATACTCTTATAAGGTTGTTATCGTTTACATTTTAATTTGATGTAATACTCTTATAAGGTTGTTATCGTTTACATTTTAATTTGATATACTCTTATAAGGTTGTTATCGTTTACATTTTAATTTGATGTATATACTCTTATAAGGTTGTTATCGTTTACATTTTAATTTGATGTATATACTCTTATAAGGTTGTTATCGTTTACTTCCATAGTTTCGCTACTGTGTGAACTAATTATTAAAGAAATGTCATTGCATTATGATTTACTTTTGGTTTCTTATTTTATCAGTTATTTATGGATTTACCAAATAATAAAAAAGGGTAGGTGGAAAAGTGGGGATTGAGCCTGAGCATAGCATATATAGAGTGATTATGAAAACTATGATTATGCTGTGCACTGTAGGCTGTGAAAGAGGGTGAGAAGACTGCCTCGACCCTGAACCAGGAAGTGAGTAAGCTGCGTGAGGAGGTGAAGGTTGCAGAGAGTAAGAAAGAGGAGGCAGCAGCAGCACTCAAGGCAAACACAGAAGAGTGTAACAATAAACTGGCTAGTAAGTTACACAGTATACTCCATACCTTGCACATCTTTCTTCTATTCAACAAATGAACTCTGGAACTCTCTCCATGAATCCATCTTCCCCTCATCCTATGACTTAAATTGCTTCTAACTCTGTGTGTGTCCAGGCATTTTGGCTCGAACATTCCTTGATTTTGGACCTGTTACTCTTTCAACTCCGAGGGAGGAACTCGTCACAAGCAGTTGTGCATTTTGTCTCCCTCATTCACATATAAAAAAAAAAACATGATTTGTCTACTTACATATTGATGTTTATATACTTCTCTGCATTGGTAGACATTAGAGGTGAAGACAAACCAATGTAGCAATTAATGGTGAATGCTTGCACCAGTGACTACACTGGTTACAGACAATATTCCCAACCACAGTCACTCCAATAGTACAGTAACATTCAACATACACTTCATACACTACACACTAGCTGGCCACCTCATCTTGGCAGAATCTGGCTGTTGTATGAAGGTAAAAACACACATATATTAAATTCAACTGGCTATATAATAAAACATGAGAGAGATTTGTTACTAGAAACCTTCTTTATAGGAGATCGAACATCACTTCTCACCTAGGTTGAATTATGTAATAAATTTGTTACTCTTTGAAACAAAGTATAATTGATAAGTTAGGAAATATATTTTTATACATATGTGATAAGATGCGTACTAGCAGGCTTGGATGTTTTGGACATGTGGAGAGGATGGATGAACAAAGTTGGGTGAGAGATACAAGTCCATGAATGTGGAGGGAGCTGCACCAAGGGGCGGACCAAGAAAGACGTGAGATCGGACTTTGCGGTCTGATCTTAAATCAAAGAACTTGACAAGTGAGGCAGCTCTTAACAGGGTTGCCTGGAACGCCGCCATTAGGACGTGAGATCGGAACCGCACTTCGTGTGGAGCACTCGGTCTTTAAATTTGTGTACGGTATGTATGTATGGGAAAAAGAAAAAAAAATAGGAAAAGTGGGGATTGTGCCTGAGTATATAGAATAGTATGTATGTATGTATGTATGTACAGTATATGGGATATTTTCTACTAATTTTATTTTTGTTAATAATACAATTAATCTTACAGCTGTAGTGAAGTTGGAAGGTGACCTGGTAGATTTGCAGACCCAACTGACCAAAGCCACTTCAGAGCTGGCAACCGTCAAGTCTGAGTCTGCAGGACAGATGGACAAGACTAAGGAGGAAGCCAAGAAGCAGGTACAGTCCAATCATTTTAAGGGGAGATAGGTTGTTTTTATGGTACCCCTTTTTCCTCATGTTTTGTTCCATTAGTTTTTAGATGTTAAGATGTTCGACCCATTAGTTTGGCA
This sequence comes from Paralithodes platypus, assembly GCA_032716605.1. Classification (NCBI taxonomy): domain Eukaryota; kingdom Metazoa; phylum Arthropoda; class Malacostraca; order Decapoda; family Lithodidae; genus Paralithodes; species Paralithodes platypus. The sequence goes on along the minus strand of CM064492.1, from coordinate 70,308,170 downwards.
ATTTTAAGACCTTTCACCATATTTCTTTGTCAATATTAAGACTTCGTGTTATTTCGGTGTCAATTTTAAGACCTTTCACCATATTTCTTTGTCATTTCTTTATATTTTGATAATTTAATTTGACTTTATATTGTCCTTGTCCCAATTTTGGTTTGTTTAGTTTGCAAGTTTTACATTTTAATCAATATTAAGACCGTGTTATTTCGGTGTAAATTTTTTGGGGCGAGCGATAGCGAGCCTGATATTTAAGAGGAACCAGACCTATCGAAAAATGTACAAATATTTCTTGAAGGTGGTTCTTGGGGGGTGTTTTTTTAAGCTTGATTTAGGTCTAGGGAGGACATTTTAAAAATATTTAAAAGATCCATCTATTTCCATATCTATTTACTCAGGCCCAATCCCCACTTTTCAATATCCATAAATGAGCAAATAATTTTGCCCATCTCCCCTTAAAATTACCGGCACAGTATGTATATTTGTTGATTGTTCTGATCGATAGGTTTCTGTGGAACTTACATAATTTCTCATCATGGTTTTCACAGAATATTTGAATCCATGTGTCTATCTATATACTCTATACATTGTAAACATTTAATTAGTATTAAAATGTAAAACTTGCAAAACCAACAAATCAAAATTGGAACCGCACACTATAAAAACAAGAGAACTTATCAAAATCACTATGTGCAAATAATACATTGAAGGTTTAGCAAAACAATACTATGAAATGAAAAAGCATAAAATGTAATACTTGCAAATCAAACAAGATGACATGTTTGTGTGCTTGCTTTGTGTGGGCGTACTGTTAGGAGTTCTCCAGTCACCTCTTTTTCCTTTCTGGAGTTTTGCTAATCCTCCCTACCCCTTGTGGGAGTAATTGCTAGCTACTGACTGACATGTTTCTGTCCAACTCACACAGGTTGATGAGATGAAGAGTAGCACTGAAGCTGAACTGAAGAATTTGAAGGACACAATGTCACAAGAGATGGACAAGACTAAGAAAGAAGCTGCTGAAAAATCTAGTTTGGATCTTCAAAACCTTCAGGATCAATTTGATCAGTTGAAGTGTGAGGTAAGACTTGATTAACAAGTGTAGTTTAGTTTATAGTATGTATGTATCTATGTATATACTCAGGCACATACCCCATAGTTGGGGGTGGCCGACGAGAGACAGAGCCCGAACAGGGACAACACAACACAACATAAAAATATATATACCGGTATATATATAACACAAAATTCACACACATCTAGGTCCCCCAGGAATAGACCCAGAGACCAAGGATCACTAATGTCTTTGTTAGAGAGCATCTATGTTACATGTATACATACATACATTAAAGACTACAATTAGGTCAGTCTTTTTGTTCACCTTATGACGGCATTCCAGACAGCTCGGTCTTTAGCGTCCCTCCTAGTCAGTCCTTTAGCTGTGAGATCAGTGTGTACTACCTGTACCCATGTCTTTCTTGGTCTATCTCCTTGCGACTCCCTCCAAGTTCATAGACTTATTTTTCTTAACCCAATCATTCTCATCCATCCTTAACACATGTCCATACCATCTAAGCCTACTCCTACGCTTCTCACTAATACTCTCAATGCCTAAACTCCTTCGGAAAGAATTACTAATGTAATATCAGTAAAAAATAGTTTGCATTTTGTAAGTTAGTACAGTATATTGGTAGTGACTATAAAATTCAATTAATTAACTTGCCAATTCAGAGATTTAAATGTGACTTTTGATTATTTGAAATACCCTTAAGCCAGTATCACATGAGCGCATTTCCACTGAACATTTATCCTCAACACTGGTCTGGCAGCTTATGAGGTGATTGAACGTTTATACTATTTCGGTCACCTAAACTCATCTACCATCAGTCTAGTTTCCGATAGCAATGTAAAATAGTCCAAAAATGTTGCCAGAAAAATGTTGATCATCAAATGTATGACTATAAAAGCTCTTGTGTGATACCGGCTTTAGTCAGAGAGTATTTGTCTAATATCTTTATATCTGTCTGTCTGTTTTTAGGAGGAACCGGGTAATTACTAACATCTTTATAAATTTACGTTTGGTCTTATTCTTGGACTGTATTGCTCTTTAACCCTTGTCTAGCGGGGTGTTTTGGGCTCATTTGGGCATATTCAGGCCCTCCTGCATGATAAATCAAGCATCTGCATGAACAAAAAAATATTTAGAAAAAAACTAGGCACTAAAAGCTTCAAAATGAGACCAGAACGAGCTACGTAGCACTCGTGGTTCTCTTGCAGTGATGCCACGAACATGGGAGTTTAGCATATATCGGTATATTTTTCCCAGCTATGCTCACTACTGGCTACACTGCCGGCCTTTCGAGAACGCAGGGAACATGAGTTAATGGGCGGCGGTAAGCCCTGGGAGTTGGCTGTCTGGCCCGCTGTGCTCCCAGCCATTTGCACTTGATTTTAACCCTTTAAAAGCCTTAATAATGCTCCTAACTTACTGCAAATTGGTGCACGACTTAAGTCGAGCGCCGCCAATAAGGGGTTAAACACATTTATTATTCAGTTTTAAACTAAGGATAATAATCGGTCTCGAGTTGGCCACCCCCAGCTATGGGGTATGTGCCTGCGTATATACATACATACAAGGATAATAATTATCTTGCAGACAAAAGAACAGCAAGCAAAGTGTGAGGCAGAAGTGATCCGAGCGAAGGAGTTTGCTGCCCAGGAAATGGAGAAGGGCAAATTGGAAGCAGAACAAATAGCTCAACAGAAGGTGGACGAGATGCAGAAAAAGGTGAGGCGCGAGTACCAAGTTATTTTAGTGTATGACCAATTCTAAGATCACAAGCATATATGGTACCAGTCCACCAGATTAGGCTGTGTGTAGCAGCTCATTACTTCATCCAATGTTTGGGGGAAATACTATGTTTTTTTTTTTTTATTTCTTTTAATTCCTTAAAATTGACCAATTCCTTGAACGTGACGATAGTGCGTTGTTATATGTGCGATTAGTTTGCTTGGGAAACAGATTAACTTGCTCGTGTGGTGGATTGTGTTTTTTTTTTTTTTTTTTGCTAAAGCATTTCCACATAGGGATTTTGAATAGTTCTTTTGCCTTTATATTGTCTCGTCCTTATTTTGGTTTGTTTATTTTGCAAGTTTACAAGTTTACAGTATTATTATTATTGTTGGTTTTTATTTACCATTTTCGAGCAAATTGTTTATATTTTTCCCCCTAGACTAAGAACACGGCTTTTCAGGACCCACTTCAATCTATATACTGTACAGTAAAAGTCCTTTAATCCGACGACCGATGATTCGAATCTCCCAATAGTCCGAATTTTTCAATTTGAGGCCAAATCCGAATTTACCCGATGGTCCGAATTTCAAGAAGTCCCAAAGTCCCCTTTTTGAGGCATTAGTCCACTCAAATGACACATAATGGAGCACACACATATCATATGTTCATGAATTCACTTTAAAAGTTTACCATTGTCATTGTAGCCTATTACCTACTTCAAAACATTCAGATTAATGGTCAAAGGAAGCTACTGATATAAACGTAAACACCACATCGTCTGCTAGAGAGTTTGTTTTGCTCTTGTACGCATCCTTGGGACGCTCCGATGCGCTACTGGCTTGCACCGCATTTTCTGCAAGCGCATTCAGTCTTGAGCTTGAAAACGCACCTTTGGATGTATTAGTCTTGAGCTTGAAAACGCACCTTTGGACGTTCCGATACGCTACTATTTATAGTTCAGTGATCGGAGCGTCCCAAGGGTGCTTTCAAGACAACAAGACAAGGGTTCTTTCAATACAATATAATATAACAGAGCACGTCACAAAAGGAAAATCACAAAATGAAAATTACAAGGACCTCTCAGGGAAGTGCCGTTGTTAAGGCATTACTTCCCGAACCACATCTGATCTGATCTTCAAGAGCAAGACAAACTCGCTAGTAGACGATGCGGACATATGGTGTTTAGAAGAAGAAGAAGACGTTTATATCAGCAGATTCCTTTGACCATTAATCTGAATGTTTTGAAGTAAGTAATATAGGCTACAATGACAATGGTAAACTTTTGAAGTGATTTCATGAACATATGATATGTGTGTGTGTCATTTGGGTGGCCTAATGCCTCAATGTTTTCGTCAGGCCATTAATACACAGGTTCATAGGGGTAAAGTCCGATAATCCGAAAAATCCACTAATCCGAACGAGGGCCGGTCCGCTGCCCTTCGGATTAACGGAAGTTTACTCAGTAAACTTCCGGTAATCCGAAGGGCAGCGGACCGGCCCTCGTTCGGATTAGTGGATTTTTCGGATTATCGGACTTTACCCCTATGAACCTGTGTATTAATGGCCTGACGAAAACATTGAGGCATTAGGCCACCCAAATGACACACACACATACCATATGTTCATGAAATCACTTCAAAAGTTTACCATTGTCATTGTAGCCTGTTACCTACTTCAAAACATTCAGATTAATGGTCAAAGGAATCTGCTGATATAAACGTAAACACCATATGTCCGCATCGTCTACTAGCGAGTTTGTCTTGCTCTTGAAGATCAGATCAGATGTGGTTCGGGAAGTAATGCCTTAACAACGGCACTTCCCTGAGAGGTTCTTGTAATTTTCCTTTTTGTGATTTTCCTTTTGTGACGTGCTCTGTTATATTATATTGTATTGAAAGAACCCTTGTCTTGTTGTCTTGAAAGCACCCTTGGGACGCTCCAATCACTGAACTATAAATAGTAGCGTATCGGAACGTCCAAAGGTGCGTTTTCAAGCTCAAGACTGAATGCGCTTGCAGAAAATGCGGTGCAAGCCAGTAGCGCATCGGAGCGTCCCAAGGATGCGTTCAAGAGCAAAACAAACTCTCTAGCAGACGATGTGGTGTTTACGTTTATATCAGTAGCTTCCTTTGACCATTAATCTGAATGTTTTGAAGTAGGTAATAGGCTACAATGACAATGGTAAACTTTTAAAGTGAATTCATGAACATATGATATGTGTGTGCTCCATTATGTGTCATTTGAGTGGACTAATGCCTCAAAAAGGGGACTTTGGGACTTCTTGAAATTCAGACCATCGGGTGAATTCGGATTTGGCCTCAAATTGAAAAATTCGGACTATTGGGAGATTCAAATCATCGGTCGTCGGATTAAAGGACTTTTACTGTACATATAAATATTGATGCCTTTTTTACCACCATGCACTCCCTGCTCAAGAGCGGGGCTAGGGTGGGTGCCCTGATGTTTCAGGACTTTCACTGCTTTGCGCAGTGGCAGTATCGTAACCAATAGGGTCTTGCTGAGTACCGTGGAAATTGTATTGTCACTGCTATAAGCTCAAAACAGTGTGCAAAATTGGTTAAAGTTTTGCACCACACACATCTGCCATCCTGTGCGTGGTCTTTCCACGCATCTCGGTTGGGCTACCCCCAAAGGGTAGCCAAGTCGATCCCCACCTGCCCGCGGTGACCTTGCAGACATCACTTTCCCTTTTTTTCTTTTCCATTTTAATTTTTTTCTATTGTGGTGGCACTGACGGGGACGGCGCTACCTGGGGTCTGTCCCAGGTAGTTATTTTCAAGTTTTTTTAAAACTAGGGTTTTCTCTTATTTTTAATCAGATACGAAATACAGGTGTTTTTGTTTTTAATTATTGGTTACTTCCACTGAAATGGCAGCAGGCAAGCAGAGTTGCAGTTGTGGGCAAGGCCAAATCGCTGGGCTGCTACTTGTGTGGTACCTATTTTCACGTTAACTGTATAAATGTTGATGATGAGGACCTCAGAGTACTTGCAAAGAAGAAACCTGGATTTAAATGGCATTGCACTGTTTGCGATACCACCCCCCTGGCTGCAAAGGACGCAGCAATTAGTCAGCAGACCTTGGATGACCTGACGGCTGCCCTAGTTGGTGAAGTGAAGACTGCCATTGTAAACGAAGTGAAGGGTGCCCTTGCTGCGGTGGCTGTGGAGATAGAGAGTATTGGTAACAGAATGGATATCCTTGAGACTAAAGTTGCTGCCCCCGACATTCCCTTGTTTGCCAAGATAGTTCAGCAAACATTTGAAGAGACCAAAAAGGAGCCGACCAAACGCACCACTGAGGTGGTAGATGGTGGAAAGAAAAAAACTGTCTGGGACCATCAGATCCTGGTAGTGAAGCCAAAAGACCGATCCTCCGAGCCAGTAAGCCCACCAGATACAAAGGCAATCGAGACTGCTTTGGCTTCGGTTCCGGTTAACAAGTTAACTAGAACTGATTCAGGTGTACTGGTGGTATGACTTCCATCCAAGAAAGCCAAAGAAGATGCAGGGAGGGCCATCAATCAGTGTTTGGGGGTGGACAGTGTCTTCAGTGTCTCCGAACCAAAGAAGATGATGCCAAAAATGACTCTGGTAGGTATTGCTAATGACGCTGAGGATAATGAGATCATTCCCAGCATCCTCAACAAGAACCCAAGAATAAAGTCCCTGGTCGATGATGGCTTAGCTATGAATTTGCTATTCACCAAGCAAAAGAGTGATGCACACACACAAAGACTGCGGTAGTAAAAATGTCACCTGAAATACGCTCTTCCATTGTGGATGATGGCAATTCTGTGTATGTTGGACTTGTGAGATGTCGTGCATACGATCGCTTCTGGGTAACACAATGTTACCATTGCCAGGGCTTTGGCCATACCAGTGACAGGTGTTATCGGAAAAATGAGGATCCAAAATGCAACTTCTGTGCCGGTACTCATAACTCAAAAGACTGCACCAACAAGACTTCCCCCAAATGTATAAATTGTATGAGCTCCACATCAGTTACGGAGCCGCCAAATCATTTCGCCTCAAGTAGAAATTGTCCTCTAATGACAGCTCAGAGAAATAAAGTTATTGAAAACACCAATTTTGTAGGTTAAAAAAACTGAAAAATGCACACGGGAGCCGGTTGAAACTGGGTCTGTTGAATGTTCGTTCCTTGCGTAACAAAATGGATCATATTTGCGAGATCTTGGATGAACGTAACCTTGATGTATTATGTCTCACTGAGACCTGGTTGTTCGAGTCAGATCTGAATATTATCCAGGCGGCATTGCCTAAAACCCATTCCATAATAAATGTTCCTAGGCCTAGGGGAGATCATCCGGGTGGTGGAGTGGCAGTTGTCTACTCCACATCTCTGGTGAATATCTTTCAAATAAGCCATAACCCAGCCCCTCTTTATTATGAACTGTTGGAAGTGGAAATAAAACTCCATCAACAAATTCTAAGAATGGCAGTTGTCTATAGGCCTGGCCATCGTGGCACAGATAGGGGTTTTATGGAAGAGTTTGGGCAGTTTCTCGAGGAATTTTCTGCTAAAACCGGAAGACTTTTGATATGTGGAGATTTTAATTACTGGGTTGACAGCCCTCATCTGAAGCCATTCTCTCCTGAGTTCCTTGAGTTGACTGATCAGAACAATTTTGTAAACCATGTGTCCCACCCAACTCATATTTTAGGACACACCCTTGACTTGGTTTTCTCTCCTGTGGATTGTGGTGGTGTTCTGGATGTTGATAATGCTGACCCTAATACCTCTGATCATGCTTTGATTACTTTCAGTTTTGATTTCCCTAAGCCACTCACACATGAAAAAGTAATCAGATTTAGAAATTATAAAAATACAGACCAAAATTAGGCTAGCAGTGAAGTAAAACAGTACTTGGGAAGTATTGATACTTCCAACCTTACTTCAGATGAGCTGGTGGAGGTACATGGAAATGCACTTAAATTAGTGTTCGATCATCACTGTCCAGAAGTAGAGAAGAAAATCATAGTATGAGATGATTCATCCTGGTATAGCACTCGAGTTAAATTTCTTAGAAGAGCGCGTAGAAGAGCTGAACGTGAATGGCGGAAAAATAAAACAGACTCTACATGGTTGCAATATCTGTCAGCCAGAAGAGCCGTGGTCCACACAATCAAAGATGAAAAGAAAGTGTATTATCAGGGAAAAGTTGACTCATGTGGTAACGACCAGAGGAGGTTGGCTTCAATTGTAAACAGTTTACTTGGAAAAACAAGAGTCAGCTTAAGACCTTCTGTACCCGATGCCGAGTTGGCTGCCAACTTTGCGGCATTTTTTGCTGGCAAGATAAGTCGCATAAGACAGGAACTGGATGATGCTTCTGTTGGTGAAGAACTTTCAGTTGTACTCCAACCCCGACACATTCCTAATAATGTCCTCTCATCCTTTCACTCAGTAGAGGTGGACATGATATCGTCCTACATAGGAAACCTCAATAAAACATTTTGCCCGTTGGATCCCATAAATGTTTCTAAGCTACCAAGAGTCTATGATCACACAGTTGAGTTTATTTCCAAAATAATTAATAAGTGCTTCTCTGAAGGTAGCTTCCCACATTCTGAAAAGCATGCACTACTCCGACCTACTCTAAAGAAACCTGGACTTGATGTTGAGAACATGTTGAACTATCGTCCTGTCTCCAACCTGTCCTTCATATCAAAGATATTAGAGCGTGCGATACTTGACCAATTACAACCACTACTTCAGCAGAATGAAACTATCCCAATTTTTCAGTCTGCTTACCGACAGCATCATTCAACTGAAACAGCATTGATTAGAGTACATAATGATCTAGTTGAGAACATTTGCAATGGTGTGGCCTCACTATTGGTCTTGCTTGATCTCTCTGCGGCCTTTGACACAGTGGTTCACGAGTTGTTATTGAGTGATCTTTATGATTGTGGTGTGCGTGACTCCGCTCTCTTGCTTCTTGGGTCGTACTTGTCAGGTAGATCCCAGAGTGTGATGGTAAATCAAATGGTCTCGGACTCGACACCCCTGCAGTATGGTGTTTCCGCAGGGATCAGTTTTAGGTCCTATCCTATTTATAATTTATATCAGCAGTTTGTCTCTTCTGCTTCGTGCACATAATGTCACCTTTCACTTTTATGCAGATGACACCCAGATTTATGTGAGAATCACAAATATAGTTGATATACGGAGTAAGATGGAATTGTTGATGTCTGATATCAAGAAGTGGATGAGAGCGAGAAAACTTAAACTAAATGATGGTAAAACTTATATTCTCATCATCCTAGGAAATAGAAGAGCTGATGATATACAGTCGACGCTCGATTTAACGGACCCCGATACAACGGATTTCGGATTTAACAGACTCTGTCTGTAGCAGGACAATGGACCCAGCAACGGACAAAGTCCGATGCTCGAAAAAAAGTTGGAGCAAAGTCCGTTGCTCTATCTATTTATCACTCTAATGCACCTACCTAAATCCCTTATACATTAACATAACTATGTCTTATTTGGACTTTTTGTAATCTTTGAATCATTTCTAATGTGATGGAATTGAAAAATATAATATCCTTCCAGCACATAGATAAATAATAAATAAGATAGTCAACAAAATATTTCAACTCTCCCCTCCGTGCGAGCAGAGACGGAAGATTTACGTTTGATAGATTTTTTGTTTTGTTTTTTTCCCTCGATATACACTCTTTCTATCTATCTATCTCTCTAATTCATCTACCTAAATCCCTTATACATTAACATAACTATGTCTTATTTGCACTTTTTGTAATCTTTGAATCATTTCTAATGGGATGGAATTGAAAAATATAATATCCTTCCAGCACATAGATAAACAATAAGATAGTCAAAAAAATAGTTCAACCCTCCCCTCCGTCTAGGCGCCGAGCTTCCGAGACGGGAGATTTACGTTTGATAGATTTTTTTTTTTTTTGTTCCCACGGTATACACAAAATGATGGGGAAATATTATAACATGTTTTTAATTGACATTTGTGTCGTTTTTGCTGATTATGAGTTGGTGGAAAAAAATGTCTTTAGTTCTATCATATCGGAAATGATTCACAGATTATATAGAGACCAAATAACATACACTTTTAAGTGTGTTCAATAGTTTTGCATTATCAATAGGGTGTAGCACAAGGCTTATCAACATATCACAGTAACGGGGTCGGGGTTTTGGCCGGGGCGGGGAGGGGAAGGAGTAGGCCTACAGTGGATAAACAGGGGATATCCTTCCTTTTTTTTTTTTTTTTTTTTCCCCCCATGTGAAATTTATCATATCAATGACAAATAAGACCTTTATTATGTTTTCAGGGACAGTACAGCACAACGTGTCCCTCAATCAAAAAAAAAAAAAAAAACGTTCCAGCTACGGACTTTTTCCAGCAACGGACTCGGTCTCCCCCCTATTAGTCCGTTAAATCGAGCGTCGACTGTAGTAGGTGCCCTCTCCATCAATGTGGGTGGATCTCAGCTGCGACCGGCCAACTCTGTTCGAAATCTGGGTGTATATGTGAACTCCCGATTAGATTTCAAAGATCATGTATACCAGATAGTTAAAAGTTGTTACTTGCACATCAGAAATCTCTATTTGGTGAAGCCGTTCATAACCAGACGTTGCCTCCTGACGTTGGTTCACTCATTGGTCTTCTCTCGTGTTGATTATTGCAATGCCCTGTTGGTGGGTCTTCCAAATTATATTTTAAAGAAAGTTCAGTCTGTTCTTAACAGGGCCGCAAGACTCATTTTTGGTGTTCCACCTAGAACTCCTACTACATCTCTTCACATAGAACTGCACTGGCCCAGTAAGAGCAAGAATAGAATTTAAGTTGTGTTTGGTGACTTTTAAGGTTCTCAAATTTGGTGAGCCTAGGTACCTTGCGAGCTGCTCAGGCGCCCACACCATGGTGTAGTTGTGCGTCATGACAATGACCCTTTTCGTCTTGATGAACCAAGGGCTTCCAGCAGTCTTCTTTCTTTGAGAGGTCATTCTCCTACATGGCTCCGAGGTTGTATAACAGGTTGCCGCTGTCCATGAGACAACTGAGTTCTGTTGAATGCTTCAAGAGACACCTTAAGACTTTTCTCTTTGAGAGAAGCTATGATCTTGAGAGAGGTGTCATGGCAGATGGCTATAGAGTTTAGGCTGTTTTGCCACTGCTAGTGATTGTTAAATGTGTGTTGTATATAAGCCTTCTTTTGATGCATTGATTTTGTTCTTTTTTCTTTCTCTTTCCGAGCGCTAGTGAATTCTTCAGAAAAATTGGTGCCTATGAGAAATAAGTAACATGATTATTATTATTATTATTATTAATAGTTGCCACAGATTGTTAGACTGTGCCTTCCACCAACAGCACTGTTGTCTGCCAGTAACGCACACTGGCTGGCCCGAGCCTCGAATTGTTGACCTCTCGGTTTGCAAGCAAATGCTCTACGAACCGCACTGCAATTTTTTGGTAGAATATTGTCTTGGCTAAAGGCCAGTTTCTACTAATTTCCAGGCTCGCTGTCACTCAACTAGAAAGAATACTCGCCTGAATGTTTGAAAAAAGTCTTAAAATGACCATAATAATGAGGTGAAGCATCTAAATACAGTAAAAGTCCATTAATTTGAACATGGATAAACCGAACATCCAATAGTTGGAATTTTTGGTGGACCGAGGAAAATATGTGATAGACTGAGGCGTTTCACTCCCCTGGAATTCCATAGTTCCGGACAATATCTCCCCAAAATTACAGGTTGTCTGAAAGAGAATGGTTTTACTGTAGCCAATTACAGTGCTCCCCCACTAAATGCGCCTTCAGTAAATGCGGATTCCCTATATGCAGTGGCGAATCAGAAATAATATATTTTAAGGACTCTGTCTATGCGGCTCGAAATTCTGTATATGCGGTTTGGCCGTTTTGATTCAAGGGGAAATATGTACTTTCCGCCATATTACGGAGTGTCGCCTACCGAAAATGCGGCTGATAGATGGCGGGTTGGGAGCAGTAACGCATTCATCCCAATGTTAAGGTCATGTTTTTGCCCCCAATCTTTGGTACAGCCACTTGACCAGCAGTCCTCTATCTAAGGTAAATGGTGTTATATTTGTTGTTTTATTTGATATTTCTAATGTAAAGTGTATCTTTCATTCAGAAATGGTTATCGGGTGTATGGTAGGCTAAAAAGGGGTTAGTTCGGAGGGGCTGTCTGACCATAAGCATTTATTCACATTGATTATTAACTCCACAATATGCGGATTCCGTAAATGCGGCGCATTTTGCAGCCCATATAGGCGCATTTACTGGGGGTGCACTGTATATGTAGCCTACTGAATGCTGATATATAATACTTTAAAATGGTATGGCCCGATCATGGCCATGGCCTTCCTTAGGGACTCGGGGCTGTTCGGCCAGGCAGCTTAGGGAACGACTACAACTTTATACTGGTCAGTGCATGAAAAATGTTTACTCTAATTTGAGCATTTCTTATTTGTTTTTGCCACTTAACCTAAGACGTGCGCATGGGGGGTATGAGACACCACACGCCTGTGCGCACGTATTTGAGCTGTTCCCATCACTAACATCGTTATTTTACCATAAATAGCATTATCCATATGCGCCTATTTTAGGTTGATTATAAAGGTATTAACCTGTTACAGCAATAAAACAAGTGGAAACAGCGTTTGGATGGTCAAAATCAGCGATACAGGCGGGAGTTACATAATTTATGGCTGAGGCAACCTCCCTCCCCTCCACTTTTCCCCATGTCTGGAGAGAGACTGTCGATCGATTCTCTCTCTCTCTCTCTCTCTCTCTCTCTCTCTCTCTCTCTCTCTCTCTCTCTCTCTCTCTCTCTCTCTCTCTCTCTCTCTCTCTCTGTCTCTCTCTCTCTCTCTCGCTCTCCTCTCTCTTCTCTCTCTCTCTCTCTCTCTCTCTCTCTCTCTCTCTCTCTCTCTCTCTCTCTCTCTTGGTAACAGTGATGACAATGCCCTGCTTGCAACACGAAAATAGACCACAGAATAAGGGAATAACAGGGAAAATAGGTGATAACTGAAGGAGGGGATGTGGAGGAGTGATATTTGGCATGGCCCAGGGGCAAAAAAAAAAAAAAAATATGTTTTTTTGGGGTGTTTTAACCCTCCAGCCCCGGGGGCTATAGCTTGCGACTGTGCTCCGGTACCGGGTGTTTTGACGATCTTTGGCCTATGTTAACTACTCTGTAAGTCAATGAATATGTCATGTAATGTTGTAAATAAAAAAGAATAATGTTCCACAAACCTTCCTCTGTCGAATGGCGTTGAGTAGAGGTCTCTAGCCCCTCTGGTTGCATAATGGTGAGCGCGGGAATACGAGTGCTTTTCGGCGGCAAATTCTTCCCGCGTTCGGACGCGTCGCCTCGGCCATGGCTACGACGCACCTAGCCGCTCGCCGCGCCAAAGTATTTATCTCCCTTAGACGATTTTAGTGTTTGATATTGAGAATGTGATGTTTATTTGATATTTTCTAGTTATTTTGAGGCCAATTATATAAAATATGTTTATTAGGGTATCACTGTCACTGATATTGCTAATTTTCACTCGATACCGTACATTTTATTAGTAATTGAGGTAGCTTATTGTTGTATTAGGCACTGATTATTCGTTATCACAGGTGTTTATTATACTTTGGCCATCAAATATTAGGTCTTGTGTCACTTTCACTTTGACAAATATGCTTTAGAGTGTCACTGTCACTGATAATGCTCATTTTCACTCGATACCGTACATTTTATTAGTAATTGAGGTAGGTTATTGTTGTATTAGGCACTGATTATTCGTTATCACAGGTGTTTATTATAGTTTGGCCATCAAATATTAGGTCTTGTGTCACTTTCACTTTGACAAATATGCTTTAGAGAGTGTCACTGTCACTGATAATGCTCATTTTCACTCGATACCGTACATTTTATTAGTAATTGAGGTAGGTTATTGTTGTATTAGGCACTGATTATTCGTTATCACAGGTGTTTATTATAGTTTGGCCATCAAATATTAGGTCTTGTGTCACTTTCACTTTGACAAATATGCTTTAGAGAGTGTCACTGTCACTGATAATGCTCATTTTCACTCGATACCGTACATTTTATTAGTAATTGAGGTAGGTTATTGTTGTATTAGGCACTGATTATTCGTTATCACAGGTGTTTATTATACTTTGGCCATCAAATATTAGGTCTTGTGTCACTTTCACTTAGTTATATGATTTGTAAACGATTTATATACAATTTATTGTGTCTTTTTTCACTGATTTCTATATTTCTATAGGTTCTAATCATATGAATGTCACTTGGTATATACATATGTGTCACTTTCACATATTATTATGGTGTAATTGTATTTGTATCAATGTTCTCATAATACATGACTTTTGTATTACAATACATTGGTTTTCTTCCACTTTTTGCCTATATAATATAGTGTACATATTGTCATTTTATTTGGCAATTTCAGTATGATTATTAGAACTCCAGCTTGGAGTGGTAATCAAAGAAGCAATCTACAGCACAGAGTGCCACCTTGCACTCCACACACTCCAGGGTTGACTTTTTACCTGACCTCGGCTTCACCCTGCTGTTGTAGCAGACATGGCACCGCTTCTGCTGTGTTCTTCCGGATTCATTCTGAGGCAGGGAACCAAGCCTGTGCCTAGTCAAGTATTGAGCAGACTGCAAGCGGTCAATAACGGCGGGCCCAGGATGTGCCACTGCCCTCTGTGGCATAGCATACTTCTCCAGGAGCTCCGTCAACACCTGCTTTTGGAACCTCCGCAGGCTATTGAACTTCATGGGTGTGTTCACATTCCGAAGCTTGTATATGTTGTAGGCATTCAGAACTGACATGTCCACCATATGCAGAAAGAACTTTTTGTACCATCTGCACGAGGTACGCAGGCAGTCAATGAAGCCTATCTGCATGTCGGACTTGTCCACCAGCCTCATGTTGATGTTGTAGTCCAGGACAGCATCGGGCTTGGTCACCCTGGCCTGGGTGCGGCGATCCACCTTGCCAGTCTCCACCATTTCCCCCTTGTGGATGGTGGTCAGGAGGTTGACCTTCCGCTGGTCGTGCCAGTGGATAGCCAGAATGGGCCCCGACTTCTTCTTGAACACATCACCTTTTTTGGTCTTTGGAGGGAAAGGTGGCATGCCCTTCCTTTTCCCTCGTACTGTGCCTACAGTCCCCGTCTTGCGCTCATGCAGGTACTGTGAGAGAGTGGGGGACGTGTAATAATTGTCCGTGTAGAGGACGTGATTCTTATGAAAGTAGCGGTCCATCATGGCTTGCACCACTGCTCCGCCAAAGCCAATGAGGGGGTCCACAAGCAAGTCCCCTTCCTTCCCGCTGTAGACCAGGAAGTCCAGGACATAGCCAGTTTGGCAGTCGCACAGCACAAAGAATTTTATGCCAAAGCGATGTCTTTTTGAGGGGATGTACTGCCGGAAGCTGAGTTTTCCCCGGAACAGCACAAGAGACTCGTCAATGACGACCTTGCGGAAGGGCTTGAAGTAGGAGGTGAAGCGTTCTCGCATCATCTCATACAACGTCCTAATCTTCCACAGCTTGTCTGGGAGGTGGACGTCAAGGTTGGTGACAAGATGGAGCGCTGCGAGGATATCAAGGTACCGGTCGCGAGACATATATTTCCCGAAGGCAGGGGTGGATATCAGATCATTGGTGATCCAATAGTCAGGCAACCTATGCTTCTTGACATGAGGCATTAGCATGGTGAGTGCCAGGAACACCATGAACTCTTTATGAGTCACTGGGGTCCACTGCCTCATGTGGCCCTTGGTCACCTTTCCCAAAAAGTGGACCTGGAATTGGTGCTGCTTATTTGTCTCTTTGACAACATAGCCTACCACCTCCTCATCAAAGAAGGCCTCAAACAGTTCGTGTGGTGGAGCATTGGGGCCTGCAGGAAAATTGGGGGTAACGCCTGAACCCTCCAGTACCTCATCAAAAGCTGGCACATCAGGGTTGTATGCATCCTCATCAACTACGTCTTGCCACTGAAAAACGTAGAATGGGTCTTGTCTACGCTGACGAGGAGCTCCAGCTGGTGGCCCAGCACGCCCACGGCCAACTCGGGAGGCGCGCGCCCTAGGGCGGCGAGGGCGGCGGCCAGGGCGGTGGGCAGCACGACGGGCAGCACGACGCCGGGCCAAGCGGATGGGTCGAGGGTCGTCGATGTCCATATAGTCATCGTCAGAGTGGTCATCTTGCCCTGACGGTGGACCTATGTAATCATGGCCAGAGTCTTCAGAGAGGTGCCCTTCATCATCAGTGGCCCCCACATAATCTGGCGGGGAACCAGTGATGCGTGGGCGGCGTGCGGGTGGGCGAGGTGGGGAAGGAGTGGCAGGTGAGGCTGTGTCCCCCCGAGGTCCCGGGCTCCTTGGCCTGCGACGAGTGACAGAAAGCAATGTTTCACTGTCACTAGGGCCAGGTATTGGTGATGCGAGCTCAAAGACTTCTTCAGGAAGACATGTTGAAGGCGGGAGAGGTGGGGAGGACCGTGGGGAAAGTTGCGGGGACGTATGGCTGGGGCCGGCCGGGGTGGACGCCGCGGGAGCCTCGAACAAAACTCTCTTACTTTTCTTAATTTTCTTGGTATATTTCCTACCTTTCCCCTTTTCGGCAGCAGTATGTCTCCTGTCGGGGGACCTAGGAGGCAAATAGGCCGAAAGTGTGGGGTCCTCAACCCTTGGCAATGGTGGGGGTGGTGGGGAAGAATGCGGGGCATCCGGGTCATCTTGGGTGGCGTGGGTAGATAAGGGAGACAATGGCGGACGAGAAGGGTCACCACGCTGACCCTCACTCACAGCCTCATCCTCACCAAGTAGTTTTGCTTGTTCCCTAGCTGCCGCGGCCGCCTTCTCAAGTATTTTCTGCTTATACAAATGTAGCTTGAAAGGCGATTTACCAGGGGAAGGGCTTGGCGTCGTGTCACTTAAGCGAAATTTGGTGAGTGACCTTGAACTCTCCCACTCGCTCACTCTCTCAAGTTCACTGTCTTTAGGTAAACCAGCTTCCTCAACAACTGGTACATCACCTTCATCACTCTCATCACTGTCATGTTCTCTCGCAAATCCCAGGAATTGCTCTTCTTTATCACTCTCATGGCCATAATCACTCGACTTATAATTACTGGAGTCGTCACTGACTTCATCATCAACATTATGCTTGGCATCAGCTCGCTCATAAAGTCTCAATGTCGTCTCAATACCTCCGGGAGATAACACATTTAGGCGATGGCGTCGGGGTAAGGCGCGACGAACAAGCAAGGGCGTCGTAGGAAGCACGGTATCGGACACAGCGGAATCACTATTTGGCGTACTGTCCATGATGGCGTCGGGGTAGATACTGTTGCTGTGGCGGAGTTTACGCCTGGTGGCGCCACCTACCGTCCCACGATACCGAAAATGTACGCGCGGCATTCGAAAGCACGCATGCAAGCAATGGGCGTTCAAGAGCCCTTCCGGGTTGCGCGGGCCGAGGTTGTTATGGGCGTTCAAGAGCCCATCCGGGTTGGAGGGGTTAAATTGATTTTTTTAGGCCCAGGATCTTAACCCGTACAGCCCCAGCGACGCGTCTGGCG
Source organism: Paralithodes platypus (assembly GCA_032716605.1). NCBI lineage: Eukaryota > Metazoa > Arthropoda > Malacostraca > Decapoda > Lithodidae > Paralithodes > Paralithodes platypus. Next base: position 70,290,726 of record CM064492.1, on the reverse strand, counting down.
CGTCGGCGATGTATGTAACGCACAGCCCCAGCGACGCGTCTGACGAGTCACCCTAATTGCTCCGACCGTAACCTCAGGTGTAGCCACTCGAGAGGGCTCAGATTTGTATGGGAACTGTGTACGTATCCCACACAACCGTGCCGATGGTTGAAAACTCTCAAAGTCCACGTGCGTGCGCGTGAGCGCGCAATAACCTGTTTTTTTGGGGTAATTGCCTTCAATTTTTTACTCTTGTAAAATACGTTTTCGGGGGCTCTGTAGGAGCATTCTTTAAGCTTTTTAAGCGGTTTTTCGTGGTTTTTCCTTCATTCCTAACCCATTCGCTATTGTTTCTGGAATAAAACCATTTTTTGAAATCGGCCGGGTTCTGGTGAACAAACAATACAAAACTAGCCGGGGCTCCACGGGTTAAGAGTCTTCCCGCAGTCACCCGGGGAAACTCTTAACCCACTGAGTCCCAGCGTCGCACGTGATGCGTCGGCAGTGTTTGATCACCAGCTCCCAGCGTCGCATCACGTGCGTCAGGCATAATAAAATCAGTTACGTGGCTCGTAATGTAGGAAATGGCGGGAGAAATAGAGGGGGAGGTACCGTAGTGTGTGGGCGAGCCGGGCCGGTAGGTGTGAGCGTGCCAACACAACCGCGCGGCCGGTGGTGGTGGGCTTAGTGGGGATACTTTACACCCTTAGTTCACCGCCACTTTGAACCTTCATTACTCCGGTCGTATTGGAGCTAGAGGCTTGAGATTTATGTGAGACACTCCTTAGGATGTATGCCGTACAATGCCATACTCAGTTTTCACCCGAGTGCTCCCGGGCGGGTGGTCATGCGGGGGAGACGAACTTTCGACCCCCCCCCCCCCAAATGACCGAGGTGAGCTTTTTTTTTCATTTCTCACCATTCTCTTCCATTTTGGCTCAACACATTTTTTTGAGGGCCCCCCCCAAAAAAAAAAATATCCGAGGTGAGTTTTTTTTTGTTTTTTTTGTTTTTTTTCCATTTCTCACCCTTGTCTTCCATTTTATCAAACAAAAACAAAAAGTGAAAATGGCTTGGGACTGGGGTGAACAAAATATTATAACTAGCCGGGGCTCAGCGGGTTAAGAGTCTTCCCGTACTTGCCGGGTTAAGTTTTTTTTTTGGGGGGGCCCCCTTCTCCCTCATGTTTAGCCCCATTAGCTTTCAGATTTAAAGATGTTTGCCACATTAGTTTAGCGTTTTAAAGTCCTTTCGTGCTATTTAGGTGTCAATTTTTTCCTGGCGACTGTAGCAAGCCTGTAATTTTAAGAGGAACCGGTCTACCGAAAAATGTACACATTTATCTTGAAGAAGGATCAAGGGATATTTTTTCTTTAACCTTTCCTGCCCGGTTGTCATTTTAAAATGACACCGCGGCAGGAGCCCGGGTGTCATTTTAAAATCCGTAAGCTTGAAAGCCGTGCGTCGAACTGTATGTAAACAGCTGGTCGGAGCGACACGCACCTTCAAAACAAGAAGGAGAAGTCGGACTGTTGTTATTGTTTAGTAGAAAGAGAATTAGTGTTTGATATTTTCCGATATTGCTAACCGCATCAAATCTCTCTCCACGGAAATCGTCATCACAACTTAACCAGTTGACCTAGAGAGCTCTACTCAACACCAGTCTACAGATACAAAACAGGGCTACGTGTTGAGATGTGTGTGAATTCTCTAGCAGGTTAAATAACAAAGCTAGGCCTACGCCTATTACAACGTTTTTTGGCCAGATCACCCGGATCCTAGTGCGGTCATTTAGAAGGCGAGCCCGGGGAGGAAGAGTTAAGCTTGATGGAGGTCTAAGAAGGAAAATATTTGTTGGACTTCCCAAACTTGACTACTTCCTTTAACGTGACGATAGTGCGTTGTTATATGTGCGATTAGTTTGCTTGGGAAACAGATTAACTTGCTTATGTAGTAATGTACACCCTATGTGGTGGATTGTGTTCTTTTATTTAATAATTTTCATTTTAGTAAGCGTTGTTTCCACATAGCGATTTTGATAATTTAATTTGACTTTATATTGTCCTTGTCCCAATTTTGGTTTGTTTAGTTTGCAAGTTTTACATTTTAATTTTATAAAAAGATATATAAATGAGGAAATAAATATGCACCTCCCCCCTTAAAGAGTTATGGTTGAAAACAAACTATTAACCCCTTTGTTCAGGTGGATGAAGCTGCCAAGAGAGCGGAGACAGCGGAGGCGGCAGTGGTGGAGGCCCAGAGGAAGGAGGAGGCTGCTAGAGGAGATAAGTTAGCAGCTGAACTATCTGCCTGGGAGCTGGAGGGCAAGATTGACCCCCTCAAGATGGAGCTCGGTCATTACCTCGACACTGCTAATACTCTCAAGACGGAGGTAACTACTTTTGTTCTCTATATATTTTAGAACCTAAGACGATGGAATATAAATTTGAATGCATATGCAAAAATAGTGATATTTAAATGAGCGTGACTGAACCTTGTTACAGTTCACAAGTCTTTGTTCAACCATAGTATTTATTATGTAAAACTTGCAAAATATAAACAGAATTGACTGTGTTGGCTGATTACACATTTGCCATATTAAGTGCTACAGTATGTATTGTATACTGTATAATGTGGAAACTCCCGGCAACAGATCTCCTTCAACCCTATCTCAACACACTACTAGGCTGGTGCACTACAAACAGACTTAATCTAGCTCCAGCCAAATCCACCGCAACCCTGCTCACAAGCTGGACAGGAGAACACGAATACATCCCTCAACTCACCATAAACAACACACCCAAAATCCTAGGACTAACATATGATACTCATATGACATTCAAACAGCACACCACAAACATTAAAAAGAAAAAAGAAACTGACACCCAGACTTAACGCCCTCAGGTCACTTGCTCACACAAAATTTGGACACAACAAAGAAACCACCTCCACAGTATATAAACAATACATAAGATCAGTGATGGAATACACAAGCCCAGCCTGGGTTTCTAACCTAGCTGAAACACATCATAAGACCTTACAGACTATTCAAAACAAAGCCCTAAAGATCATTACAGGCAGCACAGCTACTGCACCCACAGATCACCTACATCAAGAAACCAAAATCCTCAAAGTCAAAGACCATCTGGACATGAGAGGCACTCAATTCCTGGCAGCAGCCTCCACGAACCAGGACCACCCACTAAACTACATGGCAACACACCCACAGACACCAAGAAATATCAAAACAACACCCAGCACACGGTATCACACACAATTACTATCCTCTCTCCCTCCCTGTCCACCCCGAACCAACTTCCAGAAGCACATCCATACTCACATCTCTCGCCGATCCATCCACTCACTCACAGACAACACGCAGCTGTAAGCACGACCTCCCGAAATCCATCCTTCTGAATCCTCCCTTCCTCGCGAGGACAGAGTCCACCTGGCCAGGCTGAGATGCGGACACCATCCAGCTCTCCTGCGCTATCAGAAGAGACTGGATGACTCCGTCGTCGGCGTCTGCCCGGGATGTAACACAGCACCCCATACCATTAAACACATTATAGAAGACTGCATTTCACACAACCACTTATGCCAACAACACAATCTACACTCAATGAGAGCTCTGTGGGAAAGCCCGATCGTGGCCATGGCCTTCCTCAGGGACTCGGGGCTGTTCGGCCAGGCAGCTTAGGGAACAACAACAACTGTATAATGTTTCAAACTTGTAATATCAATCTATCAAGAATAAGTATGCCATCATTAGTATTTATGTTTTAGGAAAGCAGTTGTTGTTGTTGTTGTTGTTGTTCCCTAAGCTGCCTGGCCGAACATCCCCGAGTCCCAGAGAAAGGCCCTGGCCATGATCGGGCTTTCCCACAGAGCTCTCATTGAGTGTAGATTGTGTTGTTGGCGTAAGTGGTTGTGTGAAATGCAGTCTTCTATGATGTGTTTAATGGTATGGGGTGCTGTGTTACATCCCGGGCAGGCGTCGACAACGGAGTCATCCAGTCTCTTCTGATAGCTCAGGAGAGCTGGATGGTGTCCGCATCTCAGCCTGGCCAGGTGGACTCTGTCCTCGCGAGGAAGGGAGGATTCGGAAGGATGGATTTCGGGAGGTCGTGCATGCAGCTGCGTGTTGTCTGTGAGTGAGTGGATGGATCGGTGAGAGATATGAGTATGGATGTGCTTCTGGAAGTTGGTTCGGGGTGGGCAGGGAGGGAGAGAGGACAATAATTGTGTGTGATACCGTGTGCTGGGTGTTGTTTTGATATTTCTTGGTGTCTGTGGGTGTGTTGCCATGTAGTTTAGTGGGTGATCTTGGTTCGTGGAGGCTGCTGCCAGGAATTGAGTGCCTCTCATGTCCAGATGGTCTTTGACTTTGAGGATTTTGGTTTCTTGATGTAGGTGATCTGTGGGTGAAGTAGCTGTGCAGCCTGTAATGATCTTCAGGGCTTTGTTTTGAATAGTCTGTAAGGTCTTATGATGTGTTTCAGCTAGGTTAGAAGCCCAGGCTGGGCTTGCGTATTCCATCACTGATCTTATGTATTGTTTATATACTGTGGTGGTAGTTTCTTTTTTGGTTGTGTCCAAATTTTGTGTGAGCAAGTGACCTGAGGGCATTAAGTCTGGGTGTCAGTTTCTTTTTAATGTTTGTGGTGTGCTGTTTGAATGTCATATGAGTATCATATGTTACTCCTAGGATGTTGTCTGGTGATGGGCTGGTCTATCAGAGTGAGACCTGAGCTATCTCTGCCATACCCATAGCTTACTCTGACTGTTCCTTTTACTTATATATTTTCTAGATCTCGAGTGATGGCGTCTCTTCCGTGGATTGACCTCCCAATCTACCAAGATTGGAAGCTAAAGCGTCACATTAATTCCTTTGCCCCTCAACTTTCTCTTCATAATTGCTGAGGGGTACAGGGCCCTGGGTGGGGCTTTGGTTTCCCGGGCGTTTACGCACCCTCTCAGCCCCCCGCCATGGAGTGGCTTCGGTCACCCAGGCTTTATTGTGGTCGGCAGGGAGGGTTCTGTGGGGTCGCTCGTTTATGGCCTTGGCCTTACTCGGGGCCTTGGGGCTGTTCGGCCAGGCAGCTTGGGGAACAACAACAACTCCTAGGATTTTGGGTGTGTGTGTATATGTTAGGGGTGTGTTGTTTATGGTGAGTTGAGGGATGTATTCGTGTTCTCCTGTCCAACTTGTGAGCAGGGTTGCGGTGGATTTGGCTGGGGCTAGATTAAGTCTGTTTGTAGTGCACCAGCCATGTAGTGTGTTGAGATAGGGTTGAAGGAGATCTGTTGCTCTTTTTGGGTCATGGTGTGTGCATGTGAGTGTTATGTCATCTGCATAGGAGGCTAAGTTTATTTGGGGCGTATTGGGTGTAGTTATATCGTGCATGTACAGATTGAAGAGTGCGGGCGATAGGACGGATCCTTGTGGGACTCCGTTTGGAAAGTTTCTGATTTTAGATGACTGACCGGCAAAAGATACGTGTGCACATCTGCCTGCTAGGAAGTTGGCCAGCCACCTTTTTGTGTTGTGCATGTTTGTGTTGTAGATTTTGTTTGTTAGGTTGTGGCGGGGGATGGCATCGAAGGCTTTACTAATGTCGAGTGTGGCTAATAGTGATCTGTGTGGTGGTCTAGCTGAGTTGATGCCGTCGAAAGCTCTTTGTGTAAGGTCTGTGAGAAAAGTGTTTGTGGAGTGCAGTGGCCTAAAGTCATGTTGTGTTGGAGCTAGGGGTAGGTCAGGTGTAATTAGTTGTAATACTAGGCGTTCCATGACTTTGGAGGGGGAGCAAAGGAGTGTGATGGGGCGGTGCGAGGAGGGTAGCGTGGGGTCTTTGTTGGGTTTGGGGAATGTGATGATGATACCATGCTTCCAAATGTCTGGTATTGTGTTGTGTGAATAGCTGTAGTTTGATATGTTAGTGAGTGCTTGTATGCCTTGTGGTCCCAGGTGTCTGAGGTGTATGTTGCTTATGTTGTCTAGGCCACAGGCGGGTGAGTGCTTGAGATTGTTGATGATATGCTTTGTCTGGTGATTGGTGAAGGGTGTATAGTCAGGGTCTGTGGGGAATTGTCTCTTACGTCGTATGACATGTCGGTCGTCTTTGTGAGGTTTTAGGTGGCTGACATGTGAAAAGTGATTGATGAGAGTGTTTGCTTGTTGTTTACATGAAGGAGTAGAGTCTGTTGTGATTGCAGCATGTGATTGTGTTGTGTTGCTGTTGGAAAGTGTGATGCTGTTTAATGTTTTGTAGAGTTTTTTGGGGTACAGTTTTTTGGGGTAGTACAGTTACTATGTTATAGCAGTTATTACTGGTACTTTTTACAATTTATTTGTCCATTTGTTACCCAGGTTGAGGGTCTGTTGAAGAAGAAGGCGGATGGAGATGTGATGTTGGAGTTAAAGACAAAAGAAAATAGTGAAACCCGTACAAACCTTTCTTCAGCTCTATCTTCTCTTGATGAGAAAGAGAACCTTGTTCAGGAACTTCAGAAGAAATGTGAGGATGCTAATAATGAAATTCAAACTCTCATAGGAAAGAAAACTGAAATGGAAGCTCTAATCAAAGAACAAACTGAGATGATTAGTGAACTGAATGAAATCAAGAACACAAAGGAGAATGCTTTAGCAGAGTCCCACACAGAGATAGAGAACTTGGATGCAAAGTTGAGTGCTCTTAATGAAGAAAAATCAAATTTGACAATCCAAGTACAATCACTCGAGACCGAAGTAGAAAGGCTTAAGCTTTTGGAGTCAGAGTTAGCCGTTTGTACTGAAACCCTTCAAACAAAAGATCAGCTTCTGGATGAACTGAACAAGATGCACATTGACCTACAGGCCAAGTTCAATAACCTTGGAGAACAGAAGCAGAATGAGGAAGAAAAGGTGGCCAGTCTACAAGAGGAAATTGAGCGAGACACCGCTCATTTCACTCAGGTATTGAAGGAAAAGGAGGAATCTCTGGATAATACCAAGCAAGAAGTGGACAACCTAACTGCTCAACTGGAGAGTGTGACAAGTGAGAGGAACACTCTGCATGAAGAATTAGATATAGCCAAGTCTGACTATGAGAAGAAACTGCAGGAGGTCCACAATGCTCTGGACTCTGCAGAAAACACCAGTAGCACATTGAGAGGACAAGTGGGGCTTCTCCAGTCTCAAGTTGACCAGCTGAGTGCTGCCTTTGAGGGAAAACTTCAAATGCTGGTACAAGAGAAGATTAAATTGGAAGCTTCACAGGAAGACCTTTCATCCAGCTTGCAAAATGTCAACCAGGAACACCTAAAGAAAGCTGAGGAGCTTGAGGCTGCAAGTCAAACCATAAAGGAGCTTGGTAACCGTGTGGAGGAAGAAGTCAAGATTAACAATAACATGACATCTGCTCTTAAAGAGAAGGAAGATATGATCAAAGAAAAGGAAAGTGAAGTAACAGAGTATGCTACTCGTGAACTGAAGACCAAGGAACAATTTGAAGAGGTTAACCATAAACTAATGGCTGCAGAGAAAGAACGTTTGGCCCTAATGTCCTCCTTGGAGCTGAAGGAAGATGAACTAAGCCAGAGTATCAACAGCTCACAGATGAAGGAGAATCAACTTAGCACCATCAGTAGCAAGCTGGACACGGCTACCGAAGAACTAAATAAGGTCAAAACTGAATTGATGACCAGTCAGCAGAAGATAAGTCAACTGGAGATGACGGCTGAATGTGCTGAGGATGCTATGGCTCAGGCTGAGGCTCTGCAAGGAGAATTACAGCAACTACAAGAAAAGTTACAGGCAGTTACAAGCCAAGCAAACCAATTCACAACATTACTGTCGGAAAAAGAAGAAGAGGTGACCAAACTTCAAGATAAAATGCAGATTGCTACAGATCAGTTAAACCAAAACACAACGTTGCTGTCAGAAAAAGAAGAAGAGGTGACCAAGCTTCAAGATAAACTGCAGGTCGCAACAGATCAAGCCAACCAAAACACAACATTACTGTCAGAAAAAGAAGAAGAGGTGACCAAGCTTCAAGATAAACTGCAGGTCGCAACAGATCAAACCAACCAAAACACAACATTACTGTCAGAAAAAGAAGAAGAGGTGACCAAGCTTCAAGATAAACTGCAGGTCGCTACAGATCAAGCCAACCAAAACACAACATCACTGTCAGAAAAAGAAGAAGAGATGACCAAGCTTCAAGATAAACTGCAGGTCGCAACAGATCAAGCCAACCAAAACACAACATTACTGTCAGAAAAAGAAGAAGAGGTGACCAAGCTTCAAGATAAACTGCAGGTCGCTACAGATCAAGCCAACCAAAACACAACATCACTGTCAGAAAAAGAAGAAGAGATGACCAAGCTTCAAGATAAACTGCAGGTCGCAACAGATCAAGCCAACCAAAACACAACATTACTGTCAGAAAAAGAAGAAGAGGTGACCAAGCTTCAAGATAAACTGCAGGTCGCTACAGATCAAGCCAACCAAAACACAACATCACTGTCAGAAAAAGAAGAAGAGATGACCAAGCTTCAAGATAAACTGCAGGTCGCAACAGATCAAGCCAACCAAAACACAACATACAGATGAAGCCAACCAAAACACAACATTACTGTCAGAAAAAGAAACAGAGATGACCAAGCTTCAAGCAACCCTCACTGATATGGAATGTGAAAAAAATGGTGTCATCACATCTCTCCAGAATGAGATATCTCTCCTTAACGAAAAGAAGGAGGAACTTGTTGGAAAAGTGACTGAGATAGAAAATTTGTTAAAGGAAGCTTCAGAAGCAAAGAACGATATTCAGGCACAGTTGGAAACTATGTCAAAGGAAAACCAATCTATGAAACAAAAGCATAAGAAAGATCTGCATGCAAAGGAAAATCATTTACGTAGCTTGAGTGAAGAATTGATGGCCTCTCAGGAAGAACTGTTAGAAAAGGAAGATGAAAAATATAACCTGAAGGTGACTATGGAGGAATTGTTGAACACAAAATGTGGACTGGAAGAGAAAATTGAAAAGTTGCAAGAAGAAATTTCTAATGCCAGGTAAGAATATATTAATCAGTACAGTATTTATGTTATACATATCCAATACTGCTTATAATTATTAGTAATGTATTAGATATCCACTAGCACTACATACATCTGTACCTGTAGTATAGAATACAAAAAGGCATCTATTTATGAACACACTGAATAATGTGTATATTAAAGTACATCATATGTCCACATTATTGCTACACATAATACACATTCCCACAAGTTAGTATGCATATTCTGATACTGAGTAAAATAATTAAGTAAGCTTAGAAATACCCTAACCAGTTTGATATTGATTCTCTTGTGTTTGTTTGTGCCTGAAGAAGCCAGAAGGAAGATGTTGTACCCCAGCTGGCAGATCTGAAGCAGCAGCTGAGAGCCTCCACCACTGTCCTCAGAATCATAGCCAACACAATCAAACAGGAGGTCAGTTAGTTACATTCACAACTAAATGTATATTATCACCAACCCACCAATAACTTACAAATAAACCTAATTAACCCTTTCACGCATTTATGACGCAGAGATTGCCAGATTAGCAATAAGAAATAGAGTTTTCTCACTCTTATAATTACCTCTCCAAAATTAGTTTTCTGCCCACAACTAACTCAAAGACAACTGCAGAGGTTGAAGTAACTAAACTAAAGGTTTCTAAATACCCCTGATGGTAACAAAGGCTTTAAAGTATCCCCAATAGGCTCAAAATTGCGTCATATTATAATGTATAACTTGCAAAATATACAAACTAAAACTGGGACGATACAAGATAAATGCAAAAGAACTGATCAAAATCGCTATGTGGAAACAACGCTTAATAAAATATAATTTATGAAATAAAAGAACACAATCCACCACATAGGGTGTACACAACTACATGATTAAGTCAATTTGTTTCCCAAGTAAACTGATCGCACACATAACAATGTCGGAAATTGTTAATGAAATTAATTAAACTAATAAATACATGTGGTACTCCAAGGATTCGAACCTAGGATACTCACACCGAAATGCCACGCACTAACCATTATGCTATCAAGACAGTTATGAAATATGAATTTCAACCTTTACAGATGAAACCTTTAATTAATAGAATATACGTCTTGATAAATTATAGCACTTGAATTTGTGATTAGGATGTTCATGTAATTAAAGTGGTAGTTCATCTGCTCCACTCCTCTTGGCAATGGTTTGGTTTTATAAATAGACTTATAGCTATGTGTAATACAATAGTTTGGACATGAGTAAAGTAAAGAAAGGGAGAGACTTTGGATATACACTGGGTATGGGATACTGATAAGTACTGGTGTTTGGACATTTTCTAATCATAGCCATCTTGTGAGGAAGCAATATACCAGTGATATAGATTCAGGGGGGAGGCCGTGTACGGAGCCCGGTGCCGTGTGGATCTGCGCATGTGCGACGACTTTGCTTTTTTTTTTTTTTTTTTTTTTTTTTTTTTTTTTTTTTTGTAGAATATATATTCTTTATTTTTTTAGTAGACTAACCTAACCTAACCTAACTTAATTTTCTATAATAAAAATACAAGCACAAAAATATTGTATTGTGCTTGGATCGAACGCTAGACTTCTTGGGTGTGAGCCCTAACTGTTACCTCTGAGCTACGAGACGGCATGCTGGACTTGTTTTGAAAGTCCTAGTTAACCCGGGAACTGAGGGAAGACTCTTAAGAGTTCCCCCGGCGGACTGCGGGAAGACTCTTAAGAGTCAGAGAAAAAAAAAAAATGTAAACATCAAATTTTTTTTTTGCCCTTGGGCCATGCAAAATATCACTCCTCTACCTCCCCTCCTTCCCCATTTTCCTACCCTCCTTCAGTTATCACCTATTTTCCCTGTTATTCCCTTATTCTGAGGTATATTTTTGTGCTAACATTAGCGAGTTGCAAGCAGGGCATTGTCATCACTGTTAGCAAGCGAGTGCAAGAGAGAGAGAGAGAGAGAGAGAGAGTATCGATCGACAGTGTCTCTCCAGCCTTGGGGGAAATTGGCGGGAAAGGAGGTTGCCTCACCCATACATTATGTAACTCCCGCCCTGTATCGCCGATTTTGACCATCCAAACGCTGTTTTCACTTGTTTTATTGTTGTAACAGGTTAATACCTTTATAATCAACCTATAATAGGCGCATATGGATAAGTATTAACCCTCTCACCACGGAAGGGCTCTTGAACGCCCATAAAAAAGCATATAACAGGTACCCGGATGGTATCTTGAACGCCCAGTGGTTGAAAGCCTGTGAGCTTCGTGTGCGAGGCGTCGGTCCGACGCATGTAAACAACAGCCGGCTGGACCGTCGCCCCGCATCTCCGGCCACAAGAAGGAGAGCGTCGCTTGTTCGTGTGTGCCTGTATGTTGTTGTTAAGTATCGAAAAGTGGTGTAAAGTGGCTGTTTTGGCCATAAAGTTATCTCCAATGAAATCATCATCACAGCTCAACCAGTTGACTTAGAGAGCTCTACTTAATGCCATTCTACAGGTAAATAACACAGCTACGCTTGGGGATGCGCGGGAATTCGGGAAGCAGTCTGATTAACGAATATACGGTAGCCTAGCCTAGACGTTTTTCGGCCAAAACACCCGGGTTTCGAGGAATATATATATAATACATAGCCGGGGCTGGAGGGTTAATGCTATTTATGGTAAAATGAATATTTTAGTGATGGAAACAGCTCAAATACATGCGCACAGGCAGAGGTGTCTAATTACCCCCATGCGCACTTCAGAGGTTAAAGGGGAAAAAAATCAAAGTCGTTGCACATGTGCAGATCCACACGGCATATCTGCACCGCACCAGTACCGGGCTCCGTACATGCCCTCCCGAGTCAGGTATATAATGCTGGAATTAGTTTTAACATTGTGGTTATACAGTATATATGACTAAGTTTAACAAAGATGATACAGTATTAAAGTGAATTGCTTCAAAATCTTGGTATTTGCTTTAAAATCATCTTATTTGCTGTAGAATCATGTTATTTGCTTTAGATTTTTTTTATTTGCAGTAGAATCTTTTTATTTGCTTATAGAATCATGTGATTGCTTTAGAATCTTGTTATTTGCTGTAGAATCTTATCTTTACATCATGATAATCTTGACTGTAAATAATTTTCAGATCAAAAGCAATGACTTGGCGTCTGAACCAGGGAGAGAAGAGCCGGAAAGAGAGAGTGAAACTGAAACTGAGAGTGTCAATGTTGGTGATAGTGTTAGTGGTCTTGGTGAGCGTGTGCGTGACTACACAGTGGTAGTGACGCGGGTTGTTGACTTGGTGGACGGGCTCCTGAAACACATCCGTAACAAGAGCCTCACCATGGAGAACACTGTAGCTGGTTTAGAGAAAAATCTAAAGGAGGTACGTTTCATTTTTTTTATACCGTACTTATATTATTATTTATTTAGTACCGGTATGTATTTTGATTAGGCTATGTGGGTAATGTACAGTACAGGTATGGTACTTTAATATAGAAATAATATCATTAGCATTATTTATAGTATATGCACAGAGTGAGGTTTGGCACCCTCTACCCAACCTTAGCCATTTCTGTCTATCTCTTTTACTGTCTTACTTTTTCCTTCTGGGAGCAGGGGGCTTGGAATCCTCCTCCCCGTATAAAATTCACCTACTAGACAAGACAAAGTTAGGGGTGAGGGAACGTGAAAGTGGTTCCGGACCCTAGGAACTGGAAATTTAAATGTTGTTTCTGTTCGGGCTTGGTCTCGAGTCGGCCACCCCCAGCTATGGGGTATGTGCCTGAGTATATACATACAAACATACAATACGTGCACTGTATTCATACATTTCTAATAAGTAATTTGCAATAATGTGTCCATAAAATTTGAATACTTTACCTGGTAATTCTCTCAATCCTATCCACAGCCTTTTATATGACCCTCAATGAACAGAACAATTTGTACAAAGTGAGTGTATAAAACCATTGTATATCTTAGGCAAGCAACCGGTGGCAGCAGGAGCGAGCAAAGGCTGCGAGTCTGGAGCAAGAGTATGAGAGCTACCGAGATGTGATTGTTATGTTAGGGCAGCACCAGGAACCATCACCCTCGGACACCATACTCACACAGGTTGGTATCAAGATAATGATGAGAAAATATGGTTATAATTTACAATGCCGTGAACCCTCAAAATACGCGCAATCAAAACTACGCTTGAACCACAATTGAGGCAAACAATCGAAAAATACGCTCAATTATACAAATGTACGCGATTCTGCGCTGAGCCGTATCTGTTTCAGAGTGTGGGGCGGCCATATTGGCGTGATGCGGCAACGCCGGGCCCTCCGACGTCGTCGCCGTTGAAAGTAAACAAACACACAATATCACACATCTTCCGTGGTACCAAACTATTATGTATCTATAAAGCACAGCAGGATATTATGAATCTATTAAAAGTCTGTTCTTCGTTTTTCATGCATGTACAGTATCTTATATTGACCAAACAAAATCGGAAAGGGAAAATCTGTTTGTTTCTGTTGAAGAGTTAGGCAAGGTGAGCTTGTTTACATTTTTCTCGAAAGTCGTTTCAAAGCTTAATACTCTCCCTTGGCTAAATGATGTTAAGCCAATTCCATAATACTGTATGTATTAAATTAAAATGTAAAACTTGCAAACTAAACAAACCAAAATTGGGACAAGGACAATATAAAGTCAAATTAAATTATCAAAATCGCTATGTGGAAACAACGTTTACTAAAATGAAAATTATTAAATAAAAGAACACAATCCACCACATAGGGTGTACATTACTACATGAGCAAGTTAATCTGTTTCCCAAGCAAACTAATCGCACATATAACAACGCACTATCGTCACGTTAAAGGAAGTAGTCAAGTTTGGGAAGTCCGGGACGTTCTGGCAAATTTTACTAAACTCTGCATGAATAAAGAAACTATATGTTAAATGTCAAAATATTATTTAAAATCAAATTTGCAACATGACAAGACATTAAAATAGTACAAAATACAAATATTGATAAGATATCTATACTATTACAAAATAATATATAAAATACAGTACAGCACTCACTAACGATAGTGCTATCGGGTAGGTACCTGTAAGCATAGCATGCCTCAAGTGACCCCTATCAATAACTACCCTACAAATAACCTACATTTATAGCACAAATAAACTAAGGAAATCGCAAAAGTAAGCAATTGATACTATCGACAATGAATACATATAATATAAAGACAAATAATTACAAAATATGAAGTAACAACAGATTTAAACAAAGAGTACTCTTTTAACAAGAACAATAAATTTAAAAAATCATCAATATTAATATTAATAATAATAATAATAGAAAAAGAAAAAGATAAACAATAAATACAGACAAAAAGTAAGCAGAGGTTATACAAGAAACTTCAAGTTAAAAATGCTTGATTAAAATTATTGATGTCAAATTTTAGAATACAGTCACAATAATTGACCCTAAAAAGATTAAATTTATGGAACAATTTACTTGCCTCAAAACCTCTGTCCACTAAGAGTCTGTATAGTAACCTAGCTCTAGCCCAAAAGTCATCTACTTTAGTGCAGATTTTACAAAATCTTATTAATTGGGAATAAAAACAGTTATAAGTTATTTTACTATCGATATTACTACTAGGGAAAGGAAAGTTTATTACGTTAAAATTAAAATCATCAACTTTGTGATATACTTTAAGTATGCACTGTTCATTAACAATCTCTATATTTATATCAAGAAAATTTTCAACTTTATAATTTACGTTACATTGTGTGAGGGGAATAGAATTAGGGTAAATAAGTTTAGCAACTTGATTAAAATTTAACAAATTGCAAACAAGAATATCATCAATATATCTACTATTATTACTTAACATATATCAGCTATTGAACTATCTTACTTGATACTATGTATGAAACTATATATTACTTTTACTTTTACCAATAGGCCTATTATTTTGGTCGATCCGTCTCGGGTACGTTCGCTAACGATCAATGGCGCAGATCCATAACATCAGCGGCGCCCAACCACTACCAATGCGAGTTCATTTACGTTTGTGTCATATTTGTCTACATTAAATGTATTTTGTGTGGTAGTTTAGGGTATAATAACATCTTTGTACAGTAATATGTTATAGATTTTGTGGTCTTAAGGTGATGAAAGGTAGAAATAGTACAACTTTTTG
Source organism: Paralithodes platypus (assembly GCA_032716605.1). NCBI lineage: Eukaryota > Metazoa > Arthropoda > Malacostraca > Decapoda > Lithodidae > Paralithodes > Paralithodes platypus. The sequence continues at coordinate 70,275,521 of CM064492.1, read as the reverse complement.
TCGGCGCCAGAACCAATACCTATATTTCCCATTTATCTTTAACTTCCATGTACGCGCAAATAGACCTACGCGCCGACAGCGCAGTACGCATCCCCCGCATAATTTGAGGGTTCACTGTAGTCAATTAACTTTCAAATAAACCTAATTAATGAAATTAATGAAACGATGAATACATGTGGTACTCCGTGGATTTTAACCTACAGTAGGTACCCACACCAAAATAAAATAAAATAAGGGGAGTGCACCCGATGACTGGAAGACTGGTATAATAGTCCCCCTATGTAAGGGCAAAGAGGAAAGAGGAGTGTGTGGTAAGCACCGAGGAATATGTCTTCTAAGCGTAGTAGGGAAGGTATACAGTAGGGTAGTGATTGAGAGAGTGAGAGTGAGAACGGAGAAATGGATAGGCGACGAGCAGGGAGGTTTTAGGAAGGGAAGAGGATGTGTAGATCAGATTTTTACCCTGAATTGTGTTGTGGAGAAATATCTGGAGAAGAAACAAAAGTTGTATGTTGCCTTTATGGACTTGGAGAAGGCCTATGACAGAGTGGATAGAGAAGGTTTGTGGAAAGTACTTAGAATATACGGAGTAGATGACAAGTTGCTGAAAGCAGTGAAGAGCATGTATGAGGGTGCAAAGGCGGTAGTACATGTGGAGAGTGAGCAGAGCGAGTTGTTTGACCTGAATGTTGGTTTGAAACAGGGGTGTGTGATGTCCCCGTGGTTGTTACTGTATATATGGATGGAGTCATGAAAGAAATACTATCAAGAGCAGTGGATGTTGGTGTATCGCTGAAAAGGGAGGGAATTGAGTGGAAGCTACCTATACTGCTGTTTGCGGATGATACAGTTCTGATGAGTGATAATGAATGGGAGTTGCAGGGTCTGGTAAATGAGTTTGGAACAGTGTGCGAAAAACGGAATTTGAAGGTAAATGCGGGGAAGAGCAAGGTTATGGTCTTCGAAAGGGGTGAAGTCACAGAGTGTGAGGTGAAGCTGAACGGTCAGGCTATGGAGATCGTCAACTCTTAAGTACGGTATCTGGGCAGTGTGTTGAGTAAAGATGGGACTATGGATGAAGAAGTGCGGGAGAGGGTACAACAGGGGAAGAGGGTTGTAGGAATGCTGAAAGCAGTAACAAGAAATAGGGTGGTCAGTATGGAAGTGAAGAAGTCCTTGCATGACAGTGTGGTAATCCCGACACTGACTTACGGAAGTGAAGCATGGACGTTGGTTGAGAGACTCTGACCAAGAGTGAGAGCAGTGGAAATGAATTACTTAAGAAGTGCGTGCGGAGTTACATGGAGGGATAGACAGACTAATGAAGAAGTAAGAAGGAGGTGTGGTGTGGTGGTAGATGTGCTGGAAAGTGTGAAAAGGAACAACTTTAGATGGTTCGGCCATATGGAACGTATGGAAAGCGAGAGAATGACTAAGAGGGTATACGAGAGTGAGTTGGAGGGACAGAGAGGGAGAGGTAGACCGAAGGAGAGTTGGTAGGATGGAGTGAGGAAGTATATGAACGAAGGCGGTGCTGGTTGGGGGGAGGGGCGTCGACTGACTGGGGACAGAGGTGCATGGGGCGGTTCGTTCATGGCCACTCCTTCGGGGATCACGGCGTCAGGCAATAGATAGATAGATAGATAGAACTAAATCAAATTTAAAATTGTGTATGGTAATTTTACAATAGATTATATTGATCAGTATAAAGTTATTGTTTTTTGTTTAACTGTGCCACCATAAGAAAGGCACAAGAGTGATTGGTTTATCAGTTTATAAGTTACCAGTAAGGTTCTGTACTGTAGTTTAATTATATCCTTTTTTCAGTTCCAGAAAGAACAATCTGATATGAACAGCCGACTGCGTCATGTTGAACAGTGTAATATCAACTTGCATCAAACTGTGCTGTCTCTCACAAAGCAGAGGGATATGTTAAAGACACAGCTTGAGACAATGGCCATAAACTCTAACACAGGTGATAGTCATAGCATTCAAACAATCGCTCAAGATACTGAAATGTCTACCGATACCACTAAAGCCATTCAAGAAGTTTCAGAATCCAATGAACCCAAGAGAAGTGGTATGATCAATTTTGACAAAATTGGTACAGAACTGGTTCAAATAGAAACCACCCTAACGTCACTACTGCAGCAGTTGAACCTAGCATGCACTGTCTTGAAACTCACTGATCAACAAAACTCTGCTACTGAAGCTGATGATTCAGACTTCTACAAAACTATATACAACAAGCTAAGCAGTGACATAGATTCCAAAATGGCAGCTATTGTCACTATGAGAGGGCAACTGCAGTCCCTGGTAGAAGCTGTTGAACGGATGCACAATAGAGCCAAGAGCCTTGAACTGAATGTGCAGGGACAGGAGGAACATGTGGCAAATGAGGCTCCACAAGTTGACCAGATGGTAAGTGGAAGAGCATGGTTACATACATAAATTTACTGAGTGCTCCACTGTGTCCACACGAAGTGCAGTTCTAGTCTCGCGTCCTAATGGCAGCGCTCCAGGCAGCCCTGTTCAGAGCTGCCTCACTTGTCATGTTTTTAAGTTCAAGATGAGACCATATGGTCTGATCGCACGTCTTTCTTGGTCTACCCCTTGGTGCAGCTCTCTCCACCTTCACAGACTTCTATCTTTTCACCCAACTTAGTTCGTCCGTCCTCTCCACATGCCCAAACCTTCCAAGCCTGCTTGTATGCATCTCATCACTGATACTCTTGATACCTGGCCATCCACTTAGCTCTTCACTAGATATCCCATTTTGAAGTTTGGCCCCACACATCCATCTCGCCATTTTCATCTTGTTACGTTCAATTCTGTTTATATCATTCGCATTGACTAGCCATGTTTCTGAAGCTTAGGTAATTGCACTTCAAATACATGAAGCGTACATCTTTCCCTTCAAGGGGAGAGGGAGTCTTTACATAGTTAGAATTGGCAGCAGTTCTGTGAACTTTCCCCAGCCACATTTATTTCTGGCGATAGTGGTGGTCTTGGCCCCACCACCAGCAGAGATGGTATCTCCCAAGTAGCAAAACAGTTCCACCATCTCCAGTGACTTATTGACAAACTTCACACTCTCGAGCCGGTTTTTCAACACAAGCTAACCTTTGCATACTATACATACAAATTTCTCAACTTCAAACTTCTTCCTCGGCAGAGGTCCTTATATTCTAGTACAGCGCTTCTTCCCATGATGTACCAGCAACGACAGATGTTATGTAATGTAATATATTTTGATTCACAGGTTGAGAGTAAGGAAGCTTTGTTTGCAGAAGCACAAGACAGAGCCACCAAGGATAAGAAAATACTAGTAGAGGAGCTGAATTACTTTGAAGAACAGTTTAAGGTAATTCATATTCTGGGGCATTTTTGCATACACTGTTATGATATATTTCTCTTCTAGTAATTTTAAATACCGGTATCAGTATATATCAAACTGAGTATTAAATTGTTGATTTGGGTAGCTGGAATGATTTTAATTATTTACAAAAGATCAAGTAGAGGTCTTTATAATGAATGTTTATTTTCCATTGTAGATTAGCAAGGAAGAGTTGAGGAGCATGTCCTCCAAGCAGGACCTGGTGATGGATAATCTGAATAAGACTAAGGATATGTTGACCAGCCTAAAAGAAGACGACAAGTTTGTCAAGGTATCTCACCCTTTATACATTAACCCTTTCACTATAATGATATTACCGGTAGTTGTAATTATAATGTAAAACTTGCAAATTAACAAACCAAAACTTGGACAAACACAGTAAAATGACAAAATAACTTATCAAAATCGCTATGTGGAAACAACGCTTAAGCAAAATAATAATTCTTTATAAATGAAAGAACACAATCCACCATATAGGGCAGTGTTATTCACTAATTTTTCGAGAGAGTCAAAAGTTCAGGACATATTCAGCGTGAGAGCCGCATAAGCCGTAAGGCAAATAAGCCACAGGGATAAGCAGAACAAAATATATATAGGAACTAAATTACATATTTTTTGTGGGTTTCCATAGCCACAGATTTATAGAACAAGACTAGTAACAATTATTGTATTGAAATTCTTCAGTAAAAAATAAATTATATTGAAATTCTTGACTACTAATACAGTATACATTTAAAAAATATATACTTTAATTTAATGTTGTGATGACCGGAAATGAGCCAGTTGTTCTTTTAATTTCTCCATGCTGTACTTGTAATTTGTCACTTGTGGAAGGTTGTATTTCTGGTGGTTCATTTTCTTTTGTGTGCTTACGTTTTATAATAAATTTGTCCATTTTGATTATAGCCTGGAATCTAGATAATTCACTGCCTGGAATACGACAAATTGTTGAAAAATAACCAAATGTGGAAAATACATCGTTTGAATTTGTAAGCATACGAGTTTAGGTCCATACATTTCATGCATACACCGAAACAGTCTGTTTCTCATAAAATAACACTAATTTATGAGGCACCATAACCCACTTTTCTGATGTGGTGTTAATAAAACTAGTGAATGGACAAGACTGGCTGAGTATGGCCTGCCGAGCGCTGGACTTACGGACCCACCTACATTTCCTGTAGGCCTAAAGGCTCGTTCTCTCTCTATCTCTCTCTCTCTCTCTCTCTCTCCTCTCATATATCTCTCTCTCCTCTCATACTTCTCTCTCTCTCTCTCTCTCTCTTTCTCTTATCTCTCTCTTTCTCTCCTCTCTCTCTCTCAGCTCTCTCTCTCCTCTTTCTCCTCTCTGTCTCTCTCTCTCCTGCTCTCTCTCTCTCACATCTCCTCTCTCTATCTCTCTCTTCCCTTCTTCACTCCTCTCCTCTCCCTTCTCCTCTCTCCCTCTCTCTCTCCTCCGAACTCTCAATCCCCTCATCTTCACTCTCTCTCTCTCTGTGTTGAATAATTATGAAAAGTAAAGAATTCTATCTATCTATCTATCTATTGCCGGACGCCTTACTCCCCTTACGAGGGTGGCCATACACAGAATGCCCCCAATCGGACCTATTCCTTGTGAGAGGGACAACCCGAGCCAGTTTAGTGAAGGACTTACAGGATTGACCACTCAATTTAGGATCCGTCTGACTCCGAGGCCCTCTGTGTATCTTGTTAGCACTATTTTTCTACAGTGGTGTTCGGCTAATCCATCCACTAACCTGCCTTACCCTTAGGTAAGCAGTACGGATTTGTATCAGGTTTACTCCCCTAGACAGGTTGCCAACCAAGGCTGACGAGTCCCATCCACCTGGATTTGTATAAGGTTGTCTCCCCTAGATGAGTTGCCGACCAAGGCTAACAAGTCTCATCCACCCGGTAAAGAATTGCCAGTCACTATATAGACCTATTCCCATTAGCAATTTTATTAAGTGATACGTCTGATATGGCATTATGATGCAATTTATATCTAATACTTTAAACTATTCTCTGATTACTGATGAATTCTCTCTCTCTCTCTCTCTCTCCTCTCCTCTCCTCTCTTGCGAGAGCCGCCAATTAGGTCATCGCGATCCGCCACCGGCTCGCGAGCCGCGCAATGAAGACCACTGATATAGGGTGTACATTACTACATGAGCAAGTTAATCTTTGTCAATAGTGTCACATCTTTCCAAAGAAACCAACCAAGCTAAGATACAAGAACACCAAGAAAGAACCATCTGAAAAAAAAACTCAGTTTCCTTTAGCCTATATTAGGATTATTAGTCTACTATGCTTGTGCAGCATTCTTTAACTGTCTTCGTGGTGCAATGCATAAGTGTGTTGATTTTCGGTGTGAGCGTCCTGGGTTCGAATCCCCGGATTGCCACATGTGTTTGTTAATTTCATTAATCGAGTTTAGGAGTAAAGTTGGTTAGTGGAGAGAACATAATATAGGTTTGATTTCCGAAGGGAAGTAGAGAAACCTAATATTTAGTAGGGGTCCCGGAATCATTGACGATGTTGCCTATTAGTATAATAGTCTCCATTCAACACCCACGTCAGTCGTTTGAATCAACCGCCGCGGGGAAGAACGAGTCATCTTTATAAGTGCAACGCTACTTCTCTTATGGTATCGTCATAGATCGGGTACCCACTACGAAAAAACTTCGTAAAAAATAAGAGAATGAAAAAGATGTTTTTTTCTACTTTAACACTGTTATTCACAAGCTTCCCACATTCGGTGGATTTTCTTGCTTTGTGGCTTCTTACCGCCTCTCGCCAAGCGCAACAATTCGTCCTTCAATGATATACCAAGATAAACTCAAAATATCAGCGAATGGGTGTGGGATGGCTGGGAGGGACCTCATCGTCAATGATTCCGGGGCCCCTACTAAATATTAGGTTTTCTCTACTTCCCTTCGGGAATCAAACCTATAATTTAATAGTGGCCCCTTCATCACCTCGACCCTTAACCTGTGCTGAGCTCAGCTAGGTTCCTAGGTCCATTTATCGAGTCACTTCGACCAATACCACCCATACTGAATCTAGTGCAAACTAGCCTGGAACATTTATGGAGTCACTTTTGACCCATACCGACCTTTCTTAATCTAGTGCAACTAGCATAGAAACCTGAAAATTACATATACAGTATAGTATAATGAACAGTAGTGAAAAACAATGTCTTATTATTCATAAAAACATAAGCTTGAAATAAGCTTGTAAAACAAAATGATTACATAATTTTTTTTTTTTTTTTTAAACTAAACAAATTTTCCCGAGCTTCTTAGCTCGTATGTATCTATTTGGGCTCAGCCCGGCGTAACCAACGTCTAGCTTGCCCTTCCTGAACTTGTAATCCTGTGGAAGGGGGTTCCTCTCTTGTACTGGGATCCACATATCCCCCCCCCCCCTTTTCTTAAGCCCCTATAGGGCGTACTTATCACAGTACTAACAGCTGGAAATACAAGTGAATAACAAAAACTGAGATTGTAAATAACAAAGGGGATTAACACCTGCAATGAAAATCTGCCCCGATGGCACCTCCTGAGCCTACCACCGGCACCCACCCACTCGGCGCGGAGCGAGGAGACAAGATCATCGAGAAAACTAGAGTCAGAAAGACGGCAGGCTAAATTAGTTAGTCCGCCGGGGGGAAGTAGCAGAACTATTGAAAGAGGATCGAGCAAGACACCTGGGGGACCTGAGCCGGAGGACCTGAAGGGCCTCGGCCCTGAACCCCCCCCCCCCCGGCGTCCAAAAACCTGCACATATACATCATTCTGAACGTTACAACTAAAAAACAGTTCGCAATCACATAGAGGTCAGAGAAACCTCAGTGCTAGCCATAAAATTACAGATGAACCGGCTATAAGTATAAGTCGGCGGGACCACTAAGGTCTCTGGGGTTGAAGGGGGAAAAACAGTTACCCCTGATGATTGAATCAAAGAGAGTTGAAGCGGGCGGAAGAGGAGACAGACAGAGAGATCTCTGGTGCGTAGGGACTGTTATTAGCGTCAAGGTGATGGAAGGCCTTACTGAAAGGATAAGTCTATGAGACCAAAAGCGTATGCGTCTGTAAGATCACTGCAAAAAAGCTCTACTGGCCTATGCAAGGGGAATGTGGCTGTGATTCTATATGGAGCAAAACAAGGGAGGGGAACAAAGGGCGAGAGCGCCCCGAATGGTTTTCACTTCTCCCCCCCCCAAACCAAAAGTGGGGAAGGAAAAATAACTAATCCGGTCTACAGTGGCTTTTCGTAAAAGAATTGACCTGCTGCTGAGCCGTCCCTGACCCCGGTAAAAGACCTTCCGGTACGTGCGCACAACTCGCTTAAGCATAAGGAGAGAGGCAGAAGTCCTCTAAGCCATTGGAGATGGGAAAATATCCGCCGGGACGACGTCCCACCCCCAACGGCGGGGACAGTTTCCGAAAAGGAAACCACTGCCAACAACGCTTGCTGAGGGCTGAAATTGAGAGTGAATACTTATGCGTGTTGTACCGCACCTATCGTACAAAGAGGGACCTCCTGGGGAACCGACAAGTGGAACTGTAGTGGAGAGCCCCTTGGGTACAGTCCTCCAACACCACCCGACGTTGTGTGACTGGTAGTACATTATTTAAAAGACCCATAGTAGCCGCTAGCCGGCGGACGGTTGCCTCTGGCTATAATTCTTCCAGTTAAGTGTGAGAGAGATGGCCTCTCTAGGTGCGGGTCCGCCGCAGGGGTAGTCGCATATCCGACCTGGGTTGGCGATCGCGTGCCCCCCTCTCGTGTGTAATGAGCAAGTGTCCCATCCCTTATGCAGAGGGTTGTGTCGTTCTGTTATGCAACGCCGTGTGAGGTAAAGCCGCGTGACTCCATTTCCGGCGTGCACTTGTGGTGACCGGCGCCGTCCGGTCGTACAGAAAACATAAGGTGGCGCTGCCAACCTTGGGAACTAACACCTTGTCGAACCTCGGAACCCTATTGCACTAGCACTGCCGAGGGAGGGAGGACTCAAGAGCCATTATCTCCAGTCCTAAAAGTATTTGTAAATTAACCAATCTAGCATGAGGTGAAAACCGTTCGCTGGCCGTGAGGAGCCGTCGGGGGAGACCTATTGGGTGGTCCCTTCCTTTAATTTCAACATTACTTTAACATCTCTCTCCGTCTGGTTATCCAGGAGCTTCGCAGTCAAGACCGGAGAGAACACAATCCTATAATAAGCATTCATAGGTAACCTCTGAGCCATACCGAGTCTGAGGAGCTGAAGTGACCTGACTGCCTCAAATAAGGCTGTTCGGATTTCTGTGATCGTTCTAGCCGGGGAAGGGAGGAGGTATTATTGAAAAGCCTTAACTAATTCCCCTTTCCGCCGGGGGGGGGTTTGGCAATAGCCTGGGCCGTATCTCTAGTCAACAGGAAGCTAATAAACTTCCTGTGGGCATTATCTCTGACCGGAAATTCTCGTTGGAGTTCAATAGGTTCAGGAGCAATGAGGGGCAAAGGAAAATCTTCTGCAGTTAATTGAGGGGCTATGAGAAAATTAAAAATTGGTAGCGGGACCCCACCCGGTCGTTGTGTTAGCCAGTCAAACTCAGTAATCGGGGGAGGGGGAACTGGGGACAAAGCGTTAGATGTAATATCTACAGCAAAATGTTGAAGTTCCTGATCCCACGTTACCCATGGTCCATCGCCCACCTCACCCAGATTCAGTTCCCTCTGGTCTTTATGTGGAACACATCTGTGAAACTTGTTAGAAGGCTCCCCCCCTAGATACAGAGCACGACCTCCATTAATGCCACAGCGTTCATGACAATGAGGGCAATTGGGAGTGTCTAGGTAATGAGGGTCCTGGACCGGGGAATCCGCCAGAAGAGGAGTCAGTAGGCGTGGGTTATACACAAAATATTGAAAATTAGCAGGGTCAGGTCTCACATAGATAGGAACCTGTAGCACTGTACCGTGAGCATCTTTTGCTCTAAAGGCATGTTTACGGTTAACTTCTATCGACCACTCCTTTGGCACTGGGACCTCCCCTTGTGTCGACTTATGCCCTTCCCCTTGTGTCACAGCCGTAACTGGAAGTCAGAGCCTTCCTGGTGCTTTTAGGATTAGGGGGGCAGAGGGGTGAGGGGTGGGGGTGCAAGAAGGACCCGGTGGACTACTAGCCTTATGGGTCCTTGCCACCGAGGGGGATATGTAAGGTTGAGTATCATCTGAAACCACAGAATTATTATGGCTGAGGCCTTCCTGTCGAGACACTGAACTAGTGTCCATGCTAGTCACGGGGGATCTAATGGAGGGAGAAGCAAGTAACAAATCATCCGCCGGCAGTCACTGCGTGGGTCGACCGGCGGAAGGGGGAGTTACGTTAGAGGGCCTAGAGACACCTTTGAACTCTGGGTTCACTAACACTGGGGTTTGCGTCGGGGTCAAGGTACGGACTATTGTCTCCGGCAACGAACCTGGGGTCATACTTACAGTTTCTTACAGTATTTCTTACAGTAGATCCTCTGGAAAAAGTCAAACTAGGCCTGTGTATCCAGCTCAGTGCCAGTACTTGCACTGCTGCGGTCGTTCACTGTGTTGGCGGCGGCGGCAGCAGACGCAAAAATTTTACTATTCTGTATTTTTGCTTTATAATCAAACTTCAAATCTTGTCTTCCCCATGCTTTATCAAGATTACTTTCAAACTTCCTTATTGATTCGGAATCGACTACATACTGGGGCAGTGCGTTCCACTCATTTACCACTCTATCACAAAATGAGTTCTAAGGTCTGAGGCCCAAACTCCTGTACCGTAGGCCGGGGAATAACTGGAACGACCGGCGTCGGGCCCGTAGGCAACGGGTGGTCGATTATGCGGACCGTTTCTGGCCCGGCTGAGGAGGCCGCCGGATTGGGAATCCCTACATTGATATGAGGAGGGTAAGGCATAGATAAACTGTGAGGTGGTCCCAGTGCCTGATTAGGGGTTTGACCCTGCTTAATAGCGCACTGACGGATCACCTTCTGTAACAATTCATTTAGCTGCGCAGACGTAAAACCTGGTGGATCAGCTTGTGTTGGTAGCCTAACCTGCCGGTCTGTTTGTAACAGAGTGGCTGTGTGTGTCTTAGGACTGGTCATTAGTGTTTGACTGCTACTAGCCGCGGCCGGGTGGGGTGAACCACTAGCCGTTGACTCCTGGTTACGCGGCGGTGGTGAGGCCAGAGCGGCCGTAGGTTGAGAACCTACATTCTTGGGGGCGGACATCAATCCGAACTGGTCCTTAGACGGAGCCAGGAGCGTCGCGTGAGACCTCATGGTCGTGACCGCATCTGATGGAACGACACCCGGAGACTGAGTAGAGGTACAGTCAGGACCCCCAATTCGCGAGAATAGGGGTGACAGGAGGCATCGCGTATTGTGAATTCGGGTATTGTGGAACTAACTTTAAATGGGAATAATTAGATTGGGTGACATCTCTCAATTATGGCCTATTTTCGAAATTTTTGGCCCTATTTTCGACATTTTTGGCTCTACAGTACAGTCTATATCTTATATATAAGAAGAACAATGAATAAAAATATGAAACCTTACCTTAAAATTAGTAGTAGATAGGCTAGGACTAGGACTTCACGATTTTCTCCAACTTCTCCCTCCCTAACCAAATCGTACGAACAGTTTACTCTGACAAGCCTATTGCACAGTTTCCTTCTCCTCTTTTCTTGCGAAACAACAATTCCACCTTCATTTTGTGTGTTATCTTATATTGGTGTGGCATGGCGAAAAAAGTGGCAGGCACTACAAACGTTTGGTCACTCCGCACGGCTATGAGCGCTTGAGCGGGACTGTGGGAGGGAGGGAGGGAGGGTAAGCGGGAGGGAAGGCAGGCGTATGCCCGTCTTCTTCTTTTTTCAGAGCTACTCCTGGGCCTCGCGAAACGTAGACGTGCTCGCGTATCAAGCGGGAATAGCGGATTTGGCCCCTTCTTAGCTCTCGATTCGTGTATTGTGGTACCACCTCGCGTAATTAATGCTTAATTAATTAATGTTATTTTCGAGGGGTAACTCGTGTATTAGGGTTTTCGCGAATTGTGGAATCGTGTATTGGGGGTCCTGACTGTATGAGCCATATTGATCGGCGGAGCGTGTCTGTTCGTTAACACTAGTTTGGAACCTTGGAGCCTCACGTGTACAGTTTGCCTAATTCTAGTGGCGGCGTGGGGGGGCCGGCGTCCGGCCCAAGGAGACCGGGGAAAACCCCCTGCGTCCCCGAGGCGGCCGCCGGACCCTTCTGCCGTGTCACCGCAAGATCCACTTGCGGAGAAGTAGAAGTTTCTTTAGATAGCAGAACTCGCCGTGGTGGGTTCGAGAGCCTGCGAATCTTGTCTGGCAGATACTCTGTGCTGTCTGTTCTCAGATTGCCCGCCGGTGGAGCTGGGTGGGCAGGTTGGAGGCATTCCGGTGACATTAAGCGGCTCCTCTTGGATGGGGGAGAGGAGCTCTGTGCAGATGTCGTTGAGGAAGAAGGAGACGCAATGGTCAACAAAGGTATTGGGGAGTTGTGTGACTGGGGAGTTATATGTTCATCAAAGGAATATAACTGAACTACCCTCAATAATTCTGGGTTATCACATGACAGTTCTTTGTCAGCTACTTGAGAAGCATATGCCTTAAACTTAGTCTTAACGTCAATGAGAGTGAGTAAACAAGACGTATCTTGGGCAGCGAGCCATTCCTCGAAAAGGTCTGAACAGACTAGACATGTACGAGATGTCCATATGATAGAAGCATTGTTTAAACACTTAACACACCTGATACACCGGTTATGGGCTGGTATCGGTATTAAAAGACATGAGGGGGTTGAGCAGACTGTAAACAAAGGCATGATTCAGAGACTCCCCTCCCCGGCGGGAACGTTGCGGTAGCCTGCGGTCCCGAGGGTTTACCTGGAAAGATTTTTTTTTTCCAGGAATCAGTGCTCATAAGGATATACAGAGAGGTCTCACACATCCTATCCTCCCGGCGCAAGAAGAATAAGAGGCCACGGCCTCTTCCTTCTTCTTACTCCTAAGAGGGTGTGAATTACCTCTTCCCATGCCCCTGGGCAACATGAGAAGGGGTTATCACTTGTACAGAGGGCGAACTTAACGACCTGGGTCATAGGACAGTAAGCCAACTGGCGGTGTACAGCTCTGTGCTCTACCAAACACACAAGCAGCCGCTGGTATGTTTACCGGCTGGGCCGCCGGCATGGCGGGGTAAACGTCACGAAGTAAGCGCGCTAGCTTATGACAAGTCATAAGTGCAGTGTCCGCTGGGGTGTTTACTCACTGGGCTGCCGGCAAGGCGGGGTAAACGACCCTATGATCCCGCGTCAGCTCCTGACGAGTCATAGTTACCGGAGGACCCCTGACGGCGGGTATAGGCGTTACAAAAACGAAAAACCACCCGCCGTCGGACTGTTCACCGTGCAGCCGCCGGAAGGCGGAGGAAACGTCCGAGGGGCACAAAAGCACCTTACCAACCAGTGTTAGACACGTCGGAGTCCGCCGGACCCGTGAGGGTCCAGGAACGAGGAGGTAGCGGTACCGCAACTCCGTCCGACTCAAACCCGGCGAGGGAGACACGAACCCAACAAAAACGCCAGCACGACAGACCGAACCCACGGCTACAAAACCGAGGCCGGCGGGACAAAGAAGAGGGAGAGGGAACTCAAAGCAAAGCACAGCCACGAGAGAACCCGACCCAAAACTCACGCACTCCCATGCGTAGAACGTTTCGCAGGACTCCCGGAAAGTGGCACACAAACCAACAGGGAGGCCCGCAAAACACAGGGGACATAATAAATCACAGTAATAGCAAAATAAAAGAGCCCCCCCCCCCACACTAGATAACCTACAGGCTTATCCAGGGAAAGGAAGACAGACAACGTGGATGAATTATGAAAAAGGAGCCAAAAGGGCGAAGAGATAGCCCCCAAGTGGGGCCTCTCAGCAGGCTCGAACGCCGGAAGATCCCACAACCACGTGTGACAATCTTAACCCTGGCGCATCTGCAACAAGGACAGGTTCCTAGACCCTAAAGCTGTACAAAGGAACAGCTAACGAAAACTGAAAAAAGCCTCCTAACTAAGGAAATAAGCAAAAACTAAGGTGCATAGCAAAAGGAAAAAAACACCACGTGTGTGGTGGCAACATTGAACACAATGAGTAAGCGCCTAGACGTACCCTAATTTAACACTTCCTGCGAGCCAACAATAACAGAACCCGTGCTAGCTAGTCTAAACCCTGCTCACTATCTCCCAGATATATACAAATGAGAAAAGACTCACTAGAGGAGAGCGAACGTCGAATGAAGCCGGAGCGCGGGGGCACTAGTCTTGACGGTAGGCCCGCGGGGAAGAGAAGGACGAATTGTTGCGCTTGGCGAGAGGCGGTAAGAAGCCACAACGCAAGAAAATCCACCGAATGTGGGAAGCTTGTGAATAACAGTGTTAAAGTAGAAATTTTTTCTTTTTTTATTCTCTTATTTTTTTACAAAAAAAAAAAATCGTAGTGGGTACCCGATCTATGACGACACAATAAGAGAAGTAGCGTTGCACTTATGAAGATGACTCTCGTTCTTCCCCGCGGCGGTTGATTCAAACGACTGATGTGGGTGTTGAATGGAGACTATTATACTAATAGGCAACATCGTCAATGATGAATTATTAAATTAATTATATTCAGTTTGGAATTAAGCAATGCTATCTATAGGATAAATGGGAGTCAGTGAAAATATAAGATTTATGGGAGTTGATGGAGATTGTTAGTACCCCAGTGATTCCTAAAGATGCTTCCTAAATTGAATAAAATTATATAGTGTTAATCAGAAAAAGATTATGGTAACACTAAAAAATTAAAAAGGTTAATACGAATAACATCAGTTTTTATGTAGTTCCATGATAACTTCATTCTGTTCTTTTTTCATAAATATTGTCATTTAATCATGGAGTAGTCAATTTGTTTAGATTATACCAATATGATTAGTGGAGGTTGTGAGATTGAAGAGTTATATATATTGGAGAAATAATTTTACTTCCATTTTTATCCAGATTTTGCACATGGGACTAGAAATTAATCCGCAAGTGAAGAATGTGAAGCAGCCGTTGAAACTAAGTGAACCAATGAGCCAGGGAGAGGATGACACAAATGCCCCGGAAGACACTACCACTCTTGTACAAAGGTAGAAGAAAACTGCTTGTGTGTTTATATAATGTACAGTTGCCCACATAAGTTCTGTCCCTCTCTGTGATCTTATACTTAGAAATATAATGTGCTTGATTGAATTACGAGTGTGGTTTCTTATGCAGTGGCTAACTCCACTGAATAGTCAACTGTTTAAAGAAACCATACTCACATTTCATTCATACTAATTTTACTTTCATACATACATTTCATTCATACTAATTTTACTTTCATACATAAGATCACAACGAGGATACAGAATATATTTATTAAGGCGAACTGTACGTTTAAAGCTCACGGATCCTGATCAATATTTGGGAAAGAAGATGTCTAAATTGACCCATTTTACAGGTGACCTAAGAAACCTGAATACATTCTATAGTTCTTTATAATTCATATTATCACCAACCCACCAATTAACTTGCAAATAAACCTAATTAATGAAATTAAAATGTAAAACTTGCAAACTAAACAAACCAAAATTCGGAAAAAGACAATAAAAGGCAAAATAACTACAGTAATAAAAATCGCTATGTGGAAACAACGCTTACTAAAATAAAATTTATGAAATAAAAGAACACAATCCACCACATAGGGTGTACATTATTACATAAGCAAGTTAATCTGTTTCCCAAGCAAACTAATCACACACATAACAACGCACTATCGTCACGTTCAAGGAATTAGTCAATTTGGGAAGTCCGGGACGTTCTGGTAAATTTTACTAAACTCTGCATGAATAAAGAAACTACAATTAATTACATTAAATTAAATCAATGAAACTAATGAATACAAGGATTCTTCCCAAATTGACTAATTCCTTGATCGTGACGATAGTGCGTTGTTATATGTGCGATTAGTTTACTTGGGAAACAGATTAACTTGCTCATGTAGTAATGTACACCCTATGTGGTGGATTGTGTTCTTTTATTTATAAATGATTATTTTACTTAAGCATTGTTTCCACATAGCGATTTTGATTAGTTATTTTGTCTTTTTACTTGCGTGCTGTTCTCTATCCCCTGATGGAGAATATAGCACAGCAATTTATGTCCATCATCGAGTAACTTTTGACTTGTTTCCCATTCGTACAAGTTTCCTACAGCACTCTATCCTTACTCTTCATATCCCCGATGGTGACTGTTACCATTTGCAATATCTATAACCAACCTGCTTACAAGTATGACCTTTCCTTGCTTTCTCAGTTTTTCTCTACACTACCCTCTCCCATCTTACTGTTGGGTGACTTTAATGCATAGCCCTATATGGGACCCTACTTCCTCCAATCCTGATACAGCCGGTTCGCAGATTGAACATTTGCTTCTGAACCGTGACCTTTGCTGCCTTAATGAGGCCGACTCACACACTTACTTTTCTGCTTCCCATCATACTTATTCCTCTGTTGATGTCACCCTGTGCTCCACAGCAATTGTTGATAAGTTCGAGTGGCGGGTCTGTGTTGATACGTTCTCAAGCGATCACTTTCCTGTCATCCTGTCTTACTTGCAATTCCGTCCATGTCCTTCACTCCCTCGCTATAACTTCCACAAAGCTGACTGGGACGCATAATGTCCTCCACACCAGACAAATCCCACCTTTTAATCCCTTAAGGGATCCTGATGAAACGCATTCATTCCTCGTTAATTTTTTTACTAATGCAGCTACTAAGTCTATACCCCAGACGACTTCTTCCCCCCTACGTCGTCGAGTCCCCTGGTGGGACAGCACCTTATCCACTCTTGCTAAAAGTAAACATGAATTAGGCCGCCGCCTCGATAGTCTCAATAAACGTTACAATTCTTTATGTTCACGCTTACCTTTACGTGATGATCTTCTATGCCATTCCATCTCGTTATTGATGGATATATGTGCCATCAAACCTCACTACAATCGACTATCAGCTAAATTCCGTCGAGAAGTCATCCGTAGTAGATCCGAATCCTGGAAAACTTATGTCTCCACCATTTCCCCGTCTACCCCGATATCATGCGTTTGGCATAAATTCAGGAATATTAACAGCCTTCACATTGCCCCTCCGCGCCATGCTTTGGTACACGGTGGCCGTACTGTTCACGATCCCCTTGAGATATCGAACCTCTTGGGTCAACATCTTGCCCATGTCAGCAGTAATGAGAGGTTAGACGATAATTTCCGCCGCCATAAACTTGAAATGGAGTCGATCCCCCTCAACTTCTCTTCACCAGACACCTTTGATTATAATGCATGCTTTACTATGGATGAATTTGAACATGCACTCTCCAATTGTCCTAACTCCGCTCCTGGCCAAGATAACATAAATTTTGCCTTATTCACTAACTTAGCCCCCCTTGCTAAATCCTACCTCTTGCAATTTTATAATCAGTTGTGGATCCGTCATCAATTTCCTACCTCATGGAAACATGCTATTGTCGACCCAATTGCAAAACCTGGAAAAGACCCGAGCTTGCCCTCGAGTTATAGACCAATATCCCTCACCAGTTGTCTTTGTAAATTAATGGAGAAATAGGTCAATACTAGACTCACTTGGTTCCTCCGTCAAAACACTATTCTCACTCCGACCCAATTTGGCTCTCAGAAAGATCGATCTACTCTGGACTCGCTTGCGTTATTAGAATCTCATATCAAGCGTGGCTTTGAAAGTAAGTCCATCACCGTCGCCGTTTTCTTTGACATCCAGAAGGCATATGATACCACGTGGCGGCATCCCATCCTGCAACTACTTCATGATAGTGGTGCCCGTGGCCATCTACCTTTTTTTATTTCCAACTTTCTTTCTGATCGAACATTCCAGACTCGAGTGGAGGGAATTCTTTCTAATGTCTTTCCACTCGTCAATGGTGTTCCCCAGGGCAGCGTTCTCAGCAGCAAACTTTTTGCCGCGGCCATAAATAAAGTCATTCAACAATTGCTGCCGGAAGACCATTGCAGCCTGTACGTTGATGATTTTACCATCTATTGCACTGCCCGTACCCTCAGACATGCTCAACGTATACTCAACATCTCCATCCAACGGGTGATCGCCTGGGCATCTTCAGTTGGCTTTCAGTTTTCGGCTGAGAAAACTAAGGCAATAGTCTTCTATCGAGACAAACGCTGGCTCCGTGGCCAGTCAATATCGCTTCGAATGGGACCCTCTCAGATTTCTTTCTATCCCAGTGTTAAATTCTTAGGCGTAATCTTTGACCAACATCTCAACTGGAGAGACCATGTTCAGTATACTAAAGGTAAAGGCCTTCGTGCTCTCAACCTCCTCAGAAAACTATCCCATACCACTTGGGGTGCCAGACGTACCACTATGTTGATGCTCTACAAGGCGGTGGTTCTTTCCATCCTCGACTACGGCTGCCCCATTTATGGGTCGGCCTCTGCTTCCGTTTTGAAGATGTTGGACCCTGTTCATACGCAGGGTATGCGTCTCTGTACTGGAGCTTTCCGTTCCTCCCCAAATACCTCCGTCTTAGCTGAGAGTGGCGAGCCCCCGCTCTCCCTCTATCGCGATTTAGTTACTATGCGCCGTGCATTAAAAATTAAACATAGCGACTCTCCCACTAATTCCCTTTTCAGTGATATCTTCATTCCCGATCCGTGTCCATCTTCCCCCTCCTTTCTGATTCGTGCTACAATTCTCCTCAACTCTCTTGACTTTCACATTGCTGTTTCGCCGCCTGTTGTCTCCCCTTCCCCCCCATGGGTTATCTCTCTCCCCCATGTTTGCACTCACCTCTCCTTCCTCTCTAAGAGATATCCTTTTGTCCCTAGCCATCACTGCCAACACGCACTCGAACACATACGTCGTAAAGGCCCCCATTTTGCCATCTTCACTGACGGGTCTAAGACTGACTCTGGGGTGGGCCTCGCTGCTGTGTCCTCTACTAAGCTCCTTCAGTTTTCTCTCCCGCCCCAAGCCTCTATCTTTACTGCTGAAATTTTAGCTATCCAATCTGCTATTGACATTATACGTGACACCCCTCAACAGCCCTTTTTAATTTACAGTGACTCTCGTAGTGCCCTCGAAGCGCTCCGTGCTTATTCGTCCTCCCACGTAATAGTTTTAGCCATAAAACACGCTCTCCACGAGATGAGCCTACGTGGATTCCAGGTCCAGTTATGTTGGATTCCTGCTCACATCGGTGTCCGTGGCAATGAAGACGCCGATGCTGCGGCTAAGAATGCTATTTTAATGATCCCTCGCCAGCCCCACCTTCCGTTAGGTGATTGGCTGTCCTTACTCAAGCCTTCTATTCTTTGCATGTGGCAATCTCATTGGGATGCTCTACCCTGCAATAATAAACTCCGTGCAATGAAACCTTCTGTCCGTCCTTGGCCCTCGTCTTCCAGGTCTCACAGGTGTGAGGAAGTTTTACTAACTAGACTTAGGATAGGCCATTCCCGGCTGACTCACGGTTATTTGATGTCCACTTCCCGCACTCCACCCCCTACCTGCTCCTCCTGTCATTCCCCTCTAACTGTTCGCCACGTCTTTGACTGCCCAGATACTGCCCGTCTGCGTACGGTTTGTTTTGGTACTAAATCATTCACTGACCTTTTATCCGATTCTCCGTCATTTTCCTTCCCCCCTATCGTCCGTTTTTTGCGTCGCCTTAAGCTCCTTTCAGTAATCTGATCCAATCCTTCGGGCCAGACCTATGAGAGTTCCGTATGGAGCTCAGTGGTCTGGTTAATCTGCTCTACATAACTTAACTTAACTGTGTTCGTGTAAGTTTTGGTTTGTTTATTTTGCAAGTTTTACATTATAATACTCGCACCAAAATTCTGCGCACTAACCATTACGCTATCAAGACAGTTAAATATGACCTGCATGTACACAAATCAAGAATGTTTCAATATGGAGAAGATACATATAGCCTCCTCCTCCTCTCTTGCTGTCTGTGTGTGATATGCAGGAAAATATACATTATATGTAATCTGTGCGTGCTGATTGCCAGTCAAAGTAAGAGAGAGAATTCAGTTTGTTTACATCTATCTATCTATATACTCAGGCACATACCCCATAGCTGGGGGTGGCCGACTCGAGACAGAGCCTGAACAGGGAAAAAAACCAAATATATAATGAGGTGGATATGAGACAGCAGTATTGTGAGTATTTGTGTATTGAAGTAAAATGTGCAAGAGGATCAATTCTAATTGCCACTATATATAGAAGCTTAAATAATAGTAGGGAAGAGGATGATAACCTACTGAAAGCAATGGAGGAAATAGATAATAGAGAGAACAAATATAAGATTTTGATTGGAGATTTCAAAGATTGCCAAGGATCAACTGGGCAAATTGTACTACTCCAGCAGGACAGTGTAGCCTGGAAAACAAGTTTATAGAGAAAGTGAGAGATTGTTTTTTAACGCAACATATTACAGAGATGGCAAGATATAGAGATGGGACGCAGGGGAGTGTACTTGATTTGATTTTTAGCAATGAGGAGGATATAGTGGAATATGTCAATGTGGATAGCCCTATAGGTCGTAGTGACCATGCCTGTATAAGATTTAGTTGCAATATTAAAACAGAGAGGGATAATAGAAGCAATAGAAAAATATACATGTATAGAATATACATGTATGATAGAGCAGATTATGAGCTGCTGAGACGGTGTTTGGACATTGACTGGGGGGAATACATGAACGGTGAAGACGCTGAAGGAATGTGGAGGAAAATTAGAGTCAAACTGGAGAATGCTGTATCCAAAAGTGTACCAGTAAGGCAATATAAGGATAAAACAAAATTGAGGAAAAGAACGAACCCAGAATTGCCAATGAAAAGAAAGCTTTGGACATTGATTAGAAGAAAGAAACGATTGTGGGAAAGACTAAAATTGTTAAAAAAGAACAGTGGGTCTAGTATAGAAGCTAAAGAAGTGGATCTGGAACGCAGACAAATAAACACTAAAATAAGGTGGGAGACAAGGAGGGGGGTGAAGAAGAGGGAGAGAGAGATTGCTAGAAATGTGAAGGATAATCCAAAAATATTCTGGAAGTACATTCAGGAAAAGTTAACAAGAAGAGTAGGGATCCCAGAGCTGGTAGGGGGGTTGGATGATGGGAGTAGAGCGGAGACTGATAAGGAGAAAGCAGAGGTGCTGGGAAAATACTTTGGGGGGGTACTAACAGTGGAGTCGGATGATGCAGTGCCTACTATTTCCATCAAACAGGCACCGGCACTAGAACTAATAGAGTTTTCCCATGCTAGAATAAGAAGGGCTATAGAAAAAATGAACAGAAGTAAGTCCCGGGACCGGATGGGATACACCCAAGAATCATAAAGGAAGGAGGTGAGATGTTAGTAGAGCCATTGAAAATGTTATTTGAGGTATCGTTTAATACAGGACAAATCCTGATGGACTGGAGAGAGGCGAACATAACAGCTATATTTAAGAAGGGAAAGAGAAATGACCCAGGAAATTATAGACCAGTCAGTTTGACAAGTGTTGTGTGTAAACTAATGGAAACGGTAATTAGAGAAGGAATAATGGAGCATATGAAATCAAACCAACTTTTCAGTGGGAGACAGTTCGGATTCTTGCTGGGGAGGTCGACGGTACTACTGCTAATTAAGGTGGTAGATGATTGGATGCAAATTCTAGAGGATGGTGATGTAATAGACGTGGTATATTGCGATTTTATGAAGGCCTTCGATAAGGTCCCACATAAAAGGTTAATAGAGAAAGTTAGAAGCTATAATATAGGGGAGAAATGTGTGAAATGGATAGAAGCCTTCCTGAAAGATCGGAGACAGAGGGTACTGGTGAATGGAATAGGCTCGGGGTGGAGGGAAATTACAAGTGGGGTACCTCAGGGATCTGTGTTGGGACCACTACTGTTCGTTATATTTATCAACGACTTACCTGAAGTTATAACTAATGGAAGTGAGGTATACCTGTATGCAGATGACACTAAGCTGTATAGAAGAGTGAGGAGTAAGGAAGATGTGGGTTTGCTTCAAGGAGATGTGGAGGGCATGAAGGGATGGTCTGAGCATTGGTTAATGCCTTTTCATCCAAAAAAAATGCAAGTACATGCGGATTGGGACAAGCAAGATAGACAAGGTAGGATACAGTATGTATGAAGTGATGGAGGAAGTGAATGCAGAAAAGGATATAGGAGTAGTGATAGACAATAAGTTAAATTTCTCAGAACATTTAGCGGAAAAGATAAGCAAAGCCAATAGAATTGTAGGGCTGATAAGGAGGACATTTGTGTCACTTGACGAAGAAATCTTCAGGAATCTATACAGCGCTGGTTAGGCCGCACCTGGAATATGCAAACCAGGTGTGGGCTCCATATATGGTAAAGGATATAGAATCAGTGGAGAAAGTGCAGAGGAGAGCTAGCAAGCTAGTACCAACGTTGAAGAACGCGGGCTATGAGCAGAGGTTGAGGACACTGGGGCTTCCGACACTGGCATATAGGAGAAAGAGAGGGGATATGATAGAGACTTTTAAGATAGTGTCAGGAAAGTATGATGAGGATGTGTGTGAAGGTATCTTCTTGATGCGGGAGGGAACAAGAACGAGAGGACACTCTAAGAAAATTTACAAAGAAAGAAATAGGCTTGAGAAGGCAAAGAACTCATTTTGTGATAGAGTGGTAAATGAGTGGAACGCACTGCCCCAGTATGTAGTCGATTCCGAATCAATACGGGAGTTTGAAAGTAATCTTGATAAAGCATGGGGAAGACAAGATTTGAAGTTTGATTATAAAGCAAAAATACTGAATAGTAAAAATGTTGTGTCTGCTACCGCCGCCGCCAACACCGTGAACGACCGCAGCAGTGCAAGTACTGGTACTGAGCTGGATACACAGGCCTAGTTTGCCTTTTTCCAGAGGATCTACTGTAAGAAACTGTAAGAAATATATATATATACTGTATATACCTGTATAACAAATTCACACACATCTTGGTCACCCAGAAGACCCTGAGACCCAGGCCCATTTGGGGTCCTCCGCAGGATTTCCAGGTCCCAGACCTCCCTGAGAGGTTCCTGGTCTCAGCAGGAAAACATGCAGCGAAGCCTACCTCCACAAGTCCACCCACTATGCATCCAGGCGTACCCTTCATATATACCGGCTCCCCGGGCCAGGCGCCTGACGGACTATGTATACATAATTTATTAATATTCTTAATCCCTTTTCTTATTATTCAGATGTTATTTTTATTTGGTTACATAATATGGTCAGACACTATTACCATTAAGTTTTGTAACATATGTTTGTAATTACCAACAGGCTACAGAGCGAGTGTGCTGAACTACAGGCAAAGTACGAGAGTGTGAAGAGTGAACTACAGGAGAGGATAGCCCAAGAGACCAACATTCATGAGAAGTGTGAGAGTAGCCTTAACCGTAGCGAGGAGCTGGGGATTCTAAATGAAGAAATCAGTTCCAAGAACGATGAACTAGCCTCCATGAACGATCTCCTTATTGTCAAGAATGAAGAATTGGCAACGGCTATCGATACCCTCAAGTCGGAAGTGAATGAGCTGACCTGTCAAAACAATGATCTAACGTCCAAGGCAGAAACCTTTGACAGGAGAGAAGAGGAACTGGTACATCAGATTGATGACTTGATATCGCTGAAAGAAGATCTAGGAAATCAGGTCCATACTGTATCTGAGCGATTAGGAGAAGTAGTGTCAGGGAATGGAGAACTACTAGCTAGAAATACTGAGTTGGTCTTGGAAAATGAATCCCTGGTATCTGAGAAACAGAAGCTGGAGTCAATGTACCAAAAAGAGAAGGTACAAAATGATGGTCAGCAGGAAACTCAAGACTATATTGCCAGCCTACAGAAGGAGAAGGAGGATTCCCAGGGTGTCTGTAATGAACTGCACAAACAAAAGGAGAAGCTAGAATCAACCATCACAGACTTAAAGGCTGAGAATTGTGAAATGAAAGAGAAGTATTCGGAACTTGAATCTCAAATCAAGTTACAGGATGAGGAAATGGAAACTGGAAAATCCAACTTGGAAGTAGTTTTATCTGGAAAGGCAGAGCTTGCCAAGAAGCTTGATGAACTCCATAAGGAACTAGAGCAGGTGAGAGAGGAAATTGCCAAGTTGACTGTGGAGAAAGACTCTCTATCTAACGATAAGGTTGAGTTGTTATCTGAAAAGGAAAAACTCCAGTCAAGAGTAGAAGAAACAGAAAAGGAGAAGGATGAATTGATCGCAGCAAACACCGTTCTAGCTAGTAAGAGGGAAGCAGCAGACTCTGAGAAAAAAGCTCTAGTGGAAGATCATGTGGCATTGCAAATGGAGAAAGAATCTATATTGAGAGATCATGCAACATTGAAGGTGGAGAAAGAAGCCTTAGAGAAGATGAAAGATAACCTTGCTGTGGAGAATGAGGCTTTAGTTAAACAAGTCACTGATTTGAGCTTGGAGAGAGATAACCTTGTCAAACAGAAAGACCTCATGCTGTTAGAAAATAAGGATATGACCTCAAAAAGCAATTGCTTCTTGGAAGAAAATGCCAAACTGCTGTCTGAAAAGGAACATTTGGAAAGAGAGCATAACGAACTCCTGATTAACAAGAATGAACTTAGCATTGAGAAAGAACAGTTGGTGAGAGAAAAGGAAGAACTTCAGTCCAAGAATCAGGAGATGCTCCGAGAGACACAAGAGTTATCCGAGGAAAAGGTTTTGCTCCAGAAAGAAAACGACCAGCTGGTGAGGAATTCAGGTGATTTCGGGACACAGAACAGTGCTTTGTTCAGTGGACAGGAGAAGCTGAAGGAAGAAGTGGAGAACCTAAAATCTGAGAAGGACAAAGTGGCCACAGAAATCCAGCAGTTGAAAGCTATGGTGGAGCAGAATGAGATGGATATAGAAGGTCTCCAAGTTAACATTGAGGAACTTACACAGCAGAAAGAACACCTGAAGACAGAGAAAGATGAGCTCACTAAAGTTAATGAAGACCAGAAAGAAGAGACTGAACGGCTGGTTATCGAACTGACCCAAAAGGTTTCGGATAAAGAGGCCATCTCCTCGGAGAAAGAGGAACTCTTATCTCAGGTCAGCCAACATACGGATGAAATTATTCAGTTCTCCTCAGAAGTCGAGAAGCTAAAGGTTCAATCACAAGATCTATTCCTCGAGAAGGATAGCCTAGCACAGACATTAGAAAATACCATCTCTGAATTGAAATCAGTTGAAGAGGAGAAGGAAACCCAAATGAAGACGCTGGAGAGCTGCAAGACAGAAGTGGATGCCCTGAAAGAAGAAATGAACGATCTGAGGCAGCAACTACAGAAACAAGAAAAAGAAGGGGAAAACACCATCACAGAATTGAAATCCGTCGAAGCGGAGAGAAAAACCCAAAAGAAGACGATGGAGAGCTGGAAGACAGAAATGGATGCTTTGAAAGAGGAGATGAGTAGTCTAAAGCAGCAACTACAGAAGCAAGAAGAAGAAGGGGAGACTCTGAGGAAGGACGTGGGAGTGAAGGAAGAAGAGGCCGCCAAACTACATAAAGAGCTGGTCCGGGTGAAGGAGGAGATGAGTGTCGTACAGCGGGACTTACAGGAGTCTAGAGATAACCTAGCCAACAAGTATAGTGAGGTAAGCGCCGTAAATAATTATAATTAATGTAAAACTTGCAAAATAAACAAACTAAAACTGGGACGATACAAGATAAATGCAAATAAACTGATCAAAATCGCTATGTGGAAACAAGATAAATGCAAAAGAACTGATCAAAATCGCTATGTGGAAACAATGCTTAATAAAATAAAATGTTGAAATAAAAAAACACAATCCACCACATAGGGTGTACACAACTACATGAGCAAGTCAATTTGTTTCCCATGTAAACTGATCGCACACATAACAATACACGATGTAAAAATTGTAAAACAAACAAACCAAAACAGGAACCGCACAATATGAATACTGTACAAAAGAACTTTTTAAAATCACTATGTGGAAATAAGGCATTGACGATTTAGCAAAACAATATTACAAAATAAAAAAACAGAAGAATAATAAATAAAATTATAATAGACAAATACTGTAATTAGGCTATATACTGTAACTGTAAGACATTGTTAGTGAACATAAAAGCAACCCAAAGACAACTGTACTCTGTTCATATTAATTAGACAACAAATGATCATGCCCCTATTTTGTTTACTGAGCTACGACATAGGTTTGCAATGAAAAGGACTATCAATTATGAAAACATTCTACTGATATTAATAATAACCTGAGATGTCCAGTACTATTGATTTCTGCAATTAGTACTGGCAGGAGATTAATTATATTACCTGGTTGAGATGAAGTATGGCAAAATCATTATTATTATTGTATAATTTTTTTCCTCTTCCAGACCAGTAATCTGATGGTGCAAAAGGCTTCCTTGGAAGTGGAAATAGCAACTCTTTTTGACAAGAATGAAGCTGCTGAGAAGACAATAGTTGAAAAGGAGTCTAAGGTAGAGAACATCGAAGTATTTGTATGTTTATCTTAAAATTGAGTAGTAAAGCCTCCCATAGCTTACTTTGTCTGGATCTCTTGCTTACAGTATGTCTATCTTATCCTGTGAAGTGGAAAATATCATCTTTTAAATTTCTTGCATTTGGAATCCCATTACGCCATCACTAGAACCATACGGCTGGTAAAGTGTAGATTATAATGTAAAACTTGCAAAATAAACAAACCAAAACGTATACGAACACAGTAAAAAGACAAAATAACTAATCAAAATTGCTATGTGGAAGCAACGCTTAAGTAAAATAATATTTTATAAATAAAAGAACACAATCCACCACATAGTGTGTACATTACTACATGTGCAAGTTAATCTGTGTTCCCAAGCAAACTAATTGCACACATAACACGCACTGTCGTCATGTTCAAGGAATTAGTCAATTTGGGAAGTCGGGGACGTTCTGGTAAATTTTACTAAACTCTGCATGAATAAAGAAACTACATTAAGTGTCAAAATGTTCTATTAAAATCAAATTTGCAACTTGACAAGATAATAACAATAGTACAAAATACAAATATCACTCACTAACGATAGTGCTACCGGGTAGGTACCTGTAAGCATAGCATGCTTCAAGTGACCCCTAACAATTACTACCCTACTAATGACTTACATTTATTGTACAAATAAACTAAGGAAATCGCAAAAGCAAGCAATTGATCCTATCGACAATGAATAGATACAGTATAATAAATAACAATATTTGAAAATATGAAGAAGGCACAATAGATTTAAACAAAAGAGTACTCTTTTAACAAGAACAATTAATTATAAAGAATAATAATAATAACAATAGAAAAAGTTAAATATTAATACATACAGACAAAAAGTAAGCATAGCAGGGAAGTGGTGTTGTAGATAGAGGAAGCTGTTGGAATGGCTTTGTTGTGTGTTTATTAGTCTGTATACGTCGTCGAGGTTTCCGCCGACTGGGTGCGCTCTGTATGGTGTTGTATTAAAATGTAAATTTTGCAAAACAAACCAAAACAGGAACTGCACAATATAAAGACAATAGAACTTATCAAAATTCCCTGGTAGTTTGGCAAAAAATTGTCAGAATCTTAATTTTATCCCTACTTACATCCTTTGTCTTGTGCTGAATACCCTGTACTGTACTTATATAGGCATATACTGTTATTCTATTAAATCAATAGGTACATTCGGATGCCATAGTCTCTAGCCCACTCATAAATATTCATGGACTTCAGCTATTTCGAATTATGGAAATATATCTCTGGAAACTAATTTATTAATATAACTTTCTATACATCAATTACAAAATTGAATACTATTTATTGAAAAACTATTTTTTGTCAAAAAATCAATCCAGATAGTTATAATTGCATAAAGAAAAACATAGGGGGTCAAATTCTTTTAAGTTGGCTAGGGACTATGTCATCCGAGTGTACCTGAACTTGACGGAGAGAAAGCTGGCTACTGGCAGACCAGGTCACTCCTTCGGGGAATGAGGCACAGTATTTTACAATTCTGTTAAGCTAGTTTTGTTTTGTTGTTATTGTTGTTGTTCCCCAAGGACCCCAAGCTGCCTGGCCGAACAGCCCCAAGGCCCCGAGCAAGGCCAAGGCCATAACCGAGTGTCCCAACAGAACCCTCCCTGCCGACCACAATAAAGCCTGGGTGACCGAAGCCACTCCATGGCGGGGAGCTGAGGAGGGTGCGGAAATGTCTGGGAAACCAAAACCCCACCCAAGGCCCTGTGCCCCTCAGCAATTATGAAGAGAAAGTTGAGGGGCAAAGGAAAAATGTGACGCTTTGGCTTCCAATCTTGGTAGATTGGGAGGTCAATCCACGGAAGAGACGCCGTCACTTGAGATCTAGAAAATATATAAGTAAAAGGAACTAGGGATGTACCGATACCAAAATTTTGACCGATACCGATACCACAAAATTATACCGATACCGATACCAACCTGTTCCGTACACGTACGATCACAAACTACCAGACGTGGCTTTAAGGCTTTTAAGTACCAAAGAATGGACTGCACTACTAGGCTACACATTATGTACGGTACTTAATGTAATTGTTATCAGATATGTACCAAGATGCCAACAAATATATATTTTTCATAATTATTAAACAACCAATCACTGCTGAACCAAGCAACCTTCACTCCTTCAGTGAGTGATATGTGACATAGCAAATTACTTCTAGGTATCGGTAGTATCGGTAGAAAATCAGCCGATACCGATACCGATACTCTAAAAAAGGGCCGATACCACCGATACCGATACCGAACATCAGTACATCCCTAAAAGGAACAGTCAGAGTAAGCTATGGGTATGGCAGAGATCGCTCAGTTCTCACTCTGATAGACCAGCCCATCACCAAGTTTTGTTTTGTTGAGACAATAGGTTATGTTTGGTTTGCTGTGTTTAGCATACATTTCAGTCAAGTTGTTGAGTTTCATAAATGTATCCACATATAAATCTCTTGTTATTCTGGACTTCCCGTAGGTGTCTGAGCTGGGTGGGCTGGTGAAGGAATCTCGTGCTGACTTGGAGGCCCTTCGAGCCAAGTTTTCCTTCAACCAGAGGATCGGTCGGAAGAAGGAGGAGGAGTTCAAGGACTGTATGAGCCTCATCAGTGATCTGGAGGCTGAGGTCAAGGAACTCAAGGAAAAGGTACAATTTCCTTGAAATATATTTTGTTAATCCATTTTCAAACCTCTTACTACTTTATTTGAGCAGTACGGTACACAAACAAATAGATTATTTTTAATTTAACTGAATTATGTCTTAGCGAAAAAATAGTTATCGAGTCATTTTGGAATTTCAATTTTTTTAGGGGTATATAGTATATGGAGGTAAGGAGGTATTTGGGCTTTGATGAATTTGGAAAAAGCGTATGATCGTGTGGATATAGAAGGAATGTGGAAGGTGCTAATTGGAGGAAATTTGTTATGAGCAGTCAGAGTTTTTATGAAGAGAGCAGAAGGGAATGAGTTTAGTGAATAGATTTAGGTAAATGTAGGTCTGTGACAGACATACATACATACACCTTATTAAAATCTCTGATGGTGGCAAGGTTTATAAGTTATAGATTTAGTATATTCCAAGTACTGTAATGTACAATATACAATAAATATTGTTTAGTTTGCAAGTTTTACATTTTAATTGATTCATCTACTGTTGTACAGGTTAAGTCAACGGAGGAAGACTGTAGCCATCGTGGGGGTGAACTGGAGGAGATGAGGGAGCAGCTCGCTCAGTGGCAGAACAAGTTTAATGAGAAGAACTCTGAGGCTGAGGAGCAAGCCGCACGAAACATTGAGGTAAACCATTATTGGATAGATTTTATTTGTATTATAATTACTTATTTGAATGTAATTTTAATACTAGTTTATCATCTTGATGCAATGGTGTAGAGATGTATTGTTACACATATTTAGTAAGCAATGCTCTCCAATTTAAATGATTTGATACAGTTGAATGGAATTATATTAACCCTTAGGCGCACGATGACTCGTTCAGAGTCATTAGGTATTTTTTCCCTAAGCGCACAATGACTCGTTCCGAGTCATTAAACTTAAAAATATTCGCCAAAAATTAAGTTTTCGTCTGAGATGCGTGTCATATTTGGCATACTGTAGATATTAAGTATTAAGTCTAGTTCAATGGATACAATTGGCAACCCCCTCAGTTTAACAGTTTACTCACGGCTGGCTGGGAAGAGAGCAGAGTACAGCTCCGTCTGTTTTCGATACTTTCACGTTTATTCGTGTATCTCAGTAACTATTTGGTTTATAGTAATTCTGAAGTTACCAGTGGAATCCTCATTAAATTCCGCTTCCATATATGTATGCAAATCAAAAATGTTGTGGGCAAAATTTTGAGATAAGGTATTTCAATTTTTTTTTTAAATTCTTATTTCGGAGTGCCCCAATGTGGTTGTTTTGTATTTATTTTATGTTTTTATTTGCTTATCTTCAAGTTCAATCAATAACGAAGCCGATGGTACCTCATTTATCAAAATACAAGGATTTATTGGTGGATAAAAAGTCACAGAAACAAATTATCGCCGGGCACAAAACTGGCTCTGAGTGAGCTGAGATATACTTAGGGAGTGGGAAAAAACTTTTATTGGAAGCTATAGGTGCGCTTAAGGGTTAAGAACTACTGAAGAAATTTATTGAAGTGTTATCGGTATTATGCGAGTGTTTTTTTTTTTCTGTCTCATGTTTTCACTGTACATTTTATCGATTTGTGGTCTATCATTAGCCCAGGCAGGGATTTTGGGAATAGCTATTGACCAACTTACTGACTTTTGGAATTATAAATTATTTTTTGTTTATCTAATTTCAGGTTTTGAAGAAAATTTTTGATCTTGAGGAGAAAAATGAAAGTTTAACATCAAGAGTGGCTTTATTCAAGGCACAAATAAAGAAATTAAAGTCTGATTTGAGTACCACGAACAACCCTGTACATGAAACTGCCCCATATTCCTCACAAGCTAAAGATGAGTCTGCCAAATCTTCTGTAAATTGTGAATCAAGAGAGAAAAATACGAAAGAACAAGGTGCTTTATTATCAGACAGTCAGGAGATCATTGACAATTCCCAAGCTGAGGGTGCGTTGAGCAACATGGCCGCACTAGGCACCCGTCGAGCTGTAACCCGCAGAACATCAACAGCCTCCGGTCCGGCTCATAAAGTCAGTCCCACGGAGAAGAAACCACGATCTCGAAGGTCCCTGTCAGCACATGGTGATAGTCCGGCCCAGCAAAACACTTCACTAGAAACCAGTCGAACCAAGCAAAATGCCTTGCTAGAATCAAATAGGTCACGGAAAAGCACGACACTAGAAACAAGTCGAACACGACAAAGCACCTCACTAGATACAAGTCGAGCACGACAAAACACCTCACTAGAAACTATTCTAAACCAGCAAAACACCAAACTAGAAAATATTCGAAACCAGCAAAACACCAAACTAGAAACTCTTCGAAACCAGCAAAACACCACACTAGAAACTATTCGAACACGGCGGTCACTGCTACACACCAGCGGTACCAGTACCCAGCTAACGGAGAACACAACAGCGCAGACTCTTAAAGGAGAGTCCTTGGGCTCTTCCAAGGATAAGAGAAAGCGAACGTCTACTGTGACTGTGATACCCGAGACACAGGTTTCAGACGAGGAGCGCCCTTTTAGAATGGAAACAGGTAAGAACTTGTGCTTTTAACATATAATGGTATACTGTTCTTAAGTAACAGATTGTATTTGAGTGTAAACATTGATGATTTTCACCTCTGTTATGACTATATTTTGAATCTTGTAGCTTCTAATCAAAACCAGTATAATTAAATACCATAACAAATAAATATTAACTGATAACTCTTAGCAGATACCAGATTTTAATACAATCTGCTGCTATAACTGGTTTGTGTGATGCTAGCTCAAGGTTTGGAGATTCTTGCCTTAGGTTGCCTGCTGGCCCTTGTAGTATCTTCATCCCCAGGGGAGAAGAGGTGCTGGAAACTATTGGTGAAGAACTTAAGAAGCAGAAAAGTTTATGGAAGATATTATATGAGAGAAGATCTAATGAGATACAAAATCTGGAAGTTTACCAACACAGTCTGATTGGTCACTACAGTATTACATTACCAGTAAAATTAATGTGAAATCTGGACATACAGCTTGAGACACTAGTGAGCATTAAGGTAAATTGTTTATATTTCCACATGTTACTGTTACTAGGACTGAATGATCTTCCTTCTGGTGTGGAAAGTCCTGGGATTATGCTACGCTCAACCATCAAGAAAACAGATGACAATGAAAAGCTTCAGGTAAGTTATCTATCTATTGCCGGACGCCGTGATCCCCGAAGGGGTGCCCACGAGGAAACGGCCCCATGCACCTCTGTCCCCAGTCAGTCGACGCCCCTCCTCCCATCCAGCACCGCCTTCACTCATATACTTCTTAACTCCATCCTTCCACCTCTCCCTCTCTGTCCTTCCACCTCACTCTCGTACACTCTCTTAGTCATTCTCTCGCTTCCCATACGTTCCACATGGCCGAACCATCTCAAGGTGTTCCTTTTTACACTTTATAACACATCTACCTGTACATCCAAACCACACCTCTCTTGTACTTCCTCATTTGTCTGTCTATCCCTCTATGTAACTCCACACGCACTTCTCAAGTAACGTATTTCCACCCCTCTCACTCTTGGTTTGAGTCTTTTCACTAACGTCCATGCTTCGCTCCCATAAGTCAATGTCGGGATTACCATACTGTCATGCAAGGACTTCTTTACTTCCATGCTGACCACCCTATTTCTTGTTACTGCTTTCAGCGTTCCTACAACCCTCTTCCCCTGTTGCACCCTCTCCCGCACTTCTTCATCCATACTCCCATCTTTACTCAACACACTGCCCAAATACTTAAATGAGCTGACATTCTCCATAGCCTGACCTTCCAATGTCACCTCACACTCTGTGGCTGTATCCCTTTCAAAGACCATAACCTTGCTCTTCCCCGCACTTACCTTCAGATTCCATTTTTCACACACTGTTCCAAATATATTTACCAGCCCCTGCAACTCCCATTCACTATCGCTCATCAGAACTGTATCATCAGCAAACAGCAGTACAGGCAACTTCCACTTGTTTCCTTCCCTAATCAGAGGTACACCAACATCTACTGCTCTTCCTTGTATTTCATTCTTGTCTCCATCCATATATATATATTGAACAACCATGGGGACATCACACACCCTTGCTTTAACCCAACATTCAGATCAAAGAACTCGCTCTGCTCATTCTCCACACATACTGACGCCTTTGCACCCTCATACATGATCTTCACTGCTTTCAGCAACTTGCCATCTACTCCGTATATTCTCAGTACTTACCACATACAGTACCTTTTTTATCAACTGTCATAGGCCTTCTCCAAGTCGATAAAGGCAGCACACAACTTAAGTCCCTTCTCCAGATATTTCTCCACAACACATTTCAGGGCAAAAATCTGATCTACACATCCTCTTCCCTTCCTAAACTCGCCCTACTCGTCACCTATCCATTTCTCCGTTCTCACTCTCACTCTCTCAATCACTACCCTACTGTACACCTTCCCTACTACGCTTAGAAGGCACATTCCTCGGTGGTTACCACACGCTCCTCTTTCCCCTTTGCCCTTATATAGGGGGACTATTATGCCAGTCTTCCAGTCATCGGGTGCACTCCCCTTCTCCCATGCTAGTTTGCACATTTTCCATACCCATTCCATCACTATCTCGCCACCATACCTCAGCATTTCCCAACAAACTCCATCTATTCCTGAGGCTTTCCCCATCTTCACTCTATTCATGGCGTCACATACTTCTGACCTAATCCCCACCTCCTCCTCCCCTACTTCTCTTCTTCTCCCTCCCATACCATATCCAGCTATGTTTGCTGGCTCTTCATTCCTTACATTTAGCAACTCATTGAAGTACTCCCTCCATCTTTCGACTCTCTCTTGCTTCTCGGCTAGCATTCTCCCATTCTTATCTTTCACACCCTTACTGTTTCCCTTGCTACCTTCCCTAACTTTCTTGACTTCTTTCCAGAACAGTTTCTTACTCTCCCTCCATTTTACACTCAGATTCCTTCCAAATTCCTCATCTACTCTTCTCTTACTTTCCTTCACTACTCTCGTCACCACCCTCTTATTCTCCACATACCTCGCTCGTTTCTGTCTCTCGAAATCTTCATTCCCTCTACTACCCAACCACTCTCTATGTGCTTTCTGCTTTTCTTCCACAGCTATTCTTACCTCTTCTGTCCACCATGCTGTACCTTTCACTCCCCTCCCTCTTCTTCTCACTCCACACACCTCCTCACATGCTGCACAGATCTCATCCTTAAACACCTTGCTCATCTCCTCCACTTCCTCCATAACTTCCAGGTCGAACCCACCTAGTCGTCTTTCCGCTCTCCTGTACTCCTCCCTGACTTCCTCCTCCTGCAACCTCTCCACCCTCCTCACCATTCCACCCTCCTCTCGCCTCCCTCCAGCTCTCCTCACCCACTTCTTTTGTGGGTATATATAAATAAATTGAATAAATATATACTGGGTATGTATAAATAAATTGAAAAAAAATATATAATAATAATAATAATAATTAAAAAAAAAAACGAATCAAATTGTGTTTTTCAAAGGTTGGAGGTCCCCTGCAGTCCCTGAACACCAACAGTCCCATCCGTAAGAGAAGCCGCACCAACCCAAGAACCTCAACTGTCGGCACCAGCAGGAAGGTGGGACAGACTCCACACAATAAGGATGACTGTAAGACGCAGTAACACAAACCATACAACTACACTCCTATTGTGCCTTAAACTCATTCAATCAGATGACCACTTTTTTCAGCACAATTATATAATTTTCATCATATTCTGGTTACCATTAGACTATTTTCTTTTGCTTCTAATCTACCTCTAGGACTAAAAGGGGTACATACGATCTCAATAAACCCTCTGAAAAACACAGGTCCTTCTTAAACTGCATACAATCTTCTAATTATAGCCAGAGTCAGAGGTAAAAAGGCATTATCGTGTGCTGAAAGGGTTAATGGGTCAGGTCCGGAAATCATGTGAATCAGTACCATCCAAGGGGGTCAATCTTTCAGCATAATCTGCAATATATGG
The DNA here is from genome assembly GCA_032716605.1 of Paralithodes platypus. NCBI lineage: Eukaryota > Metazoa > Arthropoda > Malacostraca > Decapoda > Lithodidae > Paralithodes > Paralithodes platypus. Next base: position 70,240,762 of record CM064492.1, on the reverse strand, counting down.
CTAGTAAATGGTATGGGACATCTTAGCCAAGGTTATTATATCACAATAACATCTCCATAACGATAACAAAAACATGTCTTGTAGATTTTAATAATAGCTAAAAGACTTCTTTAATGGTATGGTACCGTTTTTCACCATGGCCCATGGACTATTATATTCTATGGCTAACTCCAGAAATTGTTTTCTCTATAAAAGGCCTCTAGGAATCAGATAGATAAAAATTACTGTATTAATCTCTCACTGTAACACATCATTCATCTGAATACAGTAGTCAGAAACAGAATAATTAATATAATCTAATTGAAGAGCTTAGTGTTTGATTGTAATGGCTGTATTTTATACTCAGATTTAGATATTGACTTGAATTGGAAAGAGAACTTAATTCCAGCTTCCTAAAGATTGTAGTTTATTTCTACAGGCTGTACTTGTAAAATCAATGTGCAGGGTTTAACCCTCTCACCACGGAAGGGCTCTTGAACGCCCATAAAAAAGCATATAACAGGTACCCGGAAGGCCTCTTGAATGCCCAGTGGTTGAAAGCCTGTGAGCTTCGTGTGCGAGGCGTCGGTCCGACGCATGTAAACAACAGCCGGCTGGACCGACGCCCCGCATCTCCGGCCACAAGAAGGAGAACGTCGCTTGTTCGTGTGTGCCTGTATGTTGTTGTTAAGTATCGAAAAGTGGTGTAAAGTGGCTGTTTTGGCCATAAAGTTATCTCCAATGAAATCATCATCACAGCTCAACCAGTTGACTTAGAGAGCTCTACTTAATGCCATTCTACAGGTAAATAACACAGCTACGCTTGGGGATGCGCGGAAATGCGGGAAGCAGTCTGATTAACGAATATACGGTAGCCTAGCCTAGACGTTTTTCGGCCAAAACACCCGGGTTTCGAGGAATATATATATAATACATAGCCGGGGCTGGAGGGTTAACTATGGCAACTATGCTTGGAAGATACTATAATTAGTGTGTAATTGTTCCTATTGTATTAGTACTCGATTGTAAGAAACCTCGATAGATCTCAAATTTTTTACATTTTTCAGTAAAAAAAAAAATAATAATAATAGTGAATTAACCGAATGTTGAAAGACATTACTGTACTGATAGATCTCAAATTTTATATATTTTTCAGTAAAATAATTAATTATGAAATAACTGAATGTTGAAAGACATTAGGGTAAAATGGGGTAATTCCGTCGTGGGGTAATTTCGCCGCGACGGCAATGAAAGAGAAAACAAAAGTGAAAACCCATGAAAGGTTCAAAGTGTATACTGTACTTACTTGTGCCTTAGTAAGTATAGAGTACAATACAATTACTTTATGTAATTCTGTATTATTTTACATAGTTTCCCATAGTGAAAGAATCAGAGAGAGAAAAATCCATGTAGCTGTTGCATGTCATATGAGTGGACTAAAAGGAGCCAGTGGATGGGACTTGTTTGCCTTGGCAGGCAACCCGTCCAGGGGAACAACACTCTAAAACAATACCTGGGGTGGTGGGGCCCTAATAGCCTTATGGCACTAAGTAGTGGTGTAGTACACTTGGATACCATAGTTTCGAGCCCACTCATACAAATTCGTGGACTTCACCAATTTCTAGTTATGGAAGTATTGTATATATTTGGAAATGAATTTATGAATTAAAATGTAAAACTTGCAAACTAAACAAACCAAAATTGGGACAAGGACAATATAAAGTCAAATTAAATTATCAAAATCGCTATGTGGAAACAACGCTTACTAAAATGAAAATTATTAAATAAAAGAACACAATCCACCACATAGGGTGTACATTACTACATGAGCAAGTTAATCCGTTTAATTTTCTATAAATCAACTACAAAACTATATATACAATTTATTGACAGGCAAGTTCCATCCAAAAATCAATCCAGATAGTTATAATTGCATACAAAAAACTTAGAGGGTCCATAAAGTCATATGAGTGGGCTAGAGACTATGGTATCTGAGTGTACTATACATATATACTGTGCTACAGTACATTAGGCTCTCAGCACGCTGACTGCCCCCCTGCAAAACTATGTGGGGTACACAAGCTGAGCCACGCTATCAGAGAAGTTTTAAGCTTATATAGTACAGTCTGACCTGCCAATACGCGATTCACCTTATACGCGAGGAGGGGGTCGAATCATACCCAAAACTTTCAAAACGCGTGATGTACCTTTAAAACGCGAATCCGGGGCCGATATAAGGGCAATTCCGGGGAGTTCAGCTAATACGCGAGGCCCCCCACCGTTCCGCGCATCGACGCCAGTTACGTAGGAACGCAGGGCATTGTGGGATACGCCAGTCTACCCTCAGTCCACGCTCGCGCAACAGCAGTCTGACTCGTGTGCAGTGATATATATAGTTTTTTGCCCCCATCATCATGCCCCCTCGCAAGAACAAACTTATCACCCACCAAATGAAGCTGGAGGTCATCAAAAGAAAAGGAAAAGGAGAAGGAAACTCAGCCATCGGTCGAGCAATGGGTTTAGCGGAATCGACAGTTAGAACGATCTGGGCTAACCGAGGAAAGATCAACACCATCGTGAAGTCCTATGGTGCTGCCATAATGGACCAACGTTGCAGGAGCAACAATCCAGCTATGGTGGTCATGGAGCGATACCTGGCAGCATTCCTAGCCCGCAAACACCGTGAGCAAGTCCCGGTGGATAAGGCCTATATCAAACAGCAGGCTAAACTCTTCTACACCACCGCAAGTGCTAGGACAAAGTCTGGCCAGAATTTTAATTTTAAGGCATCCAACGGTTGGCTCCATGGCTTCATGAAACGGAAGGACCTAAGGAACATCAAGGTGTCCGGAGAACGTGGGTCTGCAGATGTGGTGGCAGCCAACACATTTCCTGAGGTGTTGAAGACCATAATCGAGGATGGTGGCTACACAAAGGATCAGATTTATAATGTGGATGAAAGTGGCTTGCAATACAAGTGTATGCCAAAATCTACATATCTTGCCAAATCTGTGAAACAGGCAAGGGGCCGCAAGATAGACAAGTCAAGGTTCACTGTCATGTTTACTGTGAACCTTTCCGGCAGCCACAAGATGCGGCCTGTAGTGGTGCACACAGCTGCCCACCCTAGATGTTACAAGAACCTGCGCGACATGAATGACACTGGAACTTATTGGTACAAGAGCGCTAATGGGTGGATGACTAGTGCCATTATGTCTGACTGGCTTGTCAAGCAATTTGTTCCTGACGCCCGCCTCAAATGCCAACAACTAGGCCTACCTTTCAAGGCCCTGTTATTGATGGACAACGCCCCTTGCCAACCACACTATTTAGAGACTCTACATCCCGACGTACAGATTGTTTTCATGCCACCAAAAACAACATCTCTCATACAGCCACTGGACCAAGAAGTCATATCGAATGTGAAGCTCTTTTACCAGACACGACTCTACAATTATCTACGCCAGAAGACAGAGAGCAATGAAGAGATTTTGGCTATGCAGCAGGAGTTCGCATCATCGTCTGATGAGGAGCAGGCACCCCAGGCAGAGGCACCCCAGGCAGCGGCACCCCAGGCAGCGGCAGCAGAGGCACCCCAGGCACCACAGGCAGAGGCAGAGATGACCGTGACACACTTCTGGCGTGTTTTTACCATCAAATACGCAATCGACTTCCTTCTTCTAGCATGGGCTGATATAAATGATGCCACAATTAATCATGCCTGGCGAGCACTTACTCCTCATTTATGTGCTCCCAAGGCCAACAAAGTCCAGTCAGTCACCGAGGCAGAGGCAGAGGCAGTTCAAGCGGCCCGCGCAGTGGCTGGTTTCGGGGCAGTGACAGCCGAGGAGATTCGTGAGGTTATTGAGGCAGGTGAACAACAGACTCAAGGTGACACAATTGAGCAGATTGATGCCGAAGATCAAGCACATCAAGCACGACAACCGAACAACGACGTTGAACCAGCCCCTGCACCTGCTAACATGGATCTGTCTGTAGGTAAACTGAGCGAAATCTTGGCTTTAGTTGACCAACTCAAGGAAGGATTTCGGTCGGTGGAGCAGTGCCCTGTGAGAACACATGAAGTCCTGCTGGGCGTTGACAGTGTTTTCTGCTTTTATTCTGACAAACATCATCAGGAAGTCAACAAGAGGAGACAAACTTTAATGACAAGATTCCTTGCCCGCCAAGAACCTCAACAAGAAGATGATGACGAACCCCAACCTTCGACCTCGGCAGGCTCGGCTGCTCAGGTTGACATGCCCGACGATGATTTTGGTGGCTTCATGAGGGAGGTTCAGGTGGAGCAAAGGCGCCTGGCCCTCAACAGAGTGCTAGATGCCAGGGATAGTTCGTCGGACGATGATGGGGCCGGGGCCGGGGCCGGGGCTGGGGCTGGGGCACATTAGCTGAACTCGCCCTGCCTCGGAGGGGGCCTGCCTCGGAGCCCCCACCCTTCATATCTACAGTTACTGTTAATTTTAAGGTGAGTTTATTATTATTGTTATATTTTCTTATGATTTGGATGTTTATGTATACATATATGTACCTTTTGTGGCAATTGACGGAGATAAATAGGCCTAAAGTAGACAACTTGGAGTCAGTGCCGCCCATATCGATTTATTCCCATATAATACTCTATTGCTAATACGCGAATTTTCATTCCGCGCCCTCGCATGTCGCCCATATTCTCGCGTATTGGCAGGCCAGACTGTATATATATTTCAAAAGTTAGTCATTACAAATTTTGTGAAGAAAGAGTTATGTTTGACTGTTACTGACATTGTGCAGTATAGTATGATTAGGTATTTAAGAATGTATCCTTAAATAATGAAAGAAAATTATACTGTTCAATGTATACTATATACTGGAACAGTACTGTGACGTCTTTCACCAATGAACAATTGAAGCCCTCCGAATCATAAGGGGACCAACCGACATTTTTTGAATTTCCAAGCCAAGCACGTGGTGCCATAGCCCAACTTCTCCCCTACACACTGGTAGTCGTTTGGTACCCTTAAGACGAAAACTGTATGAGTGAGAGTCCTTGACGTTAAGGTAACTTTTTCGCCTTTCGGGAACACTCGCCAATATCCTGGGAAAAATATAACATGACACAAGGGGTCCAAACGACACTCAGTTAATCCCTCCATACTCTCACTCTCCCGTACGTAAAAGTACGTTCACTTACCCATAGCCTTGTACTTACCTGTTAATTATTAACTACTTACCTGCCTTACCTGGAGTATGGAAATTGGAGGCTTGTGGGTGGGAATGATGGACAATTACGTACACTACCCAATATCAGTGCATTATTATCTTTAAAAGAAAAAACTCGTGGTCAAAGTGCTGGTAATGTTAGATTTTGGCCATTCAAAAAAGGGGATAATTTTGGTTTGGGTGTTTTTACTAAAAATATAGACGTGGAACCCCCTATTTTTACATGCTGGGATGAAAGAGTAGTGTTTCAGCTACCTTCAGTAAAAATATGAAGAGGGCACCTTACCGGGTTAAAGAGTTACACATATTTTGAACTGCCAAACTTTGACCTTGATTTTCTCAGAAGTAAGAAATGGTGGTTGGTCCCCTTATGATTCGGAGGGCTTCAATTTATTCTTTATTTTTTACAAGAACTCCAATATTATGGGCTTTCAAAATGTCAATAACCTCATTAGTAATGGGCACAATAATACGAAAGCCTTTAATTAGATAACAGCCTTATATCTCAGTCTTGTTACCACCCGACATATTTAATTTGGGAAAAACCTTTTCAAGTTCATAAAATTTTTGTGGTCTTGGATAGATGAAATTCAATGTCAAAGAGATGCATTACCACTGGGCTGGGGCTTCGGTGTCCCGGGCATTTCCACACCCTCCTCAGCTCCTCGCCTGGGAGCGGCTTCGGTCACCTGGGCATTCTTGGTGGTAAAGCAGGGAGGGTTCTGTGGGGGCGCTCAGTTATGGCCTTGGCCTTGTTCCGAACCTTGGGGCTGTTCGGTCAGACAGCCTGGGGAACAACAACAGGTATATATTTCAATTAAAGCAGAGAAAAGTCATTTTGTTATTTGATGTAAATGTATGTATGTACTCAGGCACATACCCCATAGCTGGGAGTGGCCGACTCGAGACAGAGCTTGATTAGAAGTTTAAAAAATAATAATATTCACACACTTCTATGTCATCCAGAAGAAGACCCAGAGACCATTGATTGCTATGGTAACCTCTTTATTCTGAGGCCATTACAATACAGCATTTCTATATTTTATTGTGGCTAACTCCAGACAGTTGTTACAGCTGTAGGAGGGTGTCTTTGATTGATGTGAACAAGTGTTTTCAGTAGTGCAACAAATCCAATGCTCATTACTAGTGGGTTATTCAACATTATGATCCCAGAATGTTATGAAATTCTTACTCTTATGCTCTGAGATATTATGTTTTGCATAATTTTCTTTAGAACTATTTTAAAGTTAGAGTATGGCTTTGTATTATTTAAAAAATTCATCTAGCAAATGTGTACTTTTGTTTACTTTACTAGTCTGTAAAGTATAAAATAGGCACCATACATTTATTATAAATCACATGAATTAAAATTTATGACTTGCAAATCTAACAAACCAAAACCAGAAAATTGCACATAAACTGTGATAACTAATTGCATTATGCATTACATATTCTATTTTTACCCACAATAACTTTGATTAAACTTTACTAATCTACTATAGCCTACTATACTACACTATGATCAAATATTTCTAGGCAACAAATCTTGATCGGTGATCCTATAAATATGATTATGAATGAACATAAAAAGATGGCAGTGATGTGTGGAGTGGGCCATACATCTGAATAATGAGAACTTATATTACTGGAGTATTCAAATTATGAAAATCATTAGCATCTGTGAAATAACTGCCAATTTAACTGGATAGTGTATATTTTAAATCCAGTAGTAGTATATAGAATTATAATGTACAGTATAGAGGAAGTGTAAGGTATGATATTAAAATGTAAAACTTGCAAACCAAACAAACCAAAACTGGGACAAGGACAATATAAAGTCAAATTAAATTATCAAAATCGCTATGTGGAAACAACGCTTACTAAAATGAAAATTATTAAATAAAAGAACACAATCCACCACATAGGGTGTACATTACTACATGAGCAAGTTAATCTGTTTCTATATTTCTATAGTTCTTATAAAAAAGTATGAAAAAGTGTTTATTTCTTACTTATCATAAAGTACTGTTTGTGTTCTAATTCCATTATTATTATTATAGTACCTGAGTGAGTTACCATTGTAAAACTAGAAACGTATAGGAAGTAAAATTAATTTGTATTAATTTATCTTATCTTGTCTGTCTTTTGTACATAAACCTTTACTCCATAAAATTAGTTGAAATGTATCAGTTTTTTATCTTATTGAAAGGCTACTATATGTTTTGCTGTAAAATACAGAAGAAAAAAAACATTAAATTAACATTATTTTTCATATATTACTTGATTCTATTAAAAACAAATTTTAGTTTTATTGCTTTCTTTAGTTATATTATCCTTTGTACTGTATTATTTCTTATATTTAAGAGTAAAATAAAGTAATGAAAAAGGCACACAACTATAGAGTGTAACTGTAGGGTGAAGGTGGGGTGTAACGAACATGGGGGTGATACGAACAGTGTCCATAATTTCTGCCCTATCAATAATAAAATAGTTTCCCCAACACCTCAAAAGAAGAAAACGGAGCGCTTGAGGATGACGGGAAACTATTGTATACATCGCGACGGACAGAGTTTTCAGGTCAGTTTTTCTATTTTTTAGGTGATCGATGTAATATTTCACGTTCTAATATAGTGCTTCTTGACTGTGAAAACGTGCTGATTCTAGTGGTGTGATGATTAATAGTGAAATGTATTTAGCTGCAATGATATCTGGTGAGAAAGGCTTCCATTCAGACATTTTATTCAGCATCATGCATGTGTGAACAATGATGACACGAAGGGGGTGTAGCGATGGGGTGCGTACCGAACTGTTCGGTACACCACAAATTTGAATGGTGTTTAAAGACCAAAAAAAACAAAATCCAAATAATACAAAAAGTACGTGGTTGTGTTGAGCTGAGCTGAGCTGGAGTTAGAAGAAGGGAAGAATGTCGGATGTAAGGTGTTTTATGTTGGTAAAATCATAAGTTGTGACAGCATGGAATATAATATTTCTTTCTTGAGAATGTGCTCTAAAATTGGCAATAAAGACACTTTCAACATATATTTAATTGAGATCACCAGTTTTTTACAATCTCACTATGCATTTTAATAGTGAAAAGGGTGGTGTTTCGATCACTCCCATGCATTGTTCGGACCACCCCATATGGTGGGTATGGTCCGAACAAGGGGTACCCTTTATTTAAAAATTCAATAAGTTGACCTTAACTACTACTTACACGATTAGTAAAAATCACCATGATAGGCCTTGACCCATAGTTTATTGTGATATAACTATTTTTCCATAAAGTTTGTTACCTGATTTTTGGTGAATATTTTGTCCACTAATAGTTCGTTACACCCCCACCTCATCCTACAGCCTGTGGTCCATTGTCAACAAGAAAAATATGATTACCCTCAACTTTCTCTTCATAACTGTTAAGGGGCAGAGGGCCCTGGGAGAAGTGGTAATACATAGGAATGAATGGAGAATGCTAGTGAATAGATGAGTAAAAACGCGGCCGTTTGAAAGAGGGGGTCGAGCGCCAGTTGGACTAGATAATTGTCTGTCGGGTGCCTGGCCCGGGGAGCCGGTATATATGAAGGATATGCCTGGGCGGGCTTTTGATGGTACAGCTTCGCTGCATGTCTGCCTGCTGAGACCGGAACCTCTGGGAGGTCTGGGATCTGCAAATCTTGCTGGAGACCCCAAATGGGCCTGAGTCTCTGGGTCTTCTCCTGGGCGACCTAGATGTGTGAAATTATGTGGGGGTTTTTTTTTCGCCCTGTTCGGGCTCTGTCTCGAGTCCGCCATCCCCGGCTAAAAATAAAAAAATAAAATATATGGGGTATGTGCCTGAGTATGTAGATAGAAGTATAAAATACTGCAGGCAATTGAGAGGCAAGATGAAGTGATGATGTGTCTGTACAGTACCAGCCTTCAGTCACATATCAGAACAAATAGTGCTAATGCTAACACTTACAATCTTGAGGATCTCTCTCGCCAGCCACTTACGATCTTGAGGATCTCTCAAGAGATCCTCAAGATTAAGGCTACCTCAAGCATTGTGTAGTAGCAATCAATCACCTATTTTGTAATTAACTTTCCATTGCTACAGAAAAGTAGTAATATTTATAATAAGAAACAGATTAGGGGTCATGAACTTCTAGACATCCGAGAAAGCAAAAATTATTTTAGAGAAGCCGTGGCATAGTCAGTAGAGCGTTAGCTGCTGATCAAAGGGTCGGCATATCAAGCCTACAGTCAAAATGTTATTGGTAGATGTCAAGCCCAGGCAACTTGACCTAGCAATTTGTGACAAATGTCAAAGGTTCATGGCCACCCCTTGGAAAGTATGGGGTCTGGCAAAAAAAAAAAAATTATGGGTCATGAATTTCTAAACTGAAAGAGAGGTGGAAGGATGGAGTGAAGAAGTATATGGATGAAGGCGGTGCTGGTTGGGAGGAGGGGCGTCGACTGACTGGGGGCGTTTCGTTCGTGGCCACCCCTTCGGGAATCACAGCGTCAGGCAATAGATAGATAGAATTTCTAGACATCCAAGAAAGCAAAATTTCTTTGGAGAAGCAAGGAAGGATTTTTGTTTTTTTACCAAGCCTCTTGACAGGATAACTGGTGAAAAGAGAAATGTAAGACTGGGGGAGATCTGAAGCAGGAGATTCAAAATGGCCTTACTAGTAACTCGGTGGCTAGCAAGATAGGGCCAATTGTGCTAAGAGGCACATACCTCACGTGTCCTTTATGTCCAAATTGTGCCAAGCTAATTTTGCATTAACAAAATATGACAATCAAGAGTCCACTGTAGTTGAGAAAATTGTTCTATAAAAAAGAAACTATTTTTAAAGAATGAACCGCACAGCCTACTGTGTGGCTAGATACAGAATAATATATTACTGTAGAATGGCTGAGTTGCTAATGTTAACCAAGTTAACTTCGATAGGGCATAATAACTTTACTTTGGTCTGAACAATCTCATTATTACTCCATTGATCAAGAATAAGTATTGAGGTGCATAGGTAGGATGGGATGAGATGAGCGTAAAGATCAAGCCACCAAGTACTAATGAGGGTGGGCTGACGTATGCTCTGACACGGATATGGGAAAGGTGGCTGGGTCAGATGCTGTTGTTGTTGTTCTCTAAGCTGCCTGGCCGAACAGCTCCGAGTCCCTGAGGAAGGCCATGGCCACGATCGGGCTTTCCCACAGAGCTCTCATTGAGTGTAGATAGTGTTGTTGGCGTAAGTGGTTGTGTGAAATGCAGTCTTCTATGATGTGTTTAATGGTATGGGGTGCTGTGTTACATCCCGGGCAGGTGTCGACGACGGAGTCATCCAGTCTCTTCTGATAGCTCAGGAGAGCTGGATGGTGTCCGCATCTCAGCCTGGCCAGGTGGACTCTGTCCTCGCGAGGAAGGGAGGATTTGGAAGAATGGATTTCGGGAGGTCGTGCTTGCAGCTGTGTGTTGTCTATGAGTGAGTGGATGGATCGGCGAGAGATATGAGTATGGATGTGCTTCTGGAAGTTGGTTCGGGGTGGGCAGGGAGGGAGAGAGGACCGTATTTGTGTGTGATACCGTGTGCTGGGTGTTGTTTTGATATTTCTTGGTGTCTGTGGGTGTGTTGCCATGTAGTTTAGTGGGTGGTCCTGGTTCGTGGGGGCTGCTGCCAGGAATTGAGTGCCTCTCATGTCCAGATGGTCTTTGACTTTGAGGATTTTGGTTTCTTGATGTAGGTGATCTGTGGGTGCAGTAGCTGTGCAGCCTGTAATGATCTTTAGGGCTTTGTTTTGAATAGTCTGTAAGGTCCTATGATGTGTTTCAGCTAGGTTAGAAGCCCAGGCTGGGCTTGCGTATTCCATCACTGATCTTATGTATTGTTTATACACTGTGGTGGTGGTTTCTTTGTTGTGTCCAAATTTTGTGTGAGCAAGTGACCTGAGGGTGTTAAGTCTGGGTGTCAGTTTCTTTTTAATGTTTGTGGTGTGCTGTTTGAATGTCATACGAGTATCATATGTTACTCCTAGGATTTTGGGTGTGTGTGTATGTGTTAGTTGTGTGTTGTTTATGGTGAGTTGAGGGATGTATTCGTGTTCTGTCCAGCTTGTGAGCAGGGTTGCGGTGGATTTGGCTGGGGCTAGATTAAGTCTGTTTGTAGTGCACCAGCCATGTAGTGTGTTGAGATAGGGTTGAAGGAGATCTGTTGCTCTTTTTGGGTCTTGGTGTGTGCATGTGAGTGTTATGTCATCTGCATAGGAGGCTAAGTTTATTTGGGGCGTATTGGGTGTAGTTATATCGTGCATGTACAGATTGAAGAGTGCGGGCGATAGGACGGATCCTTGTGGGACTCCGTTTGGAAAGTTTCTGATTCTAGATGACTGACCGGCAAAAGATACGTGTGCACATCTGCCTGCTAGGAAGTTGGCCAGCCATCTTTTTGTGTTGTGCATGTTTGTGTTGTAGATTTTGTTTGTTAGGTTGTGGCGGGGGATGGCATCGAAGGCTTTACTAATGTCGAGTGGTCAGATGCTGTAAGACAAGTTGCTGGGTTGGTAAGGTTTGTATCCTACAGCAAGCTTAATACTGCTTTACAAACTGGTTTAATAAAGAGAACAGAATAGAAAGAGTCCAGTGGAAAGGGTCAGAAATACGTACATTGTAGATTCACTGCAGACTTGTGTAGGTTTACAACCGATGGGATCCTGGACACAAGGATGAAGAAAGAAGACCTGAATAAAGATTGTATTATTAATCATGGATTATAGACTTAACTATTACCATTTACATTTATGTGTGTACTGTATCTAGCAGTTCAACAACTTTATGTCAATCGATTTCCCTACCTACTTTAATGATCTGAACTCACATTAAAGGCTTCAGTTGTGTATAAGTGATAATAGGCTACATACTCTTTACAAAAAGCTGTCCATCAACACCTTTAATCTCACAAATCTTGAATTCTCTATTATTCATTAGAGACTAAGCCAAATTTTTTCTCCATATTCAATAACTTTATTATTATCATCTCCGACACCCTGCTTCTACATGGTAACCCCTGCTATAATTTATCATCTCCGACACCCTGCTTCCACCTGGTAACCCCTGCTATAAAATGGCCATGGTGAAACGCTTCCAAGCACTTTGTCTGGATATGCCACAAGTTCCTTACGCTAAGTATAAGATTTCTACAACATTTTTCCACGGTTTTCTCCCAAATTTTGTTAGTTTTGCACTTCCACTAGGCACGTTAAAATCTTCCATTCCCTTCCCTCCCTTCCAGCCTAGTTCCAATTTGAGAATATGCCTATTGATCCCGCCCTTCATTCTCTGATCACTCCATCCATGTACTGTAAATAGTTAACTGTCATTGTGACATAACAAATTTCTGTCTCACTCCTATGTTGACTACTGCCTTCTGTACTACACTATGTCTATTACTACTCTTGCAAACACCTTTCCAGGTACTGTACACCAAGTAGACTACTATATTTATCTTTACTACCTTTCTCTCTGTATGGACGCCATTACTACTTTCTGTCTGTCCTATGATACTCTCACTTTCCCATGGTAGTATACATAACCAATGAATACTTTGTACACTACTGGCTCGGTAGTGTAGTGGAGAACGTCTCGGTCTCCCACCATGGGTGACCCGAGTTCAATCCCACGCTCAGGCATGAAGGTTTCTTGCATACACTGGTAGCCGGTACTGTTTCCCTTGAGCAAGGAAATAGGTAATAGTGTCTGGTAATAAACTTTGGTCGAGCGCTATTGAATCTCGGAGCGAGGGCTAGAGAGAAATGGCGCTATATAAGTAACCTGAACATTATTATTTATTATTACCTTTTCTGGGGTGGGATTGAACAGGCTACCATCTGGCCGGTTAGAGTGGAAATGTTTCGGAGAGGCCTTTGTTCTGCAGTGGTCTAACTCAGGCTAATAATGATGATGGTGATGTTGATGAATTGCTTCCATTACATGTACTGTACTGTATTTATCTGTTTTTTCATCTAGGCCTATTCTGTATCTTTCCACTACCCGACCTGTTAATATATTAGCCAGTCACGCCAAAGTAGCGCAGATTGACTGGCTCGACCTGCACTGAGCTCGTCCGCCCAGAGCCAATGGCAGGCTGGCTGATGACGTCATCGCTGGCGGGACGTATGGTTGGCTGTTCTACGCGGACGAACGGCAGTTGTTCCCGGGATTTCAGTGAGTGCGATTGCTTCTGTGTATCTATTAACATTGGTAGCAGAGCGTAGTTTGGGCGTTATGGCGTGCTCACTGAAGTGGCCTCCGAAATTAGAGCGTGATGAAGAATACGAAATGTGGAAGGAGGATTTGGGTGTTTGGTGTAGACTTACAACGATTGATAAGAAAAAGAGGGCATTGGCGATCCATCTGTCACTTTCCGGGAGGGCTAGAACTGCCTCTTCTGAAATAGATACGGCCACATTGGAAGCCAAAGATGGCGTGGAAGTGTTATTGAAGAGGCTTGATGACGTATTTTTGGTCGATGAAGGTAGAAGGAAGTTTGCAGCATTTGAGGCCTTATATAGCCTACGGAGGAAGGAGAAGGCAGAGATAAAGGAATTTGTGTCAGAATTCGAACATGCGTACCACGGAGTTACCAAACAAGGATTGCAACTTGATGATTCAGTGTTGGCCTTTATGTTATTGGCCTCCTGTGTGTTGGAGGATAGGGAGAAGCAATTAGTCATGTCGGCAACCCAGGTGGTAACGTACGCAAATATGAAGGCGACGCTCAACCGCATATTTTCGAGTGGTGCGATGGGACTTAGCGCCCACATACAGGTAAAATCGGAACTTTTATTTGTGGGATATGAGGGCAATGTTGGTGAAAGTGAGGAAGCCCTGTATGTGAGCGAAAACAGTCGAGGTAGACGTGGTTGGCGTGGACCGCAAGGCTATGAACATGGGCGTGGTAATATAGGACGTCAACGACAGGATAGGAGGAAGAAAAACCCAGTGGGGGCACATGGTAAAATAACGAGGTGTGCTATTTGTGAATCAATGTATCACTGGGCACGTGATTGCCCTGAAGCCTACGAGAACAGAGGGGGACATGGTAGGTACGATGAGGAACCAGTGAACTTATTCGTGGGCTATGTGAATGATAATGAGAGCGAAGACAAATTACTGAAACTAGTGAATGAATCAAAGGGGTGTGCTGTCCTAGATACGGGTTGTACAATCACTGTGTGTGGTTCACGTTGGCTCGACGAGTACATACAAGGGTTGACTGACCATGAGTGCAGACTTGTGAAAGAGGAATGCTCTAATTCCAGCTTCACTTTTGGCAATGGTATTTCCGTGACTTCCTACAAGAAAGTTACGTTTCCCTGTTGTATAGGGGATATGCGTGCCAATATTACTACTGATGTGGTGAACTGTAATTTACCGTTGTTACTGAGTAGGGCTTCTATGAAAAAGAGCCAAAATTATAATAAATTGTGAAACAAATCAGATCAAAGTGAATGGAAAACAAAAAGTCGTCAATTTGGAAACCTGATCATCAGAACACTATCTGTTGCCGCTATCGGCATGACTAGACGGGGCAGTTGGTATCACTGTGGCACTGCCCTTATCCAAAGACGGGGACATAGAGAAGGCGGCTTTGAAACTTCATCGTCAGTTTGGACACCCTACAGCAGAGAAATTAAAGAAGCTTGTAAGGGATGCCGATATCAGGGACTCAAACCTGGAACGGAGGATAGATAAAGTGACACATGATTGTTCAGTGTGTAAAAGGTATAAGAAACTGAGCCCGAGACCAGTAGTAAGTGTCCCGATGGCTAACAGATTTGATGAGGTGATTGCTATGGACCTTAAGTCGTGGGGCAAGAAGTATTTCTTGGTGATAGTGGACCTGTATATAAGATATTGTACATCTGTGGTTATTCCAGACAAGAATGCGGGCACTATTATTCGTGGGGTATTTCTCAGTTAGGTTGTGTTATTTGGTGCCCCAGGAAAAATATTGTCAGATAATGGCTGTGAATTTAATAATTCAGACATGAGGTCTCTGGGTGAGGCACTTAATGTTAAGATACTGACTACGGCAGCTGAAAGCCCTTGGAGTAATGGTGCTTGTGAGAGACTCAATGGGTGGTTGGGTGGAATGGTTAGCAAGATTTTAGCGGATTGTCCTGGCTGTAGTTTGCATGTTGCTCTGGCTTGGGCTGTGGCTGCCAGGAACGTACTGTCAACCTTTTCAGGTTTCTCGCCTAACCAGTTGGTGTTTGGCCAGAACCCTGGGATTCCTGGAGCCTTTTATGATAACCTGCCAGCGCTAGACAGCGAGGCCACACCTGCAGGTATAGTTAAGGATAACCTGACTGTCCTTCACGCAGCAAGAAGAGCATTTACCATAGCGGAATCTAGTGAAAGGCTGACTAGAGCACTTCGTCATAATGTGCGGGAAAGCGACCCTGGAGACCTACACTACGGAGATGATGTTTACTACAAGCGTCTAGACAGTAATAAGTGGCGCGGACCTGGTACAATAATAGGGAGAGACGGGAAGCAATTTTTGGTGAAGCACGGTGGAATGTGTGTTAGGGTACACACATGTCGAATTGCCATGGCACCTACCAGTGTTGATACTGCTGCAGTGTCAAATGATGAGGATGTGCCTCATTCCTCTCCCCATACTCTGGACGTACCTAGTGAACGTGGTAATGTGGTGCCTAGATTCGTAGATTCAGACCTAGACTCGGATGATGACGAACATACTGGTAACATTGTTGATGTTGTGGGTGGTGGGGGTCAGGTTGCTGTGGAGGTCCCCCCTGGTGACATTTGACAGGCAGATACCGGTGCAATTGCCTCTAGTGTGTCTGAACGTACTGTAGTGAAAGTTAAAGTGGGTCAAAGGATCAAGGGTATTGATAAAACGAGTGGTGAGTGGATATCAGGCAAAATTGTTAGTCAGGCTGGGAAGACGACTGGTAGATACCCCAACTGCTACAACATTAAGAGTGACAAAGATGGTAACATTAATTGGATGGATCTGGACAGAGATCTTACGTCGTGGGAAACTGTGGACGAGGCGACAGAAATGCTTGTGTTTTTTAATACAGGTGAAGTGGTGTGTGCTAAGGAAAGAGAAATTGAGAATTGGAGGAACAATGAGGTGTATGACGAGGTGGATGATGTGGGTCAACGAGCCATATCTGTACGTTGGGTGGTCACAGAAAAGCTGAAGGATGGGAAGACTATTGTGAAGGCACGTTTGGTGGCCGGTGGCCAGGGGCTTTGAAGAGGACACTGTAGAGCTGCAGAGGAATTATCCCACTTGTTCAAAGAAGGCTGTCCGTTTGGCGATAGCCCTCACCTCAGCTAATGGATATACAAGCAGCGTACCTACAAGGGAACAATATAGAGCGTGAAGTGTACCTGCGACCTCCTCCCTAGTACGACAATGGTTTATTGTGGCGTCTGAGGAAGACGGTGTATGGTTTGTGCGATGCGGCCGGGCAATGGTACATGAGGGTGAAGGACCAGCTGATATGTCTAGGTGCCAAGATTTCGTCCCTGGACCCTGCATTATTTTCGTAAAGTCTAAGTGGTGGAACAGAGGGTATCATATGCATATTATGTGGATGACTTCTTGTGGGCTGGTACTGTGAATTTTGAGCAGCAAGTCATAAACCAGTTGCGCAGGACCTTCCAGGTCGGGACTTCAGATTCCAAGTGCTTTAAGTATGTGGGGCTCAACGTAGTTACCACAGAGGATGGCAGTATCACAATCGACCAGTTTCAGTATGGAGCAACGTTGACTCCGGTTACACTTAGCAAGCATCGAGCATTAGAGAAGACTAGTGATTTGTCAGACCAGGAGAGCACAAAATATCGTGCGTTGATCGGGCAACTGAATTGGATGGCTACTCACACTCGCCCAAATATAGCGTTCGATGTGTGCGAACTGAGAGTTTCACTTCCAAAGGCTATGGTATCTGACATATTGAGACTAAATATGGTGATTGAGCGTGTGAAAACGGATAATGTACGATTATTTATCCCAAAGTTTAGACCTTTAGATGAGTGCCACATTGAATGCTATGCTGACGCATCATTCGCCAACCTGCAGGGCCATGGGTCTCAGGGAGGCTTTATCATCTTTCTGTGCCGACACTGATAATGTGAGAGGCCCTATTTACTGGCAGTCAAGGAAGGTTTGACGGGTGGTCAAGTCAACTCTTGCTGTGGAGACCCTGGCACTTTTGGATGGTGCTAGTACTGCTGTGTATGTGGCGAGTATTCTGCAGGAGATCTCCGGATGTGGGAGTATCCCTATCAGGCGTTTTGTAGACAACCATAGCCTAGTGGAAGCCCTATGCTCCTATAAATTGGTGGACGACAAGCGTCTGAGAATTGATATATCAGTGCTTAGGGATATGTTGGAAAAAGGGGAATTAAAGGAGGCAACATGGGTGGAAACATCAAAACAACTGGCAGACTGCCTTACCAAGAAGGGCGCGTCGACGGAGTGGCTGCGGGAGGCAGTCAGTCGGGATTAGGTGTTGCCTGTAAGCAGCAACATGTAAGGAATGTAAATATGTAAATTGGCGAACTTACAAGTGTACATAGTTGTATGTACTTAAGGGGACCCAAAAAGAAAAAGAAAAAGAAAATAGCGAGTGTTTTAATATATTAGCCAGTCACGCCAAAGTAGCGCAGGTTGACTGGCTCGACCTGCACTGAGCTCGTCCGCCCAGAGCCAATGGCAGGCCGCCGAGTCGTAGGCTGGCTGATTATGTCATCGCTGGCGGGACGTATGGTTGGCTGTTCTATGCGGACGAACGGCAGTTGTTCCCGGGATTTCAGTGAGTGCGATTGCTTCTGTGTATCTATTAACACCACCTATTACAGCTAATTTACAAATATGCTCTCCTGTACACGAACACCAAGTAAGGTAAAGGTAAACGTTCTCATTCACCTGACACATTCTCAGCCTTCCTTCCTCTAACTTCCTTTACAGCTCGATAGTATTATTCCCTCCCCTTTTCCACTCAGATGGCACAACCATCACTTCTTCCTCTGACAAAGCTAAACTCTTCGCTCAAACGTTTGCTAGAAACTCCACCTTCGATGATTCCGGTGCTATTCCTCCCTCTCCATCCCTCTCTCTCATACTTATGCCTAATATCCTAATCTCTTCTAAAGATGTACAGTACTTTTTATCCTCTCTGGTCTTAATTCTAAGAAGGCGTACGGTCTGGACGGTGTTCCTCCTGTTGTACTCAAAAACTGTGCTTCCGTGCTGACTCCCTGCCTAGGCAAACTCTTTCGTCTCTGTCTCTCCTCTAACGTCTTCCCTTCTTGCTGGAAGTTTGCTCTCATTCAACCTGTCCCAAAGAAGGGTGACCACTCTCAACCCTCTAACTATTGTCCAATTGCTCTCATCTCTTGTATCTCTAAAGTTTTTGAAACTATTCTTGCTTCCAAATTTCTTAAGCATTTCTCTTCTCATAATCTACTCTCAGCTCGCCAGTATGGCTTACTTAAGGGTCGCTCTACTGGTGATCTTCTTTTTTATATCTTACTAACTCTTGGTCATCCTCTTTTCGGGACTTCGGTGAGTCCTTTTCTATTGCACTAGATATATCGAAGGCCTTCGATAGAGTGTCTGGCACAAATCTTTAATTTCTAAACTACCCTCCTTCGGTTTCTATCCCTGTATCTGTGCCTTTGTCTCTAATTTCCTTTCCGGCCGTTCCATAGCTGCAGTTGTGGATGGCCATCGCTCACTTCCTCATCCTATCAACTCCGGTGTTCCTCAGGGCTCTGTCCTATCTCCCATTCCCTTTCTAATTTTCATAAATGATCTTCTCAACTGTACCTCCAGTCCCATCCATTCATATGCAGACGACTCTACCTTACACTACTAAATTAGTTTTCCAGAACGCCCCAGCCAGCAATCCCTCAAAAACAAAAAGTAATGAAGCCAATTGGGACAGAGAAAACCTTGTTGCCTTTAAGTCTTCCAAAACCCAATTTCTCCATTTTACTACCCGTTCGGAACTCCCAGAGGACTTTCCCTTATACAGTACTTCAACAATACAAAAATAAATCCTTCATCTTCTCAATATTCTTGGTGTCTATTTTTATTCTGCTCTCACTGGGAAGGACCATATTACCAGTCTTGCTAAGGCAGCCTCCCAGAAGCTGGGTGTGCTCAACCGCCTCAAGGGGTTCTTTACCCCTGCACAGCTTCTTGCTCTGTACAGGGCACAGTGCGTCCTTGTATTGAGTATTGTTCACATGTGTGGGGAGGTTCCTCTCACACCGCACTCCTAGACAAAGTAGAAAGGAAGGCCTGTCGTATCATTAACTCCCGTCCACTCACCAACTCTGCAATCTCTCTCTCTCCGCCGCAATGTTGCATCTCTCGTTATTCTATCGCTACTATAATAATCAGTGTTCCTCAGAGCTCTCCCAGTGTATACCACCTCCTCTACGTAGGGCACGTGGTACCCGTCATGCAACACAATCCCACCCCTACTCTGTGCAACTCTCCAATCCAAGAGTGAAACGTTACTCTCAGACTTTCTTCTATTCAACAGCTGAGCTCTGGAACTCTCTGCCAGAATCAGTCTTTCCCTCTTCCTATGACGTAAATTGCTTCAAACTCCGTGCGTCCAGGCATTTTGGCTCGAACGTCCCTTGATTTTGGCCCTCTCACTCTTTCAACTCTGGGGGAGGCACTCGCCACAGGCAGTTTAGACTATTGCCTCCCTCACTCACATAGAAAACAAAAAAATACGGGCTGTTCCTTAAAGGAAAGCCGATTATTTGATATGGGAAGAAGACAATGAACGGTGTGTAGGGCCATTCCTTTAAACATAGTAAAGGTTTCCCTACGACCTTTCCCGACCCAGATTGAACCTTATACAGATAAACGATAAGGGTCAATCTGGGTCGGGAAAGCTTTTAAAATGTTTAATGGCATCTTTTATAAGCCACTTCACTCTTTGTTTCTTCTTATATTTTCTTACCCGTGCAAAATGTGGCGATCTCACTTTGTTTTTCTTTAATCATTTTTGCCTCTAACACTCGCTAAAGGTAAATTTTTTTGTTATGCCCTTCTCCTTCCTATGGTCCCAATTATTCCTGCACATTTTGAAACAATGTCTAAGCTTATGGAATGGTTTCGATAATCATCTTTTTCTTGTTGGCACAAAATTTTACTATAAAGACTTGTATCACTATATTACTTACCTTACCAATCTGAATGTTCTTGGATGTGCATGTGTTTGTGTGAGTGTTATAGTCAGAAGTCTAATATTCAAGTCTGAGAAGTCAGAATAACCAACTACGGAGACTGGTGAGTAGCGATGATTACAAAGCTGGAGGTGATGAGCAGGTTCATCGATGCTGCAGGTTCTTTACTATGATACACTAGACTGCACTGTAAATGACAGGTTGTAAAATGACTGATATAGGTAAAGTTGAAGGTTAAATAAAATTATTGGATATCTGTCACCTGTTGGTTGTGTCAGGTGGAAGCGTTTTAATGTTCAACACTGTAAAACGTAATGTACAGTCTGAGATCAACACAGATTCTAAAAGTTTAATATTAAACAATATACTCACTATTAAGTCAACGTAACTAATTTGAGATATCAAAATCTTTGGAAGAACCACACACCGCGCACACACTCAAAAATGCTCACAGTCACATGTGTATGTTGGTAAAGACACTTTAATGGAGCCACTCAGTACTCTAGCGAGGTGTGAGGGTGGGACCAGTGTGGCCCGCAGTGTCTAACAGGTGGAGGTGGGTGGGGCTGCCAGATGGTGTTGCTGACCTCCTCCTTGTTGCACTACGGGAGGCTGGTTCGTCGCCGGAGTGTGAGGAGCGTGCTGACGGTGTAGGTGGGTGGCTAGAGAGTACTTGTTCTTGAATTCTTTGCAACAGACGGGACAAGTGGCATGCTCCATATTGGAGTGTACCATCCGAACGTGTCGGTTCAGATTGTAGGACGTAATGGGTTTCTGACACTGCGGGCAAGACACGTACCCGTCGCTGCCGGAGAGAGGTCGTCGCCAGGGAACAGTGCTGCCACCCAGACCTCCTGTTAAGCCTGACGCTGTGACCATACTCCCTGCTGGTCCGCCATCCAGATAGTTGCCAGCTACGGCTCCTGGTAGATTGAGTTCTGTGGCGGTTACGCCATACTCGAACACTCGCAGCAAGTCCAGCCCTGCAATACAACATGCTAATTTATTATAATAAAACGTATTTGTATCCAATGCATGCACTATCCATGAACAGGTGATGAAAAGCTGGCTGTTGCTCACACCATACCTGCAATAAAACAGCAGTAAATGGCAGAATGACATAATTTATATTCTACTCATCTTTATATTACCTATAGCCAGTTGTTTCAAGTTCTATCTATCTATCTATTGCCTGACGCCGTGATCCCCGAAGGGGTGGCCACGAACAAACCACCCCCATGCACCTCTGTCCCCAGTCAGTCTACGCCCCTCCCCCCAACCAGCACCACCTTCGTTCATGTACTTCCTCACTCCATCCTTCCACCTCTCATTCGGTCTACCTCTCCCTCTCTGTCCCTCCACCTCGCTCTCGTACACCCTCTTAGTCATTCTCTCGCTTTCCATACGTTCCATATGGCCGAACCATCTCAAGTTGTTCCTTTTCACACTTTCCAGCACATCTACCTCCACACCACACCTTCTTACTTCCTCATTAGTCTGTCTATCCCTCCATGTAACTCCGCATGCACTCCTTAAGTAATTCATTTGTTAGTAGTCTTGGCAAATCCAACGTCAAGGCTATTAACCTAATTGCAATGACGACTTGTCTATTTTGACTGCTATGTCGTCATTCCAACCGCGGTTAAAAAGAAAACGTCTAGAGTCTACTCCTTATCTTGCTCTAGGAGACGTTGTACATTAACCAAAACTACCACCGAAGGTGAAAAAAGCATAGAAGAGAAGAAAAAGGGGTTTACCTTAGTTACCGCTTAAGGCCCATCCCGTGTTCCGTCATGTGCAGATCCCTGTCGAACGTGCGCATGAGCGACCCTCTCTTGTCATCATTTTTTCACGCGCTCCATTGCTTGAGTCCGCTTTTGTTGTGCTCCTTCAATTCACCCTGTTTTAGGTTCGTTTCGGCTTATCTGGCCTTCTTTTTTGTTAGACAGATGTTACGTGATCTAGGGCACACGTAAATGGGCTCCTAAGTGTGTATAATGGAGACGCGTGTGGAAATAGCCTACCGAAGGTACGCCTGGCGTTCCTCGTACTGTATATGTTTTTAATTCTTTCTCTTTTCATATTCTTTTTTCCTGTTAGTCTGGGCATCGTTTAGCTTTTAGCTTAATTTAGCCTAGCTCGTTTTCTCATTCAGGAATTGCTATGCCCCTATGATTTTTCATTTTTTCATAGCCTAAGGTGTACCGTTGGTAAACAATCTGAGATTTCGTTGGTGGCGGTGCTGTTTGTAGAGTTTGTGTCGGCCGCATTATTAGCGTTATTCCCGAGTCCCCCCTTTCAAGCCTTCACTGTGTCTCAAGGGCCTGGGCGACAGGTGGTTCGTGATAATCCAGGGGTACCCCACGGGGGCCCCTCCTTCACACCACAGGGTTTTTCGCCCCCGACACATTCTCTGCTCTCAGCTAGACCACCCTTTTTCTCACCAGTTTCATTTACTGGTTTTTGTTTTCTCTTCCTGTTTCACCTCCATCCTTTCAGTCTTTTTTGCCCAATCCAGGGGTACCCCACGGGGGCCCCTGTTTGTGCGAAACCACCCTCCCTGCCACTTCTCCTCATGGGCTTTGCTCTATCTCTGTGGGTTGGGTGGTTCCTGGGGGATGTGCCTCCTCTCCCCTGGTGTGTCTTCCTTGCCTCTCCCTTTACCGGTTGAGTTAGGATATTTTCAAGGAAGACACTGCTCAGCTTGATGGCCATCATCGCTTGGAGTTCATAAGGAGATGACGCATTTTTGTGGCCCTTTTTTGGTATTCCCTAGACGCTCCTCTCGCTTTTTCGGCGCCGGAACATCTCGACCGGTCCTGCAAATTTGTGGGAGTTCGATCGGTCCTCTGGGACGTTTCGGCTCCCCGCAAATTTGCGGAGATCGCTGGGGGGTCCCGCAAAATTGCGGGAGGGTGGTGTCGGTACGGTTATGCCTTCATTGGCCCGCAAATTTGCGGTAATAGTTGGCTTTCACTATATTGACCTTTTTTATGTCATCTTGTTGCCTGATACTATTTGGCGTGTGCACTTTACTGGTGTTATAGGCCCTGCATGTAAGATGTTGAGTGGTGGTTAACACTTTCTCCATCTTTGCAGGTTCTGCTAGTGCTCTTCCACCTCGCCCGCCCTACTCACCTACCTCTGTGCTCCCGGTTTAGGGTGAGTACGGATACCTGTTTGCATGTGTGTTCCTGTTTCCCCATGCTCCTTCCCTGGTTCTTCTTGGCCATTCTCTCCACTTACTCCTTCGACATGCTGATTATGGTGTGTGTTCTTCCAGTGCAGGTAGGCTGCCTTGCTTTCGCCATGGTTGTAGCTCCCCGTGCTTGGTGAGCCACACGTCCTGCTTGCGCCACTCGCACTGTGTGTCCTCTACGGCCTACCTCCCTGCTCTGTGTGGCCTGTGTCTGGCCCTGGTGGATGTGGTGCACCATAGCCCTGGTTCCTCGGCGGCGGCAGTGGCCTCTGCTTCCCTTCAGTCGGTGTGGGCGATAGTCTCCCGCCACTTTTGGACTGTGGGCCACCGTTCCCCGGCCTTTGTTGCCGCCCGGATCCGCGTCGCCCTGGGTATCCCTGACCCGACTGAAGGCCGTTCGCCTGGCCCTCTCCCTGCTCGGGCCCTTTCCCCTGGGTCCCGCAGCCGGTCGTCACATCATCGGAGGGATCCCCTGCTCCGTCCACGCTCTCGCTCGCCTCGTCGCCCGTCCTCTCCTGCCCCTCGTTGTCCTCCTGATCGCCTTGACGGCGCCCATCGCCCTCGTCATGGTTCTCGCCCTGAGGCCGGGGTTAGCGGATCTTCCCCTGTGCGCCCTCCCCTGGCCTCTCCGGGTCGGGGCTCTACTACCTTCCGCCCGCTTCCCCTGCTCGTACGACGTCCTCTTCCTTTGTCCTCTACGCGCGCGGAGGTTCAGGCTGTAGCTGGCCCTCTGCTCCCTCCTCCTACACTGTCCAGGAGGGTCCGCCAGGATGTAGTTGCTTTTCCTCCTACTTCACCTGCTTCGGTGCCTATTCTTCCTTCACGGTCTCGTCCCGCGGTGGCGGTCCCTCCCTCCTCCGCCTCGGTGTCGGGCCGCCCTGTTATCTCTGCCCCGGGGTCCTTGCTTTGTTTCCACCCGCGGCTACTTCTGACCTCTTTTCAGCCAACGGCCACACCACGTTGAATGCACCGCTTCTCGTCCGATCAACGAAGTTAAGCAACGTAGGGTCTGGTTCGTACTTGGATGGGTGTCCGCCTGGGAACACCAGATGCTGTCTTTTCACCCGGCCAGCCTTCCCACTCCCGTCGTCCTGCTCCTCCTCCTTCTTCTCTCCCTGACCTTCACTTACCGTCTCGCCACGGGGGTACCCCTCCTCTTGGCTCGGTGGGGTATCGCGTGGTTTCGGGGTCCCCTTTCTCATGGGCTGACGTGTCGCTGGAAGAGGGGGATAGTGCTGTTTCCCCCTCGGGCGTTCGTGTTCAGGGACGAATCCCTCTGCGGCGACACAACCGTGGTTGCTCGCCTTCCTTGGGCCGCGACTCTGCTGGTTCGTGTCGTGGATCTCGCTCCCGCTCGCGCTCACCCCTGCGGGCCGACCATTCTTGGGGGGGTCGCCTCTCTCGGATCGATTGTCGGCTATGCAGGGGTGGCTTGTGTCACGCATCGACGGGCGCTTGGAGTCGTTGCAAGACTCCCTCTTATCGCACTTCTTGGCGGTGACACACCCTCAGCGCCTCACCATACCTACCCCTGCTATGGTCCCCCTCCCTTCTGCAGGCCTATGCTCTGGTCAGACTTCAGCCGCCGGGACATCCTTCAGGATGTTCAGTCCCTGGCTGTGTTGACGGGACTGTCCACCTATGGGACGGGTTTGTGCGACGACGGTACGCCTGGCTTAGCCATCTTACTCGATCACCCTCTCCCGTTGGGGGCCTGGTTTGCTGAGGCCTTCGTCTTCGCCGGCCGTTCCGTCGCCGGCTCTCCTTCAGTCCCTCCCCCGGAGTCATCACTGCTTTTGCCTCCTCTTGTGTCTGTCGGCGGTTTGGACGGCGCGTTCTGGTCCTGGTTCAGCGCGCCCGTTCATGAACTTTATTCTATTGCTACCCCGTTCTTCTCTCACCCAGTACAGTCCTCTGTCGACGGGGTTTTTCCCTTGCGGCGGTGGGTGCCGAACTTCTTCTCTTGTCTTTTGGTTCCCTCCAGACTTCTGTTCACCACCTGCGGCTTCTCGCGGCGTCTGCACCAGGCGATCTTCGCGAGGGTTTGGGCCGCGTTCGGCGGATCCCCCTTCGGCTCGCGGTGTCTTTGGTTCCCGAGCTGAAGGCGGTTTTGTGCGTGGCACCTCGGCAACGCCAGACGGTACGGTCCTCGTTCTGCCGGACAGCCCCCTTGGATATTCGTCAGGGTTTGTTGTACTCTGCGCTCTCTCCGTCGGGGCTTTTTTGTGCGGGATGCTTGGGTCCGCTACGCTTCTCTATCGGCGGACCCTGCTTACGACACGCAACGACGCGCTGTGTCGCGAGCGGGGTCTTCTCGGTCCCGTCCTTCTGCCGGTCCTCTTCGGGGTGCTGCTGCAAGTGCTGCCGCCATGCACGGGCGCAGGACAGGGACGTTACAGGCCAGTGCGTCAGTTCCGCCTCGCCCTTCTGTTCTTGCCCCCTTTTCATCCCCGCCGTGTCGGGGCTGGCTGGCCTTCCACTTCCGGCCGCCCTTCGCCGGGGTTGCCCCCGCGACGGCCAGGGGTTGGGGTGGCCCGCCCTTTTCGACGAAGTTGGGGGGGGGTAGAGGAGGTCAACGTGGCACTCATGCCTGCACGGACCGTACCGGGGGTACCTCCACGTCACAACAATGTGTAGGTTCTCTGGGTCGGTCTCCTTGTTCTCCTTCTCGCCTGGCCGCCCGGGTCGCTCCCCTCCTCTCGGGAGCTCCCACGGGTTGTTTTCGCCCTTGCGCCCCTCGGTGGTCGCGAGGGACGTTGGGGGCGGCGGATTGCGCGGAGGGGTCTCACCTGGAGGTGGACGTCCAGACCCCCACTCCGCTCTTGTCACCGACGCCGGCCCATCTCTTCAGAGGTGGCCCACGTGTTCACATCCATGCACGAGCAGGGTATCGTCGAGCGAGTTGACCGCCGGTCACCCGGTTTTCCTCTCCCGTGCATTTCTGGTACCGGAGTAGAACTGCGACGCGATGCGCCCGGTGGTGGCTATGTTGGCCCTCACCGGGCGCATCGTGCACACACGGTTTTGGATGCTACCGGTACCACAGGTACGCCTGGCCCTGCGCCCTCTGTCGTGGGTAGTGTCGCTGGCCCTCACGGCTGCGTCTTGGCTCGTTCCTCTCCATCTTCGATTCCAGCGATTCTTGGCCGTTCGGAGTTCCGATCGTGTGTTTCTGTTCGCCGGCCTTCCCTTCGGTCTCCACATCGCGCCGCGGATCTTCTCCGAACTGGTGGGACAGGTTCTGGGTCCTCTCCTCAGGAGCGGGCTCCAGCTCCTGTTTTCCTTGGCCGATTGGTTGATAGTTTCCGTAGCCCTCGGACTGTGCGTACGCGACGCCCTCACAGTCGTTCGCCACGTCGCACAGTTAGGGTTCCCCGTCGATGTTCCCAAGTCACGCTTGACCCCGTCGCGTGTCGTGCCATGGGTCGGTCTCGCCTGGGTTTTGTCCGGCGCTCCGGTGACCCAGGGTCTGCCGGACGCGGTGCACCTTCGGCGGAAGGTCTTCGCCGTGTTGCACTCGGTCTCCCTCCCGGGGTGGCTCTGGGACTCGTTCGTGGGTTCGCTGCATTGGGCCGCTCTGCCCATTTCCTTAGGGAGCCTCAGGCTACGCCGCCTCCTCCTCCTCATGGGCACCAAGGTGTTTCCGTTGACCCCTATGGATCGGCTCCTGCCGCTCCCTCGTGCCATTCGCGGACACTTCGAACACTGGGTTGCTCGGGGCACGCTCTCTGCGGCTGTGCCCTGGACCGCCCCCTCCCGCCGACGATCTGGGTAGACACAGATGCGTCGTGGATGGTAGGTGAGGGTAGGTAGGTGGATGGTGGTTAGGGGAGGTGTGGTGGAGTGGTCATGCCACTGGATTGGTAATCCAATGGACCCGGGTTCAAATCCCGATATGTCAATGGGAAGATATTATTGGGATTGAATTTGTGCTGTACCTAGTATCAGTGCATTACCACAAAGCCCACCGAAATGCCAAAAAATACCCTCATTGTTCCCTGATTAAATAACACTGTATGAATATTCCCATATTCAAAATATGTTACAGGGGGACAATGCCTAGTGAGTTCACTGCTCAATAGGTGGCGTTCTGAGAGTGAGGGTCTGAGTCTGGAGGGTGAGACGGTGAAGCACTTGAGCGAAGCAACCAGCCGCTTCAGAGATGGAGCTGCTTTGAGCCATGATGGATGCTTCACATGTCTCACTCCCCAGGCTGGAACAAGACCTCACGGGCTTCACCGTGTTGAGCGGTGGAATGTACAGGCTCTCAGCCTATGCCCGAGAGGGAGTAGTTGGAATATAGAAAAAAAAAAAAAAAAAAAAAAAAAAAAGGGTGAGGTTACCCATTAAACCTGGGCCGTCAACTTCCCGGCGGATGGGTGGGACTCACGCCCCTTCCCCGTCTATGCCCTCGAACTGTTGGTTCCTTTGTTCTTCCTGAGGGCCCCCGCGCTGGCCCTTCGGGGAAAGTCGGTGGCCTTCGGGATGGACACTCAGACAGCTGTCCACTGTTTCCTAAAGCGGGGGTCCTCCAGGTCATTGACTCTATTGGGGTTCTCGGTGAAGTTGTTTTTCCTTGCGGACCGGCACACCTTCTCCCTGCATGCCTCCTCCCTGCCCGGGCCTGCCACCCTGTGGGCGGACGCCCTGTCGAGAAGACAGGGCGTTCTTGTCGAATGGGCAATGCAACGGACTGTGTTCGACGACCTCGCGGCTTCCTGGGGTGTTCCGGAGGTCGCCTTGTTCGCATCGGGGGTGCCGCGCCAGTTTCCTCGGTACCTCTCCCTCCGGCCTCTCACTCCGGAGGGGGGTCCGGACGCTTTCATGGTAGACTGGAACAGGTGGCGGTCGATATACATATTTCCGCCGCCAGACGCCCTGTTGCTGTGCACCGTCCTCGCGAGACTGCGGCTGTACCGTGGCAGCGTCTGGCTCCTCGCGCCTCTGTGGCCGGCACGGGCTTGGTACGCCCAGTTGACGCGGTGGTGCCCGAGTCCGGTCCCTCTACCTGTCTCCGACTTCCACTTGAGCTAGGTTGGGGACCTGCGGACCTCGTCGGCCTTCGCATCGTGAATGTTCATGAGGCATGGTGGCTCCCAGTCCTCGGCCGGGACCTGACTGCCTTCCTGAAGCGTTCCTGGCCGCCTTCTCCTTGGGGGACTTACGGGTCCCGCTGGAGGTCTTTTACTAGGTGGGTACTTCAAGAGAGCCCTAGATGTCGAACTGCAAAAAGTGCCAGACGAGCCCATCCTCGCAAGGGAGCGAGCTGTCGCTTCAAACAGTCTACTGCACCAAATCACCACCCATAACGAGGGGCGTCACGCTCCTTGGTGCCGCTAGAAGAGCGGCGAACACATCCAAAGGTATCCAAAGGTAAGGTACAGGACGCTCGCCGGACAGTTGGCTCTCCTTCCCTCGTCCTTCACTCCTTGTTTCACCTCTTCCGTACACGTCACTTTCACGTCGACGCTATACGTAACCACTTGTCTGCCGTCCGGGGGGGTCTTTGAGTCCGTCGCTGGGCTGGTCGTTCCGCCGCAGGAGCTGGATTCCTTCATGCCGGCTGCCTTCCGGGAACGCCCGCCTCCGCGCCAGGTCCCACCACAGTGGGATCTGGGGCGGGCTCTGGACCTTCTGGCTTCACCCACGTATACCCGGGCCGCTACACCGGTTCCGTTGCTCGGGTGTACACTCTTCCTTGTCGCTCTGACCACTGGGGATCGGGTGTCTGCACTAGCGGCATTGTCACGGCCCCGGGACTGCGTGCGATTCTCCCCGTCCTTGCATGGCGTCACGTTCGCCTCCTCCCCTCATTTTGTTGCCACGAATGAGAGGGAGACCCACGTTTTCCAGCCTTTCACCGTCCAGGCTTTCCAGCGTGGGCATACTCGCCATGTTTTGTGCCCGGTGTCAGCCGTGCACTCCTCTGTTGCGTCTGTGGCGCCGCCTTCGGGTACTGCTGTGTGGGTGTCTCCTCGGATAGGTGGGAGGCTCTCGCAGGTGCAGATGGGACGCCACGTTTGTCGGACCATTCGTGCCAGTACCCCTGTTTGTAGGGGTTCTGCGCACGATGTGCGATCCGTTGCTGCCTCCTTCCGGTTCCTGCAAAGTCGATCCTTACCTGACATCGCCTCAGCGGTTTTGTGGACTTCTATCAATTCCTTCATCTCCTCCTACCTCTCCATGTCCAGTGTTCGACCCCCTCGGCCGGTGATGGCTCTCGGGGGTCGTGTTTCCTAGTGCTCTGGCGAAGATACCTGGTCTTCCTCCCTTGTCCCTTGTTCTTTTCCTTTGTTGTATTTGACAAAGGGGGGGGGGTACAGGTTTGCAACACTTGATTGCAAGTTTGGGATTATGCATTGTTACAGTACATAAGTGTTTTTGCCACATTGAAAATTGTGTTTTGTTATTGTGTTCCATGTTTTTGTTGGTTTTGGAAGAAAGTGGATTTTGGGTACAGTACCTTTTTGGTTTAAGACAAGTCTATGTTTTTGCATTACTATGAATGACGGGCATGTGCTAAAACTGTTCTTTTTAGCTACTCCTCAGTTTTTCACTCTTTTATTAAACTCTCTTGTTTAAATTGTGTCTTTGTCATTCATAATTTTGTTTTATGCATTGTTTTTTTTGGTATGTTGGGCTTGGATGTCCTCCTCCTATTTGTTATGCAGCCTTGACGTTGGATTTGCCAAGACTACTAACAAATTGGGAGGTTTGACGTACCTCCCAACCTACCAAATAGGAAAACCTACTATTTGGTAGTAGTCTTGGAAAATCCAACGTACATAATACCCTCCCTCACGCCGGACCCCTGCCCATCCGCGTTCTTCTGCTGACGTGAGATGTGATGACAAGAGAGGGTCGCTCATGCGCACGTTCGACAGGGATCTGCACATGACGGAACACGGGATGGGCCTTAAGCGGTAACTAAGGTAAACCCCTTTTTCTTCTCTTCTATGCTTTTTTCACCTTCGGTGGTAGTTTTGGTTAATGTACAACGTCTTCTAGAGCAAGATAAGGAGTAGACTCTAGACGTTTTCTTTTTAACCGCGGTTGGAATGACGACATAGCAGTCAAAATAGACAAGTCGTCATTGCAATTAGGTTAATAGCCTTGACGTTGGATTTTTCAAGACTACTACCAAATAGTAGGTTTTCCTATTTGGTAGGTTGGGAGGTACGTCAAACCTCCCAATTTCCACTGCTCTCACTCTTGGTCCGAGTCTCTCAACCAACGTCCATGCTTCGCTTCCGTAAGTCAGTGTCGGAATTACCACACTGTCATGCAAGGACTTCTTCACTTCCATACTGACCACCCTATTTCTTGTTACTGCTTTTAGCGTTCCTACAACCCTCTTCCCCTGTTGTACCCTCTCCCGCACTTCTTCATCCATAGTCCCATCTTTACTCACCACACTGCCCAGATACTTAAAAGAGTTGACGATCTCCATAGCCTGACCGTTCAGCTTCACCTCACACTGTGTGACTTCACCCCTTTCGAAGACCATAACCTTGCTCTTCCCCGCATTTACCTTCATATTCCGTTTTTCGCACACTGTTCCAAACTCATTTACCAGACCCTGCAACTCCCATTCATTATCACTCATCAGAACTGTATCATCCGCAAACAGCAGTATAGGTAGCTTCCACTCAATTCCCTCCCTTTTCAGCGATACACCAACATCCACTGCTCTTGATAGTATTTCTTTCATGACTCCATCCATATATACAGTAAACAACCATGGGGACATCACACACCCCTGTTTCAAACCAACATTCAGGTCAAAGAACTCGCTCTGCTCACTCTCCACACGTACTGCCGCCTTTGCACCCTCATACATGCTCTTCATGTATGAAGTTGTTTCATGTTTCAAGTTGCTTCTTTATAATAATCACTGCTACCTGATTATCATTACTTTCTCAAAACAATTAAAATACTGAACATAATCTTAAACTAATTGTAAGTGATGCAAAACACTAATATATTTAGAGTAGCACCATTTTTGAAGATACCAAAATATGCGACAATAATAGGATTTTTATACAGAAATAACTGAAGGAACAACTGAAATTCTTGCTTTTCAAGCTAGACAGCAGTAGAAGCATTATCAGCAGGCATAAGACACCTGAAGTAGAGGAAATAGTAGAGAAGTGTACCAAAGACCCAAGAGCTCTAAAGCATTCTATGACCACGATGCAATTTAGATGACAAGATCCCAACTCTATGAACTTCAAAATTCTAAGCTTTCAGAGAACCTATTTAAATCAGAACCCGAGACATAGCCACCAACACCAGCAGTAGAAATATAGAAGATAATTATGAGGAGTGAAGAAGAGTGACAGAGGGTCGCCCGGACTCGCCTCTTGCCCAACTGTGGTTCAACACAACCCCTCAAGTGTAGAAGTAGGTGGGCGGCGTATGGGCGTACCTGAGGCGGCGGCGGGGTTATGGCGAGTACGGGCGTGGTGGCGCGGGCGGCGTGGGTGTGGTGTCGTCCAGCTGGGTGTGGTACCAGAGCCCGGAGGAGTGGGGTGGGGCCTGGGAGTAGGCTGGAGGGGGACCCAGTTGAGTGGTGGGGGTGCTGTGGAGCTGCTGGCTCGGCTGGGGCAGTAGGTATGTAGGCGTGGGCGGCCTGGCTTGGTGCTGGGAGTGGGTTGGGGAAGACGAATGGGCGACGGAGACGGTAGGGGTGTGAGCTTGAGTCATGGTTAAGGAAGGGGCAGGGGCAGGAGGATGGGCAGTTACAGGGACAAGGACAGGGTGGGGGTTCCTAGGGTGGTAGCGAGCCTGGTGTACACTAAGACTATGTTTATTCTTGAACATCTTGGCGCAGAGTGGACAGCGCACTTCGAGAGAATCGTGGGTGCGTTTGAGATGTAATGAAAGGTAGGATAACTGCACACGTTTGCCACACACCGGGCAACCCACCACGCCTGACTCCTCTCCCATGCCCCCACCCATGGTCACGCTCACACCCATACTGGAAGCTGGCACGCCCGCGCCCCCCGCCATGGGTACCCCGCCGCCCACCAGGCCCTCCAGACGTAACAGCAAATCTGTAACAGAAGCAAAACTGACTCGTCACACCTCAACAACCTACTTCCCTTGTGAGCCCAGCAGTCACACTTGACTCTACCCTACCTACCAGACACAAGGCAGCTAACGCACCAAAAAATACCATGTACAAAAGAGGAACGAATCACCTAACCAGAGATCAGAGATCGATGTTTGGTACGTGCTCGTCAAATGCAATCATTTTAATCTAACTTATAATTTCTAAAACTAAGTAATTGCAGTTAGTACTTTGCCCATACTACATTATTAATTATAATTATAATTACTGTAATGTATCAAGTAACAATAAAAAAAAAATCCATTCTAT
This sequence comes from Paralithodes platypus, assembly GCA_032716605.1. Classification (NCBI taxonomy): domain Eukaryota; kingdom Metazoa; phylum Arthropoda; class Malacostraca; order Decapoda; family Lithodidae; genus Paralithodes; species Paralithodes platypus. Next base: position 70,207,744 of record CM064492.1, on the reverse strand, counting down.
AAGCTAAATTATATCATACTAGGAGTAATACAGCACTAAATAATAATGTTTAGTTAATTAATTTGCTTATGGTATGTGCAATGCAGCACTTTAAAATAAGTTTAGTTAATTACTGTGTCTAACACACAAACTAAATTATCAGACCACTAAAAGCATATTACTAAATTATGAGAGAGAGAGAGAGAATGGTATCTTGAAAATGTATGATGAACTACAGTATAGTGCAAATAAGATATATATATATATATATATATATATATATATATATATATATATATATATATATACCGGTATATATATATATATATATATATATACAGTATATTATATATATATATATATATATATATATATATATATATATATATATATTTCTAATCTCTCAGTGGGGATCGAACCGTCGACCATCAGGACGATAGCCGACGCTTTAATCAACTACACCACGGCAGTCTGCTGTGGTGTAGTTGATTAAAGCGTCGGCTATCGTCCTGATGGTCGACGGTTCGATCCCCACTGAGAGATTAGAAACATTTAGTGGCTCACGTGTATTTGTGATATATTCTCAATATATATATACATGTATATGGTGTTCCAGGAGGAAAGAGCATAACTTTGGGAAATTATAAGACAAGGTATTCTAAGCCTAAAACTGTTCTATAAGAAATATTCCAAATCTCAACCAGTAGGCCTATAGAGATAGTGCATGTTAAAACAAAACAAATCCTATGTATTTCCCCATAGGCTGTCCTAGTGCCTACCACATCTCCATCAAATTGCAATTATTTTATCATGTTATTAAAAATATACTATAATTCTGTAAGTTACAAAATGACTATAGATATATCAGCTCACTTTGGAACAGTTGGAATCTATTTTACATGAAAGAGTCCATTACAGTGATGCGGGGGAGGACACTACATAAAACCTTCAATATATTTTTAACGGTTGATATTTGGAATGTTTTGTTATAGAACATTCTTGTTTTATAATTTCCCAAATATATGCCCTTTCCTCCTGGGACACCCTGTACAGTATGCATAATTATATTGGGTAAAATATAATGCCAGACAAAGGGTAGGATATGATAAAAGACATAGATAGAGAGGAGGAGAGGGTAAACAAAGAAATGAGAATTACTGTATTACTGTACAGTATGTCGTAAATATATAATGTACAGTAGGCCTACTTAGAGTACAATTTGGATTTTAAAAACTAATTGCCAGTTTCTCACAGCTAGTGAACAAATTTCCTCCCATCCACCTTACACTTCTATCTTTCTTGGATCACCAATATCACCGGATAACTTCCAAAGAATCATATAATTTATAGGTGTGAAAATTACTTAGATAAAGGTAAAACAAGAAAGCTCCAGAGTACACTTCTCTAAAGAACCATTCTTCCAGGAGGGAGAGATATACAGTATATCAATTATAACCAACATTTACATAAAAAGTCTGAGCAGGCCTAATCAGGGCCATGAAAATTAGGCGTTGTCACGAATCGCTAGGTCAAGTTACTGACAGTGCGGACTCGATCCGCCGACCCTTTGATCAATAGCCGACGCTCTACTGACTATGCTAAAAAAATAATAATGGACATTTCTTGAGATAATGGGCCATACGGGTGGGGATGTCATAAAATGTTATCCAAAAGTTAACCATATACCCTATATTAAGTTACCCATTGACAGATCAACTCCTCCCAATAAACAATAAAATAAAAATAAATTATAATAATTAAAATAATGTTTTTAAAAATATATAATAATGTAAATCTATCTATATGTAAATGTTTTTAAGAGGGATACATAGGGTAGGGCTACTTAAAACTTCATCGTAAATTAATCACCAGTAGTAAGGTACAACATGAAGGTAGTCACCAAATTTAGTACTGTATTGTAGTAATCCGTACAAAAGATTGATAATTTCACAACAATAGTAGGCTGCTGCAATTAATTAATTTTACTTTTTATTTCATTTTATATTTATATATTATATTTGTTTTATATATACAGTATATATATATATATATATATATATATATATATACTGTATACAGTATATATATAATTTTGTTTTGGGGGGGGGGGTAATTTAGGATGTAGGCTAACAGGATTGAGGGTTATTATAAAGGTAGTGAATACTTGTCTGAAAGTCCCTGATAGTATCTTCTGTATCTAAATGACCAATCATAAGCTATCCAAAATTAGGTTAGGTTAAATAAAAATACCTAGGTGCTTTGTTATCCACGGAAATCATTCACATAGTGAAAAAAAGATGATCGGCCATTTGATTTTGCAAATGCCTTTCAAACTAAATCTTACAAGAAGATTGGGAGTGAACATAATTTCAACATAACCATTCTGCTTTAATCTATTTTTACCATCTTTTAATCTAAAGATAATGTCGGGCAGGTTGGGAGAGAGGTATCCTGACCAGGATTCGAACCCACTCATCAGGTATGTTTGTGAGAGTTGGACATCATATCGGAAGCAACCTTAGTTCTTATTTGAAGAACCAGGTTATAAGCTCGTGGAGGACTATGCCTTCATACACATGGCAAGTTTTTTAGACCTAAACCATGACTTTTACACATATCCCCCCCCCCCCACCAACTCGGCTAAGTGATACAAATTTAATCATCCTGGTACCACTACGGAATCTCTCTTATGACAAATCTAATGATAAGTGTCTGGGAGGGTGCTCCAGAAAAATAAGTGGTGTACTGTACTGTAATAGCAGTTTATAAAAGGTGAGGAAAGAGGGTGTGTAGAAGAGATAAGGAGACATGTCTATTGGCGAAGGAAACGATTGAACAATATACACAGCGGAATGGGTGAGTTGAGAGATAACGATTGTATAGTGTGTCTGTGTGAGAGAAAGAGAGAGAGAGAGAGAGGGGATGGGGGGAGAGAAGTACCATACATATTTATATATTTTTTTAACAACTGAGAAACATATGTCTGTAGATGAAGCAAAGTAAAACAAGATCGTTGAACGTGTAGGCCTATCTCTACCATCCTCGTGTTCGGTGGAATTGAAATAGAAATACTTGAATATCAAAAGTTGAATACCGTACTGTATTTCTCTGTTGGTGACAGTTGAAGTAGTTATCAAATTTTGTCTGAATCCATACCCAAACTTTTAGATATATTAGCTATAACAAAACAACGAAGCATACACTAATGAATAAAAAAACATCTGAAATTTGTTGAGGAAATACTAAACATAAATCACAGTACTTGAAGAACAGGTGTAGTAAAAGTAATCTCAACAGGATTAAATATACACGGTTAAACAGTAACAAGTTTATTATTGTAAACAAAGTATATCACAGCAGTTTCTCCTAGGAATAATAATGTGAAACAAAAATGAGCGTGTGTGTGTGTCTGTGTGTGTGTGTCAGGAGGGCGGGTGTAGACATGATAACATAGTTTGAAGTTGATAAGTTGAACCTTTTCATCAGATGACAACTTTTTATCCCAGGAAGCAACACCTTCTGTAATACCTTTTAGTTGTTGGAACTGTACCCATTCACCCCTGACTACTAGAGATCCTATTCAAGCTTAGTAAATTCTGTTGAAGGTTAAGAGAACAAAACAATAGGGTGTCAGGCACTAGAGGTCACCCTCGTAGAATGTTGAATTGACCCATTTAATCAAATTTTACAATTTTGTTTGCAATATTTTAGTCTTGCTACTACCATGCGGTGATTTTCAGCTTAGGAATGCTAGTTGGTTATCTAGGGCATTAAAGGAGAGAGATGATATTTAGATTATAAATTACTTTCAAAACTCAGGGGGTCGAGATATTGTATTGACGTCAGGAGGGATTATTCAGTGCCAAGGGACTCCGTATAGATTATTTTTTTCAAAATCAAGGGATTAATGACGACAGTTTATTCTAACCCGTTGAATTGGAAAGGTTCATCCTAAGCAGCAGAATACACGGCTGAAGTTACTGTAAACGGCATAAATTTTACAAAGTCGTCACCAAATTGAATCAGTGAATATCCTCATTTGAAACGGACCTCCGACCACCCCTTTATGAAGCTAATTTGAGGAAGATAACATAATGCACGTTGCAGAGGTTGGCAGTGGAAGCTTCTGTAGTGTAAACTAATTATCTTTTTCCAAATTGAAAAAGTATCGTAAAATATAATAACGATAAATTTATGGTATTGTATTGTACAATTTATTTTGTAGATAATTAGAAATAATCAAAATTAACAAAAAAAACTAGCTAATTTTTCAGTTTTGTTAATTTGTGTTCGTTATTACGATATACAGTTCAATTGAATGGCACGTAATTAAAAGTTTGAATATGATTTCAAAAGTTTACATTTTGATGGTAATTTACTAAAAGTTTAGTACTGTATTCTTTAAGCAGTTTATATATCTCAGATGTTTTGTACACAGCTTACATACCTTCTTCAATACATATTTAAGGTAGCATATAACTGAATTTCAAACATTATTTTACAAAGCTATATATTGTTTTCAATAACGTTAATAATTCAATGGTAAGTTTTAAGTTTCAACAATATTCTTATACATTTATATATATTTTTCAACAGCCTTAATACAGTATTTATTCGATGGCATTGTAATTTAGTAAACTTCAAAAACAGATATTGCAACTGGTTCTCCAATAAACATTAAACTCAACCATTTTGGCTAGATGCTACATTTTTAAGATGTTGAAACTACCACATGATATTATTAGGCATAAGAATGTACAGTACATGTACAGTACTATATATTTGCCATCAGAGAGTTAAACATGATCTCACTTAAGGGATGTTTCACTTTTTGGGCAATTTTTGCATTTATTAATTTTTGTTCTAGTTTCCTCCCTAGACCTCCATCAAATTTAAAAAAACATCCATTAGATCTCCCTTCTAGATTAATTTGTACATTTTTCAGTAGAAAAATGTGCCGGCCGAAGGCCGGTTCTTCCAACATTACAGGCTCACTATCGTTCGCCAGGGAAAAAATCGACACCTAAATAGCAAGAAAAGTTATAAATATTGACGTAGAAATGGGGCGAAAGGTCTTAAAATCGACAAACTAATGGGGCAAACATCTTAACATTTGAAAACTAATGGGGCTAAATATGAGGGAGAAAGTGGTCCAGAAAAGCGGCCCATGTCCCCTTAACATGGTGACTGTAGAGAACACTTTTCTAAATGAACATAAACCGTTTTTATTGCCTAATGTAAACAACACTTAAGGGGGGAAGGGTTTAGTTATTGGTCTCTTAATTTATTTATTTCTTCTATTAATTTTCTCCCTAGACCTCCATCAAGCTTAAAACCTTTGAGATAAATGAGTAAATTTTTTAGTAGAAAAGTGTCCCAGCTGAAGGCTGGTTCCTCCTAAAGTACAGGCTCGCTATCGCTCGCCAGGAAAAATTTGACACCTCAATGACACGAAAGATCTTAAAATTGACAGAAATGGGGCGAAAGGTCTTAAAATTGCCAAACTAATGGGGCGAACATCATAAAATCTCAAAACTAATGGAGCTAAACATGAGAGAAAGGGGCCCTGAAAAAAATCTTAAGTGAGAATCTCCCCTTAACATTGACACTACAGTACTTTAAACCCTTCAAGCAGATGACGACGTATTGGTTTTATTATTTCAAATTTTGATTTACACAACTGCAAGTACAGGTTTATTTCCTTTAACCCATGAACCTGTGCAAATTAAAAGGTTAAGTTGAGGGAAGGTGGGGGGAGATGGGGTATAAAGAGGGGGGGAGCGATGGTAGGGGATGGGGTATAAAGGGGGGGGGGGGGAGGGACAGTGGGGGATGGGGTATAAAGAGGGGGGGAGCGATGGTGGGGGATGGGGTATAAAGGGGGGGGGAGGGACAGTGGGGAATGGGGTATAAAGGGGGGGGGACAGTGGGGGATGGGGTATAAAGGGGGGGGAGGGACAGTGGGGGATGGGGTATAAATGGGGGAGGAGAGGGAAGGTAGGGGATGGGGTATAAAGGGGGGAGGGGGGGAAGGTGGGGGATGAGGTATAAAGGGGGGAGGGGAGGGAAGGTGGGGGATAGGGTATAAAGGGGGGAGGGGAGGGGTGGAGGATGTGGTATTGAGATATATCACTACAGGTACTTTCTAAGTGTCACCCAATTTTGAGACATTTCCCAGCACCGGCACGGTATTTGAAGGGTTGTTTTGACACATGTTTAAATACTGTGCTTCCGGAAGGACCGTTGCAGTCCCTGGGTTAAGGGGAGACAGATCGTTTTTTGTTTGTTTTTTTGGTCTATTAATTCATATATCCCTTAGTTTTCTCGCTAGACAAACATCAAGCTTAGAAAAACACCCCCTAGACCCCCCTGCAAGATAAATTTGCACATTTTTCGGTAGAAAAATGTCCCGGCCTTCCTCTTAAAATTTAAGGCTCGCTATCGCTTGCCAGGAAATAATCGACACCTAAATGGTACGAAAGGTCTTAAAATTGAAAACCGAATTGGACGAAAGGTGTTAAAATCGCCGAACATCTTATAATCTAAAAAAAAATGGGGCTAAACATGAGGGAGAAGGAGGTCCAGAAAAACGGTCTGCCTTCCCTTAATTGTGCAATATATGATGCAGTCAATTACTTCCTGCGAGAAATATAATGGGTATTGTATGAGATATCCCATTTTTTTTTTAATGAACGGTCCTGATACTACGACAAGGTGGCAGTTGTCAGTCATTTCAGTAAGGTGATACCATTTTCATTATATTGCGGCAAATATTCGATGATTTTATTCAGCTTTGGAAGGACGTCTAGATATTCAAGAGGTAGAACAGATCTCAATCAACCCTTTGACTCCCACAGGTATAATATGGTCTAATGATAGCCTAAATAATGTGAAAGATGCTAATAAAAGGCATTATCATATTCAAGGGCCAATCAGAGCAGCCTGTCTTTAAATTGTGTTGTCCCTGTTTTGGTTTGTTTATTTTGCAAGTTTAATATAATTTACTAGAAAAGTATATAAGTTTAAAGAAAATTGTAATTAAAGTGACAACAATAATTTACTTTTGTTATAGGTATATTGGTAGTGATAAATTTCCAGTTAAGTCTCTGTAACAAAGGCACGCCCTAGCCCTGTCAATCAAGGGAGAGTATGGCGTTAAAAACTGCATCATAATCCTATCTAATATTAGGATACAAAGATGTAACACATAATCAAAGGTACTGTAAATCACTATTAATATACCTATTCCCAACGTGATTGTATTTACTTGTAATTACCGTTGATGTTTTACAGTGCTGGGATTCACTGTATGTAAGTTGATGAGTGTTTTACTTTGTTCTTACTACTAACAGATGAATGTACTCAGCATAGTAAGGAACTTGAGGCACAGACTAATGAAACGCTACTAATCAATAAAATGAATCAAGAGCTCAAGAATTCCCATAATTATATTAATATAAAAATTTCACATACTTTTAGGCTTGGGTAAATATTATTATCTCATTGAATGTTTTATGGTCAAAGGGTTTAAAGAGACCATCTCAAATAACATTTACAATTAGAATAAAGTTTTTCTCAATATATTTAACATCATTCCAATATACTGTATTAAGATTTGAAAGTACTTTTTTTTTTTTACTTAATTCTAGGTACTGCCAGGTAATTTGGTTGAGCTCAGGGAGAACCCTTATTAGTAATTTTTTAAGTAACTATCTAAAATAACCACCTTATTAAAATTACAAGATTTGTATTATATTCTAATTAATGTTAGACATTTGTACCGAATTTAGGAAAGACATTTTGTAATCAAAGCCCACTGGGCTACATAAAAATTAAAGTTATCCCAATTAAACATTCAAATTAAATTAGGATTTTTCCTATTGTATTTCAGCTAAAGTCAGACACATACAGTAGCCTTTGGAAGGGTTTCTTAATATCAAAGGCTTGGAAATCAAATCAACGTATGAGCATTTTGCTCTATAAAAGGCAAAACGGATATGGATAGTGTAATTGGCCTTCTTTAGAGTTAAGCGTTCTAATGTTATTTTGTTGTTGAAGTTATATTGTTTGTATGTTTCTTTGCTTTTGTGAGTGTGCCTCCTTCCCCGGTGAGTGTTAGAGAAATAATACAGGAGAGCTGGCAGTGTTATCAGGCCCTACACTTCAAGTCAACCTAACATTGTCATAAAAGCTTCAACTATGAGACATTTTGATCTAATGGTTTTCAGATAAGTATATCTAACCATAATTCGCTTTAGAAAGGAATGATTAGCCAATTAATTTTTCTAGCTGTAATTCCTCGAGGGAGACTAAGAGCCATATTTTCTAGCTTGCTCCTACAAAACAAATTCAGGTATCCTATAGGCTATATTACTACTACTGTATTAGTATTATTTATAGTACTATTACTAGTATTATTAATTAAAGACTCAATTACAGATACTTTTACATGATATTTGCAGAATAATCAAATAAATGCCAACAGGCTATAAACTATATAAATAATAAACGCTTTGAATTGAACAAATTTGTGAAATGACTAAAATTAAATTAAGCTTGAAAAAATGGCCCTTAGTAACTGTCTCTTACTTTTATGAATATGGGTAGGTTATTGCATCCTCCATAAAGCCACTTGGTTACAACACTCCTACACTGGCTAAAGGCAAGCTTAGGGCAGATTTACACTTGAGAGATTTTTTCTGGATCCCTTTCTCTCTCATGTTTAGCCTCATTGCTTTTGAGACTTTTAGACGTTGGCCCCATTATTTTGACGATTTTAAGACCTTTCTCCCCATTTATGTCAATTTTAAGACCTTTTGTGTCATTTAAGTGTCATTTTTTATTTTGGCGAGCGATAGCAAGCCTGTAATTTAACAGGAACCGGCCTTTGGCTGGGAGATTTTTCTACCGAAAAATTTACAAATTTATCTTGAAAGGGAGTGTAATTTTAAGCATGATGGAAGTCTAGCGAGGAAACTAAAAACCTCCCCTTAAACCATCAGCTTTTCCCACAACTTTTGATCCACAACTTATTCTGGCAACACTTTGAGGCTATATTGCACTGGTATCGACAACTACACTGAATTGATAAAAGTAAACTCAGAAAAGTAGACAGAATAAAGAACAGTAGACAAAATACAGCAACAGACAGGGTCGCCTGGAAAGCCGCCCTTTAGGATGTGAGACTAACCACACTCTCTATGTATGTATGAGTGTATAATGAATATAAACACCATTATGAGTAGGAGCACTTTAATGACAATGTTTCATATATAGCTTAACCTGATGAAAATATAAGCAAAACGTTGTCTATAAAGTACACTGCTCCTCCTCATATGGTGCCTATATTCAACTAGACTGAAGGTACAGGTCTCCCTTACTATCTGCTGCCCCGATTTACAATATTATGAGAGGTTTCTAGGTGTTTGTCTTTGGGTTTTGGCTGGTTCGAGAATGCATCCCCATTTACCCCATGAATTTTAGGGTTCGCTATACGATTTTGTGTTTGGGTTTTGGCTGGTCCGAGAATGCATCCCCATTTAACCCATGAATCTTAGGGTTCGCTATACGATTTTTCTGTTTAAGATCTGGTTTTCGGGAATGTAACCCAATCGTATATTGAGGGAGGCCTGTATATAATTATAAGTAATAACATTTTGATAAAAGTATATTACAGAAGCTGCCTGATGAGAGTTGTGGATAAAGTTGTGGGCAAAACACTGGTGTAAATCAGCCTTTATAAGTGACACCACTCACAATGAAGCTGCCAGTTGGCTTCATTATGAGTAGTACTGTAATTCCAATCTTAAGGGAGCCCACCTGTGCTTTTTTTCTCTTTCTCACCTTTTCTCTCTTTCTCTGGTTTGTATCCATTCCGCCCCATTCAGCCAACTGTTTTAAGACGTTTATCCCCATTCAGGTGTCGATTTCTTCCTGGCGAGCGTGAGCGAGCCAGCATTGTATGGAGAAATCCGGCTTTGCCGGAGAAATTTCTCTAACGGAAAATGTAAAAATTTAGCTTGCTATAAAACAAAAACATATATATATGCTGGCTCGCGTATTGACACCTGGATGGGGGTAAACGTCTTAAAACAGTAGGCTGAATGGGGCCGAATGGATACAAGCCAAAGAGAGAGGGAGAGAAAGAGAAAAAAAGCGAGGTGGGCTCCCTTAACCACAGTACACCGTAAGCCCTTTCAGTACCACATTTTCATTTATCCATGTATCCTGGCTAACACTAGACGATCTTCCTTAGCTTATAAATTACTTCAACAAATTAACCCTTTCTGTACCGGCGACGTCTATAATTCTAGTTACTATTAGACAATTATACTCAGTTTAATAAGGGCCTCCAGCAATTAACAGGTTTTGAACTATCACACTTAACCCTTTTAACTACCACAGATCCTTCTAAAACTGCACAAAATTGTCTAAATATAGCGAGAAGAAAATGAAAAAGACGTCATCGGCACAGGAGGGGATAAAGGCAGAAAATAATTAGATGAATCCTTTGCGTCTCGCAAGTCCTTCCTAATCCGATCAAAATCATCAGTTGATAGACAGAACAAGGGGAAGAAAAGTGCCATACTGAAAGGGTTATGAATCCACAATCATTCAAGAATCCAATACATACTATAGTCCATTCATTATAGCTAGGCCAGAAACCGTGACCCCTAACCTCGGTAACTCGAAAAGGACTGCAGTAATCAAGCTAATATTTCTACCAGTTGGGAAGGGTCAGATAGGGAATAGGTGCAGAAATTTACAGCCCATTTGCCCCAGCCCTTTTTTGAGATATGGAGGTTAAGGGTCTGTATTTATGGCCTACCTATAATGAATGGACTATAGTAGATGTAGACTGCATACAAGTTATCCGTCCTAAGCATTAAGGTCTATTTGAGCACTATCATAACAGACACATGTTTAGAAACAGTTAAGGGGGGTCACCTGCTTTTTTTATCTTTCTCTCCTTTTCTCTCTTTCTCTGGCTTGTATCCATTCGGCCCCATTCAGCCTACTGTTTTAAGACGTTTACCCCCATCCAGGTGTCAATATTTTCCTGGCGAGCGATAGCGAGCCAGCATATATATATTTTTGTTTTACAGGAAGCTAAATTTGTACATTTTTCGCTAGAAAAATGCCTCCGGCGAAGCCGGATATTCTTCATACAATGCTGGCTCGCTATCGCTCGCCAGGAAGAAATAGACACTTGGATGGGGATAAAAGTCTTAAAACAGTTGGCTGAATGGGGCCAAATGGATACAAGTCAGAGAAAGAGAGAAATGGAGAGAAAGATAAAAAAAGCAGGTGACCCCCCTTAACTATAAACAATCAATTTGAAGGTTAATCATTTGTGATCTTAGTGAATCTTAAGCATGTTAATTGCTAAGCTAGTCCTCGTTCCCACATCTTTCGTTGTCTGAAATCTGGAATGGTATGTAATGAGCCAAACACACGAGGTGATGTTTTGCCATAACATCTCCACACAGTTACGGTCTACAACACACATTGAACATTCATAACCAGTTACCGGTACTACAGTAGCTCGTAGGGTGACCTGAATGAGAGATAAAGTGTAGATGATGTGTGGCAGGTGGGTGTAGCATTGCAAGGTTGTGTTGGTGAGAAACGCACGCACAGTAGACCAAACTATGACATTAGGCCCGGATACTCAAAGGCGCTTGTAAAATTACGATGTGTTGAGAGATTTATAAATTACGATGAAACGGGCTATTAAATGTTTTCAATAATAACATTTTCCCATACCTACAATAATTAATCTGTCATAAGGTACTATGAAAAGTTATGTGATATGAGTATTGCTTGCACTACAATTATGATGTCAGTGGTAAAGATATGACGGTCACAGGAAGAAGCGTAACCATAAATGGTTTGAGTATCCGGGCCCTGGCATCTACTGAACACAGGCTAGGCACGGAAGTACTGAGAAAATGCCATGCGCTAAACTACTACGATATATCAAGGAAATGCAATATGGATATCATTTGAAGACACAGAGACGTATGTTCACAGACGCTAAGAACAAAAAAATTATAATGAAAAAGTAACATTCTGAACCCTCGCCGTTAAACACGTAAAGTTCCTCCCAGTTTATATAAATGCTCTCAATCTTAAGCGACCATGATGCAAACGGGTATTCAAAAATTATTAGTTCATCTCTTAATATAAAAATTGAGCTCACAATAACTAAAAATATCTATTATTGATTATAGTCTATATGGATTCGAACATTAAACGCATCTGTATATATGTTAATTGGTTAATCTCCACTACACTATATTGGTTAATTAGAATTCGAAGGAATGTTCCGGGTCACGACGACTTTACAGAATATACAGCTGTCTTTTGCTTCCTGTCGTGTGCGTAGAACCCAATGAACTCCACAACAACAATCTGGAAGGCACATCGCTCGCATCACACTATGTAAACAATTGAAGCCGCCACACAGGAATTAGAAATGGTATAAAGATGATGTAATATTGATTGTGTTTTGAGATTAAATTGTAATTACTACTGCAATATTCATCCACAAGTTTTATATGGTTTGTTTTTCTGTCACGTTCTCAAACGTGTCTAACCAATGTATAAATTAGTAGAGCAAACTTTCTGCTCTCTATAGAGTGGTTGCGATGGCTTCAACTCACAAGTAATGAACCCTCCAGTTGTTTATAGAGATCAATGGTTGAAGCCTAGCCTTACTTATCTTTACCTATACACACACGTAAGGCGGCGTCAGAAGGGCATGGGTTTGTTTTTTAGTGTTTAGTAGTTATAACCTCTTTTGGCTTAAACTCTTATTCTTGGATAACATCACATAAGAATTTGTAGCTTTAGAAACAAGCTGGTGATGATTATACATAAATTTGTAGTCGAAGGCAATACACGGTAAAACAGGGAGAAGACTATAATAAACACCAAAAAATTGACCATGTGATGCCACCTGCATAGTCACCAACAGAAGTTCTGTTACTCTCCACAACTATATTTGTCAGGTTTATGTGGCAATATATATCAGCATTATTTTGAGGAATAAACTTTTAACTAGAACCATGGTCATGTTACATAAATTAATGAATCATACAGTACTGTAGTACTAATCAAATGCGCACAAAAACAAGGGTATTTAGAAATGTAGTGAAAGAGGTAGAAGAAATCATGGTGGTGACTATACATATATAACCTATTACAGTACATAATATGTGTGTGTAACTCAACTTCACTCAATTTACAGGCACACACATACACAAAAATGCATAATCAAAGAATACAGTATGTATAACAACCACATTACACATACAGTACATGTATTCCCTGAAGGTGCAGTGTGTAAAGTATGCTAAAAGGCAAATCCTAAGTGAAGCAGTAGCACAATTCTCAAAAGATCTCGCATAATCATCAGCATACATACCACTAATTTATGTAAACTTCAGTGGTATAGGCACACGTCCTCCCAAATCTCTCCACAGGTTTACATAAGAATAATAAGCCATGCAAATTCTGTTGTAATGTATAGATATAAAAAAAGAACTGTTAGCAATTAACGAATGGCGGGGTTGTTAGTAGTGTTATAGTAAGCTGAAATAATATTGGGTTGTCGAAGTAAGAAGACTTAAAACTACATACATTAAGCTATAGTCGGAAAGTTTCACAAAGCTAAATACAACAGTGAAAACAGCCTCGATTGACTTTCATCTTGTAAATTAATAATAATAATAATAATAAACTGTCTTTATACCATTAACCATCCTAATATTCAGATTATCACAGCCACATTTTAGACAAGAGCAAAAAGCTAAGAGATGCTGTTGTGGTCAGTTCCATCCACAGATTTATAGACCAGAGAGCACACTGGTCCAATACCAGGATGCCAGCGGCCGCCATGATACAGTGCCCAAGCCAGATGCTTTCTTCTTCAATTGCACACCACATTAATACCGAAAATGAAAGGTGATTTATTTTGTTTGTCTTTTTTGTTTTTTTTACGTCACTATTCAGATTCCTTGTTGAGTAATATTCTCCATCAAATATTTCATAATGGGCGGAGATGGGGCTATGGGTAAAGTAAGATGGCAGAAAGTGAGGTGCGTTGCATCCACCTCCACTATGTTCTGGGTACAAGGGATGTACACTCTATAGTCTATAACAATGTGGTTCGATCCCAGCCTCACAGAGGGTGGGTCTAGGCAGCATCTGATGAGAAACCTACACATATGCAATTATCTTGTTCTGTGTGCTAAAACAATATTGAAGACACCTCCTGCACACTTTTCATTATATTGGCATGCCATTTCTCCTTACAATCAGTAATATAGCTTATATTTTTCATAACTCACATTAGCAAGAAAATATAATAGTAGATACAAATCATTTACAATAATAAGCATAAACTATTAATTTTATCAACAATACACATTCATCTATTCCTTAAAGTACTTAACATAACAGGTCACTGGGCATCATCTATTGATTCAATACAAATTATCAGACAAGATATCAATCAATTATTGCTTGATATCTTAAATGAGTTTTTCGTCCCACATCAGTGTTTTAATCTTTCAATTTAACCAACACATGTTAATGTTCACACAACATTAACTATTAATGAACAAACACATCGGCTGATATTTTGAATACTCTTTCCGACAATTTTTAAGCATAAGCCAACACTTTAAAACATAAAATTGCTTGAACATAATCAAGGTCTTTCATTTAATAGCAGTTAATGCTTTTAAAACTATATTAAAATCTCTTCCTTATGCTTAATGATTTACAAACCTCACAGATTCTTCAATCTGAACCAACGCTTATTATCTTTAACCTTTACATTTACCTCAGCTAACACATTTTGAACACCGATACTTAACGTTTTAAAGATATGGCAATGTATTTTATTTTTATTTTGAACGCTCATAAGATTTAGTGTGTATCATTTGGTGAGTCAGGACACATTATCTTGCCATCGTTGAGACAGCTATCATATACAGTAACATCAGTATCCCTTCATTATCATCAACACTGTTATTATTACTTCAACACTTACCACTAACACCAATGCATAATCCTATCATATCACATTAGACATCACTTATCTTCATCACAGTGTCTTTTCTAGCTTAATCGCTATAATCCTCACAAGAACAAAGTTATCATTACCATGTTAACACCAGTGTAAATCAATATTAATTTACATGATTGCATATGAATGTAAACTCAATGGGAAATCAACAAGATTCCTCTAATAAACAAAATATAAAATCTTAGCCCTTTCAATCCGATAAAGGTTTTAGCTAGAACTCTAACTACCACCACATAATAATATTCATCTTAGGAAAGATCTCCTTGTGTCAAATAGGTTAAAGAATATACCATGAAAACCTGATTACCATTTGGCGCTTTTTCCGATAATTATAGTCTAAGTATTTGTGAAGGGGTCGAGGTAAACCATTACTGCAGCCTGATCGCAAAAGTTTCTAGCTAGTGATGGATTATTGCTATCCCAAATGGCAAGAAAGCCAGTATATGAGTAAAAGAAGATATTGTGAAAGTGTGTGAATGTTCCATTCATTTTGTTTTCCAGTTTTGTTTTTTGCTTGCTCTTTATCTTTTCTTTTTTTGGCATTTTGTACTTCTGTTGTCCACATCGATACGGTGGCAAGCAACTTTTGGTATACAGTATATACTGTATATATATATATATATATATATATATACACTTTTTTCTATATACTATTATATTATCAATAGTGGTCTACCTTTATTAGATACAGTTACCGTTACTGTATCATTGAATATTTTAATTCCCTAAATGTTGCTAGAATAAAAACACTGATCAAACGCTGCCAGAAAAAAAGCTTAACCCTGTGCCCCATAATATGTTCTTTCCTCTCGCATAAGCATTAGGTTATTCATAGTGCAGTTGGGTGCAGTACATGATTAGATTGATATCCAGTATTCGATAAATGGCTATTAATCGTAGTCATGTGCTGTACTTATTAGTACTAATTTAACTGTCTTGATGGTTAGAGCGTGTAAGTTCTGCACGAGATATCCTGGGTTTGAATCCTGTGAGAATCACATGCTTTCATCAAATTCATTTGGGGGGTTATTGGTTTTAAGAACGATGTTAAAAATTATACCGGTACCACAAGATATTATTTGCTTTTACTATACATAAGACAGTCGCTTAAGGATTTCTTCAGGTTGTTTTTTGTTTTTTTTTGAAAAACTGAACCTCATTCAGCATCACCTAAAGGCTTTCTTCTGGGAAGTTTTTGAAAAATAAACCTCACTCAGCATCACCAGTCTAAAATTGGTAACAGTGCTTACGGCATGGTCTTCCATACAGTAGGTGATAATCATGCATCGAGTATTCGCCATTTAAAATTCCTTATATCGGATAATATTAAACATACAGTACAGTATATTAATTTAAAATTTCAATGTCTTCTGGTTATGTGCAGCTAATAATAACACAGATTTTGTTTTGTAATTTAGGCAACTTTATGAAATTACTGAAAGGTCAACTAAGAAAATATGTGAATTATTTGTATTTTCTATTTTGTATTTTGGAAAATTTTATTACCTTTTGCGGTATAATGGTGCAATATAAATGACAATACATATACTGTATTAGTATTATTTGTATTAAAAAAATATAGAGCGGGCCACACAGTTTGGGCGGTATAACTCGTTGATGTAATATGGAGCCTGCCTTTAAGGGGACAGTGCTTATTTTTTTAGTACTATTTATTTATATGTTCATTTATTTTTTAGTTTCCTCCCTAGACCTCCATCAAACTTAAAAACAAATCCATTAGTTCCCCCTTCGAGATTAATTTGTAAATTTTTCAGTAGAAAAATCTCACGGCCGAAGGCCGGTTCCTCCACAATTACAGGCTTGCTATCGCTCGCCAGGAAAAAATTGACACCTAAAGGGCACGAAAGGTCTTAATATTGACAAAGAAATGGGTCGAAAGGTCTTAAAATCGACAAACTAATGGGGCAAACGTCTTAAAATCTCAAAACTAATGGAGATAGCCATGAGGAAGAAAGGGGACCAGAAAAAACAGCCCATCTCCCCTTAAGCAGTGCTACCAATTTTCACCTAGTGATAATGAATGTAGTAGTAGTATGGTGGTACTGTATATACAGTATATCAATTAGTCATTAGCCACTTCAATTAGATGATAAATTTTCATATTTCCTTCTTCCTACCATCAGACTATTTTTTTTTTATGCAGCTTAGTCAAGATTTCTAGGGATGAAAGGGACTTAATCCATTGGCATTGAGAGGTCCTTGCAACAACTGAATATCATCTGGAGGTAGTTGACTACAATGCATAGAGTCTGCATTTCTAACGTCATCCGTCACGCAGATACCTTATAGTACATTTTCCTTAACGGATATCAAGGGCAAGAGTAAAGAAAACTTAACTAAGTCTATTCCAATACAGTACGTCAAATTGGCAAATCTTAACCAATTTATTCATACCAATTCAGAGTAATGGTGCTTTATGAGAAATGTAAACCTACAGCTCA
This sequence comes from Paralithodes platypus, assembly GCA_032716605.1. Classification (NCBI taxonomy): domain Eukaryota; kingdom Metazoa; phylum Arthropoda; class Malacostraca; order Decapoda; family Lithodidae; genus Paralithodes; species Paralithodes platypus. The sequence continues at coordinate 70,190,206 of CM064492.1, read as the reverse complement.
TAACAAAACTTTCGTTACCATCAAATCAATGGTTGCAACCTATTACTGATGATGTGAATGCATAGTCTATTTCTAGGAGCAACACAGATGATAAATAAAAAGAAATGCATAAAAATAATAAAATGCACACAAATAAAAACTTTCAATAATGTTCTTCAGCGAATATGGTGCTAAGCTTAGAAGAATCATATATGATAAGCCTACAGTACTGATAATTCTCAGTAAAACATAATATATAGTGTATAATAATCAGCAGGTAGTAAGGCTTCTTTTCAGTTATCTAAGATCAAACTGAGGCTACAACCAGCCGATTTTTACCAACTGGTTGCTAATATTTCAACCTCTTCTGTACCGGTGATGTACTTTTCATTACATTCTGGAAACTATTAAACAATTTTGCTTAGCTTAGGAAGGATGTCTACCCATTAAAAGGATACATACTATCTCAATTAATCCTTTTAGCTACCATATATCATTCCTAAGCTTCAGAAAACTTGTCAAAATGTATCTGAAATCAAATAGTAAAGACATAGCCAGTACAGAAGGGGTTAATGTGAACTCCAACTTGTGTGTTGTGCACGGCTGGCTCGTTGTCTCACTCTCCATCCACCAACTTAGTGTGACAAACACTTCATTATGACCAGGGAACACGTCACCATACCAAGGCAACACTAATATTTACCAATAGATTTAACCCCTTCTGCACCGATAATGTCTTTTTAACTATATTCTGGCTACTATAAGACCATTTTATTCAGTTTAAAAAGGGCCTCCAGGAACTAACAGGCTTCAGATGATCTCACTTAACCCTTTTTACTGCCATAGATCCTGCTTAACCCTTTCACGCACAGGACGCAATTTGAGCCTATTCTGGTATACTTAAAAGCCTTTGTGACCATCAGGGGTGTTTAGAAACCATTAGTTTAGTTACTTCAACCTCTGCAGTTGTCTTTGAGTTAGCTGTGGGCAGAAATCTAATTTTGGAGAGGTAATTATAAGACTGAGATAACTCTATTTATGAATGCTAATCGGCAACCCCCGCGTCCACAGGATAGCGAGAGGGTTAAGTTGCACAAAATCGTCTAAGTATAGCAACAATTAAATTAAAACAATATCGCAGGTACAGAAGGGGTTAATAACTGGTACTGTCTGCTGGTAAACAGGGTTCTCTTACTATTGCTCACTTCTCTGACATGAGTACATTGTTTCATATTTTCAGTATAAATCAAACACATGCAAATTATGCCATTCTTTGCCAAGGATACAATACAAGCAGATTTGCTTTTCTTTTGCCAAGACTCAACAGGTAGGCTACAAGCAAATTCAGCAAATGGTAGGCTATGTAGCAAATTCAGATGCTGGTCTTTGTCAGACACTATGGTTATTGTTAACAATATTATTTAGTGGTGTTGCACGCATTCAAGTTGACTGAAATAATGCAAATGATGATAGAACTTTGACAACATGATCATGTTGTGGTGTGGCGTTGCACGTATTCAAGGTGAGTAAAGAAAATTAATGCTATAACTTATCCTCTGGTCTGACTGACATAAGGTGACAATATAATGGTCTTTCCGGCTTCTTCTCCTTCTTCGTTTTGGACACTTCTGCTACTGAACACATGCTGGTAGGTCTCGCACTACATACACAGCAACTGCAAGGTTTTCCGCATAATAGAAATATATATAGATATATTTATATATATATGTACTTGGTACTGCTTATCAATTTCCATGCGACTTAAATTAATATTAAATTTTCCATATATAATTTTTTACAGCGTCTGCATCTACTTTTGTACATGTACAAAACTTAATAGAAAAATATAATTAGCACCAATAGTACGATATTTCATTCATATAATTATAAGCCTAATCTTAAAGCCTAACGTTAGCTAAATTTTATCTTAAAGTATGGCCAAGCTTGTCTTGCAGCCAAGCAAAGCTGAAAGCACAACTTGCAACCTGGCTCAGCCCTTATCTTATAGGCAAGCGTTTTTTCTTACTGCCTAGTTAGTCTTTACTGAAAGCCTAACACAGCCCTTATCACTTGAACTATATCACAAACTCTGTTCCTTATCACGGTCAAGTCTACCTTAACACAGCCACGTTTCACCATTTTACACTCTTTGGTACAGTCTTGGAGGGTGATGAAATCATTTAGTGCACACTTAAGACCATTCCAGTTAATAAACTTATACTGTATAATGTAAAGGGTGGTGCACAAGGTACTTCTTAACATAATTTAAGCCTACGACCCTATGTGGATATTCATGATTACTGTATGGTATTAACTTAAGATATATAACAGCCTTCAATGTTGTCAGTTTTTGAAATACTGGAATGTGAATGATTTTTTTAATGTTCATGACTAATGTGAACATGCACCACCCCGACTGTTTAATCCTATCCTTATATCTGGAAAAACCTTAAGGTACCATTGGTCCAAGGGGAAGTTTTACCAATTATAATACCAATAATATCACAAATGGGATCACACACAGTTGGTTTCATTGGCTGCTGGTAAGAGCAAGGCAGCACAAGGCAGCCTTGTTAAACCACAGCCCTCCTCCTCACTTCACCTATTTTGATTGAATTAAATGCAGGTCCTTCATACCTTTCAACCAGTGTCTTGTCAAGTAGATTAAATTATGATCTAAGCAACGGGAATAACAGAATTTTAGTAATATTATTTGATTCTCGTGATTTTCGTGTGAGTGACGTCATCATCCCGGGTGACGTCATCTTGCAGGTACAGTTGCTCTCGGAACACCAGGTTGGGTTTGTGTGTTTACAGTTTGGCCGACACTCACCTCTGTCGGCACAAATACACATATACCAAGCCAATAACACAGTGCCTCCAAACAATTGGGTGCTTAAAGGGGGTATCACACCAGAGAGCTTTTATCCTTAATCTTCCATGGTCAACATCTTTCCGACAATATTTCTGGGACTTTTTGCACTGGTATCGAAAACCAGGCTGCAGATAGATTAATTTAGGTGACAGAATTATTGAAAAAGTTTACCTCATAAGCTGCCAGACCACTGTTGACGATAAAAGTAGAAGGAAAAAGGCGGTGGTGTGATACCAACTTAAGTTGCTGCACATAAACAACAGGCCCATGATGACTCTTATAAAGACTACAGCCACATAAATGAACTTGAGCTTGTGGACACACCACCTCCGCCTTTCATGGCCCCCGCCCTGTCTTAGAAAAAGCGATGGATACAAATTTAAGCATTAGTATTTATACAGAACTTAATAATGTTTTTTTCACAATAATGATTTGGTAGTACTGTATCTATGCAAAATTTTATAGTTAAAGCCTTTTGCACTATATTTAGCCGAATTAAATGAAAACTCAGTTTATTTGGAATACTGTATATGGGATCTAGGTTGGCCTAAAAGGAAACCCACTGACACAATTTGCTTTGCTTGTTTTTTGCACAATTCAATATAATGAAAAATTAACTGCATGTATATGCAGTATTAGTATTTTGATGTGTCGCATGACATGCTTGAGCCATATAAAATAGCTATATGAAAATACCATTAGTACAAAGGACAAATAAGTATCATGACCTTATGTTCAGTGAACATGAAAAAGTTTTATGTAAAATCGATATCATTGCTGAAATTACTATATAATCTAAAATATTTGTTTTGAGACATTCTGTTCGAGCTACTGTAATATCAACATAACTTTAACACAAACTGTTTACAGTATTAACAAATATATACTGTATTTTTTAATAATATACTTATCTTGTCAGTGCCAGTGGGTCAATAAATGTTTAGGATCAATCATGACATTTGGGGCGCCTTAGGAATGTTATGCCAAAAATTACAGTTGACATGATAGAGTGGGATGTAGTTTGATGTATGGTGACGCTAATAAGTCATGTCTCGGCTGTCATGACGTATGGTTCGCTCTATGCTCTATTAATGTCTGTCAGATGTTAAATAGGGTGGGTAAGTGTAGGAACATTGTTATATATTCAACTTGGAATGAATATTGCAGATACCAAATATTGATCAAAATATACTTGATGCTGAGACATCACTTATTTGGCCGACTGTATGTTGCATGTGTGGATATTGTGAAGCAGTATTAAATGCTTAAGGAAAATTACTGAGAGTAATGATCCTCAAATGAACTGATGTGCCATTAAAGTGTTTTTTGAGAAGTATTAATGTGATTGTGAAAATATGTATTCAGTCCTTGGAAAGGCAATCCAATTTCCCGGTGTCTTTGTGATGCTAGGTGAAGTTATGTGAATACTGTCTATGTATTGTATAAGAAAATGTAGTGCTTTTACCACTTCAGTATGCTTGACTCGATGTTTTCTGATTTTCTGGCTATCATTAGACAATTTTATTTAGCTTAGGAAGGACGTCTAATTATCAACAATGTATAGTATATCTCTATAACTATAGCATAACTATATATAGTACATACAGTAGTATAGTATATCTATATATCTATAGTATAACTCCTTGACTATCATATATCTTTCCTAAACAGAGCAAATTTGTTTAATAACAGCCAGAATAAAATTAAACATACAGTAATGTCACCCATACTGGAATACTTTGAAATGACCGAGGATGGTTGTCTGTGTCTTAAGTAGACTGTGTGTGGAGAAAGTTGGGGTTTCTGTCAATTATTGTTTGAGAAAGTGTGAGAAAAATGCAAAATTTAAAGTAGATTTTAGGTGGAGTGTGTGGTTGTGGTAGTGTGAGGTGGGGTGTATGAGGTGAGGTGTGTGACGTTCAGTGTGCGAAGTGGAGTAAGAAGTAAGGTGTGAGATGAAATGTGTGGTTGTGGCAGTGTGAGGTGGGGTGTATGGTAGAATGAGGTGGAGTGTGTGATGGGGTGTGTGGTAGCATGAGGTGGAGTGTGTGATGGGATGTGTAGTAGTATGAGGTGGTGTGTATGGTAGTATGAGGTGGAGTGTGTGGTTGTGGTACTGTGAGGTGGGGTGTGTGGTAGTGTGAGGTGGCGTGTGTGATGGGATGTGTGGTAGTATGAGGTGGAGTGTGGTAATGTGAGGTGGCATGTATGGTAGTGTGAGGTAAAGTGTATGGTAGTGTAAGGTAAAGTGTGTGGTAGTGTAAGGTAAAGTGTATGGTACTGTAAGGTAAACTGTGTGGTAGTGTGAGGGGAAGTGTATGGTAGTGTGAGGTAAAGTGTGTGCTAGTGTGAGGTAAAGTGTATGGTAATGTGAGGTAAAGTGTATGGTAGTGTGAGGTAAAGTGTATGGTAGTGTGAGGTAAAGTGTGTGGTAGTGTGAGGTAAAGTATATGGTAGTATGAGGTAAAGTGTATGGGAGTGTGAGGTAAAGTGTGTGGTAGTGTAAGGTAAAGTGTGTGGTAGTGTGAGGTAAAGTGTATGGTAGTGTAAGGTAAAGTGTGTGGTAGTGTAAGGTAAAGTGTGTGGTAGTGTAAGGTAAAGTGTATGGTAGTGTAAGGTAAAGTGTATGGTAGTGTGAGGTAAAGTGTGTGGTAGTGTAAGGTAAAGTGTGTGGTAGTGTGAGGTAAAGTGTATGGTAGTGTAAGGTAAAGTGTATGGCAGTGTGAGGTAAAGTGTGGTAGTGTAAGGTAAAGTGTATGGTAGTGTAAGGTAAAGTGTGTGGTAGTGTGAGGTAAGTGTGTGGTAGTGTGTGAGGTAAAGTGTATGGTAGTGTGAGGTAAAGTGTATGGTAGTGTAAGGTAAAGTGTATGGTAGTGTGAGGTAAAGTGTGGCAGTGTGAGGTAAAGTGTGTGGTAGTGTGAGGTAAAGTGTGTGGTAGTGTAAGGTAAAGTGTATGGTAGTGTGAGGTAAAGTGTATGGTAGTGTAAGGTAAAGTGTATGGTAGTGTGAGGTAAAGTGTATGGCAGTGTGAGGTAAAGTGTGGTAGTGTAAGGTAAAGTGTATGGTAGTGTAAGGTAAAGTGTGTGGTAGTGTAAGGTAAAGTGTATGGCAGTGTGAGGTAAAGTGTGGTAGTGTAAGGTAAAGTGTATGGTAGTGTAAGGTAAAGTGTGTGGTAGTGTAAGGTAAAGTGTGTGGTAGTGTAAGGTAAAGTGTATGGTGGTGTAAGGTAAAGTGTATGGTAGTGTGAGGTAAAGTGTGTGGTAGTGTAAGGTAAAGTGTGTGGTAGTGTGAGGTAAAGTGTATGGTAGTGTAAGGTAAAGTGTATGGCAGTGTGAGGTAAAGTGTGGTAGTGTAAGGTAAAGTGTATGGTAGTGTAAGGTAAAGTGTGTGGTAGTGTGAGGTAAAGTGTGTGGTAGTGTGTGAGGTAAAGTGTGGCAGTGTGAGGTAAAGTGTGTGGTAGTGTGAGGTAAAGTGTGTGGTAGTGTAAGGTAAAGTGTATGGTAGTGTGAGGTAAAGTGTATGGTAGTGTAAGGTAAAGTGTATGGTAGTGTGAGGTAAAGTGTATGGCAGTGTGAGGTAAAGTGTGGTAGTGTATGGTAGTGTAAGGTAAAGTGTGTGGTAGTGTAAGGTAAAGTGTGTGGTAGTGTGTGAGGTAAAGTGTATGGTAGTGTGAGGTAAAGTGTATGGTAGTGTGAGGTGTAGCATGATTCTGTGGTAGTGCAGGGAGAAGTGTGTGGTTGTATGAATTCAGAATGTGTGGAAGTGATTATGTATGAGTAAGAGTATAATTGTGGAGGGTGTTTTAGTGTGAAGTGAAGTGCGAGATGTTGGAAGTGTGAGGTAAGAGTGTGTTGAAGTAGTAGTGTGAAGAATAGCATGAGGCAGAGAGTGTGGCAGTGTAGCAGTGTAGATTAAGTGTGAGTTGGAGAATACAGTGATGACTTTTATTGGAATTGTCTGGAAGTATGAAGTGAAATGTGTGGTGGAAAGCTTAGTGTGGAATAAAGTGTGTGGTAATGTCAGTAAGTGTTGGCCGATGGGAGCATGGCGAATTATGTGCTAACATACTTGGTATGAGTGATAGTGTGTGTTCGGGATGGGAGAACTAGATATTAATTTTATAAGGAAGAAGGGGAGATAATAGATGTGTATTCTACAGTAGTGTCACTCTATGCAGTATTAGCACCAATATCCTGTGTATATATATATACTGTATATATATACAGTATATATATCGAGGGTGTTCTTGTGCGTAGGGGTAATTTACTGGTTGGTTCTAAAATTGATTGTGGCACTGATAAAAATTGAACAATGAATTGAGAAGTGAAGTGCTGGTAGGTTATGTTTAATTATTCAAAAAGTGTGAAGTAAAGCATGGTATTTAATATGCTTGTTGTTCATCAGAGACGATATTATGTTGTGTTTATTTATGTTTGTGTGTGTCAGCGAGGGCAGGGGGGCGGGGGCAACAGCTGGGATCACTTATGATAGTTGGCAATGTGTGTCTCGAGGGAATACGTGTTTTTGAGCACGCGAGCACAGTAGGGGCACTGGGCACGGTCCATCTGCGTGTGCTGGGTCCTGATGTGCCGCTTGAGGTGGTTGTACGTGATGCGCTTGTGGCACACAGGACACAAGCGGTAGCTCAGCCCACTCTCAGCGTTGGGCTTCTGATCTAGCGAGGTGGAGGAGGTGGATGGAGGCGGAGTGGTGGAGCGTAGGGTGGTGAGCAGGGACGGCAGGAGGAGGAAGCCGCCACCAAGAGCACCCTCAGCGGAGGCGACGGCGCCTGCTGGCTGTGGGACGCCCGCTCGCAGGCTCCACCCCGACGCCGCACCGGCCCTGCCGCCCCCTGCAACACACAACACCCAGCATTACCTCCTGCCCACCTCCACCACCACCTTCACCAAGCCTCCACCACCAGTTTGTTGCCTGCCTGCATCACCACAGCGACAACATTCTTCCATCTCATGTACCTTCATTCTTCACAACCATGCTTTCCCTTCCTTGCCTACCCTAGCCACGCTAACTTGTCCTACCAATGTACGTACCCTACCCTACCACTATCCTTATTTGTCATGGCACTATTATCTTTGGTTAATAATGGTGGAGTGGGTGCAAGATAAGCCGGGTCAACATTACCTGAATACCGAAGTGATGGGTCGTCATGTGACTTGGGTTGTAGCTCATATAGCAGAGATCTTATACGAAGAAAAAGCCTACATTACACTTAGTATGCCAATTAGCAACATAATTGTCCACAAATTTGATGACCTTTTAATTTAGGGAATTTAACATTGAAGATCAAGTTCAAAGCTATTTTTTCTACACCAGGTAATCTAACGAAACAGAAAACAAAATATTGATAATTTAATATTCTGAATATCTGAATACAAATAATTATGCAATCACAATATTGTTACGTACTCAGGTACAGTTAAAGACAGATTTAGTAAACACAAATGCTGGGGAGGGCTGAGTTTATTTGGCCACCAAGGATAATTTCATAGTACAGTATAATGCTGAATGAGCTACTTTATGAACTTCTAACAACATAAAGGCAAATGGCTAACTCATTCACTCACACCCAAACGGTTAAGAAATATGCGAAAGCCTCTTATTCAGTCCCATTTTCATAGCAATTATATGTTTCATGTCTACAACTGTACGTAAACAATGCATCATGCCCCTACATCATCAACAGCATTACCACATTTCTATAAACGATAGAAAAATATAATATAATGAACATTATAATTGCATGTGTGAAAGAAATATATAACATAACATATGGAAATATATAATTATTTCACAAATAAAACCCTAATAAATCACCATCAAAACTTCTATTTTATAATACAATATTCACCTAAACAGTAACCATACAAATAATGGAAAATACTACCTATTTGTCATAGAATGTTTTTATGAAATGGATTATTTCAGTTATTTAGGAGTGCAAACATGTAGGCTACAGTCAACTTGTTTAATCCGCAGACTCTCAGAATTATATTCAGGCTTATTAGAAGCTTTAAAATTAAAGTATAAAACATATTTGCATTATAGAAAATGGACAAAAGATCGGAATCCATGACTTGTTGTCCGGATGGACAACAAGTCATGGATTCTCTTGTATCGCTTGTTGTCCGGATGGACAACAAGCGATACTGTTTTCTTCAGAAATCTGAAAAAATATAATTGCATGACTACAATTTATGAGACTGCAGATTAAACGAGTTGCCTGTACAATATAAAATTAACAAAAAAAGTAATCTAGACATTTTACACTAATTTACACACAACCACACACTCTCAAAAACAAAAAGATAAATTAAAAGTTTAAAACAATAAATTTCTCAAGCAAACAGCCTTACACACAAAATAAATGGACTAGGAATGCATACCATTTGATAGTACTGTAGTAATGTTGTGTTCAATATAGTCTACTGTTTTCAGACGATAGTAAATTCCCATGTCCCCATTTTGATTATTCGGTTATTACGAAGATTTTGTCGAGAAATAAGTTGTTAATTATAAAAATAACTATAAGTACAGAAAAATCAGCTGTTAACACCTTACGAGCGGCCTAGGCGGTAATTTATATGTACCGCCCAGCGGGGTGTTTTTACCCTAAATAGGGTTGTTTACGTGATCATTTTCATGCCTAAATAAGACCCAGAGCGTAAAACAAGTATCTATCCCTGAAAGGGCATAAACAGAGCTTTCCAATGACACCCCAACCATCCTTGTATGACCGCTAGTTTTCTTGCAACGATCGCGCAACACGAGTGCAAAAACCATGTAATTAGGTAGTTTTCCTACATAATTCCCTGTGTAGCGAGTGCGTGAGGGTGGGGGAGGGTGGGATTCATGTCAGTAGGTCTTCCGCGGTGGTCTGGAGCAGTCATACGCTTGCTACTCTCCTCCCACCACTTATCTCTCTCTCTCAGCAACATTACGTGGTGAAAATGGCACACGATATAAGTTGTGAACCGCCACTTAGTCCATATTTATTTCACACGACATAAGTTGCGCGCCGCCAAAGAAGGGTTAAGGGTTTAAAATTTTCCCCAGGTTAAAAAATTAAACGATAGGCAGCTTATACCCTTATTGTTATTTACCAACCATAATAATAATAATAATAATAATAATAATAATAATAATAACAAAAAAAATAAACTACCGTCATATTCAACATCTTAACTATACTGTGTTACTCCACCATCAACATTTCCTTAATACTATATCTTCCAACACCATGCCCATTAGTATCCTCAGCTCTGACTTTGCTAAACACACACACACACACACAAACACATAAATGTCATGTAGTGGAAATGGGAGTAAGTAAAAGAAGGCCTCATATGGAATATAAGTTAGGAGAACATACTACTGTATTAACCCATCAGAGAAAGAAAAGGACTTAGGGTTAACTGCTAGGGGTGATCTTTCACCTGAGAATCATATTAATAAGATAGTGGGAAAAGCATATGGACTGTTAGACAGAATAAAAATAGTTTTTAACTATATAAACGAAGAGATACTGGAGAAAGTAATAAAAACATTTGTGAGACCAAGACTGGAGTATGCGGCAGTGGTGTGGGTACATCTAAAAAAGCATGTAAATAAGCTGGAAAAGGTTCAGACAGCTGCAACTAGGATGATACCAGAACTGAGAGAATTACCATATGAGGAGAGATTAAAGAAATTAGATTTACCATCTCTAAGGGATAGGAGGGAGAGAGGTGATATGATTATGATGTACTAATGTGTGAGAGGACTCGAGAAGGTGGACAAGAAGGATTATATTGTGAAGGATAATGGTAGAACTAGAGGACATAGATATAAGCTAATGAAAGGAAGATGTAAAGGAGATGTGAGAAAATATAGTTTCCCTTACAGAAGTACAGTATAAGTAAATGGAATCAGTTAGAAGATGAAGTGGTGTGTGCAAAAAATATTCATATTTTTAAGGCAAAGTTAGATAATTGTAACTCAGGAAGCGGGACAATACGAGCCTAAAAACCTCAACTCCTGTATACTACAATTAGGTAAAATACAATTAGGTAAATACATATACTGTACCGTATATTATACAGTATATATACAGTATATATATATATATATACATACAGTATAGGTAATTTAGATGTTTTGGAAAGATGCCTGGGTGCTTGTTAAGTGTAGTGAAATATATAGTAAGAGGTGTTTGTGAGTTACCTGGATTACTCTCTGTGTAGGTGAGGCACAAATAGCAACAGTGGGAGAAGCCAGATAAATGAAACAGGAGTTCTAGCAACTTCTTATCATATGACTATGTGGCCTCCCCTGGGTATTGCCCTGCTCGATTGGTCCCTACAATGTGGTGGGAGAGTTCCTACAATCTATTGAAAATAATTCAATAAATAATTAAGAACATACAGTCGATGAAAAGAAAGCCATATTTATTTATTATTATTATTATTTGTGAAGCCACAGAGTGTGAGGTGAAGTTGAACGGTCAGGCTATGGAGATTGTCAGCTCATTTAAGTATCTGGGCAGTGTGTTGAGTAAAGATGGGACTATGGATGAAGAAGTGCGGGAGAGGGTGCAACAGGGGAAGAGGGTTGTAGGAATGCTGAAAGCAGTAACAAGAAATAGGGTGGTCAGTATGGAAGTGAAGAAGTCCTTGCATGACAGTGTGGTAATCCCGACACTGACTTACGGAAGCGAAGCATGGATGTTTGAGAAGAGACTCAGACCAAGAGTGAGAGGGGTGGAAATGAGTTACTTGAGAAGTGCGTCGGAGTTACATGGAGGGATAGACAGACGAATGAGGAAGTAAGAAGGAGGTGTGGTGTGGAGGTAGATGTGCTGGAAAGTGTGAAAAGGAACACCTTGAGATGGTTCGGCCATATGGAACGTATGAGAAGCGAGAGAATGACTTAAGGTGTACGAGAGTGAGGTGGAAGGCCGAAGGACAGAGAGGGAGGTAGACCGAAAGAGAGGTGGAAGGATGGAGTGAGGAAGTATATGGATGAAGGCTGTGCTGGTTGGGAGGAGGGGCATCGACTGATTGGGGACAGAGGTGCATGAGGGCGGTTCGTTTGTGGCCACCCCTTCGGGGATCACGGTGTCAGGCAATAGATAGATTTGTTTTTCATTTATCTATACACACACAGATGTATTTCAGCGCAACATGAAGTGAGACCATGACTGCTTACCTTTTTGTCTTAGTATCATCTTTTTTTGCTGTGATTTCTCATTTACCGACAACATTACACAATTTCCAACAAGTTATAAAGCCTACCCATATACTAACTGTATTACAGTAGCACAATGTAAATACAGTAGATAGTGTTATTACTATTTGTAAGCCCACAAATATGCGTAAAGTTAGCTTCTTGATTCTTGGTGGCTTTTAAGATAGCTGATACGAGCAAATGTTAGATCATAATATAGGTATAGCATGTAATATTCGGGTGCATTTGTACAAACTTAAAAAAAAATCTACATACCCATAAATAAATAAATAAGTAAAATATAAATATACAGTATACTGTATATATATTGTATATGTATAAAGAGATGGAGATGTATATGTGATGGAGATGAGCTGCTTGAGGAGTATGTGTGGAGTTACTCGTAGAGACAGATTGAGGAATGAAGAGATACGTAGGAGAGTGGGGCAGCAGGAACATTTGTCAGCCAGAGTGGACAGAAGGGTGCTGAGCTGGTATGGTCATGTTGAACGAATGGGAGATGAAAGGCTTACAAAGAGAATATGTGAGTCAGGTACAAGGGGAGATAGAAGGGCAGGAAGACCCCCATTGAGATGGAGAGACTGTGTAAGAAAGGCTTTGGATGATAGAGGAATGACTATAGATCAGGCAGGGGAAGTGGTGGTGGACAGGAGTGAATGGAGAATGCTTGTGAATAGTTGAGTGAACACGTGGTCATTTGGAGTAAGGGGTCGGGCGCAAGTTGGACTAGATAATAGTCCATCAGGCGCCTGGCCCGGGGAGACGATTAATATGAAGGGTGTGCCTGGAAGTGTGGTGGGAGGGCTTGTGGCTTTGGCTCCGCTGCATGTCTGCCTGCCGAGATCGGAACCTCTCCGGGTGGTCAGGGGCCGGGGGAGTGCTGGAGCGACCTTGGTAACCCTGGTCTCTGGGGCTTCTCCTGGGTGACCTGGATGTGTGAGAGTTTGTGTTTTTTATCTGTGTTTATTTTTTGTTTTATGTTGTTTTTGTGTTTTCCCTGTTCTTGCTCTGTCTTGAGTCGGCTACCCCCAAAATGGGGATTGGACCTGAGCATAGAGAGAGAGAGAGAGAGAGAGAGAGAGAGAGAGAGAGAGAGAGAGGAGGAGAGAGAAAGAGAGAGGAGAGAGGGAGAGAGAGAAGAGAGAGAGAGAGGAGAGAAAGGAGTTGAGAGAAGAGAGAGAAGAGGAGAGAGAGAGAGAGAGAGGAGAGGAGAGAGAGAGAGAGAGAGAGAGAGAGAGAGAGAGAGAGGAGAGAGAGAGAGAGAGAGAGAGAGAGAGAGAGAGAGAGAGAGAGAGAGAGAGAGAGAGAGAGAGAGAGAGAGAGAGAGAGAGAGAGAGAGAGAAGAGAGAGAGAGAGAGAGAGAGAGAGAGAGAGAGAGAGAGAGAGAGAGAGAGAGAGAGAGAGAGAGAGAGAGAGAGAGAGAGAGAGAGAGAGAGAGAGAGAGAGAGAGAGAGAGAGAGAGAGAGAGAGAGGAGAGAGAGAATGTAATAAATATTGAATAAATAACAAATAGTACAATAGACTTAAAATATAGAAGTATTATTGACATTAACATAGGCATTACCACTCTTGCTAAAACAGCTTCCCAGATGTAAGGTGTACTCAACCATCTGCGTAGGTTCTTCACCCTTGCATATCTTCTTGGTCTATATAGGGGCAAAGTACGCCCATGTATCGAGGATCATGATTTTTGTTGTTGCTTGATTTTCTTGGTAAAACTACTATACAGTAGGTAAATAACAGGTTCGATAAAACACTCTTTGTAAAACTACCTCTTTATTTATATGCAGAAAAGCAACATGTACTCCCCCTCCAGGCTTCCAAAACATACACAACACACATCGAGCCGCAGTGTGTTAGAATTCCGTCTTTGTTTTGTAGTGGGAAGATTAGCCTCGACACTGTAACGGCAGTGTCGCACGAGCGATTTTTCCGTCAATTTTTACAGGTAATTGTACTGTAGTCTGGCAGCTTCAAAATTTTAAGTTCTATAATAATTAAACTAACTATCTATCTATCTATCTATCTAGCTATCTATCTAACATAATCTACCTTCGATCTAGTTTCCGATTCCAATGCGAAAGAGCTTCAAAATAGTACAAGATAAAACTTGCTCATCAAAAATTGCCGGAAAATGCGTTCGTGTGACAGCGCTATTAAGCCAATGTTACACGAGCACTTTTTCCGGCAATTTTCGATGAGCAAGTTTTAGTTCGTAATATTTTTAGGCTCTTTCACATTGGATTCAGAAACTAGACTAAAGGTAGATTATGTTAGGTGGCTGAGCTTTGATACCGCTAACATTTTAAAAGCTGACGGACTACAATTGCTCATAAATATTGACGGGAAAAGTGCTCGTGTGACACAGACTTAATACAAAATAAATGTGTGTGTAGTACTGTATATAACACATACACTTTAACAAATCTGGTACATATAATAAGTGTACAGTATTAACCCCTTCTCTACCGGCGACGTCTTTTGAACTTTTTTCTTACTATATTGTGACTATTTTGAGTAGTTTAAGAAGGATCTAAGGTAGTAAAAATGGTTAAGGGAGATACACTAGTTCGAAGCCCGTTAATTGCTGAACGTCCTTTATAAACTGAATATAATTGTCTAATAGGAGCCAGAATAAAGTTAAAAGAACGTCGCTGGAAGGGGTTAATTGTTTTATTGTAACAATTCTTTTTAACATACCTTTTTTGGCTCTTAGAACCCATTTATGATAATTAAAATTTGCATTATACTGAATGTAAAATTAATGAAGCTTTCTAAAAAATGTTTCCAAGTGAATATGTACCAGTTTTTCTAGTCTAAAGGCAATGTCACTTGAGTGCTTTTTACAGCATTTTTTTCCCGACAATTGTGGTCTGGCAGCTTCAAATTAAAAAAAATCTCAGAATTTAGCTACTTAACATAATCTACCTTCGATTTCCGATATCAATTAAAAAGAACCAAGAAATATTGCGAGGAAAAACTTGCTAACAAAAATTGCCGGAGAAGGTGCTGGTGTGACATTGCCTTAAGTATTGTACTAATACACACACTTTTTCCAGTGTAGGCAGAACCTCCCCTTGGTTAGACTATAACTGAACAATAAAGATATAAATCTTCACAAATAGACATGTATACACTACACATTACACACTGCTTGTCACTCACACAAACTATACCACCGTTTATAATATAGTTATTCCTTCTCAATATAACCATTTATAATGAAGGCATAAAATATAATAGATATTTTGTAAAATTACAATTTAGAGAGTGTGTGAGGGAAGAAAAGTTTTCAGAGCAATAGGAAGTACAGTACAGTATGTGAAAGGTGAGAAATATCGGAATGAAAGCTAAAAGTGCAATGAAGCAAGGGATAGTTGTACCAACAGTGATGTATGGGGCTGATAAATGGGGTCTGAAGGTACAAGAGAGAAGAAGGTTGGATGTGATTGTGATGAGCTGCTTGAGGAGTATGTGTGGAGTGATGCAAAGAGACAGATAGAGAAATGAAGATACATAGGAGAGTAGGACAAGAGGAACCCCTATCGACTCAGAGAGGAAAGAAGGGCGCTATGCTGGTATGGATAGACATGTTGAATGAATGGGAGACGAAAGGCTTACAAAGCGAATATATGAGTCAGAAACAAGGGGAAATAGATTGAGAGGAAGACCTTGGAGGAGATGGTGTGAAAAAAGCGTTGGAAGATAGAGATAACTGAAGAACAAGCAAGAGAAGTGGTGATGAATAGGAATGAATGGAAAATTATTGTGAATAGATGAGTGATAACACGGTTGTAAGGAGTGGGGGTCGGGCGCCAGTTTGACTAGATAATAGTCTGTCAGGCGCCAAGCCTTGGGAGCCGTTATACCTGTATACAGTATATGAAGGCCCATGCCTGGAAGTGATGTGGGCGGGCATTGTGGTGCACTACGCTGCGTATTTGCCTGCTGGAGCCGGAACCTCTCCAGGAGGTCTTGGACCTGGGAGTCTTTTGCTGGGGACCCCAATTGGGCCTTGGTCTCTGGGTCTTCTCCTGGATGAACTAGATGTGTGTGAATTTTTATTTTATTGTGTTTTGTTGCTTCTGTTCGAGCTGTCTTTAGTCGGCCACCCCCAGCAATGGGGTATGTGCCTGGCCACCCCCAGAAATGGGGTATGTGCCCGAGTATATACATACAAAAAGACAATTCTTTTAAATGTTCTGTCTTCATGTTGTGGAAAAAATATAATAAATAAGTTTCTTTGAGAAATAAAATTGTTTTTATTTTGTGCAGTGGCAAGATTTATGTCAGATTAAGTTTATTCCTTCAAGCTGAATACATTGGCAGACAATAGCATAAATAAAAAAAAATCAACATTTTATTGCAAGGGTTTGTTCATAGATCTGTAATTACTCTAAAGATTATGTCTCCTTTTGACACTTTTTAACCCGACTGCAAGTTTTATTAATATAAGTAATTGCCCATTGAAATTTGTTGACCTCATAAGTTTTTATTATGTAAACAAATCTTATCAACAAACATAGCTATGCAAGTTGAAAATAATAAATTAACTAATCATATTTGCAGTTTAAGAATTTTGTTATGCTATTAATTTATACAAATGGTTGCTTCTGAAACATACAAAACACAGAGGTCCACCAGTTATTATGTGTCACTGTACCTTTAAAATTATATACACAATTTTTGTTGGTTAACCCAAATTCTTTCCTAGTTAATTATCAAAGGAAGGAAATAAGTAAACTGTATTGTATACGCAAAATATATCTCATGTATATCTCTACTGGCAAATTCCATGCTTAAGTTTGTACACTTCCCAGCACAAGTTGTTGAAGACGTGTTTAATTTAAACTAGCCCTCTGGGCCGAGGCCCTCATAAGGCTAGTGGTCGGCGGGGGGATAGTAAGTCAAGTCATCCCAGCACAAGTGATCCATTCCTTTCTGAGACTTTATTTTTGTAAGTAAAAATGGTATAATTGAATTTAGAATTTAGTATCTTATTGAACAGTTGCATAAGGTGGTTAATTAACTACTGCATAGCAAGAAACTCTCCTAATTCAATAATATTATTTTGACTCATAAATAAAATCTCATAGAGGAACGGGACTTGCGCAAGGAACTGTACAAGGCCGAAAATACCGTGTTATGTTTGTGAATTTGAAAACATCCTGCGAAATAATATTTATCTCGTTCCTACTCAAGACATGTGTAAACTGAAATTAAACTAGAAAGATTAACTAGAAGATCGGTTAATAGCTTTTTTCCTTAGCTGTCAACCAATAGACAATTAAATTGCTTATGAAAAAATTCTTAAGAGTTCAAGGTCATAGTAGTTTTATTTTCTACGTTTTAATGTTATGGTGATCATCCCCTTAACAAGAATGTTTCATAGAGCACATATCTCAGACACTCTGGCATATCAAGTGGCTTTGCATTCAAACATACCAAATTTTACATGCAAAGTTATTACCAGGAGCCTCAAAATGCCAAGTCTTAAGTTGGTAGAAGTGAAACTTAAGATAAATGAGAAAGACAGATCAAGATATGTGAGGCACGGGGACACTCAACTCAAAATATGATAGAAACAGATAACCACTCATATAATAATATGTAAATAATAAAATAACATAAAGTTCCAGCACTGAATTTCACCCTGGATAAATACTATTGATCAAACAAGCAGGATTTGATGTTAAGAAGGCACAAGGAAAGGTTATACAATATACAGCTACTGACAAATGTTCGTGGGCTCTTGTAATTTTCATCATGGAAATATATTCACTTACATTGATGTACAGATCAAATCGGCTATATCTTAATAAATACATAATATGTATTGATTAATATACAGCTGCTTTGATCTGAACACCAATCTGAATTAACCCGTACAGTACCGGTGACGTCCTTTTCATTACATTCTGGAGACTATTAGGCGATATTATTCAGCTTAGGAAGGACCTCTAGCAATAATAAGGCTTCAAACTATCTTAACCGACCCTTTTAACAACCACAGATCCTTCTTAAGCTGCTTAATATCGTATACCTATAGCTAGAATGCATTACAAATGACGTCGCTGGTACTCAAAGGGTTAATATATTTGTAAGAAGAAAATCACAAGAGGGTCAAGACATCTCAATTAACCCTCTGACTTCCATATACCCTTCCTAATCTAAATAAAATAGTCTAATAATAGATGTGTGTGTGAATTTGTATTTTGTTTTTGTGTGTTCATTGTTTTCTGTTGTGTTTTGTGTTGTCCCTATTCTTGCTCTGTCTTGAGTCGGCCACCCCCCAAAAAAAAGTAAAAATAAAATAAAATAAAAAATAACAATAAAAAATATAAATAAAAAAATAGTTTAAGTGGGGATTGGGCCTGAGCATATAGATAGATAGATAGATAGATAGATAGATAGATAGATAGATAGATAGATAGATAGATAATAATAGCTAGAAAAAAATAAAATAAAATTGTCAGTAAGCTGTACATGGTGGTACAAGCGCGGACAAGAGTATGGGTACACTATTTGGAAGATAGTACTTTGAACAAGTGGTTGCGTGTTACATCCTGAATTCCTATACTGTATTTCCAAGTCTTAGTTCACTGTCTTGATTTTATCTACAATTATTGCTTGGGTATTAAACCTTTCAAGATACTATTACACATTTCTTTTATGTTCTCTGGCTATTATTAGAAAATTTTATTTAGATTATGAAGGGTATATGGAAGTCAGAGCATTAGTTGAGATGTCTTTACCATTTTAATTCCCACAAAATCCTTCCTAAGCTGTATAAAATCGTCTAATGATAGCAGAATAAACTGTCAAAATGCGTCAAAATCTTCAAAGGGTCAATGTCAGTGACTGTACATAGAGGTTGACCACTACATATGGCAATTAGCTTCAACTAATTCATGTAATTCATCACTCAATTAGTAAACTGGTATTATAAAAGGTCTCCCATACTGATCGTTTCTACAACTAATTGTCTCTGCTACCCTGTAAATCTAACCACTGCATTATGGCTTATGAACAACCACTTAAAGAAGTATATACAGTATACTGTAATAAGCATATACAGTATAACAATTACTGAATATAACTCCACTACATAACAATTAATACCAGTGTACTCCATCAATGATCCAAAACAATTTTAATGAGAAGTAGATTTGACACAAAAAGGCATATTATTTAACTAAATAAAATAAATCTATCAATATACGTCATAGCTTTATGCATATACAGTAAAGTATAGTAAATAGTAATAATAACTGAATCTGGTGTCATAAGTATAATTATATTGAAATTTACAAAATGAAAGTAAATAATTATTTTTAAAGTTAAACTATCCATATTTCAGGTACAAATTATACTGCTCTCACAGTATTACGATCATTCATCCAAGGATAGTCAGAATCAATTTTAGGAATAGATAACCGTGCTCACATTGACTTTACAATAACCGGCAGTCTTCTAACCAGTGGTAAAGTCATCATGAGAGACAGCAGCGTGTGTAGCGAGGAAAAGCTTGCAAGATTGGTCGGGTCATGAATATGAAGTGGCCGCGAGTGTCACATAATCACGAATGTAGCATGTACGCGAGTATGGTCTAGTCGCGATTGTAATGAAGTCACGAATGTGAAGATCACGATGTTGGCCTAGACATGAATGTGGTGTATTCACTTGTGTAGCTTGTTCGTGAGTATGGCTAGTCGCAAAAGTGATGTAGTCGCGAATATCGCATGGTGGCGAGCGTGGTAAACTCACACACGAGATGTAATCGCGAATATGGTATTGTCACAAATGTGACATGAATCACGAGTGTAGCATGTCAAGTAGAGAATAACTCTATGATATGGTTGCCGGATCATCACTCGGGGATCCACGCACAGTCCAGGAAGTCCAGGGTCTCGTAGGTAGAATCTAACTTTGCCATGTTGCCGTGAGTACGTATGTGGCGGGCTATGTTTTTGGCCGTGATCATCTTCTGACATACAGGACACACCTTTCTCTCTCTGTCGTGGTATTTTCTCAGGTCCGTCTCACCTGAAAAAGGAGAAAAACCGGGTTGTACATGGACTGTTCTGCCTTACTGCACTAGTGTACAGATACCGCGTCTTACCTCATAGACTAGGAAATAGCGTCTCCCTTTACCTCCTTTACAATTACACGGTTGTTACTTCAATTTCGGATTTATGAAGTTATTGTTGTGAGACGGACCTGCTAGACAGAGAGAATATTGCTACAGCGATTATGCTATTGAGTTCAAGACTGCAATAGACTATGCTTCGTGTTCTTTTCTTTCAACTGTGGGTTTGAGTGGCCATAGATTAGTATTAGGTAAATACATGTACAGTACTGTAAATATATAAAACACAAAGGAGACACTATAAGGGGGCAGAAGTGATAATTAAGTTAAATATTCTATATCAAAAGTAGGATACATTCTGCAACTTTTAAAAGCATTTTTCTTGACTTATCAATCAAGGACAATTATTTTAATACTAATCTATGTATTGTACTCACAAATAAATATAGTATTAATATGTTGGGCAGTTCACTATGACATATATACTGAAATATCGATGGCGTTAATCTATAACTTACAAAAAAGTATGAGCATTTGGACAAAAAGATAGTAAGATACTATCCATTTTTTCAATGTTCTTCAAACACACACACACGGACAAGCTAATCTTCACAAGAACCAAAAACATGTAGAGAAATATGACAAATACGAACGAATGAATGACAATACAATTGAAGAAAATTAGTTCCACAAAATGTATTGTCATATACAATACTATTATTAAATTGTATTAAGTGTAGTACTATACCCTGCGCCAGTAAACTTGACAGTATTCTTGATCTCTAATCTCTTTGTAGCTGAAATGGGGCTCGAGCAGACAGTTTGCAAATTTCCACACATATTTCCTAGTTGATTCTTTTCAAATTATAACAATAATCTAATTAATTAATTTCACTACCAACACCAAGCACCTCCCAATGAAATTAATGAAAGTATGTGTTAACCATCCCGGGATTCGAACCCGAGATACCACATACAGATCTTAAAACACTCTAACCATTACACCACCAAGACTGTTGAATACCACATACAGATCTTAAACATTCTAACAATTACACCACCAAGACAGTTAAAGGTTAAGTACCGACTACGATTATATATCCATTTATCGAATACTGGATATCAATCTATCATGTACAGTACTCGGACCAAACTGCACACTGAATGTCAGATTGATTGCTCTCATTCTTTAAGAGTTACAAGAAGTTAGGGGGTCACGATTTCTGTCAAGTTCGCTAATTCCAGGTATAGTACCTGTACTACTAATACTAAAAATAATAATAATACAAAATAATAATAAACAATAATTAATTACATTTTATATATAAATATGAACGGAATTGGGAAAAGAGTACACCCTTCGAAATGAATAGTTACTAGTACACAGAGAAAGCTCTTAAGAACACTGATTATTATAATAGAGGCAGAAGAGTGAGAGATAATTTATGCAACACTGTGATGTGTACAGAGATTGTAGAGAATTATTAAGAGGATGTGAGTTTATGAGACAAAATGCTTTTGACTCTACCCTTTCGAGAAGTGCGGTATGGGTGGAAGCTCCCTACACATGCGGACAATACTCGATACATCAATCATATACTGTAGTTGGATCAACGTATAGATTAATAACAAGTTTGAGAGTAGCATTCAATTATTTGGATGAAAGTATGCTAACCCAGATAATCACATCCATGATCAGATCTAGATTGGAATATGCAGCAGTGGTATGGTCCCGCCATCTAAGAAAACACATCAATAAATTAAGGAAAGTGCAACAAATAGCAACCAAACTGATCCCAGAACTAAAGGACCTACAATACCCTGAAAGACTAGAAAGACTAGGGCTTCCCACGCTAGAGACCTGATAGCAATGAATAGATGCATGAGAGGGTTCGAGAGACTCGACAAGGAGGACTTTATTAGGCTGGATGATGGAAGAACCAGAGGGCATATGTATAAAATAAGAAAGGAGAGGTGCAAGTCCAATGTGAAAAAAGTTTAGCTTTTCGTATTGCATAATAGCTAGGTGGAATAACTTAGGTGCGGAGGTTGTATAAGCAAGAAATATCCACAACTTTAAAATTAAATCGGATAGTCAATAGAAACTGAGACAGGACAACACGAGCGCAGCTCATTTCCTGTAAACTACAAACAGGTGAATACATGGGCGCACAGTGCCCCTGTACAGAGCAAGAAGCTGTGCGGGGTGAAGAAACCACAGAGACGATTAATCACACTAAACTTCTGGGAATTCTGTTTTTTTTAGCAAGAGTGGTAATATGGTGTTCCCAAGAGGGGTCAGAATAAAAAGAAACACCAAAACTATTGAGAGAAGATGAAGGGTAGAGTTGTGTGTTTTTGAATAGTATGGGATAATTGTGTGTAAGATTGTGACGGACAGATAGATGGAGAAGTTGGGTTTTGTTTCTACCTGTTATGTCTTGGATGGCGTTGTTGAGCAAATGTAAACTTTTGAATGGGCCCAATTAGTACTTGTGCCTAAGCCATTAATCACGGGGCCTATAGAACCACTATGTACAAATTGGATATTTTACCCTATAGTGAGTTGGTCTGGTCTGGTCTAGTATAGTACAGGTATTGAGTTAGTCTGGTCTAGTATACAGAAGTTTAGAATGCTATGTTTATAAATAAAGTCTAGATATACAGTATTGGCTTAGGTTGTTTCTATAGGGTTTTGCTTAACGTCAATAAAATTCCTGTAAAGTCGCCACCACCAACCTTTAAAAGTCCCATATACATATGTAAGTTTTGACGAACGATAAATATGTATGATTACATACAAATAAAATACTTATCGGCCATTCCCAGATATGGGGTATGTGCCTGAGATAATACATACATACATACATACATACATATTTATTTTGGATATTACTGCATACAATGTATGTATGTATGTATATTACTGCATGCATATCCCAAATTCGCATCCATTCCTACTGGTCCAGCTGGTCTGCCGCCTCCATCTTCCTGTCTCTCCAAATTACCTCCCTCGAACAATACCGGTCATCACATTTTGCTCCACTGCTCCTGCTTCCACTAAGTCCACCTCTGCACTCGGCTGCCAGCGTAGGGCAATCGGCGGATATGATGGGATATCAGTCCCGAAGCTCCTCAGGGGTGTGGTACAAGGCGGTCTCATACCTCTGTGCTTTCTTCTTGAGAAGCTACAAGCAACTCTTGTGTCAATAATGGCGATGATTGTGGTGCCCAATGATTTTATATGGCCCCTGAACTTCACAGCCCTTACATTAACAACAATAAAGGGGAGCGGAGGAGGGTGCGGAAACGCCCGTGAGGGTTCTGTGGGGGTGCTCGGTTATGGCCTTGGCCTTGCTTGGGGCCTTGGGCTGTTCGGCCAGGCAGCTTGGGGAACAACAACAACAACAACAATAAAGGAGAGAATATAAGGGAAAAGGCCTAGACGCATGATTCAGAGCAGACTGTGGAAGGACAGAGAGGAAGACAGAATATCAAACAAGGTTCATGGGAGTTCAGTAAGAGGAACTGAAGCTAGTGGAAGACAACAAATGGTATATAGTACATACATACTGATACACTTTAAAGAAGACTGACTGATCCATAAGAAGTACAGTTTCAGTCTTATGTCCAAGGCAGCCCTATTCTGGGCTGCCTCACTTGTTATTAAGTTTTTAAATGCGGGATCAGATTGATGTACCTAATCTCACATCTTTCTAGGTCTACTCCTCCACAAAGAAGGCTTCATATCACCTCTTACAGGGAAGTATTGAATTTGTACAGAAACCTTCAAAATCACCAAATAATTTATGCATGAGTCTGATGAAAAATACTATAAGGCAGCAGTATAGACAGGAACTTGCAAGAGAAGCCAGATATTTACGTAGTTTTCACATATTGTCAGCAACGAACTGCTCATTCAGTCTCGCTCACACTCTGTTAACATGGTGAAACTCGCCACAAGCATTAAATCATTATGTTCCCTCCACCAACCGACTTTACTTCTAAACTCAATTAATGAAATTAACAAATACATGTGGCAGTCCAGGGATTCGAACCTAGGATGCTCACACCGAAATTCAGTGCATTTATCCATTGCGCTACGAAGACAGTTTTCCATTGCGCTACGAAGACAGTTTTTAAGGCGTCAGTGATCATCTAATCGATACACTGGTACATTCGAACATCATTTGTAATATTTCTGAAGATTTTTTTTTTTTTTTTTTTTTATTTTTATTTTTTTTTTTTAGGAAATAATGTGATTTTCGAAGGATATAAATTATTCAAGATTTTTTCACCATGCTACTATCTGTCTTGGATATATCTCAAAACATATACTGTAGAAGTTGCGACTTATTGTCAATTTAAATACAATTTAACCTAATGGTTAAGAATTCATGTGTTATGGCAAATATTAAAAAAACAAAACCCAGTTTGTGCTTCTCAATAACAATCTGCTATTAAGGGATTGGCCAAGGTGAGTGGCTGCTTTTGTAAACCAATCATGTGGTCTGTCAAAGCGGATGATATCAACAGATGGAACACAACAAGATGAGAATGGTGAGATAGATGTGTGGTGCCAAACTGCAAGATAGGAAATCTAGTGAAGAGCTGAGGAGAAGGTTAGGCATCAAGAGTATCAGTGATGAAATGCATACTAGCAGGCTTGGATGGTTTGGACATGTGGAGAGGATGGATGAACTAAGTTGGGTGAAAAGCTGTAAGTCCATGAATGTGAAGGGATTTGCACCAAGGGGCAGACCAAGAAAGACGTGGGATCAGACCTTGCAGTCTGATCTTGAATCAAAGAACCTGACAAGTGAGGCAGCTCTGAACAGGGCTGTTTGGAACATCGCCATTAGGACATGAGATTGGAATTGCACTATGTGTGGAGCACTCGTTCTGTAAATTTATTTATGTACAGTACAGTATACAGCATATGTATGTAATAATGACTGATTAATCTAACACTCACGCTGGCACATTCACTATTTGACCCTTATGCAATTGCCGTGTACCTTAGTCACCCCCTCCACAGAGTATGAGAGTTTGATGTAAACAGAAAACTTGCCTGGGGAGAAGTAGGAGGCTAATAGACTACAGAACCCTAGACAGTACAGAGTAAGGGTATTTTAGTGAACCTCTGAAGACATAACTGCCATGGCTATACTTTAGCAATTGTTTACCATGAGGAAGCAAGGCATCCGATGATGATGAAAAGGAGGAGATGATTTTAGATAAAAGGCAAGGAAGGAAGAGGTTTAAAAATGATTTAAGTTGTTATTAATGCAGATATATTGTCTTGATGGGCTTTTGGTTATACTGTAGTAATATAATAATAGTTATGTACCACAAACATTATAAGTAAAAAGTCGAGGTTCAGCAGCTAGTATTAAACCAATTGAGATGCATATGGTTTGGTAATATTAATCAGTTTGTATCTATTGGAGAAACTTTAAAAATATTTATATAGTGGATGTTCGAAACAAAACATATTATATGAGCATTGAGAACTGTGTAAGATACTACTTGGTATTAATAAGCTCTCATTGAAAATACTGAATAGGTTTTATCTATTACCTATACATAGGACAATAAAATCTTTCTACAGAAGAATTATAATTAAGAGTAAATTTTATTTAAAAAATCAAAACTCTTATGTAACTTCAGGCATACAATCTACCATGGTACAATTATTATATCTGAAATCAAATAACTTACAACACATCTATTCTATTATATATCGTATATACTTTACAATTGCTAATAATAAATCATATGAACCAATCTTACTTAGACTGTAGAAATTGAATTCCTTTCACAATAAAGTCTGTCCTTGAAGACTAATCAAAACATTTATCAATTTTATAAATATTTCGCTTGACTATCCTAATACTTATTTGGTGTATAATAATTGTGCATTGAATTGCAATCGTCAAAAATTATCTTTAATTTGCACTTTAAATTAACTTAATAATATATACAATTATTGAGATGATACCACGCAAACGCTAACCATAAAAAAGAAGGACTCTCTATACTGTAAGGCAATAGAGGATGCGTATCATCAAACACATCTACTGTACATAGGGAAGCAGGTCAGAACGGCCACATTCTCGAACGGCCACATTCTCAAACGGCCACAAACAAAATGGCCTAGGGTTAAGCCAGTGTCGCACGAGCGTTTTTTTCCGGCAATTTTCAACGAGCAAGTTTTTCTCATTTTGATAAGGCTCTTTCGCATTGGAATCGGAAACTAGACTGAAGGTACAGTAGATTGTATAAAGTGGCTGAATTCTGATATTACTGACATTTTAAAGCTGCAAGACTACAATTGCTCGTAAAAATTGACGGAAAAAAATAGCTCATGTGACACCTCCTTTAGTTTAGAGTAGATTAGGATAGGTTAACTTAGGTTACATTACGGTAGGCTATTTTGGTCTGTGGCTATGTTGGTTATGGCCATTTAGGAGTGTGGTTGTTTTGACTTGAAACAACCGTACATAGTAATGGTTTCTACAGGAACTTTGGTGTAGGCACCACTCAAAAATGCCTTCTCTTCTCACAAGTGTGTGAAATCTACAGGCCTAAGAAAACGGTCATGCTAGACTTTTGCAAAATTTGTTTCATTTGCATTAAGTGAGTGTATTCTGTACAAAATCTAAGATTATATGGCAGATGGTGACACATACAGTATTGTTTATAATACTGTATTATTTTCATAAGACAAAATACATGCAATATACAGTATGTACTGTATCATACAGCATAGTGAATCAATGTACTTTAAAAATATTAGTTTTCTTTTGCAGCATACAATATACAGTATAGTATAGAATCTTTTCTTTGCTACAATACTGTTAACAATAAAATGCTTAGCATGCACATTATTTATTGCTGTATCCTTTGAAAATAAAGTCTGCACTTTATTTTAACCAATCTACTGTTCTATTCTGCATATATTGTACAGCATCTGCTGAGGCTGTGGGCCATTTAAGAGAATATTTACCATGGTGAGACCAGGATTGATCTATTGCATAATCAGACCTCTCCCCTAGGAAGGGAGGGCCAAACAATCTACACTGACTTATGCTGGACTGGAAAAGACAATGGGTATCTAAATACATAAGAGAAACTTTTATATCCCAACTCAAAAGTCCTGGGCACCAGTCATAATTTTTATATTTATAAAACCCACAAGTTTCTGAATGAGTCTTTAAAATCCCTCAAGTTTCTGAACGAGTCATTAATTATGGTACCTAATAAATATATCCGATAGAAAATCAACGTGACTGAAGATGTTATAGTTTGTCAAATGTGCTTACACTGACTGAAGTAAAAGAACCAATTCATCAGCCTACATGATTCACTTTGTGTTTGTGAGTGTATGGCAAAGGATGTAGCACTTTCATTAACCCTCTGATCAGCAGTATCTTTCAATATTATTGTTCAAAACTGACTAATGTAATTTGAATTACTATTCATGTCTAAATTAATGAAGCCTAATTTCAGGAGGAGGAGGAGGAGGAATGGAGGATGTGGTAAAGAAAATTTGAGACATTTCCCAGCACTGGCACAGTATTTGAAGGGGTTTTATTACATATTTCAATACCGTGCCTTCTGGAAGGCTTATCGCACTTCCTGGGTTAAGGGGGGATTTCCACTTGAGGCATTTTTTTCTTGACCCCTTTCTCCCTCATGCTTAGCCCCATTGCTTTTAAGATTTAAGACGTTCGCCCCATTAGTTTGCGATTTTAAGAACTTTCGCCCCATTTCTGTCAATTTTGACCTTTTGTCCCATTTAGGTGTCGATTTTTTCCTGGCGAGCGATAGCGAGCCTGTAATTTAAAAGGAACCGGCCTATGGCCGGAACATTTTTCTACCGAAAAATTTACATTTATCTTGAGAGTGAAATTTTAAGATTAATGGAGGTATAGTGAGGGAACTAAAAACCTCCCCTTAATACTGACCAAAGGGTTATGCTGAGATTCAATACACTGTGCTTAGTACCGTACTATCTTACTAAGGCCCCAGTAGGCTAACTTTTGTTTATATTTATTTACTTATTTTTATATATTTTTTTTGCTGCCATGAAAAAGTTGCCTTTACATTAGGGATATATGGCACCAACTATCATACTTATACACCATATTTATTTCCAATAATTTTCGAATCACTTGTACCTTCAGTCTGTAAGGATTTACACTAATTCTATAAATCATGAATTTGTAATACTGTACAATAATATTCTTAGGTCTACAAATATATCTATGTACATATTCTGTGTATACATATACTTACAATATTTCATACGGAATAGCTTACAGATCCAACATGGCAAGATGCAATAAGCTGTCAAAATTATGAGCTTATATCAAAATAAGTATGCCATGTGACTAGTGTACATACTTTAAATGCACTGTATGATGTCAAGTCAAAAATACTGAACTTAAAAACTTATACAGTCAGGTCTCGATATACGCGCGTTTCGTATACACAGATTTGTTTGGACGCAGTAACCCCCAAAATTCCAAAGTCGGCCACAACACGGACAAAAATTGTTTATACGTTGACATTTGCGGGCGACGGGAGTCCTGCTGCAACTCCGGGTCGGTGCCGGACCGCGCGGATTGTAGCAGACGACACAAAACAGAGAGTGTGGTTTGTTTATATTGCAGGATATTGCGTGCCTAACACGCAAATAGGTTAGTAGCTGTTATTGCCTGCCTGACACGCAAATAAGTTTTTGTTGGTGGTATATGTCAACTTAAGGTAAGCTAAAGGCTCAAATAGGGAACTTTAGGAAAGTGGCTGGAATGAATTGAATTACTGTAATTCCCGTAAGGCCTGATATTTCTAATATGCGGATATGATATAAACGGTAGGTACAAGGGACAAAATGACCGCGTATATGGAGACCTGGCTGTATACTGTATTCCAAACTTAGGCACCCAGTGAGTTGTTTTTTTAGTGTACGAAACAAAAATTATTACTGCAAGAGAAATCATAAAACAAAAGGATAAATTAAAAAATAAATAACATATACGGTACAAAATTATGTACAAGCTGTATTGTCTTATTTGGTAACCTAACCTTTCAAATATACCTTTTATTCTTTTAACCCTTCAGTCAGATAATGCCATTTTTTGTCTTCAAAATAGCTACTGTACTTAGAAATTATTTGATTCAATTTGGGAAGGATGTCAGAGTTAAGAGTAAATTGAAATCATCTTTATCCCCTTTGAAGATTGTGATGCATTATGAGTGTATTCTGGGTAATCATTATTTTGTTTATACAATTTAGGAAAGATCTGTGGGAATTGTATCTCTATTAACCCTCTGACTTCAATATACCCTTCCTAATGTCAATAAAATCATATAATAATAGCCTGAAAACATAAAAAAAATGCATCATCGGATCTTCTAAGGATTAACTCTTTGATTCCTAGATGTCCCTCCCAAGTTGAGTAAAAATCTTCTGGCAGTACCATGATTACTGAATAAAAATAATTATTTTATTGAAGGGGTTCAAATGTATGTATATAGTCTAAATATGGCTATGTCTTTACTTAACTGTACTCAAGTATCCTAAAATAATGGTTCTTCTCCCTCGAGTTTAGCCCCATTAGTTTTGAGATTTTAAGACATTCGGCCCATTAGTTTGGCGATTTTAACACATTTCGCCCTATTACTTTTTCAATTTTAAGACCTTCAGTGCCATTTGGGTGTCAATTATTTCCTGGCAAGCGATAGTGTGCCTGAAATTTTAATAGGAACTGGCCTTCGGACGGGACATTTTTCTATCAAAAAAAAATGTTTTTTAAAGTTTGATGGAGGTCTACCGAGGAAGCTAAAAAAATAAATTAATGAATAAATATAGAGAAAACAAAAAATGCTAGCCCCTTAAAATGTATAAAGTCTAAATATGGCTATGTCTTTTACAACTTTCACATCCAATGTACAGTAGGGGCTCACATAGAACGTGTTCGCATAGAACGAGTCGCTTATAGAACGACCGACCTAAAATATTGTTCCAAATTTTCGTTAGGAACGAATGTGATCATATAGAACGATTTCGCCATCAAAGTAGGGCAAATCCGAGGAGTTCTCATATAAAGCGCCGAAATATCGTACAAAACGTACAAAATATCGTACGCTCCTGACGGATATTTATGCTTACAGTGAACATTGACCATATTGGGCCACCAAAATGCCGCGATCACATAGAACGAAATCACATAGAACGGCCTCGTTTATCGACCAATTTCTCGTTCTATGTGAGACCCTACTGTAGTTTATTCAAGAAAACTTGATCTTTTAGCAATAATCTGGGAAGGTGGACATCTTTGGCTCTGCTCAAATGGGTGTAATATCTGTACAACTTGCCATCAGTAACAAGAAATATACCGATTATTATTATTATTAAGATCTTCATTTACGGGTGACCAAGACATCAATGTGACCGGTACATGGCCAGGATTTTCACTTTTTTTAAGGGGAGATGGGTCGCTTTTCTGGTCCCTCTTCTTCCTTATGTTTAGCCCCATTAGTTTTCAGATCATGAGATATTTGGCCCAATAGTTGGCGATTTTAAGAGCTTTCGCCCCATTTCTTTGTCAATATTTAGAGTTTTTGTGTAATTTAGGTGTCAATTTTTTCCTGGCGAGCGTTAACGAGTCTGTAATTCAAGAGGAACCGGCCTTTGACCGGGACATTTTTTATCGAAAAATGTACAAATTTATCTTGAAGGAGGGTCTTGGGAGGGTGCTTTTTTAAGCTTGATGGAGGTCTAGGGAGGAAACTTATAAATAAATAAATAAATAAAAAGATACATAAATGAGCAAATAAATACGCCCATC
The DNA here is from genome assembly GCA_032716605.1 of Paralithodes platypus. Taxonomy (NCBI): domain Eukaryota; kingdom Metazoa; phylum Arthropoda; class Malacostraca; order Decapoda; family Lithodidae; genus Paralithodes; species Paralithodes platypus. The sequence goes on along the minus strand of CM064492.1, from coordinate 70,159,161 downwards.
CCCCCTTAATAAAACTGGAAGACCACTGGGGTGACTGGCCAATAATACAAAACTATAGTCTGTGCATTACAAGTGGGTCAAGATTTATCCTCCTTTTGCAGTACAGTACTGGTAAACCTGTTTATAATAAAAAATAAATAAATAAATAAAAAATAAAAACAGAAGAAAATATCCTAACAACTTTCCATTCAATATACATATTTTTCAAATAATTAGTACTGTAATTCGTTGCTACCTCATGACACAGTTTAGTACTGTAATCAAAATAGGAACATGTTTCCCGCCCGGTTAAGATGAACAGTGTAGTTACAGACTAAATTCAGTATCAAATCCACAGAATTTTCTACATAGATTCCTTTATTTGTCTTGTGTCAATACAATAATAATGAACATTATCATCATCATCTGGTCTTTAGTTTATCAAAAAGCGCCAGTTATTCTAGCACTTGGCTAGTCATAAATAAAAATTAACTAGTACACTAGAAGTTGAACCCTGCGACCATCAAAAACAAAATTCCCAGTAAATTATTAATACTCAGGACGAGCTTTAGACTTATGACAAAATATACTGTAGAGTGTAGCAAATATACAATTTTTGTTTTTTTAAATTAAACTGAGAAATTAGGATAGTTTCAAGAATTTGGGAGATGTCCTGTGCAAATACGGTACAATGGAGAGCTAGATAAAAGAGAGAAAAATACAAGGGAGAAGGGTGATGAAGAACTTGATTTTATACTGAAAGGAAGAATAGTCAGTCAAGAAGTGAAAAAGTGCCTGAGGAACAGTGTGCTGCTCCCAATACTCACATATGAAATTGAGAAATTGAACACAAAGTATTGAGGGTCTCTCCAAAGTCCAAACCGAGATGAGGTGCGTTATTTCAGATTGATAGCTGGTGTGAACAGGTTAGATGAACTTAGTAATAGGGAAGTGTGGGAGCCTTTTGGAATGGAAGAGCAAGATTTGGGCATCAATTATGGAGTGGATAAAGAGAAGTACTTTGAGGTGGTTCAGCCATGTTCAGAGAATGCCAAGAAAGATATATGGAAGTCAAATGAGAGGAATAGCTGGTAGTGGAAGACCACCTACGGCATGGGAGAAGAAAGTGGGAAAGAATACTGAGAAAATCTTCCATATTGTGGCATGGACAATGGGAACATGTCTGGATGTCCGGACAAAGTAGCATGGAGGCGTTTCTGTCATGGCCATCCTCTAGCGGTGGACTCCCAGCAGGAAGTAAGGTGTTGGAGAAGAAGATGATGAAGTTTTACGATCCTGACTGTTTCCTAGTTTGGGGTGGTCCAAGCATGAGACAGGTGGGATTTCTTGGGCTATAATAGCAAAAACAACCAGAGAATAAAATATAAATGACACCAATAATTCACTCTTCATTACACTGGTGCACATGAAAGGGCTCCAACGGTCACAGGACCAACCATTATGCTGGCAGAAGCTCAGTGAATGGTCAGTGCAATGAGAGACAACATGTAGAATGTAATTATACTGTAGGAGTGGCTTCGAGTCTAGACTATAATCACTATACTGTATTGGTCATGGAACAGTCACACAAATGGTCCTAAACAAAGCCTGCAGTTGAAAATGACATGGTATAAATCGCGAGCCGTGGCATAGTCAAAATAGCGTCAGTTGCTGATCAAAGGATCGGCAGATCGAAGCTGTACTGTCAAAATGTTGTACCGGTAGGTAGATGTCAAGCCCGGGCAACTTGACCTAGCGATTTATGACAAACGCCCAATGTTCATGGCCACCCCTTCTCGGGAATTACGGCGTCTGGCGCGCGCGCAAAAAAAAAAAAAAAAAAAAAAAAAAATATATATATATATATATATATATATATACTGTATATATATACAAAAATAAATAAATTAATTAAAAAAAATCAAATAAATACTGTACAAATAATAATATTAATAATAAAATAAAAAACTATGATTGAGCATTTATCAAACAGTGTGTACCTTATGATAGTTCTCCTGGGGGCAGAGTTACTGTACTAGAGGAGAAAATCAGAGCACTAAAAGCCTTATTAAAGGGAGATGGGTTGTTTTTATGGACCCCTTTCTCCCTCGTGTTTAGCCCCATTAGTTTTGAAATCTTAAGACATTCGGCCCATTAGATTGACAATTTTAACACCTTTAGCTCCATTTCGTTGTCAATTGTAAGACCTATCGTGCGGCTTCGTGCCATTTAGGTGTCAATTTTTTCTTGGCGAGTGAGAGGAATCGGCCTTTCGCCGGGAAATTTTTCAACCAAAAAATTTACAAATTTATCTTGAGGGGGGGTCTAAGGGATGATTTTCTAAGTTTGAGGGAGGTCTAGCGAGGAAACTAAAAAATAAATTAATAAATTAATTAAGACAAAAAAACAGCCACTAGTTCCTTAAGTTGCCATACAGCAGGAATAAAGTAAGTAAGACATTTTGTACAGATGGATGCCTTTGATGTCTCTCCTGTCATCAGCCCAAATAAGCAGTTCCGTTTACAAGGACACATTGAATTCCTAAATTAGCTGAAAAGTTCCACCTACACCGGCTATATTGGGTCGCTTTTCTGGTCCCCCTTCTTCCTCATGTTTAGTCCTGGTGCTGAAGAGGTTACCAGATGTGCATGGAAGGAAACATGTGTCTCCAGTAAGTATATATAAACATAATGACATACCGTAGTACTGTATAGAACTAACTCTATCTTAAGTCTGCTTCAATTACTTTTGAAGAATTGAACCTTAATTGTGATTCAAAATATGGAGGAACATACACAACTTGCTAGTTTATCATCAACTTAATAATGAGAAATAATAAACAGCATTGTATCTCAGATCGTAGTATAGTAATAATATACAGTACTGTATAATAATTTAAGAAATCAATTTAAAGTAATCAGAATAGTTCTAAAAAAAATTATAGTACTAGTCAATTATTAATATATACTGTACATACTTAAAAACATAAATTATATATAATCTGAATAAGTGGTTTATCGAGAGAGAGAGAGAGAGAGAGAGAGAGAGAGAGAGAGAGAGAGAGAGAGAGAGAGAGAGAGAGAGAGAGAGAGAGAGAGAGAGAGAGAGAGAGAGAGAGAGAGAGAGAGAGAGAGAGGAGAGAGAGAGAGAGAGAGAGAGAGAGAGAGAGAGAGAGAGAGAGAGAGAGAGAGAGAGAGAGAGAGAGAGAGAGAGAGAGAGAGAGAGAGAGAGAGAGAGAGAGAGATCTGGATGACTTGATAGATATTTGTGTTTAGCTAACAATAAAAAAAATCGGTTCTTGGCAACAAATATTTGTTATATATAGTCCATCTATTTCCTCATAAAATTATAATGAATATATTATTGAGATTACAACTTTAGCTAGAACTGGTCACATCTAAGATACTCTTCAGCACCTGGATGCTCAAAACTACTTAATAATTCAAGGTAAGGTTAAGTTATGACGTTGGAAATGCTACAAAGCAGTTTCATAAAACATAACAAGTCTCACCACATTATAACCTCATAACTGCCTTGTAAGTATCCGGGCCCAGGATATTGGCCAAAACTTATGGTGTGGCATAGTCGTCTTTGATTCTATATTCTGTAATACAGACACCCAAGTACAGAGATGTATTAACACCAACAAATATTGCCTTCATGTTTTTCATAATGCATTTATAAATACTGGGATTTATGTATAGATTCATATTGCTAAACACTTTTATACAAACAAGGTAAACCTAAGAGTTTCATTTGCATAAAAAAAGAAGGGGTCATATATTTCTCTTGCATAATTGTATACCAAAATATTAACTAATTGAGAGGAAAAAAAAGGCACAAGTGAAAAATTGGGAAAAGGGCTGCACAAAATTAAACAGCTAAACTTTAAGGACCATACCGTAATGTGCTATAGAAATAAATTAGTTTAAAGTTAAACTTTTCAACAATCTGAATACATTCCAGAAGCTTAAAACCACCATACAGTACAATACATAATAAATTAAAATTTACATTAATAATTAAAAGAATAAAAAATAGGCATTCAACTGTACAAGGGGTGATTGATAAGTTTGTGGCTTAAAGTACAAGATGAACTATCCAGTTCTAACTAAATTCACATACAGTTCAACTCTTTGGATGATTACACAAGAAGTTTAAAGTTAATAATTATATAAATAATTGGTGTAATTTTTTTGTTTCAGACAATTGAAGTTTATGAGTTGATTTTCGGTTTCAGCGTCCTGGGTTCGAATCCCCGGACTGCCACATGTGTTTGTTAATTTCATTAATCGAGTTTAGGAGTAAAGTTGGTTAGGCTTAGTGGAGAGAACATAATAATTACTGAGAATATAGACAAGATCGCCCATGGTGCAGTCATCCGCTACCTCGGTATCAAGGGTTTATCACCCACGAAGATCAACGAGGACATGGTGGCGACACTAGAGGAAGATGCCCCTTCTTACAGCATGGTTAAGAAATGAGCTGCTGAATTTAAACGAGGCAAGGATAGCCTGGAAGATGACCCTCATCCAGGAATGTGTGTCACTGTCACCACACAGGAAACCCATTTACAAAATCCAACAGAGCTACGAATAAAGATGAAGAATAATTGGCGTGGGAAATTGACAAGAGAGGTGCTCTTCCACCAAGACAACGCTCTTGCTCACAAGTCTGTGGTGACCATTGCTTCCAACTTGTCAAAAATCTGCCTTATTCACATAATTTGGCACCCTCAGACTACTAACTGTTCACCAGGATGAAAAACGAGTTTAACAGTTGCCACTTTGCCACAAATTATGAAGTAATTGGTGTAGATAATTTCTTGGAGGCCTCAAGATGCTAACTTCTATGGAGAAAGGCTCCGTAAGTTCCATGACTGCTGGACTTAGTGTATAATTTTACAAGGGGACTATGTTGAAACATGACTGTGTTAAGTGGTCTAAAAATTAATATTTGTACTTCAGGTCACAAACTTATCAATCACCACTTGTATATGCTTTAGTAATGGTTATACGAATTGATTTTAACTAGCAAGCCGATCTTATCTAAGGAAGTTGTAGTATAAATATGAGGGTAAAGGTCCTATACTGCACACTGTATGTCTCAAAATACTGTTACTTTGTCTATAGTCTGTTTTTTTCCAGCTAACAGTAAATTGCCATATTTTCATCTTGATTCTTCAGCTATTAAGAAGATAATGTAGCAAAATATGTGGCTAATTATAAAAACTTTGGATTTATATAATGCAGACATTGTTTCATATTCTTCATCAAGTACCATAGTAATCAGATTCTAAGGGATTACATTTTCAGCCAGCTGAAAAAAACTAGACTACAGGAGGGTGAAGGAAATATATGGCACAGTCACTCTTCAAGGTTACACTCACTCTTTATGTCAATAGATAATACAGCATAAGGATTACATTATATCAGTCCTCATGAGTTTGAGGCAAATATAATATTCCCACTCATTTAAATAACCATAATAAATGTTATGTGGTTGAAATTCAGTGCTACGAATACTTAAATGGAGAAAATTATACCCCTATAACAAACAAAAAATCAGAATATTTTGGTCTTTAGAATGCATATACAGTACTGTAAATACATAAATCTAAAGACCAAGTGCTCCACACGGAGTGCAGTTCAAGTTTCACGTCCAAATGGCAGCACTCCAGGCAGCCCTTTTCAGAGCCGTACGGTCTGATCTCGCGTCTTTCTTGGTCTACCTCTTGGTGCAGCTCCCTCCACATTCACGGACTTCCATCCTTTCACCTAACTAGTTCATCAATCCTCTCCACATGTCCAAACCATCCAAGCCTACTAGTACACATCTCATCACTGATAACTCTTTATACTGTACATAACCGTCTCCTCAGCTCTTCACTAGATATCCTATCTTGCAGTTTGGCCCTACAAATCTATCTCACCATTCCCATCTCGTTACATTCCATTCTGTTGATATCATCCACTTTGACAGGCCTCGTTTCTGCAGCATCGGTCACTGCGATTCTAATAGATGATGTCTTTATAATATACTGTACAGTACATGCTCTTTCCGATATATATGTATGCATGTATGTATGTGTGCATGTTAGGTGGAACACTCATCATCTACTAATTTAATTGTCTTGCCCTACATATCAGTACAGTACAACTCTACCCAAAGTGACGTAAGCAAAAATATTTTCCAGTACCCCTAGTAACTGTTTGACAATGCTGGGAGACAAATGATAACCAAGGTAGGTGGGTGTGTTGTGGAGAAATATCTGGAGAAGAAACAAAAGGTGTATGTTGCCTTTATGGATTTGGAGAAGGCCTATGACAGAGTGGATAGAGAAGGTTTGTGGAAAGTATTTAGAATATACGGAGTAGATGGCAAGTTGCTGAAAGCAGTGAAGAGCATGTATGAGGGTGCAAAGGCGGCAGTACGTGTGGAGAGTAAGCAGAGCGAGTTCTTTGACCTGAATGTTGGTTTGAAACAGGGGTGTGTGATGTCCCCGTGGTTGTTTACTGTATATATGGATGGAGTCATGAAAGAAATACTATCAAGAGCAGTGGATGTTGGTGTATCGCTGAAAAGGGAGGGAATTGAGTGGAAGCTACCTACAGTATACTGCTGTTTGCAGATGATACAGTTCTGATGAGTGATAATGAATGGGAGTTGCAGGGTCTGGTAAATGAGTTTGGAACAGTGTGCGAAAAACGGAATTTGAAGGTAAATGCGGGGAAGAGCAAGGTTATGGTCTTCGAAAGGGGTGAAGTCACAGAGTGTGAGGTGATGCTGAACGGTCAGGCTATGGAGATCGTCAACTCTTTTAAGTATCTGGGCAGTGTGTTGAGTAAAGATGGGACTATGGATGAAGAAGTGCGGGAGAGGGTACAACAGGGGAAGAGGGTTGTAGGAACGCTGAAAGCAGTAACAAGAAATAGGGTGGTCAGTATGGAAGTGAAGAAGTCCTTGCATGACAGTGTGGTAATCCCGACACTGACTTACGGAAGCGAAGCATGGACGTTGGTTGAGAGACTCAGACCAAGAGTGAGAGCAGTGGAAATGAATTACCTAAGAAGTGTGTGCTGGAGGGATAGACAGACTAATGAGGAAGTAAGAAGGAGGTGTGGTGTGGAGGTAGATGTGCTGGAAAGTGTGAAAAGGAACAACTTGAGATGGTTCGGCCATATGGAACGTATGGAAAGCGAGAGAATGACTAAGAGGGTGTACGAGAGCGAGGTGGAGGGACAGAGAGGGAGAGGTAGACCAAAAGAGAGGTGGAAGGATGGAGTGAGGAAGTATATGAACGAAGGCGGTGCTGGTTGGGGGGAGGGGCGTCGACTGACCGGGGACAGAGGTGCATGGGGGCGGTTCGTTCGTGGCCACCCCTTCGGGGATCACGGCATCAGGCAATAGATAGATAGATAGATAGGTGGGCTACTTCCACTTAACCACCAGCTTAGCATTTCCTAACAAGCAGATCTTTACTTGTGGCCTGGTGACAAGAAACACGGTATATCTGGCTTATAAATACGACTTACTGCTGCCTTGTAGTAACTTAAGATTCTTTAGTGTAATAATCTTGCTTGCCAGTAAACTGTCATCAGGTACACACAGGCTGAGCCATATTTACATTGATATATTGGTAGGACTATAAACAAAATTGTCATCATTAACAGCCATAATTGATCCACTGCATAACCCGCCTACACCGAGGGGGACAATGATAGCATAAGGAACTAACCACGATGGCTTAAATAACTTTAATGATGTTATATGTATGGTTACGAGTGTTTGTGGTATGTTATTATGGCTGTGGTTGTGTGTGTAGTCTGCAACCAGATAAATTAGGCATGCAAGCATACTGATCGAGGACTAGCATTAATGCGACCTGGTCAATAAACCCCCTAAAGTCTGCCTCTTACAGCAAAATCCAAGAATAGAGTGCAGGACTTTTCATACATAAAACACTTGTGCTATCCATTGGGCCATGGTGGCTTCTTAAATCACACACACACTCACATAAACACATTACATAGCATACATAATACTGTACATACATATCAACATATTTGTTTTGTAATGTGGGCATAATTTTCCCTTGTAGTAGTCTAACTTCAATTAGTACTTATAGTAACTTTTAATTGAATATTTTCAACAGTAAAAAATATGTATATGAATTCAAAGTATATACTGTATGTAACGTCACAAAAATGTGACAATACTGTAAATATTATCTAAGTATATTACTGCTACTGACTGAAGTAGATTTACTTAATTGCATATGATTATTTCTTTGTATTAAGTTATCAAGATAATTAAATATAGCTTACTGAATTAAATCAACTGTAGTGGTAATACAGTAGTATGAGGCGTAAAGTTACGAGTAAAAATGTCAACACTAAAACTCATACTCTACACTCTATAAGCCCTTCAGCATGATGACGTAATTTTAATCATATTCTGGTTACCATTAGACAATATTCTCTAGCTTATGATCTTCCTTGAGGACTCGAAGGGGTAAATACGATATCAACAAACCCTCTGAATAACATAGGTCCTGCATTTCATCGTCTAATTTTAGCCAGAATAAATGCCAAAACGGCGTTATCGTGCCGAAGCGGTTAATAATCCAGAGTAGCTGCCCAAGAACTGCTACCAATCCTTCGTCATAGCTTTTACCTTATGCTGTAAAAAGTTTGTAACCTTTTCCTTATCATAGTGACAATAATTCTAATAGATACCAAAAACTCCAAATAATCCTTTAAAATGTAAAAGATACAAGTACACTCATAATTTTAGGATCATATGCTATATTGGGGCACACGTCTGCGAGGCTTACAAAATTCAAAATCCCGGAACCATCATTTATCTTCCTCCTCATCCACACAAATGTTATCAGATTATGGAACTTTAATCCTTTGAAGTTTATGACGTATTTTGAAAGTTTACTCTGGCTATCATTACATGATTTTATAGTTTACAAAGGATCTGTGGGAATTATAAGGGTAAAGACTATCTCAATTAACCCTCTACTTCAACAAACCCTTCCTAATCTGAATAAAATTGTCTAATAATTGCCAGAAAACAGAAAAGAAACGCATAATCGGATCTTGAAAGGATTGATAGCTGCCACCTGCGTCAAGTAATTTGAGACCGGGGGTTCCAGAGAATCAAGTGGAATGAGAAGGAAGAAAGGGGTCCAAAGGATTAATAATCAATGTAGGTTTAGTACAGTGCAGTGTTAACAACACCTGAGTCAGAGAACGTCTTTGGAGGAAGTCAGCTTCGATTAACCCTTTCAATCAGATGAAACCAATTTGTGTTCTATACTATCTACCTACCAACTATTTTACTCAACTTAGAAGTACCAAATACTGTATGTCAAGAGTAAATTGCTCATTGTGACATTCTTGTACCATTTGATTCCTAGAGGTCCTTCCAAAGCTGAGTAAAATTATCTGGCAGGAGCATTAATTTAGTAACTGTTATCTGATTGAAGGGATTAAATTAGTGAATCAAAGCTTGATGAGCGAGTAGAGCCCGCCGACTGTGATGATTCTCGCGTGGCACCCGGGCTGGAGGACCAGGTGGGACTCTGTAGCTGTGGTCGGGGCTCACTACCAGGTGTCAGTGGGTAAGGTACAGAGATGGGCACTAGGGCGGGGGGCACCATCCGACCACCAAGATGTGAATAGGCTCCTGGGTGGCCGCTCCAACTCTGCCCTGCTTGTTGTTGAGGGTGTTGTTTATGTTGATGTTGGTGCTGCTGCTGCTGTTGTTGTTGTTGTTGTTGTTGTTGTTGTTGTTGTTGTTGTTGTTGTTGTTGTTGTTGCCCTTGCTGACTTGCTCCTGATGTGGCTCCCTTTTGTTGCTGATGAGATGATTGTTGCTCTGGCTGACTAGTAGGAGGTTTCTCTGAGTAAGGTGATTGCTGTGAGTAGCGAGGTTGTTGAGCCATTTGCGTCATGTGCTGCGCTGATCCCCCCTGGGACAAAGGTGAGGCGCAGGGATCAGAGCTGCCATCCTCCGAATTGTCATTTGTTTTTAGCTGCTTGTTAACTTTCTTCCACTTCTGCCTTCTATTTTGGAACCAGATCTTGACTTGCTGTTCTGGAAGGCGCAATCTTTGTGCTATTTCCCGCTTCCTGCCTCCTGTTAGATAGTGATTTAGCAAAAATTCCTTCTCAAGCTCAAGTATCATGTGTCGAGTAAAGGCGGTCCTTTTCCGTTTATATTCAATTCCATGAGGGAATCGTATGTTGGCTGTAAAGAAGACATGAATTCAGAAACAAAAATAAGATAAGTTACTAATATGGTAATCAAAATGTCTTAATTGCACATAAATGTTAATGGAGTAAACTCTAATGAGAGCAGTACAAGTAACTCCATAGCATAATGCTATTTTTGCTCTCAATCAATCAAATCATGACAAATATTCAATCACAACAAATATTTCATATTATATGTACAAAGACTGGAAAACTATGGGCAATGATAACGATACAAGTCTGGTTAAGTCATGTCAAGAGAAAGTCTGAGATCTAATAAGGTCAGAGTAGTCAGTAATACCATCCCACTACTATAACCACAGCTAATACTGTACAAACAAAACTAACTTATTCTGTAGTTAATTGGGTCTTACTATTATTTAAATCTATGGCTCTGCAAAGTGCACATGGCTATTACTTCAAAGTAATTTGGCAAGAAGTGGATCCAATTATTTTCAAAGTTAATTTTAAAATAAAGTACTGTACTACTGTATATTGGCTATATACATATCTTTAATTTTTGAAGGCAAGTGCTATAGCACTGGATAGCCTCGCATGCCATATCACAATCAACAGTATATAAATTAATTGTGCTAACTATAAATACATTTAGTTTGAGGTCCTGGGTCGTATGTGTAACCAGGCTGGGTGTAATAGTTATAATACAGTAGTGGGAGGTAAAGAGGGACAGATGGGAGAGAGTACAGTAGTTGAGCAGTGGTGGTGAAAGCGTACGTCTAGGGGGCCCCCAGTCCTCTGTCCCCCTGAGTCAATGGCTAGGGCAACAAAAGATCACTTACCGAAGAGTCTCCCTGCCCCATCTGTAAAGAGATCAAGAAAATTTATCTATTACACCCAGTTTTCCAGTCTTTGTAGCCTTATAATGTAGAAATCTACTTTAGATTTGAATTTAATGTTTTACCATATTAGTCAACTTAAATTATATTGTATAAGATACCAGAACTTTTTTCTTCTAACCATAAGGAGATTATGAACAAATAAATGGTTTCAATTGACATATGATTAGAAAGATGAAATACTGCAACATAACATGCACATTGCAGGTACCTTAGAATACTGCATGCTTCATTTACTTACTACAGTACTGTACACTATTTCAGATATGGCAATCACTACCAATGTAATGGAATTATGAAGTACAATATCACTGAATATATAAGTACAGTAATGCAATTAATCACCTTACTGCTTACACTGTATTTCAGGATAACTAATTGCATATACCATAAGTGACAACTATATGAAATAAAGTACAGTAAATATAGCATACAGGGTGATTCAAAAAACGTTTCCCTACTTTTCAGGGCGTATTCACCAGATAAAAATAAGACCATGTTACTCTATGACCCTAAAGGTGATTCTTCGTTATTTCGAAAAGCTATCGATAGATGCCGAAGGATAAGTCAGAAATAGAGAAATTTGAGTGCGTAGTGTGCAAAGGTGAGCTTGTGTTAAGTGATGATCCTGTGGCTGTGAATTTTGGAAATGAGTCTTTGGAACTGGTGAACAAGTTTTGTTACCTAGGAGATACCATCTCTGCCGGTGGTGGGGCCAAGGCTGCTACTGTTGCTAGAATTAGGTGTGGCTGGGGGAAGTTCAGAGAACTGATGCCAATCCTGACCATGAAAAGAATGCCTCTCCCCCTGAAGGGAAAGGTGTATGCCTCATGTGTTAGAAGTGCAATGACGTGTGCCTCAGAAACATGGGCCGTTAAAGTAGAGAATGTCAACAGAATGGAGCGAAATGAGATGAGAATGGTGAGATGTAGCCAGGCTACAGGATAGAATAACAAATGTTGAGCTGAGGAGACGTTTAGGTATAAAGAGTATTAGCGAGGTGATGCGTACAAGTAGACTGGGATGGTATGGACATGTGGAGAGAATGGATGAACAAAATTGGGTGAAAAAATGCAGGTCTGTGATTGTGGAGGGAGCTGCACCAAGGGGTGGACCGAGGAAGACCTGGGATCGGACTATACGCGCCGATCTCAAATCCAAGAACTTGACAAGTGAAGCAGCCCTTAACAGGGTTGCCTGGAACGCCGCCATTAGGACAAGAAACTGAAACTGCACGTATGTGTGGAACACTCAGTCTTAAAATGTTATGTATGTATAACAATTCAGTCTATGGAGTGGAAATAGAAATTTTCAGACCTACTTATCAACTTGAATCACATTTATGATACTAACAAGTTGGGTAATTTACATCAAGATATTTGCTTCTTGTAATATTTGGATGACAGTGTCATTGTTAGGACAGTTGCCAACATTAGTGCACTTACGATCTGCTGTGAAGAGAAATGCTGTATATTCTGCTGGATTATTATTCAGCATAATAAAGAGAAGAAATATTAATTCAAAATCTATTTTTCTCCACAATTCTTTTATTTTATTTATCGATAACTACTAAATGTGTAATAACTTAAAAAACATGAAAAATCACCTCGAGGGTTATAGAGTAATATGATCTTATTATTGTCTGGCAAATACGTCCATAAAATTATGATGTTTTGTGAATTACCCTGTACAGTATGTGATAGATTGGGTATGTCAGTATGCCAATTTGTGAATGTTGACAATCATACAAACAATGACCATCAAAAAGACACACCTCTTTGTACAGTACTGCACTAAAGTATTATATCATGGGCATCGTAAACATGATGGTCGCAATCACTATAAAATTTACTGTAGTGTTGCGACGGAAAATATGGATCTTACACTGGATGCCGAGTGCCATAAGACTAACGAACCTCACCAATTCAAGATATAGAGCTGGGGTACCTTCCCATAGACAGCTTATCTGCCAAAGCTAAGCGAGTTCCACCCAACCACCCGTTTAATGTCTCTTGCAATATACAGAAGTTACCATGGGAGTCATTTATTTTTCCTTTGTAATACAGGTCTCTTATGTCCAAGACATAACAATAAAAAAATAAATAAATCCATTGCTTGTATTTTATTAAGAGGAAACCTTTATGTTCACTCTTGTGCGCTAAAGTATGTGACACAATGACTTGCAATAGTCATACTGGTAACATACTTTATCTACAACTTGACACAGTGCTCTCTATAGGAAGTACAATCTTAAACCTGGGATTTACATATTATTTGAGCTCAGATCCCAGGATAATACAACGAAAAAACGGGTGAAGTTTTAATCTTTCAAAACTACAGTACAGTGTATGTTCATTAAGGTTGGTACTAATATATATAAAAAAGAAATATAAAAAAAAAAATACAATCTAGTATGTAACTTTTACAAAATACAAGTGAACAATTCAGCACACAGATTCAAACTTACTGTATCTAAATACGAGGAGAGTGAGTTGAAGGAGTAGGAGATAGAGAAAGGAATTAGCTGGAAGATGGATTAGTTGTAAAGAAGACAGTGGAAAGAAAGGCACAAAGAGGTACAAGAAAACATTTGCTGGTAATAGGTACAAAGAGACTTGGGTAGATATAATGTGTAAAGGAGGAGGAGAGCTTACAAGAGAGAAAAATACTGTGGGAGAGATAAAGAGAGTAAAGAGAGGAAATTGAGTGAAGAGAGAGTAAGATATGATGGAAGCAACAAACAGTAGCTGAATGAGGCACAGAGGGAGTAATGCTGTAAAGTTGTTGTTGTTGTTGTTGTTCCCCAAGCTGCCTGGCCGAACAGCCCCAAGGCCCCGAGCAAGGCCAAGGCCATAACCGAGTGCCCCCACAGAACCCTCCCCGCCAACCACAATAAAGCCTGGGTGACCGAAGCCACTCCATGGCGGGGAGCTGAGGAGGGCGCGGAAACGCCCGGGAAACCAAAGCCCCACCCAGGGCCCTGTGTCCCTCAGCAATTATGAAGAGAAAGTTGAGGGGCAAAGGAAAAATGTGACGCTTTGGCTTCCAATCTTGGTAGATTGGGAGGTCAATCCACGTTAGAGACGCCGTCACTTGAGATCTAGAAAATATATAAGTAAAAGGAACAGTCAGAGTAAGCTATGGGTATGGCAGAGATTGCTCAGCTCTCACTCTGATAGACCAGCCCATCACCACATGACTAGAACCCAATCCTCTCAGCATCAGCTACGAAAGGCCCTAGAAAGCCGCCTTTGGCGGGGGGGATAGCTCCCCTATTTCAACCCTTTTCGGGGTTGGGCACCCGCCGTTGCTGTAAAGTTGAGATAACAAGTGGGAGGGAGGTTGTATTTGTCGGGAAGATGGAGGTGGTGGGAGGAAGAGTATAAATGGCGGATGGTTGATTGGATTTAAAAAAAATATATACTGTATATATAAATACCGTATAATAATAAATCAAAATAGTACAGTACAGTATACATATATAAAGTCTGATGTCACTATTCGTGCATAGGTTGTACCAGGCCCCCTACATGGGTATAGAGTTCCACGAATGCTTGGTGTATATTTAACATGTATTCTTATGGAAATAATTCCAGGTAGTACCAGTCGCAACCAACTTTGACTACCAAAAAACACTTTTATGACCTATATTCCAACATTAAGATGTACCAAATGATTATAGGAACTTACTTTGATCCAGAAACACCATCTGCTTCACTCTGATAAGACACAAGGTTATCACACACTCCCACTACACACATATACAGTACTGTATATGCATGCACATATACTCATTATCGATCGCCTGGACATTACATCACTCCAAGCACCTCCCAATCCCATACACATACACATGCTCAAACACTCATAATTGATCTCATGGAAGTTTCATCACTCCCGGCAACCCCCTCCCCGCACACGCACACGCACGCACACACACACACACACACACACACACACACACACACACACACTACTAGTATCTTCTGGTGCCTCGGGAGACAATATGGCGGCCAACAAAGCCCTACCTGCGTGCGCAACCTTGGATGCCTCTGACCAAATCCCAAGGGTATTTTGGGGGGTATTTTGCACATATACTTGGGTGTTTGGATTATTTATGTAGGCGCAGATAACGAGCATCGCTATTGCTTGGAGCGCGGACACTGGGGCCCCACTGTATCTATAAATATTTATAGATGAAGACAGATGCCAATAAAGATACATGGAAGTATAGTGAGATGGATAGCTGGTGGGCAGGACTAGCAATGGGGGAAGAAAAGTGGAAAAATATAATGGAAGGAGCATGGTGGTGGCATGTACAAAGGGAGCATGTCTGGGCAAAGTACCATAACCTGGAGGTGTTGTTGTCAAAGTCATCCTTTAGTATGGGTTACCAAGAAGGAAGCAAGTTTTCTGAGATGATGAAATGGAAGCAGGGAAATATGTAAGTGAAGGTGTTGGGAAGAAGGGTATATATGAGAAAAATAAAGGTAGCCTACTGTATAATTAAAACTAAAGGGGAAGGGTGTGCAGGGGGAAACAATTACAGTATTGATGGGACGGAAAAGTACTGTAGGCTATAAACAATTGAAAAAGTTGGGGTGCAATGTGTAAGAGCATATCATGTAAATGCCTAAATAAGCCACTGAAGAATACAATACTGTACAGTATACACAATTACGAATAAATCATTAGATATCATAATTTTCAGTCCGTAAATACCTTAATTAAAATATGGAATAATAATTTTTTTTTTTTTTTTACCAAACTACAATCTTTATTAAAACAATATGCTGCATATGTATGTGGGTTATCATTCTATGATACCTACTAAAATTAGATAAAATAGGCTACCGGTACATAATAGCATTGTTACACCTAGCAACATATACAAAGTTATAATTTTCAATCATATTTCTATGAGATAATTATTTTACCTTCATAACCCCCCACCCCAAAAAAATAAAAATATATAACATAGAATTGTGTACCAAATTAACATCTATTACACAAATATTTATGGTAAGAGAAAGTTTCTCTTCTCCAACATATTTCCTGCTGAAAAATAATCCAAGTACAGTACTTTATATCAGCATTGCAATATTTTGTGCATTAGGATTCTGTTGCCTTTGAAACTGATTGAGATATCCCTATATTCAATGTATCAGTAAACTTTAGCTAGATTGGATAGAACTAAATTTGTGAGCATGAACACTTGAACAAGAGTATAAGAGTCCTAATTAAATAATAAATGAGAGAGAGAGAGAGAGAGAGAGAGAGAGAGAGAGAGAGAGAGAGAGAGAGAGAGAGAGAGAGAGAGCGAGAGAGAGAGAGAGAGAGAGAGAGACAGAGAGAGAGAGAGAGAGAGAGAGAGAGAGAGAGAGAGAGAGAGAGAGAGAGAGAGAGAGAGAGAGAGAGAGAGAGAGAGAGAGAGAGAGAGAGAGAACAAAGGAGTACAAAGGAAATCAAGCAACAACAGATCTAGTGACCCTTCTAGGCTGCTTGTCCTCCAAAACACTGAGGATCAAGTGTCCAAACTGGTTTAGAGTGGGTAAGGGAACATTGGAAAGGGAACTACTGCCATGGAACTAATGTCCGTGGCAGTACTAGGAAGTTAGTAGGGGACATATGGGTTAGTAACTGAGGGGAGGATAAAATAAAGTGATTCATTTACAATCGCAGTCAGTCGCGGGTTTGATGCGAGATATTTGTCTAGGCGGAGTTTAAATGAATCAACAGTGCTGCAGTCTATAACGTCTCGGGGAAGCCCATTCCACAAGTTAACAACTCGATTGAAGAAGAAATTCTTAGATTCGTGTGAGTTAAAAGATTTACCAATAATTTTGCAACCGTTTCCCCGCGTGTAATTAGATTGGTCGATAGTGAAGTACTTACTACAGTTCATATTGTCGATGCCTTTGATGAATTTGAACACTTGAATTAAGTCACCTCTTAATCTGCGCTGGGTTAAAGGAAATAGATTTAATTCTCTAAGACGCTCTTCGTATGGTTTGTTCTTTAGGCTAGGTATCATTTTGGTAACTCTACGTTGAACTCGTTCTAGCTTGTTTATGTCTTTTTGGTAATAAGGGCACCAGCATTGAACGCAGTATTCCAGAAGAGGGCGGACTAAGGAATTGTAAAGGGTTAGGATAACGTCTTTGGATTTATGCTCAAATGACCTGCCTATAAAGCCAATTATTTTGTTTGCCTTCTTAACAACTCCTGAACATTGTTGACTCGGTTTTAGTTACTCGATATTGTTACTCCCAGATCGGTTTCTCTGTTTACATTCTTAGCTGAGTGCCATTCATCGAATAGTTTGCTTTCCTCATTTAGGTATCCGATATGTAGTACTTTACATTTATCCGCATTGAAACTCATTTGCCAAATTTGGAGCCCAATGTGACAATTTATCTAGATTGTGTTGCATATCGTCAACTTGATCTTTTGAGAGTACGCTATTTTCAATTTTTGTATCGTCAGCAAATTTTTGAGATTGTACAGGTGAGACCCTCATCTATGTCGTTGATGTAAATTAGAAAAGAATTGGTCCTAGTACCGATCCCTGGGTACCCCTCGACATTGGCCCGCTTTATACACATGGTTTGGTTCCATTTAGTATCCTTACCTATAGTTTAATTGGACTAATGCTTTCTGTCGCTGAGCCAATTTTCTATCCATTTCAACCGTCTTGTAAGTCCATGCGCTTTTAGTTTTAGCAGTAAACTGTGGGGAAACTTTGTCAAAGGCTCTTTGAAAATCAAGGTATTAATATCTACAGCTTTACTCTCATCGTAGAGGTTGAGGATAATCGTGGAAGAAGCTAAGAGGTTTGTTAAACAGGAACGTTTTTTACGAAAGCCGGTTGAGTATCTTTAAGTATGTTATTTTCCTCTAAGTGATTTACGAGTCTGTCTCTATAACCTTTTCTAGCATTTTACATTACAACTGAGGTTAATCTAATTGGACGATAGTTTACTGGGGAGTGGGGGGAGGGGGGGGGGGGGGGGGGGGGGAGAGAGAGAGAGAGAGGAGAGAGAGAGAGCAGAGAGAGCGAGAGAGGAGAGAGAGAGGAGCGAGAGAGAGAGAGAGAGAGAGAGAGAGAGAGAGAGAGAGAGAGAGAGAGAGAGAGTACAAAGGAGTACAAAGGAAATTAAGCAACATGTCTAGTGACCCCCTGCTAGTTGCTTGTCCTCCAAAACTCTGAGGACCAAGTGTCCAAATAGTGGTTTAGAGTGGGTAAGGGAAACCATTGGAAAGTGATTTACTGCCCCCGAACTAATGTCCGTGGCAGGATTAGGAAGTTAGTAGGACAGATTGGGTTTAGTAAACTGAGGGGGGGGATAAAATAAAGTTATTCATTTACAAACGCAGTCAATCGCGGGTTTTGATGCAGATATTTGTCTAGGGGAGTTTAATTAATCAACGGTGATGCAGTCTATAACGTTTCGGGGAAGCCCATTCCACAAGTTGACAACTCGATTGAAGAAGAAATTCTTAGATTCGTGTGAGTTAAAAGATTTACCAATAATTTTGCAAAAACCTTTTCCCCTCGTGTAATTACTTGGTCGATAGTGAAGTACTTACTACAGTTCATATTGTCGATGCCTTTGAATGATTTTGAACACTTGAATTAAGTCACCTCTTAATCTGCGCTGGGTTTAATTAAAGGAAATAGATTTAATTCTCTAAGACGCTCTTCGTATGGTTTGTTCTTTAGGCTAGGTATCATTTTGGTAACTCTAACGTTGAACTCGTTCTAGCTTGTTTATATCTTTTTGGTAATAAGGGCACCAGGATTGAACGCAGTATTCCAGAAGAGGGCGGACTAAGGAATTGTAAAGGGTTAGGATAACTTCTTTGGATTTATGCTCAAAATGACCTGCCTATAAAGCCAATTATTTTGTTTGCCTTCTTAACAACTTCTGAACATTGTTGACTCGGTTTTAGGTTACTCGATATTGTTACTCCCAGAGCGGTTTCTCTGTTTACATTCTTAAGCTGAGTGCCATTCATCGAATAGTTTGCTTTCTCATTTAGGTATCCGATATGTAGTACTTTACATTTATCCGCATTGAAACTCATTTGCCAAATTTGGGCCCAACATGACAATTTATCTAGATTGTGTTGCATATCGTCAACTTGTTGAGAGAGAGAGAGAGAGAGAGAGAGAGAGAGAGAGAGAGAGAGAGAGCGAGCGAGAGAGAGAGAGAGAGAGAGAGAGAGAGAGAGAGAGAGAGAGAGAGCGAGAGAGAGAGAGAGAGAGAGAGAGAGAGAGAGAGAGAGAGAGAGAGAGAGAGAGAGAGAGAGAGAGAGAGAGAGAGAGGAGAGAGAGGAGAGAGAGAGAGAGATAGATAGAGCTACATAGAGCTACATAGATACACAGACCACACAGACCTCAAGGTCCTTACTAGGCAGTCTGGCCTTACAAACTATATATGCATATATGCATATATATATATATATACATATATACACCGGTACACACATATACACACATACATACATATATATACAGTGCACACACATACACTTACATACATTTTTTTTTTTTTTTTTTTTTTTTTCATATCACCCCAGCCCTCTGCAGATAGAGGTCAAGCCTTCCCTTGAAAGCGTTTATTGTGTCGCTCTCCACCACTCTCGCTGGTAGTTTATTCCACTCTGTCGCCACACTGTACAGTAGGTGAAGAAACTCTTTGTGACATCTAGGTTTGCCTTTTTGGTTTTTAATTTCATTCCATTTCCGCGAGTTTGATTAGTATTGTTTAATGTGAATAGTGCATTTACATCGACTTTGTCGAAGAGAGAGAGAGAGAGAGAGAGAGAGAGAGAGAGAGAGAGAGAGAGAGAGAGAGAGAGAGAGAGAGAGAGAGAGAGAGCGAGAGAGAGACAGAGAGAGAGAGAGAGAGAGAGAGAGAGAGAGAGAGAGAGAGAGAGATGAGAGAGAGGAGAGGAGAGAGAGAGAGAGAGAGAGAGAGAGAGAGAGAGAGAGAGAGAGAGAGAGAGAGAGAGAGAGAGAGAGAGAGAGAGAGAGAGAGATAATCTCCTTCAGTCTAACTATGAATTAATGCTACATAGCAATATTCTTAAGTTAATATTTAAACAGTAGTACTGTACAGTACATCAATGATATACATAATGGATTAATGGCATTCCAGCAGAGCATCGTACTAACACACCAAAAGTGTTGCCAGTTTCAATATTTTTCTACCTGACTGCCTTGTATTTTATCCTTTTGGGGTCTAGTTTAAGCCTAGCTCTTTGGTTATCCAAGGGTTGATTTTCGTGTCAGGTTTTGAGTGTTATCACATCTGGAAGTTTGGCTAAGGTAGGTCTTGGTTTATAAGGGTCATACCTGTTTCTATGTCTCAATTCACCAGGCATGATCATAGTTTTTCCAATTTGCTTGCTGGGTTTATGGCCAACGTAAGTACAGTTGCTTGCACATCCACCTTTATAAAGACTGGTCAGTTACGGTGAAAACTAGTCGTTCTAACATTCATGATATTGTTTAATTTGACTCTAGAATACCAACAATAACAATTCTATCACACTTCACAAAATTATAAATTAATACAAAAAAAAAACAGAACTACAAAATTTCACCAAATCTTATCGGCCTATGTAAGGCATAAGTGCAGGCAACTGTATGGGAATTACTTTTATCGGAGTATAAGTGACTCCCAAATGGGCCTAGGTCTCTGGGTCTTCTCTTGGGTGACCTAAATGTGTGTGTATTTTTCATTTTGCTTTTTATGTTGTGTTGTCCCTGTTCGGGCTCTGTCTCGAGTTGGCCACCCCTAGCTATGGGGTATGTGCCTGAGTATATACATACATACTGTACATACATAGGTGACAGGCTTCATACATTCCTGTGGCAGTATGTTGGACAAAACTCGTAAAGTCTCCTTGAAAGTTATAACTCTGGCAGCACTAGGCCACTTCCCACAAGCAGTCTAATCAACTAGACCATGGGACACCCTTATCCATTATTATAGTTGCTTAGTAAAGCAAGGGTGTGTGATGTCCCAATGGTTGTTCAATACATATACAGATGGAGTCATAAAAGAAATACAAGGAAGAGCAGTGGATGTTGGTGTACCGCTGATAAGGGAAGGAAACGAGTGGAAGTTGCCTGTACTGCTGTTTGCCGATGATACAGTTCTGATGAGTGATAGTGAATGGGAGTTGCAGGGTTTGGTAAATATGTTGGAACAGTGTGTGAAAAACGGAATCTGAAGGTAAATGCGGGGAATAGCAAGGTTATGGTCTTTGAAAGGTGTGCAGCCACAGAGTGTGAAGTGAGGTTGAACAGTCAGGCTATGGAGAATGTTAGCTCATTCAAGTATTTGGGTAGTGTGTTGAGTAAAGATGGGAGTTTAGATGAAGAAATGCGGGAGAGGGTGCAACAGGGGAAGAGGGGGGTTGTAGGAACGCTGAAAGCAGTAACAAGAAATAGGGTGGTCAACATGGAAGTAAAGAAGTCCTTGCATAACAGTGTGGTAATCCCGACATTGACTTAAGGGAGTGAAGCATGGACATTGGTGGAGAGACTCAAACCAAGAGTGAGAGGGGTGGAAATTAGTTACTTGAGAAGTGCGTGCGGAGTTACAGATAGACAGACGAATGAGGAAGTACGAGAGAGGTGTGGTGTGGATGTAGATGTTTTGGAAAGTGCGATGCATGCCTGACTATTAAAATAATCAATTGTGTAATAGCTAATACATATCAAATGTAATACTTATATAATATTAAACCTTCCAGGCCTTCTCTGGAAGAACCTAATGCTGCATACAAATAATAAGAGGTTTATCTTGTTTTGTATATGGAGGGTTGCTAAACCCATAAATACCAAATTACCAGCCTATATATTCGTAATTTCGCAGTGGTGAATAAAAAAGGATACAATAGATAAACAATTCAAATCATATGACACATTTAATTGTGTATGTACAATTTATAAGAACAGCCTGAAGCTTTAAATGTGCATCAAAGTAAAGATAAGTAGTCTACAGTACAGTCTATTGGAGTATTAACAGAATCTCATGCAGTAAGGCATCTATTAACCCCTTCAGGATACCAGGACGCCTCTCTTTATTATATTCTGGCTATCATTAGATAATGTAATTTGGGTTAAGAAAGATCTGTGGGAATTTAAATTAAAGCTATATTTTGAGATATTGTAGTTTGCACCCCATTCGATTCCTCGAGGTCCTACATAAGCTGAGTAAAATTGTCTAATGTTAGCCAGAATAAAATTTATACAGGTGTCATTGTAAACTGGAAGGGTTAAGTTCTGCCTCGTAACTTGGACCAATAATTTCAATCACACAGTAATACATAGCACCCAGAAAATCATGGCTAGGATTTCAGTATGGTAACTATTTCTAATAATGATTACATGAAAGACTACATCCTTTAACCAAAAACTGCCAGGCAAAAATAATAATGGCAATGAAGGTTAAGCTAAAGTTACTTGTTCAACAGCATTTATGTTAAGTATCTAATACAATATGGTACTATGAGAAGTGTCAATTACTGTATGACCAAACTTAAGTAAATCTGTTTTCGCAACTGTAATTGGATAATACCATTATATTGTAGATAATTATACCTGGTATGGCAGAGTAATATACTGTTCATAAATGTCTGCAGAATATTCTCCCAAAAATGAACTGCATTATCATCTGTCAAGTAATTGAACCTACTAGAGTATATTCTTATATTTGACACTTGGTACAGCATGTCTATGATGGCTCACTTATATCACCTAACAGTAGATCAGTGCATCAGGATTAAACTTTGCCAAATTGTTATCACTACTGCAAAACTAAGTGTAACTAACTAGACATAGTGTACTGTACATTGTTTGACATGAAACCTAAATTTCTCCTATGGTTTTTGTTGTGATTCTTTTGATTTTGACATTAATTTCTATTGGAAAATAGTAGTTTTCAATATATCTTAACTTATCTAAACTAACCTAGCTTATCTAACCTAACCTAGCTTACCTAATCTAACTTATAATAACTTATAATAAGCTTGTAATTCCGATTACTGAACATAAATTTACAAGTGCGCCGTCTCTTGTCATTCCCATTACATCTTGCATATGGTCAAAAGGACAATGATTTCATTTGCAACAGGAAAAACACATACACCATGGCGAAAACGACCATAGGTGATACAATCATGATAAGCTTGATGGAATAAAGCCCCGAATCTTTAAAAATATCTCTAAATCCTCTACCTCTAGTTAGTCATCTACAGTATACCCAAAACCCATACACACTTGTGGGAGTCATACCCTTCATTCATAACATCATAAAAAAATATTGATCTCATCTTACCACAGGGAGGAATGTTGAAAAAATATGAAAGCTATGCTGTCACATGCAGCTGGATTCAAAAGTTTGCTGATAATCTCAATGTGAAACTCGGTACAGTACAATACTCTCAAAGAAATAAACATTTCCAGATAATTCCCAGTTGTTTTTTATCACTCTTTGACTGTGTGTGTGTGTGTGTGTTTTTTTTTTTTTTTTTTTTTTTTTTCCAGACGCCGTAATTCCCAAAAAGGGGTGACCATGAAGATTAGGCATTTGTCACGAATTGCTAGGTCAAGTTGCCCGGGCTTGACATCTACCAATAACATTTTGACATAGAGGATTCGACTCGCCGACCCTTTGATCAGCAGCCGAAGCTTACTGAGTATGCCACGGCTCGCGACTGTTGATCTTTGTAAACTTTCATTGTTTTCAAAATAATTTTTTCCTCTTTTACTCATACACAATTTGTCAGTAATATTGTGTAGAAACTACTGAATGTGACTATGTGTGTTGGAGACCAGGGGTTACATACAGTAGCTGTTTGTTCAGCAGTGGGGAGTGAAGAAGTATCCTAAGCCTACCTATCTGGGCCCGGATATTCAAAGGCAGTAATAAAGTTACAACCAGATGAGAGACTTATGATTAACCAGCTTACAGTATAAAGTATTTTTAACATCATAAATAGGCAGTCATTAGTTACAATATAGCTTAGATATACAGTCGGTTCCCCGTATCCGTGCCCTCCGTGCCTTACTGGTACCGACTGCGGTCCGCGGATACTTGAAAACGCGGATACGTGTAGTGTATTTAACATAGGTTTCAATGGGAAATAGGCTTAGCTCGTACCTGACTCGGCCATCTTGGACCCTCAAACCATTATATTGACCTACATATTATTTGAGGAGAATACTTATTAATACATATTATGAGGAGATAACTTACCACACAAACTTTATTTGAAATCAGTCATTAGGCCTAGGCTAGCCTTACGCATCGGCATAATTTGCCCGCTTTCGTCCGACAGCGTCGGTACGCTTGCTCTCTGTTTTGATGGTCCCGGGCATTTATTTCTATCATGATTAACATCAGGCCCACTGTCCCTATCACTGAATGCTCTAAAGGCCCTAATAAATGCGAGATAAGAGGTTCGTGCAGAAAAAAGCTTGTAAACAGGTGGTTTTCAACTTTTCCAACACTGGTCTGTGAACTGCTGCCTCAGCTGGGACGCCGTATTGACGTCACGCAAGAATGCAAGATGGCCGACCAAAGCAAGAATCGGGATGCGCACCAACCCGCCCAATTCAAATCCGTGAATAGCTGGTATTTTGCTGTTTTTTTGCGCGGATGACGAGTAATGGGATATTTAGGGGTGTCCGCGAATAGCAAGGATCGCGAATGTATGGAGCGCGGATACAGGGACCCGACTGTAATGTGTTTTGAGTATTGCTGTCAATATACGATGGTCATAGGGAGATGTCAAGTTGTAAATGCTTTGAGTACCCGGGACCTGTAATACAACTAGCTGCACAAGGTGGTGCAATACTCGGTTCCAGTGACTCGGAAAGCAATCGCCCTTATATGTTGATAATTCCAGCAGATTGGCTCTTGCGACTGTGTTGAATGTCTCGTCTTATAATACCGGTAATTATTCATTCT
Organism: Paralithodes platypus; assembly: GCA_032716605.1. Lineage (NCBI taxonomy): Eukaryota > Metazoa > Arthropoda > Malacostraca > Decapoda > Lithodidae > Paralithodes > Paralithodes platypus. Next base: position 70,134,069 of record CM064492.1, on the reverse strand, counting down.
CAACAAAGGTTTTAATAATCACGGTCGCACAAGTCAATCAGCTGAAACTATTGCCATAAAAGTGGGCCATAATCTTCTGAGTCGCTAACACCACATACATACTTTGGACTGTGAACACTGCTTAATCCTCTCAATACAATGTCTATCTATCTATCTATTGCCTGACGCTGTGATCCCCGAAGGGGTGGCCACCTACTGTACAGTAATTAAAATTATATTTGTTATCATTAGACGATCTAATGTAGCTGAGGAAAGACCTTAGGGAGCCATGGGTTTAAAATGTACCAATTACCTTCAGCACAGAATTGTTAATTACAGTACAGGCCTCCCTCACTATACGATGCCCCAGTTTATGTTATCATTATTGGTTTTTAGGTCTTTGTGTTTGGGTTTTGGCTGGTCCGAGAACGCATCCCCATTTACCCCATTAATTTTTGGGTTTGCTATACAATTTTTCTATTTAAGATCGGGTTTTCAAGAATGTAACCCAACCATAAATCTGGGCGGGCCAACCCCGAAAGGGGTTGAAATAGGGGAGCTATCCCCCCCCCGCCAAAGGTGGCTTTCTAGGGCCTTTCCTAGCTGATGCTGAGAGAATTGGGTTCTAGTCATGTGGTGATGGGCTGGTCTATCAGAGTGAGAACTGAGCGATCTCTGCCATACCCATAGTTTACTCTGACTGTTCCTTTTACTTATATATCTTCTAGATCTCAAGTGACGGCGTCTCTTCCGTGGATTGACCTCCCAATCTACCAAGATTGGAAGCCAAAGCGTCACATTTTTCCTTTGCCCCTCAACTTTCTCTTCATAATTGCTGAGGGGCACAGGGCCCTGGGTGGGGCTTTGGTTTCCTGGGCGTTTCCGCACCCTCCTCAGCTCCCCGCCATGGAGTGGCTTCGGTCACCCAGGCTTTATTGTGGTCGACAGGGAGGGTTCTGTGGGGGTGCTCGGTTATGGCCTTGGCCTTGCTCGGGGCCTTGGGGCTGTTCGGCCAGGCAGCTTGGGGAACAACAACAACAACCGTAAATCGAGGGAGACCTGTACGGTACTCTCGGATGCCATAGTCTCTAGCTCACTCATAAATATTTGTGGACTTCACCAATTTCTAATTATAGAAGATCTCTGGAAACAAATTTATGAATAATTATCTATAAATCAAATTCAAAACTATATATACTATTTATTGAAAAGCAAGTTTTATTCAACAATCAATCCAGATAGTTATAATTGCCTACAAAATCATAGGGGAGCCATAAATTCTTATGAGTAGGCTACAGACTATGGTATCCGAGTGTACATTCCATAATTTGAACATTGTATTACAAACTAATCTTGGAATGTTCTAAAGTTGGCACCTGCCATCCAGTAAATATAACCCACAGTTAGGTTATCAAAAGTCTGTTTCTTTTCAGCTGATGGTTAACTGAAATTTCCTCTTCCTATTTAATCAGCTATTACGATGATATTGTGATGAAATATATCATCAATTGTGAACATGTAGTATTTCTAGGATACAGAGACAAAGTCAATTTAGCTTCATATTGTTCTATTAGATAACTAGAAATCAGCAACAAAGGGATTCAATTTACCATCAGCTGGTAATAAACAGACTATAGTTATACAGTAACTATACACCACTAAGGTAATATTATGACTAGTGTGAAGCCCTACAACAGTGACTGGTTAATACTTGGCGATAGGGAAGGAGCTGGTGTTTAATGGCTGTATCATAACATTGATGATGTGGCTTAAATCTCAACAAGTTTCCGTAAAGAAACTGCATCTATACACATTTAAAATCTAAGTAAAAAGTACCATAATTAACAAGTAAGTCTGAACTAATGGTGACAGCATCTCATCATTACACAAACTATAGATCTATCTATCTATTGCCTGACGCCGTGATCCCCGAAGATGTGGCCACGAATGAATTGCCCCCATGCACATCTGTCCCATCAGTCGACGCCCCTCCTCCCAACCAGCACCGCCTTCATCCATATACAGTACTTCTTCACTCCATCCTTCCACCTTTCTCTCGGTTTACCTCTCCCTCTCTGCCCTTCCACCTCGCTCTTGTACACCCTCTTAGTCATTCTCTCACTTCCCATACGTTCCATATGGCCGAACCATCTCAAGGTGTTCCTTTTCAATCTACTGTACTGTATAGATGATACAGTTTATAATGCTGTGCACTCCCTTGATTAACAGGTCTAGGGGTGCCCTTGTTATAGGGACTTAACTGGACATATGCCACATATCACTAAACCGAGCTGCCTAAACTCTTGCCGTCTACCAATGGCACGGTCTTTGATAGAACTGCCAACCCTTCGATCAGCAGTCAGGCGTGCTACCGACCATGAATAGGACAAATGCTAAGATGAATATGAGATCTGTCAGTTATAATACCAAATTTACTGCAGTTGTTTGAACATTCAGTATAACATTTACATCTCCCACCATTGATAAGTGCCTCACAGGCATCCTCATGTTCATTATGCCTTTAGAAGGTGCAGATACACACAGAGCCAGAAATATATGTGGATGGAGTGGTAACTGCTTATTGGTGATAAAGGTAAATTATAATTCAAACTGATTGATAGCTGCCACATTGTAACACTCTTGTTTTGTGTTCAATGCTCAGTACTGCACATGGTACCAGAATATACTTTCAGGCATATTACAACCGCAATTAACCCTTACAGTACCGGCACCGTCCTTTAATTAAACTTTATGCTGGCTACTATTAGACAATTATATTCAGATTAAAAAGGGTCTCCAGCAATCAACAGGCTTCAAAATATCTCACTTAACCATATTTACTACCACAGACCCTTCTTATACAGTACTGCATAAAATTGTTTAAATATAACTAGAATAAAATTAAAGAGACGTCGCTGGTACAGAAGGGGTTAAATTGGTAAATACTAATTTCACTATTCATTATTTGCAAACTTAAATATCAGGTATAATGTATAGAGAACCTATTGCTAATTATAACCTCTTCATTTGAGATTATTAAATTTCATTATCACTATTAAATTTACAAAAGGGCCTCCACATCATCTTTTAATATGATACAGACACCAGACACAAATGCATCACCAAATCTAATGGTTACAGTACACTACTCTTTGGTATAATGTAAGAAACTCTATGGACTATGGAAGGTACAAAGTACAAAACTTTGTTACGTTATAGCATTACTATCACGAGTATTGTCTACAAAAATCCTATTGAAATACTGTATGCGGTATTAAATCTATATACTGTAAATATTTTTTGGAAGCAATATGATCAATTTAGAATGCCTTATTCTATACAGCATTTCTTTTGGAACACTTTTCTCTATAAAATATAAATTTTAAATATCAATTTATTGGAATACCAATGCACCATATCAGAAAATAGGAACTTAATTTTTAGTTTCCATAATACTGTAAATCTATATTATCTTCCTCCAGTCAATTGATGAAGGGTCTAAATATCTTAAGTAAAAAAATAAATATCTTCCACTTAAATACTGTATTTGAAAATGTGTGATACTGGAACATGATCACAACTTTCAGATTAAAGCTAAGACTACTTCACAATGCACACCCATGATAGCTTATTATGCATAGTCTACAGTAAAAAGCATTGTGTATCCAGATACTGTACAGTTAATGTAGAATTTTCTACAGGAATATGAACACCATGTCATAAGACATAACAAATAAAAAATAAACAGTAGGACAGAATGCAATGTGGGTAACTACCCTCTGTTAATAAAAACAAACAACAAAAAGATTAAGAGAATGTGACTACACTCTTGAATCAAAGTGTAAGAGAGTACATATACTGTATGTGTTTATTGTAATAAAGCTATGGTAGTGCTTTAACTAATCTTTTAACAAATGTTTGGTAACACTTTAATTAGCCAGCATAAAAGGTCTTAGTGATGTACTGGGTGTTGAATAAGGTGAAACTAAATCTGGTGTTGGTGAGCGGAAACCTGGCTCTAATAGAGGGTTCTCTCTATCTCTTCCTCCCAAGTTTTCAATACCAAGAGTCCCACTTCTAGAATTACTTTGATGTACAATGTAATGTGAAGAAGGTGAAGTTGATTCACTAGAATGATAAGATTCCATCCTAATATTGTGTGCAGCAAGTGCATGACGACGTAAGTCACATGCCACTCTATAAACTTTTGGACAGGTCGGACATGAGTAAGTGCGGGTGCCATGAGCACGATGCATATGCTTACGTAAGTTACTAGGATTACTGATAAATCTAGAACAAACAGGACACATTCGACCCACTGAAGGTGCAGCCATGGTAGCCATTTCTTCAATATGAGGTTGGTCTTCCCCTCCACGACCCAATAAGTCCAAAAGCATCCCTAGTCCCCCTCCAGACCCTCCACATCCCCCTCTAACTCTATCCCCTAGACCCAGCACCGGACTCTCCCAAGCACTAACCATGCCAGTCACCCCACCTACCAGGTGTGGGGGACTAGGCAGGCCGCGCTGCCCCCAGCGACCCAACTCACCAACACATGCGTGCCCTGCAACAAGAAACACGCGTCAGCTAAATGGTACCACCCCAATCATTCTTTCAACAGTAACATCTTTACCTACATATATTTAACCAAATTTAAGCTCCATATTGATGTTGATAATAAATATAAATGTATGCAAAACCCAAAGATTTATAAGTCTAATTGTGGCCAAGATCTCATATTTAACTAGCTTTTAATTGTTGAATTTCAAATTAGCTATTTATATACAGTACTGTAATAATTAAATTTCTTGATTAAAACAACTTGTTTTGAGTGTTCATGAATTTCCAAGTAGGTATAAGATATACAAGGTAGGCAGAGGGTAACAAGTATAGAGTATATAATTATATCAGCAATATACAGATACAGAGAGGAAAGATACATTATTATCCAGTAATCAATTAAGCAATGCCTTTGGAAATGCTATAATTGATGAGGATTGATATGAAACTTAAGTATTGCCAAATACTGTATACAAACAAAAAGAATTGGTCAATTTGATAATATTTTGTACTTATTGATCATTTAAACACATGATGTTATGTGTATTGATAGAAAATCCATTAATTTTAAATGCAAACTCTATACAATAAAACAAAGAATCAACATTTGAATACTGGTAGCCATAAGTTTATAACAAAACAAATGGTACTGTTAGTGTATGGTACTAAAATAAATATATACTCACCCAATTGTTTATGCATACCAATTGGATTAAAAAAAAAAAAAAAAAAAAAAAAAAAATCAATGTGATGATTTTAATGATGGTGGGCCAGTCTAGCTGTCTATTGTGAAACAGACCAATAATGCATAATATCAATACGAGAAAAATAATCATGTACTCTCCGAAGGATACTTAACCCTCTCACCACGGAAGGGCTCTTGAACGCCCATAAAAAAGCATATTTGTTAGTAGTCTTGGCAAATCCAACGGCAAGGTTATTAACCTAATTGCAATGACGACTTGTCTATTTTGACTGCTATGTCGTCATTCCAACCGCGGTTAAAAAGAAAACGTCTAGAGTCTACTCCTTATCTTGCTCTAGGAGACGTTGTATATTAACCAAAACTACCACCGAAGGTGAAAAAAGCATAGAAGAGAAGAAAAAGGGGTTTACCTTAGTTACCGCTTAAGGCCCATCCCGTGTTCCGTCATGTGCAGATCCCTGTCGAACGTGCGCATGAGCGACCCTCTCTTGTCATCATTTTTTCACGCGCTCCATTGAATGAAGTCGCTTTTGTTGTGCTCCTTTAATTCACCCTATTTAGGTTCGTTTCGGCTTATCTGGCCTTCTTTTTGTTAGACAGATGTTACGTGATCTAGGGCACACGTAAATGGGCTCCTAAGTGTGTATAATGGAGACGCGTGTGGAAATAGCCTACCGAAGGTACGGGGGCGCCTGGCGTTCCTCGTATATGTTTTTCATTCTTTCTCTTTTCATATTCTTTTTTCCTGTTAGTCTGGGCATAGTTTAGCTTTTAGCTTAATTTAGCCTAGCTCGTTTTCTCATTCAGGAATTGCTATGCCCCTATGAGTTTTCATTTTTTCATAGCCTAGGTGTACCGTTGGTAAACAATCTGAGATTTCGTTGGTGGCGGTGCTGTTTGTAGAGTTTGTGTCGGCCGCATTATTAGCGTTATTCCCGAGTCCCCCCTTTCGAGTCCTTCACTGTGTCTCAAGGGCCTGGGCGACAGGTGGTTCGTGATACTCCAGGGGTACCCCACGGGGGCCCCTCTTTCACACCACAGGGTTTTTCGCCCCTGACACTTTCTCTGCTCACGGCTAGGCCACCCTTTTTCTCACCAGTTTCATTTACTGGTTTTTGTTTTCTCACTCTGTTTCACCTCCATCCTTTCATAGTCTTTTGCCCAATCCAGGGGTACCTCACGGGGGCCCCTGTTTGTGCGAAACCACCCTCCCTGCCACTTCTCCTCATGGGCTTTGCTCTATCTCTGTGGGTTGGGTGGTTCCTGGGGGATGTGCCTCCTCTCCCCTGGTGTGTCTTCCTTGCCTCTCCCTTTACCGGTTGAGTCAGGATAAATTCAAGGAAGACACTGCTCAGCTTGATGGCCATCATTGCTTGGAGTTCATAAGGAGATGACGCATTTTTTGTGGCCTTTTTTGGTATTCCCTAGACGCTCCTCTCGCTTTTTTCGGCGCCGGACCATCTCGGCCAGTCCCGCAAATTTGCGGGAGCTCGATTCGGTCCTCTGGGACGTTTCGGCTCCCCGCAAATTTGCGGAGATCGTTGGGGGGTCCCGCAAAATTGCGGGAGGGTGGTGTCGGTACGGTTATGCCTCCATTGGCCCGCAAATTTGCGGTAATAGTTGGCTTTCACTATTGACTTTTTTTTTATGTCATCTTGTTGCCTGATACTATATTGGTGTATGCACTTTACTGGTGTTATAGGCCCTGCATGTAAGATGTTGAGTGGTGGTTAACACTTTCTCCATCTTTGCAGGTTCTGCTAGTGCTCTTCCGCCTCGGCCGCCCTCCTCACCTACCTCTGTGCTCCCAGTTTAGGGTGAGTACGGATACCTGTTTGCATGTGTGTTCCTGTTTCCCCATGCTCCTTCCATGGTTCTTCTTGGACATTCTCTCCACTTACTCCTTCGACGTGCTGATTATGGTGTGTGTTCTTCTAGTGCAGGTAGGCTGCCTTGCTTTCGCCTTGGTTGTCGCTCCCCGTGCTTGGAGAGCCACAAGTCCTGCTTGCGCCACTCGCTCTGTGTGTCCTCTACGGCCTACCTCCCTGCTCTGTGTGGCACGTGTCTGGCCCTGGTGGTTCTGCTGCTCCATGGCCCTGGTTCCTCGGCGGCGGCTGTGGCCTCTGCTTCCCTTCCGTCGGTGTGGACGATGGTCTCCCGCCACATTAGGACTGTGGGCCACCGTTCCCCGGCCTTTGTTGCCGACCGGATCCGCGTCGCCCTGGGTATCCCTGACCCGACTGAAGGCCGTTCACCTGGCCCTCTCCCTGCTCGGGCCCTCTCCCCTGGGTCCCGCAGCCGGTCGTTCCATCGTCGGGGGGTTCCCCGGCTCCGTCCACGCTCTCGCTCGCCTCGTCGTCCGTCCTCTACTGCCCCTCGTCGTCCTCCTGATCGCCTTGACGACGCCCATCGCCCTCGTCATAGTTCTCGCCCTGAGGCCGGGGTTAGCGGCTCTGCCCCTGTGCGCCCTCCCCTGGCCTCTACGGATAGGGGCTCTACTCCCTTCCGCCCGCTTCCCCAGCCCAGACAACTTCCTCTTACGTTGTCCTCTCCGCGCGCGGTTGTTCATGCTGTAGCTGGCCCTCTGCTCCCTCCTCCTACACTGTCCAGGAGGGTCCGCCTGGATGTCGTTGCTTCTCCTACTTCACCTGCTTCAGTGCCTATTCTTCCTTCACGGTCTCGTCCCACGGTGGTGGTCCCTCCCTCCTCCGCCTCGGTGTCGGGCCGCCCTGTTATCTCAGCCCCGGGGATCCTTGCTCTGTTTCCCCCGCGGCTCCTTCTGGCCTCCTTTCACCCGGCCAGCCTTCCCACTCCCGTCGTCCTGCTCCTCCTCATTCTTCTCTTCCTGACCTTCACTTACCGTCTCGCCAGGGGGGTACCCCTCCTCTTGCCTCGGTGGGGTTTCGCGAGGTTTCGGGGTCCCCTTTCTCAGGAGCTGACGTGTCGCTGGAAGAGGGGAATGGTGCTGTTTCCCCCTCGGCCGTTCGTGATCGGGGACGAGTCCCTCAACGGCGACACAACCGTCGTCGCTCGCCTTCCTTGGGCCGCGACGCTGCTGGTTCGTGTCGTGGGTCTCGCTCCCGCTCACGCTCGCCCCTGCGGGCCGACCAATCTGGGGGGGGGGGGGTCGCCTCTCTCGGCTCGATTGTCGGCTATGCAGGGCTGGGTTGTGTCACGCTTCGACGGGCGCTTGGAGTCGATGGAAGACTCCCTCTTCTCGACTTCTTGGCGGTGCCTCACCCTCAGCGCCTCACCCTACCTACCCCTGCTACGGTCCCCCTCCCTTCTGCAGGCCTACGCTCTGGTCAGACTTCAGCCGCCCTGACATCCTTCCGGCTGTTCAGTCCCTGGCTGTGTTGACGGGTCTGTCCTCCTATGGGACAGGTTTGTGCGACGCCGGTACGCCTGGCTTAGCCATCATGCTCGGTCACCCTCTCCCATTGGAGGCCTGGTTTGCTGAGGCCTTCGACTTCACACATCGATCCGTCGACGGCTCTCCTTCAGTCCCTCCCCCGGAGTCATCACTGATTTTGCCTCCTCTTGTGTCTGTCGGCGGGTTGGACGGCGCGTTCTGGTCCTGGATGAGCGCGCCCGTTCTTGAACTTTGTTCTATTGCTACCCTGTTCTTCTCTCACCCGGATCAGCCCTCTGTCGCCAAGGTTTTTCCCTTGCGACAGAGGGTGACGGACTTCTTGTCTTGTCTTTAGGTTCCCTCCAGACGTCTGTTCACCACCTGCGGCTTTTCGAGGCGTCTGCGCCAGGCGATCTTCGCGAGGGTTTGGACCGCGTTCAGCGGGTCCACCTTCGGCTCGCGGTGTCTTTGGTTCCCGAGCTGAAGGCGGTTTTGTGCGCGGCAACTCGGCAACGCCCGACGGTACGGTCTTCGTTCTGCCGGCCGGCCCCCTTGGTTATTCGTCAGGGTTTGTTGTACTCTGCGCTATATACACGTCGGTTTTTTTTAAGCAGGATGCTTGGGAATGCTACGCTTCTCTGTCGGCGGCCCCTGCTTCCGACACGAGACGCCGCGCTGTGTCGTTGCGGACCCTGCTTACGTCACGCACCGACGCGTTGTGTCGCGCGCGGGGTCTTCTCAGTCCCGTCCTTCTGCCGGTCCTCTTCGGGGTGCTGCTGCAAGTGCTGGCGCCTTGCACGGGCGCAGGACTGGGACGTTGCAGGCCAGTGCGTCGGTTCCGCCTCGCACTTCTGTTCTTGCCCCTTTCATCCCCGCCGTGTCGGGGCTGGCCGGCCTTCCACTTCCGGCCGCCCTTCGACGGGGTCAGCCCCGCGCCGACCTGGGGTTGGGGTGGCCCGCCCTTTTCGACGAGGTTGGGGGGGGGGGGGGTAGAGGAGGTCAACGTGGCGCTCATGCCCGCACGGCCCGTACCGGGGGTACCTCCACATCAACACAATGTGTAGTTCTCTGGGTCGGCCTCCTTGTTCTCCTTCTCGCCTGGCCGACCGGGTCGCTCCCCTCCTCTCGGGTGCTCCCTCGGGTTGTTTTCGCCCTTGCGCCCCTCAGTAGCCGCGAGGGATGTTGGGGGCGGCGGGATGCGCGGAGGGGTCTCACCTGGAGGTGGACGTCCAGACCCCCACTCCGCTCTTGTCACCGACGCCGGCCCGTCTCTTCAGAGGTGGCCCACGTGTTCACTTCCGTGCCCGAGCTGGGTAGCGTCGAGGGAGTTGACCGCCGGTCACCCGGTTTTCCTCTCCCGTGTCTTTCTGGTACCGTCGACGAACTGCGACGCGATGCGACCGGTGGTGGATCTGTCGGCCCTCAACGGGCACATCGTGCACACACGGTTTCGGATGCTGCCGGTACCCCTGGTACGCCTGGCACTGTACCCTCTGTCGTGGGTAGTGTCGCTGGCCCTCCAGGATGCGTCTTGGCTCGTTCCTCTCCATCCTCGCTTCCAGCGATTCTTGGCCGTTCGGACTTCCGATCGTGTGTTCCTGTTCGCCGGCCTTCCCTTCGGTCTCCACATCGCGCCGCAGATCTTCTCCGCACTGGTGGGGCAAGCTCTGGGTCCTCTCCTCAGGAGCGGGCTCCAGATCCTGTTTTCCTTGGCCGATTGGTTGGTAGTTTCCGACGCCCTAGGACTGTGCATTGGCGACGCCCTCACAGTCGTTCGCCACATCGCACGGTTAGGGTTCCCCTTCGATGTTCCCAAGTCACGCTTGACCCCGTCGCGTGTCGTGCCATGGGTCGGTCTCGCATGGGTTTTGTCCGGCGCTACGGTGACCCGGGGTCTGCCGGCCGCGGTGCACCTTCGGTGGAAGGTCTTCGCCGTGTTGCACTCGGTCTCCCTCCCGGGGTGGCTCTGGGACTCGTTCGTGGGTTCGCTGCATTGGGCCGCTCTTCCCCTTCCCTTAGGGAGCCTCTGGCTACGCCGCCTCCTCCTCATGGGCACCGCGGTGTTTCCGTTGCCCCTATGGATCGGCTCCTGCCGCTCCCGCGTACCGTTCGCAGACGCTTCGGTCGCTGGGTTGCTCGGGGCTCGCTCTCTGCGGCTGTGCCCTGGACCTCCCCCCCCGCCGACGGTCTGGGTAGCCACAGATACGTCGAGCGAGGTTGGGTGAGGTTCCCGATCGAACCTGGGACGTCCACTTCCCGGCCGATGGGTGGGTCTCCCTCCACTTACCCGTCTATGCCCTCGGACTGTTGGTTCCTTTGTTCTTCCTGCGGGACCACGCGCTGGCCCTTCGGGGTAAGTCGGTGGCCTTCGGGTTGGACACTCAGACAAGCTGTCCCCTGTTTCCTTATGCGGGGGTCCTCCAGGTCGTTGACTCTATTGGGGGTCTCGGTGGAGTTGTTCTTCCTCGCGGACCGACACCCCTTCTCCTTGCATGCCTCCTCCCTGCCCGGGCCTGCCACCCTGTGGGCGGCCGCCCTGTCGAGAGGGCAGGGCGTTCTTGTAGAATGGGCGATGAAACGGACTGTGTTCGCCGACCTCGCGGCTTCCTGAGGTGTTCCGGAGGTTGCCTTGTTCGCATCGGGGGTGCCGCGCCAGTTGCCTCTGGACTTCTCCCTCCGGCCTCGCGCTCCGGGGGGGGGTCCGGACGCTTTCCTGGTAGCCTGGTACAGGTGGCGGTCGATATCCATCTTTCCGCCACCAGACGCGCTGTTGATGTGCCCAGTCCTCGCGAAGCTGCGGCTGTACCACGGCTGCGTCTGGCTCCTCGCGCCTCTGTGGCCGGCACGGACTTGGTCCGCCCGGTTGCCGCGGTGGTGCCCGAGTCCGGTCCCTCTACCTGTCTCCGGCTTCCACTTGGGCTAGGTTGGGGATCTGCGGACCTCGTTGGCCTTTGCATCGTGCTTGTTCATGAGGCACGGTGGCTCCCGGTCCCCGGCCGGGCCGGGAGCAGCGTTCCTGGCCGTCTTCTCCTTGGGGGACTTACGGGTCCCGCTGGAGGTCTTTTACTAGGTGGCTACAGGCCACTCGCCTGCCAGTTGGCTCTCCTTCCCTCGTCCTACGCTCCTTGTTTCATCTCTTCCGTACACGTCGCTTTCCAGTCGACGCTATACGTACCCACTTGTCTGCCGTCCGGGGGGTCTTTGGGTCCGTCGCTGGGCTGGTCGTTCCGCCACAGGAGCTGGATTCCTTCCTGACGGCTGCCTTCCGGGATCGACCGCCTCCGCGCCAGGTCCCTCCGCAGTGGGATCTGGGGCGGGCTCTGGTCCTTCTGGCTTCACCCACGTATACAAGGGCCGCTACACCGGTTCCGTTGCTCGGGCGTCCACTCTTCCTTGTCGCTCTGGCCACTGGGGATCGGGTGTCTGCACTAGCGGCATTGTCACGGCCCCGGGACTGCGTGCGATTCTCCCCGTCCTTGCATGGCGTCTCGTTCGCCTCCTCCCCTCCTTTTGTTACCACGCATGGGAGGGAGGCCCCCGTTTTCCAGCCTTTCGCCGTCCAGGCTTTACGGCGTGGGCATCCTCGCCATGTGTTGTGCCCGGTGTCAGCCTTGCACTCCTCTGTTGCGTCTGTGGCGCCGCCTACGGGTACTGCTGTGTGGGTGTCTCCTCGGACAGGTGGGAGGCTCTCGCAGGTGCAGATGGGCCGCCACGTTTGTCGGACCGTTCGTGCCCGTCACCCTGTTTGTAGGGGTTCTGCGCACGATGTCAGATCCTTTGCTGCCTCCTTCCGGTTCCTGCCACGTCGATCCTTCCCTGCCATCGCCTCAGCGGTTTTGTGGTCTTCTATCAATTCCTTCATCTCCTCCTACCTCTCCGTGTCCAGTGTTCGACCCCCTCGGCCGGTGATTGCTCTCGGGGGTCGTGTTTCCTGGTGCTCTGGCGAAGATCCCTGGTCTTCCCCCCTTGTCCCTCGTTCTTTTCCTTTGTTTTATTTGACAAAGGGGGGGGGGGGGGTGTACGGGTTTGCAACACTGGATTGCAAGTTTGGGATTATGTATTGTTCCAGTACATAAGTGTTTTTGCCACATTGAAAATTGTGTTTTGTTCTTGTGTTCAGTGTTTTTGTTGGTTTTTGAAGAAAAGGGATTTTTGGTACAGTACCTTTTTGGTTTCAGACAAGTCTATGTTTTTGCATTACTATGAATGACGGGCATGTGTTAAAACTGTTCTTTTTAGCTACTCCTCAGTTTTTCACTCTTTTATAAACTCTCTTGTTTAAATTGTGTCTTTGTCATTCGTAATTTTGTTTTATGCATTGTTTTTTTTGGTAGGTTGGGCTTGGATGTCCTCCTCCTATTTGTTATGCAGCCTTGACGTTGGATTTGCCAAGACTACTAACAAATTGGGAGGTTTGACGTACCTCCCAACCTACCAAATAGGAAAACCTACTATTTGGTAGTAGTCTTGGAAAATCCAACGTACATAATACCCTCCCTCACGCCGGACCCCTGCCCATCCGCGTTCTTCTGCTGACGTGAGATGTGATGACAAGAGAGGGTCGCTCATGCGCACGTTCGACAGGGATCTGCACATGACGGAACACGGGATGGGCCTTAAGCGGTAACTAAGGTAAACCCCTTTTTCTTCTCTTCTATGCTTTTTTCACCTTCGGTGGTAGTTTTGGTTAATGTACAACGTCTCCTAGAGCTAGATAAGGAGTAGACTCTAGAAGTTTTCTTTTTAACCGCGGTTGGAATGACGACATAGCAGTCAAAATAGACAAGTCGTCATTGCAATTAGGTTAATAGCCTTGACGTTGGATTTTCCAAGACTACTACCAAATAGTAGGTTTTCCTATTTGGTAGGTTGGGAGGTACGTCAAACCTCCCAATAACAGGTACCCGGAAGGGCTCTTGAACGCCCAGTGGTTAAAAGCCTGTGAGCTTCGTGTGCGAGGCGTCGGTCCGACGCATGTAAACAACAGCCGGCTGGACCGACGCCCCGCATCTCCGGCCACAAGAAGGAGAGCGTCGCTTGTTCGTGTGTGCCTGTATGTTGTTGTTAAGTATCGAAAAGTAGTGTAAAGTGGCTGTTTTGGCCATAAAGTTATCTCCAATGAAATCATCATCACAACTCAACCAGTTGACTTAGAGAGCTCTACTTAATGCCATTCTACAGGTAAATAACACAGCTACGCTTGGAGATGCGCGGGAATGCGGGAAGCAGTCTGATTAACAAATATACGGTAGCCTAGCCTAGACGTTTTTCGGCCAAAACACCCGAGTTTCAAGGAATATATATATAATACATAGCCGGGGCTGGAGGGTTAATCATGTCTGAGCAAACTGGGATTAAATAGAAAACAGGCAAAAGTATAAAGAGGAGAGAAACAAATACACAGAAATGAGGAGGAGGTCAGAGGCAAACCATGAGAAAGGGATAGTGGAGAACTATGAAAAGAATCCAAAAATGTTTTTTAAGTTTGTAAATGGCAAAAGGAAGATAAAAGCCACAATCCTAAAAATTAAAAGTGGAAACAGAATCATAGAAGATGATACAGAAATTGCGGAAGAACTAAATAGAAATTTTGCATCAGTATTTACAAAAGAAGGAGAATTCATTGCACCAGAAATCAATGAGATAGGTATAGAGGAAATGCCGGAAGTCACATTTAACAGAGGAGAGCTCATAGACAAAATGAGTAAGGTGGATCCAAACAAAGCCGCCGGACCGGACGGAGTATCAGGCTGGATTATTAAAGAAAATGCCAAGGAACTGAGTATACCAATATATGATATAATGACCAAATCATTGGACACGGGGATAGTACCTACAGAATGGAAAAGAGCAAACATTGTTCCTGGGAGGAAGCAGAGATAAACCACTGAATTATAGACCTGTATCACTATTGAGCATCCTCATGAAGATTCTGGAAGGATTAATAAGGGACAAATGGGTGAACTGCCTGGAATCCAAAAGATTAATTACTGACCGACAATTTGGATTCAGAGGAGGCAGATCATGTGTAAGCAACTTGTTGAGTTTTTACTCTAGAGTAATAAACACAGTGGACCAGAGGGAAGGATGGGTAGACTGTGCCTACCTAGACTTTAAAAAGGCATTTGACAAAGTTCCACACAAGAGATTGCTGTGGAAATTAAAACATGAGGGAAAAGTAGGAGACAAACTGCTGAAATGGATGGAGAGCTACCTTAGCGAAAGACAGATGAGAACAACAGTAAGGGGGAAATCGTCAAACTGGACTCAAATTACGAGTGGAGTACCACAAGGATCTGTCCTAGCCCCAATCATGTTTTTAATATTTGTAAATGACTTACCTGAGGGACTAACAAGCTACATGAGCATGTTTGCGGACGATGCTAAGCTGCTTAAAACGATCAGAACCCAGGAGGATTGCCTTGAACTCCAAGCAGATTTGCAAAAGATCCATGAATGGAGCATCAAATGGAATATGGAGTTCAATGCAGGAAAATGTAAGACTCTAGAAATGGGTAAAAGCAAGTACAGACCTAGAAAAGATTATAAACTAGGAAACGAAGTGATTCCCAAAGCAGAAAAAGACTTGGGGATAGAATTTAAAGGATAACATGTCTCCGGAAAGCCACGTAAATAAGATAGTGAGAGAATCACTAGCACTATTGGCAAATATCAGGATGTCTTTCAATTATCTTAATGAAAACACCATGAAACAAATAATAACGGCAATAATAAGACCCAGGATGGAATATGCATCTGTAGTGTGGTCCCCTCACATGAAGAAACATATCCACAAAATTGAGAGGGTACAGAGAGCAGCTACGAGGATGATCCCAGGTTTGGAAAATTTGGAGTACCAAGAGAGGCTCGAGAGATTGAATCTACCTACACTGGAACAGAGAAGGAAACAAGGACAGCAAATTCAGATATACAAATGTGTTAGAGGTATTGACAAAATCGACCAAGAAAACTTCATAGAGAGGGATGGAGGTGAGAGAACAAGAGGTCACAGCTACAAACTGAAAGTGCTTAATAGTAAATCTGATCTGAAAAGTAAAAGATTTCCTACCAACTCGATTAGTGGGTGGAACAAATTGCCAGCCGAAGTAGTGTCTGCACCATCAGTGCATAGTTTCAAAGCACGGTATGACAAACATATCTTAGGAGGCGGGAATTAACGAGCATGCTCACTCCCGCAAATACAACTAGTGTAAGTATAGCGATGTACAATAGTTATGAATAGAAAGACGAGGAGGGATATAATAGAAATCCTGAAGACCAGCAACATTGAAGAGTAGAATTAGCTCATAATAAATAACCTTACTCGTTGATTAATTTAAAACTAGAGTTACCAGTCACTATCTCGCTAATCCTAATGCTTTTCCCAACCCCTAGTTTCCCTGCACAACCCTTGCATATTACGCTGCCCAAAATCAGCCCTCTGCGGGATCCCCAACAGAGAAGTAGATTGTAAAACTAATTACAGTACTAGCAGAGAGTATATACGGAAGTGAACTGACGTAAGGTGGAATACTACAGCATAATCCTTATTTCAAAAGGGCTATAAGTACTGTATATGTAAATGGGAGATGTTACTAGAGTGAAAAGAGTGAGATATGAGTAATTAAAAA
The DNA here is from genome assembly GCA_032716605.1 of Paralithodes platypus. NCBI lineage: Eukaryota > Metazoa > Arthropoda > Malacostraca > Decapoda > Lithodidae > Paralithodes > Paralithodes platypus. The sequence continues at coordinate 70,117,841 of CM064492.1, read as the reverse complement.
GTATAGTGAACAGAGGTACAGTAATCAGGGCTATTCGGTCAGGCAGCCTAGGGAACTACTACTAACCTACTGAAAATAAATATTTTAATTTAATGAATAATAAGGTATCATAGGCAACATCCTGTGCCTATTTCCTTAAGGAGATAAGAGAAGCTGGTGATACCTTAGGAAGTGTTACTGAGAAATATGTGGTCAGCTTAATACCATCCCCGTGGCATTATACCACCAAAACTTAGTGACTCATCGAAGGCTCATTCTATTTTCACTGGTAGTGAGAGCTATCATCCACATGCACTTAAAATGATTACATTACTAGCCACAGCTTGATATGTCAATGAAAAACCAGCAACATACAGAAGAGTTGAGAGTTAAGGTACACTTTAAAAGAAGAGGTGAAACTAGTGACATTTCAGAATTTTCCTATTTTCTTTTTAATTCTATCTAAAGTAAAATTAACCAATGAAATAAGATTTCCATCCCAGTTCTACTTTAACATAAAATTATTTGTTAATTTCCTTTCTAAAGCATATACTGTATATTGTAATAGGTGAATACTCAAAGGGTGCAGTAGTAGCAAGAATAGGATGAAAGAAGGATGCCATTTGTTGTGCAATATACAGTGTTAGCTGCACTGTGGAAAGAATACAAGAAAGTCTCTAAATGTAAGGAATGCTTGGGATGTGTAGAGGAGTTTTGCTGTTTGGGTGATGTGTAAGTCCAAGAGAAGAGATAGAGGGGAGTTCTACTGCCAGAGTGAGAAGTAGCTGAAAGAAAGTTAGGGAACTGTAACTCTCCTAACCATGAGATGGATGTACACAGACTAGAGAGTACACAAATGAGGATGGTGAGATAGATAGTTTGGTTTTCACCGAGTGATAGAATTTAGTACAGTACTAAGAGAGTACTGTACCTCTTTGCCTAGAGGAAGACCGTAAAATAATTGGAAGGATGTACAGTAAGGTGGAATCATCTCCAGGCAAGAGGAATTTGTGAATATAGGTAGGTCTTTATTAACATAATACTGTCATACACATGCCTTACGGTCTGTAATTTTTGTGCTAATGTACCCCATAATCTCCTTTGTATTTTTATATATTCATGGTACAGTATTTACTGTATCCTTTCTCTGTTCACCTCCTTCCAGAACATCTTTCGTTCCTCAAAATTCTCACTCAACCTTTGACCTCGCATTTCATTTGCAATTTTCTTTGCTTCTCTAATTTTCCGTTTTGCCTCTCTCCTTTTCTCTTTGTACCTCTCCCATACCTCAACACTACCATCCTGTAAAACCCTCTCAAACCACTGTGTCTTCACCTCAACTGCCTTTCTCAAAGGAATATAAGCATAAATAAAGATTATTGGAAGGCATATTATACATATTTTACTTGGTGTGTTCTTAGTTTGCAATATGCCTAGACTTCTGCACTGGGAAAAATATTTGAAAATACTTAATCATTGCGAACGGTACTCAATTTTTGAAAACACGGCCGTGCAGAAGTGGGCTATAAACATAACTTTCTTCACTATGCGACGATGCCCAATACTGTATTATGCGAGGCGGAGGCGTGATGTCACAGGCAACACTAGGCCTAACTCACATCTACACCTTTGCTTTCCTCCCTCAACCATAGCGCACTGTTTGATATACTGTATGTATATATATATAGCATATGATGCATGTAAGGGATAACTGTAAAATGAAGGGAAATTTTTTTGAAAATAGGGGAGGGGTGAGGGGATATATATACAGTACTGTATACAGTATATATATATATATATATACTGTATATATATAATGCATATAAGGGATAACTGTAAAATGAAGGGAAAAAGTTGGGAAATTAGGGGAGGGGGGAGGGGATGGGAGTATGCAAACCAGGTGAGGTGTCAAACATATCGAATACCCTTTAATACACAGTACAGTACTGTACTTTTCAATAGTCCATACTATGTGATTTCACATTTTGCGATGTAATGTGTCAACCATAGTCTTTAGAAATAGATTGTACTGTACTAATGCATACATAATTATTATGTTCCTTCCAACAACCAACCATACTCCTAAAATCGATTAATGAAATTTACAAACACATGTGGCAGTCCGTGGATTCGAACCCAGGATGCTCACACCGAAAATCAACACCTTATACATCGCACCACGAAGACTACAGTACGTACACCTTTCAAACATGATGATAATAAGACACCAATAAACAAATTATTGTGTATTTAAAGACTGATAAAATATTTACAGAAAAAAAGACAGAGTACTGGAAGAAACATGGGACCCTAGACTTGTGTTCTTGTCTCAGCACAACACACAAACAAACAGTGACAATATAGGGCTTTATCACATAACACTTATACCAAGCAACTTCAATGTTTTTTTTTCTCCCCCCAACATTGGTCAATTCCAAAGGATTCTAAATTTTCATAGAAATAATCTAAAATGTTGACAATATTACAAGTGTATGTTAATTTCAAATTTGATTATGAGATATAACAGTTTAACACTTTATTTAATGGAACTCTAAACCCGTCGAATCCTAGCCATTTCATTAGCATATCTATCCCCATTCCCAGCCGTGGGGGTCGGACAGGACGGCACCACATGTCTGTCACTCGCAGCAGTCTGCCGGCAACTGAGAGACACACGAGACATTGACACAGCGCTCCAATGCCTCCCATGTAGTGTTGCCGATGAGTTTAGCTGGGTCTATGCTAATATTAGCACAAACCGATCGGTTTTAAGCAATCACGGGCGGCTAAGAGCCGACGCTGGGATTCCCCCGTTAAAGAAGACTTAATTCCTTTGTGGTGGAAATAAGAGAACTGTAAAAATAACCATATCCTACATTTGAATTAAATATCTTAACTCATAGAACCAGGCAATATATGTCATAAAGAGATGAAAAATACCCCTATTCTGGTAGATTATTGAGTGCCTTGGTACAAGAGCTACTGTGACAAAAGCCCAATTGGTAAAATCTAGAAACCTAGGGTAAACTGAGATCTGCCAAATTCCACCATGTTGGTGCCATTGCTATCACTAGCCACTTTCTTTGGAAATATATTTATACTATATCAATCAATTAGTCAACAAACGCATATGCCACGAGAGGGGTGGTGGACTGATTTTCTTACTCCACCCTATGATATTCTTTCGGTGGCTGCAGACCACAACCCTTCCCATCCAAAGTTACTCTTTTTATGGTACAGTACATGACATATACCGGTACAGTACATTGCTGACAGATGACAGTTGCAAATAATAAAATACCTAATATAAAGTACAGGTACTGTATCTCCAACATATGGCACCAAGATGGCATTCAGGATGATGAAAGACGGCTGATCCTTCTCACTCTTGGCTTTCTAGTGTAACCATGTGAGCACCAAGTCACCAGCCAACAGACACCCACACATCACACTCTTCACTCTGCTCTCATATAACAAGTCCACCGTCACTACTGTAAGCTATAACAACCAATTTGTACACACCGCTCTATTTAGTACACAATATTCATAAAAATACAAAACAAAAATGTAGTACTGTACTGTCATTAGATTAGTAAATTTATAATATAAACTCCATAAATGACTGCTAAGGCATTTAATGACATTTAATAATGTATACTGTATACGTACATACATACTGTACTGTAGATACATACATAACATTTTAAGACTGAGTGCTCCACACATCCGTGCAGTTTTAGTCACTTGTCCTAATGTGGGTGTTATTTTATGGATGCTGCATATCAATTATACTTGACCAGTGCATACAAATTGACTAGAATACCCTACTGATATTATACAGCCATATCTTTAATCATTTGTTAGCTACTACAAAACAATTTCTTATCAATAACACTACAGCTTGGTGTTTTGTTAATCATATTAAGTCTTGAATGGTCTGTAATTTGACAAAAAGAAGTAAAACAAAATAAAGCAATACTATACCTTGTACTAGGCTTGTAACTACTAGTACAGTACATCTAAACAAATAAAAATAGGTATTCAATTTAGTTTTGTAACAACACAACAAAATGACTAAAACAAAATTGGCATAGTGAAGAAAGACAGTAACATTACTTGTGGTTAAGCTGCACCACAAGTAATTAAGAAGAAATCTGCAATTCTAGTAATGTACTGTACTACTGTTCCCAAAAGTTTTGTCTGCCAACAAAACAAAATGTGAGGCAGAATCACTAGAAGCTCAGTCATACAAAATGACTTTAGGAAATGTGGCATTCGGATGCTTCACTCATTGAACCTAAAGTGATTTGGACTCACAAAGAAGCTGGTTGTTGAACAGGAGTATTTTGTGCACAGTAGTACATTAATACTTCAGTACTTCAATTAAAACAACTACAAAAATAAATAAGAAACATGACAAAATTATCAATTTCCCTTTTCAACTAAGGTAACACTTTCTTTAACAAGACCAAAATTCATTCAAATTTGTTTGTACATGACTGTATCTAACAATTATAAAATATGGAACAGTCCTGTATATCATTATACTGTTGTCAGGAACTTGTGTAACTATAGTCTATTCTTTATAATACGGCCAGAAATCATGACCTCTGATCTCTCGTAACTCTAAAAGGTCTAGTGCAAGCGAGCTGACATTTCTACCACATGGGAAGGGTCAACCCGGCAATAGGTGTGGAGATTTCCAGCCCTTTTTGAGTTACAGAGGTTAGGGGTAACAATTTCTGGCCTACCTATAATGAATAGACTCTATATGTGTTATAGTCGGATACAAGGAAGAGAACGAACTAGGGATAACAATAAATAAAAGTGAAGTGAGCTATCTGAGTGAGCCCTCCCTAAGACCCTATACTGTATACAGTACAGCTATCATTATTCCATCCCTGATCAATAACTTAAAGGTAATATAGCTATTAGTCCATTCATATCCAAATTAGCAAGGGCAATCCTCATCCCCAACATACAGTAAACTGAAGTCACCCTTAACTCCTTCAGTATCGGTGCCGTCCTTTTAATTTTATTCTGGCTACTGTTATACGATTTTATTCAGTTTATGAAGGGCCTCAGCAATTAACAGGCTTCAAACTATCTCACTTAAACCTTTATACTACCACAGATCTCTCTTAAATTGCACAAAATCGTCTAAGTGTAGCTACATGAAAATTCAATAGACATCGCCGGTACAGAAGGGGTTAACCCTTTTCAAGCAGACAACACATTTGAGCTTCATTTAGCTACCACCAGACAATTTTACTAAACATTGGGAGGATTTCTAAGAATAAAAATACTGTACACACAAGCTTGAAGACTGCTTTATCCACCAAGTGTGGTTTCAGTCTTACGTCCTAAATGGCACCTGGAATGCCATTTGATTTACAGTATATATTCTTGGATTAAATGTGATAGCTTGTAGATTATTTTAAGTGTTTGAGATCCTTCCGAAGCTGAATAAAATTGTCAAATAGTAGCCAGAGTAAAAGTCAAAGGATGTCAACCAAACTGAAAGGGTTAGTTAACTTTTGTTCAGTAATGTTAAGTATTTTTCCTTATACCAAGAGTTGAAGTACTGAAGGTGGGCTATCAACAATAAAACAGGAAGTAAACACAATGACACACATAACTGTATTACAAACACTCGGTAGTGAAGTACCAACCTATTCAGTGGAAGTACAGTTAACCACATGAAGCTGTATCCACTCTGTGATATTATGTACTTAACCTTTAAATGTCTTGATGGTGTAATGGTTAGATTGTTTAAAATCTGTGTGTGGTGACTCAGGTTCGAATCCCGGGAAGATCACATGCTTTCATTAATTTCATTGGGAGGTGTTTGGTGTTGGGAGTGAAATAAATAAATTAGATTATTATGTATGGAACTAAGAAAAGTGTGACTGACTTTCAAGAACAATTTATTATAAAACTGTTAATTGATCATATGAACTAACTACAGTACTGTACTGTATTAGAAAAGGCACTTCTATAAATTAAATCATAATTACTTTCCTTCCATATATGAAATAACAATTCAAGAAACAGTTTGGGTGAAAACTTGTCTGTCAACGCAGGTTTACTTCCTATTTATTAGTCTGGGGAACTGAATAATTCATTAACTGTCTACTGTAGCTTATTTCTTCTATATACGGTACAGTATAGGTTATTAATCTATTCCAGATAAAATATATCATAAAGTGATTTAATACCATGTTATGAAAAATATATTGCTAAAGCTGAAGAATATATAATTATGACATGCGCAAGTGGTATAAAAGAGGCCGTCACATCTGTGGGCAATATATAAAAACTTGTCATCACCAGGTATAATCTACTGTAGGCATAAGGACCCATCAAGGTCATCCAAATCCTTACCAGGGCCCATTGTTGTTATCCAAGATCAACAAATGGGAATTGATTGATGCAGTTTTTAACGCTGTGCACTCCCTTGATTGACAGGGCTAGGAAGTGCCCTTGTTACAGGGACTTTACTGGACATTTGCCACAAATCGCTAGACCTGAGCTTCCAAACGTTTAACGTGTACCAGTGGCAGAGGGTAGGCTTGCATCTCAACCACGAACATGAAGAAATTACAAACCACTCAGAATGTCTATCTAGCTATCTATCTATTGCCTGACACCATGATCCCCGAAGGGGTGGACACGAACGAAACGCCCCATGCACATCTGTCCCCAGTCAGTCGATGCCCCTCCTCCCAACCAGCACCGCCTTCATTCATATACTTCTTCACTCCATCCTTCCACCTCTCTCTCGGTTTACCTCTCCCTCTCTGTCCTTCCACCTCGCTCTCGTACACCCTCTTAGTCATTCTCTCGCTTCCCATACGTTCCATATGGCCGAACCATCTCAAGGTGTTCCTTTTCACACTTTCCAGCACATCTACCTCCACACCACACCTCCCTCTTACTTCCTCATTTCTCTGTCTATCCCTCCATGTAACTCCGCACGCACTTCTCAAGTAACTAAGAATAAAGCTCTCAAAATCATAACCGGATACACACAAACCATAAACACAAATCACATACTGTATTGTACAGTACATGCAGAAACACAGAACCTCCCCCTGAAGACCCATTTAGACATGATAGGAACATAGTCCTACTCTTCAGCCAACGACCCACTTCACCCATGCCACTCCCAACACATCACCCACCCCCACCTCGAGACATGAAACAAACACCTGCTAATTATTTCAACCAAATATATATCAACAGCCCACCCATACCTCCAAACACTAACATACACACACCTTACCTAACAAACCATCAACAACAGACCACACAACACAATCCTAAACTCTCCACCTCCCAAGATTAACCCACCGGAAAACACGCTTCCAAGAGAAACCCGAGTCACACTTGCACGCCTCTGGTCCGGCCACCACCCGTCATTACAAGATTACAAACACAGAATAGATCCAACTCAAGACCCTTCTTGTCTCTGCTGTCAACATCCCACTGACAACACAGAACACTTAATACTCCACTGCCCAGCACTTGCACAGCAACAGGCATAACTTCAACATCACTTCACTCAGAGATCTCTGGACCCACCCGGGGGAGGTTACGGAATACTTGGACTCCGCGGGATTCCCATGAAAGGGAATCTTGGGGCTACAACAACAATAACAACAAGGTAGGATCGAACTGCAGACCCTTCGATCAGCAGTCAAGACGCGCTACTGACCATGCCACGGCCCGCGGCAATGGTAAAGGCATCAAATGTCTTTGATAAGTCTCTTATGCTTCATGTCTAACTGTCAATCAATTTTTGACAAAAATGTCTGCTGTGAAGACCTCTATTAGGCTACTTGCCATACTCTGGTGAACTGTGACCGCCAATCAGCAACAAGGGGTGAGGGCATCCTTACTTGCCAACTCGGAATGGACTATAATTGTCTTTTGTATTCTGCATATATCTACATACTGTACTTATTTTTTAATAAAAAGCTGCTCATACTTCTCTAAAAATGTTGAGCCTTATAAACTAATCTTGGTCTTCTTAAGGCACTTATACTATAAATATCAGTATACAATAACAGTAAGCTTATACTTTCATACAAAACAATCTAAGTGTATAATAGTTGAAATTATTGAGATCAAACACTAGAACAGCTACAGCTTCATATTTTCTTCTCAAATTTATAATTAAATATTCTAGGTTTCCTTTACTAACAACTATGGATTGTAAACTCAAAACTATGCTCAAGGCTGATATGGAAGAACATCGTTTAATCTAACTAACCTTGGGAAACCCTTTGGGTCTAACAAAGACTAGGGATAGCTATCCTCCGGGGCAATGTCATTAGCTCAGTACGACTGGGCCATGCCACAATTTAAGGTCCAGGGAATCATGGTGTATCCCTAACCTTTCCACACTAGGGTTTCAAAATGTTCTTAAAGGGGGTCATCTGCTTTGTTTTATCTTTCTCTCCTTTTCTCTCTTTCTCTGACTTGTATCCATTTGGCCCCATTCAGCCGACTGTTTTAAGACGTTTATCCCCATCCAGGTGTCGATGTTTTCCTGATGAGCGATAGCGAGCCAGTATTGTATGGAGAAATCCGGCTTCGCCGGAGAAATTTTTCTATCGAAAAATGTACAAATTTAACTTGCTGTAAAACAAAACTTAATATATGTTGGCTCGCTACCGCTCGCCAGGAAAATATTGACACCTGGATGGGGGTAAACGTCTTAAAACAGTAGGCTGAATGGGGCCGAATGGACACAAGCCAAAGAGAGAGGGAGAGAAAGATAAAAAAGCAAGGTGGGCTCCCTTAAATATATATATATATACAGTATGGTATATGTTGTATGGTGTACATGAATAAAAGGCTTGTTGGATAGTTGAAAGCCACTTTTGCTCGTGTGTTTGGAGTTAGCAACATGTATCATGAAAAGCATGTATCCATCATAATAACTTACCTCTACAATATTTTAAATTTGCCAAAAGGATAACTTGCTTTTCACAATACAGTACATAGGAGGTCTTACAAAAAAAAAATATATATATACTGTATATATATATACCGGTATATATATATATATATATATATAATTATATATACAGTATATATACTGTATAAGATGAATTAAAGAATAAAAAAAAAATGAAATAAAAAATGAAAAGAATAAATTTACCTACCTATATTTTCATGTAAGAAGAATGATTCACTAGGCTATATCCCCTACAAAAGACTACAGTACTGTACTTAGTTAACCCCCTAAGAACGTTTTAAGGGAATCCCACAGATTACAAAAAAAAAAAAAATCTGGCCACAGTACAGTAATTTGAAGGACTCGAGAGGTCCTCACCGGCTTTTTTTTTTTATCTTTCTCTCCTTTTCTCTCTTTTCCTGGCTTGCATCCATTCGGCCCCATTCAGCCAACTATTTTAAGACGTTTATCCCCATCCAGGTGTCGATTTCTTCCTGGCGAGCGATATCGAGCCAGCATTGCATGGAGAAATCCGGCTTTGCCGGAGAATTTTTTTAATTGAAAAATGTACAAATTTAGCTTGCTGTCAAAACAAAAATATATATATACTGGCTCACTACCACTCGCAAAGGAAAATATTGACACCTGGATGGGGGTAAACATCTTAAACCAGTAGGCTGAATAGGGCCGAATGGATAAAAGCCAAAGAGAGAGGGAGAGAAAAAAAAAAAAAGTGAGGTGGGCTCCCTTAACCTTTTCAATCAGATGATGCCTATTTGTGCTTTATTTAGTTCCCTCCAAAATATATTACTCCGCTTAAGACAGCTCTCCAAGAATCAAAGGTTAACCCCTTCTGTACCGGCGACGTCTTTTTAATTATATTTGAGCTACATTTAAACGATTTTATGAAGCTTACGAAGGATGGTAGCAAAAATGATTAATTGAGATAGTCTACAGCCTTTCAGTGGGTAGATATCCTTCCTAAGCTGAACAAAACCGTCCAATAGTTGCCAGAATATAATGAAAAGTACATCACTGATTCACCGGTACAGAAGAGGTTAAAGATAAGATGATCTCACTTAACCATTTACTGTAACTCTGAAAAATTGCTCTAATTTGAATAAAATCATCTGGAGGAATCTACATTAAAATATAGTTGGTGCCATCTGATTGAAGGCAAGGTTGAACATGCAACCTGGCCTGGAACAAGGACCATAATTCAGCCCTTAATTAAGGGGGTCACCTTCTTTTTTTCTCTTTCTCCCCTTTTCTTTCTTTCTCTGGCTTGTATCCATTCGGCCCCATTCAGACAACTGTTTTAAGACGTTTATCCCCATGCAGGTGTCGATTTCTTCCTGGCGAGCGATAGCAAGCGAGCATTACTGTATATGGAGAAATCCGGCTTTGCCGGAGAAATTTTTCTATCGAAAAATGTACAAATTTAGCTTGCTGTCAAAACAAAAAATATATATATGCTGGCTCGCCAGGAAAATATTGACACCTGGATGGGGGTAAACGTCTTAAAACAGTAGGTTTGGGGCCAAACGGACACAAGCCAAAGAGAAAGGGAGAGAAAGATAAAACAAAAGCGAGGTGGGCTCCCTTAAGTAAAGAAAGGTGAGGAGCTTTGTCACAAGGTTGTCTCCTTTTGGATCCATCTGAGGAGACCCAATGGAGGTGTCTATATAAAGTATATTCACTATAACAAGATGATATATAGTGCCTAAGCTCTTATGAATCAGGGAGGGCTGAAGCAAGCTGGGTTTCTACACCTATTTCCTGGCTGACTCTTCCTAAATAGTAGAATTATCAGTTCAATTGCTCGAGTCCTTTAGGAGTTATGAGAGGTTAAGGGTTTGGACTTCTCACCTTGTTATAGTGAAGCCCCTAGTGCCTTTTTAGTGTATCTCCAAAGCTATCTGTGCCACTATTTATTATACATACCTGCATGAAAGAGTACAAATTAATTTATGAATATAAACCTTTTATATTTACCTTTTATGAGAGAAGTTGTGCTATAGGACAGTGTATTACTTGGCTAAAAGAGAGCACACTATTTGTATGACTTTACTCGATCAACAATCCTATGGACTGTTTTCCTCTTTCAGTCCACTCTCTCAAGAGAGTTTTCTTAATATACTGTAAAATCCTAATCAGGCTCATGATTAAATGTACAACAAACATTATGAAGTGTATGCAGGTACAGGTAATGATTTTATGTAGCAAACTGCTCTTACAAAAATGTAAATACTATGCACTCAACTGTAATGCACAGCTACTGACAAATGTTTGTTGATCTTGCAATTTTCTTAATGCAAATATATCCATTTCGATTGATATTCAGATCAATTCAGCTACATATTAATAAATGTTATGTATTTATTAATATACTGAATAGCTGAATTCATTTGAACATCAATCAAAATGGATATATTTGCATAAAGTAAATCGCAAGAGCTCACTAACATTAGTCAGTAGCTGTACATATTATAAAATGTAATATAAACTGAACAAATCTGCTAAAATTCAGTCAAAATACTCCATGTGTGTGTTGCATAAGTGAGTGTATCTGTTTTGTGTATGTAGGCCTAACAATAAATAAAAAATAAAGCCAACACTTATTTCTCATTCACACACAGTATTGTAGTTTTGTGCCATTGACATACTGTACTGCACTATTACAGCTTATGGTTTTAGATAGTACAGTATATCTGTATTTTCTTTTTAGCTCCTTGACAAGTAGATGTGATTTATGGTATAGTACAGTAATAAAGCTCACAGCACATAATGCTGGACCTTCTTATAGTCGAATAAAGAACTAAAATACATATTTTAAGGTACCAGCATTTATAACAAAGCTAGACCTAATTGAGCAATGAAAGTGACTTAAGTTGGGGACGCAGCACGTCGAAGTACTAAATCAGTAGGTTTGTCATCTAAACCATCATCATCCAATTTATATCTTGCTTCAACACTGTCAACTTCTTCAGCTTCAGCACTATTTGGGATACATCCTCCTTGTGATGGAGACACACCAATTACAACAGATGCAGCTGCTGCTGCAGCTTTCTTTTGTGTGGCTGTGGAGCATAACAAAACATGCTCTTTGATGTAATATCGGTTTCTGAAAGTGCGGCGACATATAGGGCAGATATATTCTTCACCCGAATGCTGTACTCGCTTGTGTTTGTTTAAATTTGAGCGTGAAGTGAAGGTCTTGTTACAAATGTCACATATTATTGGAGAGGCAACTCCAGTGCCAGAACTAGAACGTGAATTAGAGGATATTTGGTATGCTGTTCCGCTGACATTACCAGTTGGTGATCCTTTAATGTTGGAGAGGCTTGGCATAAAGGAGGCTAGAGGGGAAGGTGTAAGTGAGGGAGAGTGACCATCAATATTTGGTGATCGACCAGTTGGAGTGGAAGTGCCACTAGTACCAGGTGACCATATAGTAGTGCTAGACTGTGACTGAGTCTTTGATTGATGATACTGAACAGGTCCTTTATAGTGCAATCCAGCACTAGGAGAGGATGGGGATCTGATGAGACTAGGTGATATCCCCTGACTTGGGGACCTGATTTGTCCTGGGGACCTGTTGTTGCCTGGGGACTTGCCCTGACCAGGGGATCTGTGAACGCCGCCTGCCGAGCCCATGTGGTCCGCTACAAGGCGCGCGAAGGTGCCTGAAAGTAGCAAAACAGTACGTGACTACTGGGCTGGCAGGGGCTGGTCCAGGCCGGAGGGAGGCCGGGAACAGGGAAGCTAGGGATAACCCAAGCTTCCACTGAACCACACTCACCTACATATAATCAGTAATTCATATATCACACACAACACACAAATCATAATAAAATTTATAAAACAGAACTATATAATAAAAAAATGTATACAAAATAAAAATGTGCTTTCTATAATGGAATACTGTACTGATAATGTCTAAGAATGTATAACTTAAGGCACAAAGTAATTAGAAACTGCTACAGTAATTTAATTTGGTCAATAGAAAACTGAAAATTAAATACCATAAATCATAAAACATTGGAAGCATAAATACCAATTATACTGAAATACTACAGGAGCAAACTATAATAAAAATATAATAATTCATATATTTAATTAAGGGGAGGTTTTAGTTTGTTCCCTAGACTCCATCAAGCTTAAAATTACACCCCCTAGACCTCCTTTCAAGATTAATTTGTACATTTTTCGGTAGACAAATTTGTCTGGCTCCTCCTAAATTACTGTACTGTACTGTCAATTGTAAGACCTTTTGTGCCATTTAGGTGTAATTTTTTTCCTGGCGAGCGATAGCGAGCCTTTTAAGAGGAACCATATTTTTCTACCGAAAAATGTACACATTTTTCTTGAAAGGTGGTCTAGAGGGTGTAATTTTATACTTGATGGAAGTCTAGAAACAAACTAAAAAACCTCCCCTTAATTTAAGGTGTGCAAACCTACTTACATCATGCTAAAAATAATAATTAATAAAGCACTGAAAACATATTTTTATCTAGATACAGTACCGTAAAAGGTAAAAACTTGATATATATGCTTACCTCAAGATATATCCCTTTGTAAGCATGTCATTACATAAATTTCTCGGGTATTTACTCAAATGTACTGTACAAGCCCTCCAATATCTAATGCTGTCAACAACTTATGACAGGAATACCTATACTGTACTATCATTACTTGTACCTATAATAACTATAACTAGGCTATAAGGTAATCAAATAATAATAGGTTTCAAAGGAGAGATACTACAGGTCTCCCTCACTATCCGATGCCACAATTTACGATATTATTATAGGTTTGTTTGAGTTTTGGCTAGTCCGAGAACGAATCCCCATTAACCTGATTAATTTTAGGGTTCGCTATACGATTTTTCTATTTAAGATCAGGTTTTCAGGAACGTAAACCAATCGTAAATCGAGGGAAACCTGTATAAGAATCAAGGTACAGTATAATTATATGTAGGACTAAAGAACTTTTTATAAAACAAATGATGTAAACTGGAGATTGTTACCTGTACTACAAATTTTGTGGTCTTACTACGAACTGATGACCTAGTAAACAGAGGATGAGTAATTGTTGTAAGAGTCTATTCATTGATGTTACCACATAAAAGCGAGAATAAGCAGGCTGTAAGAAATATCGATAATAAACAATAATACTGTACTGTACATACCGGTACATACACACACAATAATATATTAAGATTCATTAAAAAAATAAATACACAAAATCACCCCATTGTTCCTGATTCACTCTCATGACTTTCACTCTCACCAGCCTTTCCCTATGCTTCGATTATTTTCACACCCCAAAATTAGGTCAAAACCGCATTTACAGTAAAACTCATCCCCCATAGACAGCTAAAGAAATACAAGTATGGATACTATACTTCATCATAAGATACCGGTACTTAGTTTATACTGTATTTCTGTCCTTTAGAGGATACACATACAGACATACAAGTTTAAAGACCTTTTCATCCAAAGAGGATGTAGCTTCAATCTTACGTCCTAAATGGTGGCCTTCCAGGCGCCCCTATTTTGGGCTGCATCTGTTCCTATGTTCTTTATGTTGATATCGGACCGCGATACCTGATCCTACATCTTTCTAGGTCTACCGGTACCCATACGGGCAGCACCCACCATGTTCAAAGACTTCACTTAATTCTGGAAATCAATACCTGCAATGTGTCCAAACTAACCAAGTCAACATCTGCACTTCACTTATACAATACTTGTATGATGTTAATCAGCAATCCCACCTACTATACTCCCACTATACTTGTGGTGATGGGCTGGTCTATCAGAGTGAGAACTGAGCGATCTCTGCCATACTCATAGCTTACTCTGACTGTTCCTTTTACTTATATATTTTCTAGATCTTCAAGGTCTCTTCCGTGGATTGACCTCCCAATCTACCAAGATTGGAAGCCAAAGCGTCACATTTTTCCTTTGCCCCTCAACTTCTCTTCATAATTGCTGAGGGGCACAGGGCCCTGGGTGGGGCTTTGGTTTCCCGGGCGTTTCCGCACCCTCCTCAGCTCCCCGCCATGGAGTGGCTTCGGTCACCCAGGCTTTATTGTGGTCAGCAGGGAGGGTTCTGTGGGGGCGCTCGGTTATGGCCTTGGCCTTGCTCGGGGCCTTGGGGCTGTTCGGCCAGGCAGCTTGGGGAACAACAATAACAACAACAACTATACTCCCACACACAACAGTAAGTATACAGCAAGAAAAAGATTAAATTACTTTTAAACTTCCACACTTGATTCCCATCTGATATACCATTCACTAGATAAAATGAAGCTCTATAGTTTGTAGCGTAATGTACTTACTGGTTTCTACCTCCAAAGGTTCCTACCTAAGGTTGTGTTCGCCACTCTCCTAGCAGCTTACACATTACCAATTTCATTAAACATAGATGCAAATTGAGGTAGGCATCAAATCATATCTGGATCAATCAGAGTGAGGTTACATGTCCTCTACTTATAGTTTCTTGTAATTCTCACTACATCTTCCTCCTATCATTACTATCCCTTGTAATGCCCATATCTAATTCTGCCTTTTTTTCATCATTCTTGTTTCCTTCTTTTTAACTAAGAAAGATGAAAGTAATGAGGCCATAACACTACTGTACGTATACCATACATTCTCCACTGTCTCTCTTTTACAGCTCACTGACAGAAGTCACAATCCTTTACTCCCAAAACATATTGCTCTGTGGAGATGGGTCGATTTTCTGGTCCCCTTTCTTGCTCGTGTTTAGCCCCATTAGTTTTCAGATTTTAAGATATTCGCCCCATTAGTTTGTCAATTTTAAAACCTTTCGTCCCATTTTTATATCAATATCAAGACCTTTCCCGTGCCATTTAGGTGTCGATTTCTTTCCTGGCAAGCGATAGCGAGCCTGTAATGTTAAGAGAATCCGGCCTTTGGTCTGCACAGTTTTCTGCCGAAAAATGTACAAATTAATCTAGAAGGGGGACCTAATGGATGTTTTTGAAAGTTTGATGGAGGTCTAGGGAGGAAACTAAAAAAAAAAAATACTATATACTGTACAGTACAGTACAGTCGACCCTCGATACAACGGATTTCGGATTAACGGACACTGTCCGTAGCCGGACAAATTTCCCAGTAACGGACATTTGTCCATTATTGGAAAATTTGTCCGTTAGGTGGTGGGCACATATTAAGAAAAACAACTTTATTTGTATCATTCTATCTATCTATCTATCATTTGTATCATTGAATTGTTTATTCTCTTCTATCTACTGTTTACCTATATTGTTTTATTCTCTTCTATCTAATTAGGTTGAACTTACATATAGAAATTTTAAAATCTTTATTATTTTGGCATATTTGGGCAAAAACAGAAGTCTGGAGGGGATTTTCCAGTAACGGACAAGCTTTCCCCCCTAATAGTCCGTTAAATCGAGGGTCGACTGTATATGAAATGATCGACCAAAAAACAAATCCTTCCCCCTTAATCTATAATGCAGCATATGTTTATAACAAGGAATCAGCCTATCCAAATAATATTCTAGAAATATTTAAAATTCTTATTTTACTTTCTCGCATTTACATATTCTTTACCTTTTACAATTTCTCATAAAACAGTATTACTTTCTGTATCACGATAAAATAATTCTCAACACACCAACAGAAGTTATTTAAAACTTACATTAATAAGCACCATAAATAACACTTGAACTATAATTATGATACAAGAAAATGTACAGTACTTTTATATTTCAAAGCCATAATTGTGAATCCAATTCTAATATATAATAATCTTCAATATTTTGTTTCTTCAGAAAACAACAGATGGAATAAGAGGCCTGCACTTCCTACAAATTCAACATTTTACAGTAATGAATAACTAAATACAGTAGACTTTACAATCTTGCCATATCTGATCTCTCCATGACCTCAATTAGTAACCAGGTTTCCAATCCTGCCAACATTCTCTAAGAACTCGCCATAAATTCTAGGGATGATTGTCTAAAATGTTTACCAAATCTTTTTGGAGGTCAAAGCGTCAATTTTAACCCTGCATTATATTATTCATTTGTTTTAAGATTACAAGAGGAATGTATTAAAACAACAGAATATATTAAAACAACAATCAGGTAATAAGTAGCATACGCACGTTGAGTCGACCGAACCAACGTGGCTCTGATAGGCGAATTCAGACAATTGTTTTTCTACTTCTCCGATTGGTAATTACGTATGCGTGGTCGTCATATATCGATTCCCCACTATCACACAAAGAAGGTATTTACTTCTATGGTGATGAAAGCATAATTTTGTGTTACTTCATCATATAAACAATGAATCACTAATAGAAAGAAAAATATAAATCTTATCTAAAATTGTAGAATAAACGTTCATGTGACACCGACGTTACAGCCTCTCTTAGTAGCGCTATATTATAATGCCTGGTCGGTGCTAATTAATATTAGTAATGTACAGTATCTGCTTTTGGTGCTGTGATGGTATGGACATGTTGAGTGAATGGAAGAAAAAAAGGCTTACAAAGAGAATATGTAGTAGAGGGGTAAGAAGACCTCCATTGAGATGGAGAGAATGTGTAGTATGTATAAGCGTTGGAAGATAGAGGAATTGTTATAGATCAGGCAAGAGAAGTGGTAATAAATAGGAATTAATGGAGAATGCTAGTGAATAGATGAGTGAAAACGCGGTCATTTAGGAGAGAAGGTTGGGCGCCAGTTGGAATAGATAATTGTCCGTCAGGTGCCTGGCCCGGGGAGCCGGAATATATGAAGGGTCATGCCTGGATGCGTGGTGGGCGGGCACTGTGGTGTGCTCCGCTGCATGTCTGCGTGCTGAGACCAGAACTTCTCCGGGAGGTTGGGGGTCGGGGGAGTGCTGGAGTGCCCTTAGTGATCCCTGGTCTCTGGGACTTCTCCTGTGCGACCTAGATGTGTGTGAATTTGCATTTTGTTTTTTGTGTTGTGTTGTGTTGTCCTTGGTCTCCAGTCGGCCACCCCCAGCTATGGGGTATGTGCCGAGTATATACATACAGTACATACATGTATATGCAGTAAACATCTGCTTTTTCTGTCTAATACATACTATTCCTACAGTTTCTTACAGTAGATCCTCTGGAAAAAGGCAAACTAGGCCTGTGTATCCAGCTCAGTGCCAGTGCTTGCACTGCTGCGGTCGTTCAGGGTGTTGGCAGCGGCGGTAGCAGATGCAACATTTTTACTATTCTGTATTTTTGCTTTATAATCAAACTTCAAATCTTGTCTTCCCCATGCTTTATCAAGATTACTTTCAAACTTCCTTATTGATTCGGAATCGACTACATACTGGAGCAGTGCGTAGCCATGAAAAGAGTGAAGTTGGGGAAAGCACCAGGAACAGATGGAGTGTGTGGGGAAATGTTGAGGTATGGTGGTGAGATAGTGATAGAATGGGTATGGAAAATGTGCAAACTAGCATGGGAGAAGGGGAGTGCACCCGATGACTGGAAGACTGGCATAATATTCCCCCTATATAAGGGCAAAGGGGAAAGAGGAGTGTGTGGTAACCACCGAGGAATATGTCTTCTAAGCGTAGTAGGGAAGGTATACAGTAGGGTAGTGATTGAGAGAGTGAGAGTGAGAACGGAGAAATGGATAGGCGACGAGCAGGGAGGTTTTAGGAAGGGAAGAGGATGTGTAGATCAGATTTTTACCCTGAATTGTGTTGTGGAGAAGTATCTGGAGAAGAAACAAAAGGTGTATGTTGCCTTTATGAACTTGGAGAAGGCCTATGACAGAGTGGATAGAGAAGGTTTGTGGAAAGTACTTAGAATATACGGAATAGAGGGCAAGTTGCTGAAAGCAGTGAAGAGCATGTATGAGGGTGCAAAGGCGGCAGTACGTGTTGAGAGTGAGCAGAGCGAGTTCTTTGACCTGAATGTTGGTTTGAAACAGGGGTGTGTGATGTCCCCGTGGTTGTTTACTGTATATATATGGATGGAGTCATGAAAGAAATACTATCAAGAGCAGTGGATGTTGGTGTATCGCTGAAAAGGGAGGGAATTGAGTGGAAGCTACCTATACTGCTGTTTGCGGATGATACAGTTCTGATGAGTGATAATGAATGGGAGTTGCAGGGTCTGGTAAATGAGTTTGGAACAGTGTGCGAAAAACGGAATTTGAAGGTAAATACGGGGAAGAGCAAGGTTATGGTCTTCGAAAGGGGTGAAGTCACAGAGTGTGAGGTGAAGCTGAACAGTCAGGCTATGGAGATCGTCAACTCTTTTAAATATCTGGGCAGTGTGTTGAGTAAAGATGGGACTATGGATGAAGAGGTGCGGGAGAGGGTACAACAGGGGAAGGGGGTTGTAGGAATGCTAAAAGCAGTAACAAGAAATAGGGTGGTCAGTATGGAAGTGAAGAAGTCCTTGCAAGACAGTGTGGTAATCCCGACACTGACTTACGGAAGCGAAGCATGGACGTTGGTTGAGAGACTCAGACCAAGAGTGAGAGCAGTGGAAATTAATTACTTAAGGAGTGCGTGCGGAGTTACATGGAGGGATAGACAGACTAATGAGGAAGTAAGAAGGAGGTGTGGTGTGGAGGTAGATGTGCTGGAAAGTGTGAAAAGGAACAACTTGAGATGGTTCGGCCATATGGAACGTATGGAAAGCGAGAGAATGACTAAGAGGGTGTACGAGAGCGAGGTGGAGGGACAGAGAGGGAGAGGTAGACCGAATATGAGGTGGAAGGATGGAGTGAGGAACTACATGAACGAAGGCGGTGCTGGTTGGGGGGAGGGGCGTCGACTGACTGGGGACAGAGGTGCATGGGGGCGGTTCGTTCGTGGCCACCCCTTTGGGGATCACGGCGTCAGGCAATAGATAGATAGATAGATAGATCACAATATGAGTTCTTTGCTATAATATTCTTAAAGTCTATTGATAGTATAATTCAAGTCCAGAGGTTCCCCACTATATTTATATTTTTCCCATTGATCCAATTATCCTGATCCTACTATTTCTAATATTGTCATAGTTTTATGGTCCCAATAAGCGGCAAGACTGGAGAGTCTACTGTACTGTAGTAAACATCATATCATTCACGTATACTTCAAGATACAGTATTTAACTGGACAATACACTGCACAACAGTATATATGAGAAGTTTTGAAGAAGGCCACATAAGCCAATGCTCCCGTAATCTAAAACCACACTGAAGTTCTGCCATAAACCTTCATAAACGAAAAAAGCAGAAACAAATACAGTATATAGTAATGCTCTGTCTGAAACCGAATGATAATTAGCCCTTTATTACGAACTACGACTCAGTTGTACTATCTTCGTTCGATATAGGGTTAGGGAAGCACTTAAGTGTGGTTCTAAACTACGGGGATGAGTGCTAATTTGTGATAAAGGGCGAAATATCGTTCAGTTTCAGAAAGATCACTATACAATACTTGCTTCTGTATATTTCTTTCATGAAGGTCTAGAGAAGGACTTAAGTGTGGTTTTAGAAGACGAGGGCATTGGCTTATGCAGCCTTCTTCTTCTAAGCTCGTCATATACAGTATTGTTATACTATAGCCTAGACAATATGAAAGATAAGTGCTCTGAATCCATTAGAAACATGAAATATTACTCCAATAAATATTCATAATACTGTAATATGACAATACATAACTGTACTGTATACAAAATACAATATACTTTACATATATTTTGTTTATAATATGCAAATAATACTTGTACAATTATGGTGGGGTAATATCAGAGGGGGGATTATTAATGTATCTAAAGCGTAGGTCACAAGGAAGAATAGTTTTAAAAAGGATTCTCTCGGTTAAAAGGTTTATTTTGGCACCTCGTTCAAGTTACAAAATGGTAGGTGCATGGTGACAATTATGTTGCTAGATATCCATTTTGGAAGTGGAAGTAAGTTCATACTGTATAAGGAAGTGGGAAACTAACTTCTTTAACAAGATCTATCTATCTACTTGCGCACATTCCCCATTGTTTTGTGTTTTTTTGTTTTTTTTTGGGGTTTTTTTTACACGAGACAGAGCCCGAACAGGGACAACACAAAAATATAAAAAATAATATTGAACACACACAAACAAAACGCAAACTCACACACATCTAGGTCGCCCAGGAGAAGACCCAGAGATCAGGGATCACCAAGGTCACTCCAGCACTCCCCAGGCCCCCGACCTCCCGGAGAAGTTCCGGTCTCAGCAGGCAGACATGTAGCGAAGCCTAACCACCACAACATACATACATACATAACATTTTAAGACTGAGTGTTCCACACATAAGTGCAGTTTCAGTCTCTTGTCCTAAAGGCGGCGTTCCAGGAAACCCTGTTAAGAGCTGCTTCACTTGTCAAGTTCTTGGATTTGAGATCGGCGCGTATAGTCCGATCCCAGGTCCTCCTCGGTCCACCCCTTGGTGCAGCTCCCTCCACAATCACAGACCTGCATTTTTTCACCCAATTATGTTCATCCATTCTCTCCACATGTCCATACCATCCCAGTCTACTTGTACGCATCACCTCGCTAATACTCTTTATACCTAAACGTCTCCTCAGCTCAACATTTGTTATTCTATCCTGTAGCCTGGCCCCACACATCCATCTCACCATTCTCATCTCATTACGCTTCATTCTGTTGACATCCTCTACTTTAACGGCCCATGTTTCTGAGGCATACGTCATTGCACTTCTAACACATGAGGCATACACCTTTCCCTTCAGGAGGAGAGGCATTCTTTTCATGGTCAGGAGAGGCATTCTTTTCATGGTCAGGATTGGCATCAGTTCTCTGAACTTCCCCCAGCCACACCTAATTCTAGCAACAGTGGCAGCCTCGGCCCCACCACCGGCAGAGATGGTATCTCCTAGGTGACAAAACTTGTTCACCAGCTCCAGACTCATTTCCAAAATTCACAGCCACAGGATCATCACTTAACACAAGCTCGCCTTTGCACACTACGCACTCAAATTTCTCTATTTCTGACTTATCCTTCGGCAGGGGTCCCTTTATTCTACTACAGCGCTTACTCCCATGGTGTACCCAACATCGACAGATGCTACATTGAATTGAGTTAACGCCCACTCTCTTTCCACACACTGCACTTGGGTATGCACCGCTCTTTTCCACATTGCCTCGTCTCAATCTACAATGCATAACCTTGGTTTTGTTAATATTGACTCTTAACCTTGGTTTTGTTAATATTGACTCTTAACCTTGGTTTTGTTAATATTGACTCTTAAACTCTTGCTCGCCATGCCCTCTCTCCACTCTCTGAATTTGGCCTCAGCATCTTGCATACTGGCAGATATTACGACTAAATCGTCTGCATAAAACAGTTCCAACGGGAGTCCGCCTCTAAAAACTCTAGACAGTGCCTCCAAGACCATAATAAAGAGGAGGGGGCTTAACACTTAATCCTGATGGACTCCAACACGGACTGCAAACTCATCACTCAGTACACCCTTCACCCTCACCGCACTTCGCGAATCCTCATACATCTTCATTATCACACGCACCAGCCACTCTTCCACACCAAGTTTCCTCATAGCCCACTGCACATCTCTAGGCACCCTATCAAAGGCCTTCTCCAGGTCTACAATACACAAAGTAAAGATCCCTGCCTTTTAGTAAGTATCTTTCCTGTATCTGCCTGACTATGAATATAGCATCGGTTGTACCCCGTCCCGGCATAAAACCAAACTGCATATCATCAATAGAGATGCTTTGCCTGATCAAACCCTCAAGGACTCTCTCAGACCTTCATGATTTGGTTAAGCATTTTCAGGCCCCTATAATTTCCTCTATCTAGCGCATCCCCTTTTCCTTTGTATATATTTACTATTACACTTTTAAGCCAATCCTCTGGGATTTTCTCATCTTTAATAATGGTGTTTATCTACTCAGTGACTAAGTTTACACCAGTCTCCCCTGAGGCTTTTATCATCTCAGCGACAATGTCAGAGCAACCTGGAGCTTTACCGTCCTTCATTGTATTGATTGCGTCGCTCACTACAGCTGGTGCTATCAAAGGAGGGGGCCCAGATATTGTTATTTCGATACTAAGCTGTTCCTTATCCCATTCAAACTATACATTTAGCAATCGTTCATAGTGTACCTTCCATGCTTCTCTGATTTAATTTTCTGCATACACAATCTTCCCATTATCGTTTCTAACACACTGTTCACCTATAATATCCCTACTGTCATTTTCAACTCGCCTAGCTAGGTTGAAGATCCCATTGGGATTGTCAGTGTTACACACTTGTTCGAGGACCAGGTCCTTAATGCGATTTTTAGCATTGTAAATACTGTAACTCTTTTGGCAGTTCGTTTAGCTGCCAGCCCAACACAACATCCAGGCGCACCCTTCATATATACCGGCTCCCCGGGTCAGGCGCCTGACGGACTATTATCTAGTCCAAATGGCGCCCAACCCCCTCTCCCAAATGACAATATGATATATATATATACAGCATACAATATATATATATATTTATATATACAGTATATATATATATATATATATATATATATATATATATATATATATATATATATATGGATACAGTATATAATTATATTCATTCAAATTATTGAAACAAATTCATAGCTCTTTGTCAATTTTAGTACAATCCCAGCCAAAAATGTAATCCTCACATGGTCAATTTCCAAGAATACCTCTGAAGTTAATCAGATGAACAACACAAATTAACAAAGGATCTGATTAAAATTCACACATACACACACAAATAAAATAAAATATAAAATAAATACATAAATAAAATTATAAATAAATAATATGTTAAAAAAATTAGATAGATGACTGGAAGTGAAAGCCTTGGTCAGCCAAAGGTGGTTGTAGAAACAGAGGGTAATCTCTAACAACATAGTACGGTATAGTACAGTACAGTACTGTAGTTTTGTGGGAGTCTCCAGCACCAGTATTTCTTTGCCACCTCCAGGAACCAAGTCAGTGTGTTGGGAGCAGTACTGTACACTGCTCCCAACTACTGGGCCGTATATTCTTACTGGCAGCTCAATTTAATTCTTGCTTACATTAGATTACTTTAATCAGCTTAGGAAGGATCTCTGTAGATACAAGAAACATATATAAAGTTTAAAGACCGTTTCGTCCACAGAGAATGTGGTTACAGTTTCACAGCCTCTGTTGTCAATTTTGTTTCCCACGTCATTCTAGGTCTACCCCTACGCGCAGCTCCCCCCACATTCACAGTCCAGCATTTCCGAAGTAATAAAGAAAAACTATAACATTTAATCCTCTAATGGGGTACTTCCAACCTTGAACCACCACTTGTCACTCTATCAATTAACCATGCTAACAGGTATAACCTATGTTTTCCTTACACCTGGCATAGTTCCTTTTGGTTTATCTTGTGTCGTCCCAGTTTTGTTTTGTTTATTGTGCAAGTTTTACATTATAATTGAGTCCACGAGCCAAAATGTTATTGCAATGTACTGTATACTGTAACCTGTTTTGGTATGTACTGGTATGTGTATGAGGATTACATACCCACTCCTCGGCCTCATCTTCATTTCTACAACTAACCAACCTTCTTATCTCCCATAAAATCATCTGGAGGTAACTACAGTAGAATAAAACAAAACTTGGGGAGTAACCTGATTGAAAGTGCTAAACACTGATCCGATCATTACAGCTTATTTTTCTGGGGTATTTTCAAAAGTAACTTTTAATGATAAAAGCTAGTGATAATAAAGTATACTAACCATATTAAAAGATTAAAATCATGAGCAGTTATTAAATGTTAAGTAATATTGATGAACTTGATATGGTGATGGGCTGGTCTATCAGAGTGAGAACTGAGCGATCTCTGCCATACCCATAGCTTACTCCGACTGTTCCTTTTACTTATGTATTTCCTAGATCTCAAGTGACGGCGTCTTTTCCGTGGATTGACCTCCCAATCTACCAAGATTGGAAGCCAAAGCGTCACATTTTTCCTTTGCCCCTCAACTTTCTCTTCATAATTGCTGAGGGGCACAGGGCCCTGGGTGGGGCTTTGGTTTCCCGGGCGTTTCCGCACCCTCCTCAGCTCCCCGCCATGGAGTGGCTTCGGTCACCCAGGCTTTATTGTGGTAGGCAGGGAGGGTTCTGTGGGGGCACTCGGTTATGGCCTTGGCCTTGCTCGGGGCCTTGGGGCTGTTCGGCCAGGCAGCTTGGGGAACAACAACAACTTGATATGTGTGAATTTGTGTTTTGTCTTTATGTGTTCATTGTTTTCTGTTGTGTTGTGTTGTCCCTATTCGGGCTCTGTCTCGAGTCGGCCACCCCCAGGAAGAAAAATAAAATAAAAATAAAATAAAATAAAATGGGGAATGGGCCTGAGTACTGTACATACATACAATATCGATATTTGATAGAAGGTTGGTATAAGATTTGTGTATAATTACATTGCAATGCTTTACTAATAACAAGCAATCCCTAAGGGTAAAAACAGTCTGATAATGCCCCACCAAACAGTATTCCAGAAAATATTCATCATATTTCTCTGTGGAATCAAACCATAGACATGAAGATAGCGAGGTCCATACCCAATAGTCAGCTATATTTCAGCTGACGGTAAATTGTAATTTATCTTGATTATTCAGCTATTAAGAAGATTTTGTAGAGAATTTTTTTATTTATTATGAAAACTTGGCATTAATATGACGCAGAGACAGTAGTTATACATTTTCACAGTAGGTATCGAGAAGTCAGCTGCTAAGGGATTGTATTTACCGTCAGCTGGTAAAAAACAGACTACTGTACTGTATAGCTACTTCACCATGGTACAGACAAGATGCAACTGATTGATGTATGGTTTCATATTCATCAGGTCTGTTGTTCAATTACAGATAAGAATTAAGAATACAGTAATTCCTCATTTAAAAGTTGTTGTTAAGTTTCTGAAAAACATGACTATAAATGAAATAACTTTGAGTGAAACCATTGCTTTTTGCCATTATTCTTGTAGGTGTGTGCCATTTTTTGTTTATTTACAACTTAACCCTCTCACATCCTTATGATGCAGAGGTTGCCAGATTAGCAATAAGAAATAGATTACTCTAACTCTTATAATTACCTCTCCAAAATTAGTTTTCTGCCCACAGCTAACTCAAGACAACTGCAGAGGTTGAAGTAAATAAACTACAGGTTTATAAATACCCCTGACGGTAACAAAGGCTTTAAAGTATCCCTAATAGGCTCAAAAATTGCGTCAGGACGTGAGAGGGTTAATAGTGAAGCATAGCAACTTTAAGTTAACTTTGTTCAACAATTAATCAAGTGTTATAATGAAACAACTTATAACACGGCGACTTTAAGTGAGGAGTATGATATTTCACCAGAAACCATTCTGTGTTCAAATAATTTATATACAGTACAATATAGCAGCAATGAGAACATTATTGCGGAAAAATATTAATATTAACTTCTTGGGCTGGGCTTGCCAAGTTTTGCAACGAAGTACTATATGGCAATGTTGCTCTGCCACAAGAGGATGAGTATGACGGACTAACTTGCTCATCCTTTTCTTGGTGATAACACTGAAAGCAAGACGCACATAGCGCAACACAACACTGCTGACAACGCAATCTAGTACGCTTTTCATGACCACGCATATTACATCGTTTACATCGCCACCGCTTTGATCCTTCTTGCACAAGGCAGTGCTGTTCACCGTCCAAAGTTACTATCATTTCTGTGGTCACTACACCAGAAAACAGGCCACTATTTCCTCCCCCAGTTCTGACTTGGTGTACAACATTACGATGGTGGTGGTGGTGGTGGTGTGGTCGTCGTTGGTGTTGAGCGTGATTGTAGTGAAGGCGAGAGTAGTGATGAAGTGGATGATGATGATGATGAATGGCTGTTGACTGAGGTGGACCTTCCACTGCAGCCACAACAGCTGCCACCGCCGCTACTGCAACGGTCAGGACACTAAGTCCATTTCCTTCACCAGATTTACCTCCAGCTGATACATTAATAAACACATACTGTATGTGCAAATAATGTACATCCACAAGACCAAATACAATATTTCAAAACAGTTCTTAAAAATAATCCAAGAAATATGAGATTCCCAGTCATGTACACAAACATACACATGCAAGTACGTACATAAAACTGTTCATACAACATCAAGACCTTGCTGTACATAAATATTTGTAACATACTGTAAAATATATATGGTTCTCGGTTAGAACACCTGTAATTAATATAGAATTCAAAAAATAAAAATTCGAGAAACACTAAAAATTTCATACAGGGGTGAGTTCTGTTGACGATATCAAGGCAATTAATGCTTCTGATTGAGCAATCATGATTATGATCGAGCAGGGTAAACAAAAAAATATCCAAGCATTGATTCTTGTCTCTGATTAGTCAGCAGCAAACACGAAATTCAAAATGTAGGTAATGTCCATGTTGGTTAGGATAGCAATATTGGATAGTTTACAACTGTCTGATAAATTGGAGGCTATTAGTATAAAGAAATAAAGCTTACCATTAACACTTAGCAGATTATTGGCTTTTAATAATAAAGTAAGGTCAGTAAAGTGCTGAGAGAGAGATGGAAGGATGGAGTTAAAAAGTATACAGTATGAGTGAAAGCGATGTTGGATAGGAGGGGACAGAGGTGCATGGAAGCGATTCATTAGTGGCCACCCTTTCGGGGATCACGGCGTCCGGCAATAGATAGATACTGAAGATACTGAAGATACTGACCACTTTATCAAAATACATTAATTTGATCTTGAAGCCCTTTGCTGATGAGACAGACTATTTATTGTAGTGAAACAAATATTTTTCACCCTATGCCCATGGTGTGAAAACCTCAGGGTTTTTATTCAATAAGAGTGTACCAAGAAATGTAAAAAAGGGTACTGTACATAAAATCCTGCTGTACCAAACCAATCTGTCTATAAGAAAAAGAGCCACTAATGCCTTCATAGGGTATTACCTAGCCTAATACTATTCATAGAAAAAGGTATTGGCATGTCTTAATATTGAAGTGTGTATATTAACACCTTATTGGCGGCCTAGGCGGTCTATTTGACCGTACCGCACAGCGTTTTTTTTTTTTTACCCTACATAGGGTTGTTTCCGTGCTCATTTTCATGCCTAAATAAGACCCAGAGCATAAAACAAGTATCTATCCCTGAAAGGGCGTAAACAGAGCTTTCCAATGACACCTGAACCATCCTTGTACGACCACTGGTTCTCTTGCAACGATCGTGCAACACGAGTGCAAAAACCCTAAAAAAATGTAATTTCCTTACATAATTCCCTGTGTAGCGAGTGAGGGAGGGGGGAAGAAGGTGGGATACAGTTCAGTTGGTCCACGGTGGTCGTGCGGAGCGGTCATAGGGTTACTACGCTCGTCCCACCGCTCAGCTCTCTCTCTCAGCAACATTACGTGCTGAAAATGGCGGTCGACAGATGTCGTGCACCGCCACATAGTCCAAATTTATTTCACTCGACATATGTCGTGCGCCGCCAATAAGGGGTTAAGCAGAACACTATATTTAGGATTCCATAACTGTAATTCCTATTCACAATACAGCAATTTACTTAACCTTGATATATATTTTTTCCCCACAGAAATGTTAGTACTGTATGTAATTTACTTAGCCTTCATATATGTTTGTTGTTTACTGTACTGTACATAGGTAAAGTACTTTGGAGGTCTCCTATTATTTGTAACTCCGTACACTCCCTTGCTTGACAGGGCTAGGGCGTGCCCTTATTACAAGATACTTTGCTGGACATTTGCCACAAACCACTAGACCCGAGTGTCCAAACTCTTGACGTCTATGGCAAGGAGGAAATTTCGATCTAACAGTCTGGACTGTATTTGTGACATGCCACCCTTGAAACCTATTAAATAGTATGGACTACAGGTATAGTGATAATACAGTATGGTCACCCACTTCAGACCACACTGTGCCAATAGGTCTGTAGGTCCAGTTATCAAGTTATCTGGAGCTTACAGCCCTCCAGCAGCAATGTGGGCCTGATTTGGACCCCCATGACAGGAAGTTTGTTGCAGATCAGCAGGGCTGATTGTCCTCCTTCAAAAGATATTTGAATAGGAAGGGCAGAGGATAAATAACTGATTTACCATCATATCCAATGACCTGCTTTTTCCAGAGATAACTCCACTATAGGAATGCTATCGGGCTACTCTTTAGACATACTCTAATACTCATGTTGCAATGCTCTTAATTATTTTTCCTTTTTATGGTGATGCACTTCTTTCCCCAAACCATTGAAGACCCACTAAACTACAGTACCAGATTTGACTTGCAATGTATCATCCCAACCCAAAATAGCAATGCCTTCACATAGAATGATTTTACTGGGAAACATATTTACCTCTCAAGACACTCATGTTGAATGTAATTGATAGCTTCAGGAAAAACAAAAACAATAAAACAAAACCTCTCTAATTCTGGCGATAGTGGCTTCAGCCCCACCACCAGCAGAGATAGTATCTCCCAAGCATAACATTTATCCTACTCCTCTAGTGACTCATTGCCAAAGTTGACCCTTTCAGGCCGGTCACTCAGCAAAAGCTTCCCCTAGAATACTGGACATGCCGTATAAATTTCTCAATTTTGGACTTCTTCCTTGGCAGAGGTCCTTTTATCTTAGTACTGTACAATGATGATGCACTCATGATGCAACTCATGATGCACCCAGCAACGACAGACGCTACACTGAATAAAGTTAACACCTATCCCTTTCTTGTCTACTGCACATGGGTAGGCACCACTTTCTTCTACTTTTCCTCACCCTAATCTACTATGATGACCTTGGTATTATTATTATTAACCCTCTTGGGCTCACGATTGCCAGTTACAATCTAGCAAAATAATCTATTTAAATATGTAAAACATTAGCTAAGTTAGCTTTCTAAAATCCTGGTCAATAGAAAACATCAGGAGTTTAAGGCTAACAAAAGAAAACTCTCCTAACCTTCCTCAGGGCAACATAAGTTTTAAAATATGCCAGTAAATATGCGATTCGCATCGTGCGCGTGAGAGGGTTAACTCTTAATCTTCTACTTGCCATGCCCTCCTTCCAGCTCTTAACTTTATCCTCGGCACCTTGCGCATTATGTGCAATAATAACTAGGTCATCTGTGTATAGCAGCTTCTAAGGAAGCACAGTTCTAATATCTCTAGAAAGCACCTCTGGAACTATCACAAAGAAAAGTGGGCTTAATACAGAGCCCTGGTGGACTGTAACACTGATAGTAAAGTAACATATTTTGATAATTATCCCAATAGTTGATTCATCAAGTTGGTATTGGTTTGCTCACTCACAATATTATTGTGCCTTTGGCCTTGTCATAGACATCTCCACTGTCAATAGATAAACAAAATGTAATCATAACCCCTATAAGAACTGGGATGAAAATGCCCATCCCCAGGTCATCAGCTCCTAAATGCACCAATGGCAGTGTGTATTGGAGGGCTGAGAATCTGGGGGGGACGTACATTTTCAGTCTTATGCAGGAAATGATTAATGACTACAATGCTTCAGACTTATAATACAAATGAGAGAGAGAGAGAGAGAGAGAGAGAGAGAGAGAGAGAGAGAGAGAGAGAGAGAGAGAGAGAGAGAGAGATAGAGAGCGAGAGAGAGAGAGAGAGAGAGAGAGAGAGAGATAGAGAGAGAGAGAGAGAGAGAGAGAGAGAGAGAGAGAGAGAGAGAGAGAGAGAGAGAGAGAGAGAGAGAGAGAGAGAGAGAGAGAGAGAGAGAGAGAGAGAGAGAGAGTAACAGAGAGAATGAGAGTAACAGAGAATGAGAGTAACAGAGAGAATGAGAGTAACAGAGAGAGAGAATGAGAGTAACAGAGAGAGAATGAGAGTAACAGAGAGAGAGAATGAGAGTAACAGAGAGAGAATGAGAGTAACAGAGTGAGAGAATGAGAGAGTAACAGAGAGAGAGAATGAGAGTAACAGAGAGAGAGAATGAGAGTAACAGAGAGAGAGAATGAGAGTAACAGAGAGAGAGAATGAGAGTAACAGAGAGAGAATGAGAGTAACAAAGAGAGAGAATGAGAGTAACAGAGAGGGAGAATCAGAGTAACAGAGAGAGAGAGAGAGAGAGAGAGAGAGAGAGAGAGAAGAGAGAGAAGAGAGAGAGAGAGAGAGAGAGAGAGAGAGAGAGAGAGAGAGAGAGAGAGAGAGAGAGAGAGAGAGAGAGAGAGAGAGAGAGAGAGAGAGAGAGAGAGGAGGAGAGAGGAGGAGAGAGGAGGAGAGAGAGAGAGAGAGAGAGAGAGAGAGAGAGAGAGAGAGAGAAAGAGAAGATGAAAGAGAGTAATTATATGGTATGTGAGTGTAGTTAAATAATTTCCTTTATGGTACAGTATTAGGTTATGAGATCCAGAACATCCCAAACCCAAATATTATAGGTAGATCACCATGATGTCGTAAATATAAGCGGCTGACATAATACAAATGTTCACACCATACTACAACAATATCCAACACCAAATGACAACTATTTCTGTCCACTAATTTGGTGTATAAACGGATTGAAGAGGATAAATTTACATATATATGAGGGCTTTATATTAAACACAGCTCCTACCAAAGCTAGATGAATATCAGTGTTCTTAGTTTTAGCATCTGCCCACCTATCCGAGTGGTCAATACGTACATAACAAAATAGTGTGGTACAGTATATATACCGGTATATATATATATATATATATATACCGGCATATATAGATAGATAAACAGTATACTGTTATTTATTTTTTCATTCAAATTTTGCTTGGTATACTGCTAGAAAAAATCTTAAGGTGGGGGTGCATGGGTTGAGGTAAGCATGGACAAATAATCGCCAACCTTCATATAATTATCTCGTAAAATGCAATGTCACTGAAATAATTATTAACAATGGTATAAAGGATTTTGCGGATCGTCTATACCAGGCCTGTGACGTCATAGTGACGTCACACCAGTATCCTCATCGTGGACTGGATGGTGGACTTACACTCCTATGACGTCACAGGCCCAGTATAGACGATCCACAAAATCCTTTATACCATTGTTAATAATTATTTCAGTGCCATTGCATTTTGCAAGATAATTATGTACAGGTTGGCGATTATCATTCCATGTTTATCTCAACCCATGCACCACCACCTTTAATATCCTATAATCGAATTATATCATATTTGTAATGACTAACTAGTACTAAAGTGTTCAAAATAGAAAATCATATTCAGTCACATGACTGGTGACTGGTATCAATTAGTCTTTCATCCAAGTAAGTTTACAGTAAAATCCTGTGTTTCAAGTTTCCTTACTTCGTGAATCTCTAATTCGCGACACAGTTGGATATGAATTTTCCTGTGCCTTGCGACAAATACACATTTCATGGCAGTTTTCCGTTAAAAAAATCCCACCCTGTGTGCACCGACATTGTTCTCATGTTGATATGACATTGTCACACTTCCTCCCACTAGTGACATTTGTTTTATAGAAATATTTTTAGACTTGTGTACAGTACTGTACTTATGTGTCCGATTTTGTTTTCACTGAACTATCACAGTTACTATGGTATCAAGTGTATCTGGAAGAAGTGGTAGTGGTGTGGGGGATAATATTATGCAGCTTGACTACCCAGAAGGCTCAAAAACTGTGCCCAAGCACCGACCATGTTGGTAAATAAACAATAATAGTACACAGTAACTGACAATAAAGCCATAACTGACATGTTGAGTTGAGCAAATATTACTTTTGCCTAATACTATAATGTAATAACCATTACCCGGTTAGTTGTGTAAGTCGCTATCTAGGTGGGAAAAAATGAAGGTAAAAGTAGGAAATTCCCAATGCCCACTGTACCGATTTGACTATTTGCCATAAACTCAACGCCCTTATTTTCGCAAATCTAGGTCTCGTTAGCACTTTTATTATACAAATAAAATGCAAAAAAAAAGTGTGCTTTTACTGTAAGAATAATATTAACTTGATAAAAGTCAAATGAAAATGCAATAGCAACCCCGATTCATATTCTAATTTCGATCACAAAGTAAACATAGTGAGATGAGATGTGCTACAAGTAAATTAAAATGCTTTCCTTCACTATATATTATGTAATACACAATTCCGTCGATACATAGGCCTATCAAGGTAGAAACAGCCTAAAAACATACAGTACAGCAAACGCGCCTTTCACATGACGTTGACGAAAACATGTACTGTGCAGTATAAATACATCTATTGTGGATTATGGTGGGCGAGGAAGGCCAGTCCCACCACCAAACACCAGTCACCGCATCACTCAACAAACACCAACAATGTGTACACTATAATGGCATAACCCTTCAAGCTATACCAAGTTTCCGTTGAGATAATACTTGTTGACACCTGTATCTATATCGTAAAAAAGAAGAGAAAACACACAAATACAATGTAATACCAAGTCTGAGTATATTTAAATGATATTCTGAAATCACATTTATACTGCCTCCTTAAGCAAATATTACAATACAATTAGTTGATTAAATTGTAATAATGTAGGTTTTGCTAATACTTTCAAAATATCATTTTAATATGCACCCACCATCCTTTAAAACCATTCAAAAGTTTATAATATTTAGATAAGAGTGTATAGTATAATAAGAAACTTTCCCCCGCCCACCCCACCCATCCCCTTCTCCTCCTCAATTAAGCTATGTTAACAGCTATAGTATGCTTTATCTTAGCTGGCGGAAAATTGGCTTGACCCCATCTTAAGTGCTCAACTATTACAAAGTTTTTATAGCCAAATATGTTGAAAACGTGGCATTAATATGTGTCAAAGACATGGCATTTTCTTATTTTTCCATTACTTAATGAGATATCAGCTGCTAAGGGTGGCAAAAAACAAAATGCAAATTATATGAAAACATTGAAGGTTTGTACTCTTTTACAAAATGACCCAGTTTATAATTTAACATTATTTGCCAGTTATAAGATAAAGCTGGTGTTTTAGTAAGCTTAATGATGTACTACTGAAGAATGTTGTCACACATTTTTAAACATTCCATCATTTTTTTCTAGAGCTTCCTTTCTTACTCTTTTGGGTATAAATTTACAACTGTACCCATCTATTTCTCCATGTCAGGGCCTCACTATTATATAAAAAACAAAAAACAAACAAACTACTGTATTGGTATATTTATAGCGAGGCAAAAGGCATTACAAACCTTTTGCCCAGGATGTCATAACTCAGTTGTGATACTCAGGAACATAAAACTATCATACATTATAATACCCAGTTATGACTCATGTTTGAATACTAATGGCAATAGAATTAAGATGTCGGCATTTAGGATATGACAATCAGAGGGAGATAAGGCGTCACAAACATTTTGTATATTTTGGCTCTGGATTGGACACTATCTGATAGACTGGCTGACAAACAATAACAAGGCACTAATGTAATTATCATCATAATGTTACAGGAACAAGCCATTTCCTTCATGATTGTTACTTTTCATGCTGCATGATCCCTTGCAACTTTCCTTACGTATATTAGCTATCAATAACACTATTCCTGTATTCTTTAAAAGTAAGGGGTTTGATAAACAAATGCAAGGTTCAAATTTAAGATAAGACACTTAGCAGTACAGTACTATACTGTTCTAAAAGACACTTAGCAGTACTATACTGTTCTTTCAATTTCTTATGTCATCTATAACCACATACCAAACTAATACTATTTTAGTAAGTGAATAATAATATTATTCACTTACAGATATTATCTGCAGTTCTTCAATTTATTCAGCCCTTCAAGTAATACACAATTTTGTATTATCCTTCTTATTTTTAAGTCAAGTGACATCCACTTCATTTTCTATCTATCTATCTATTTACTCAGGCCCAATCCCCACTTTTCCTATTTTTGTTTCTTTTCTTCATTTTCTAAAGAAGCAAATCAATATCAATGCTGCATTCAAGACTTTTCAGTACATACATAAATTTAAAGATCAAGTGCTTCATACCAAGTGAGGTTCCAGTCTCACATCCTAATGGCGGCACTCCAGGCAGCCCTGGTCAGAACTGCCTCACTGTCAGATTTCTAAATCAAGATCAGATTATATGACTTGATTCCATATCTTTCTAGGTCTACCCCTTGGTGCAGCTTCCTCCACATTCATAGACTTGCATCTTTTCACCCAACTTAGTTCCTCCATCCTCTCCACATGCCCAATCCATAAGAGACTGCTTGTATGCATTTCATCACTGATACTCCTGATACCTAACTGTCACCTCAGCTCTATCCTATCTTGTAGTTTGGCAGCACACACCCATTTCACCATTCTCATCTCATTACGTTCCATTCTGTTGCTATCACCGATTTGACAGGCCACGTTTCTAAAGCATAGGTCATTGCGCTTTTAATACATGGAGCGTACATCTTTCCCTCCATAGGGAGTGGGAGTCTTCTCATGATTAGATTTACCAGCAGTTCTGTGAAATTTCCCCAGCCACATTTAATTCTGTCGATAGTGGCGGCCTCGACCCCACCACCAGTGAATACACTTCACTCGGATTTTACAATGGCTCAAAATACACAATTCTTCTAAACTAGCTCAATGAAAGGTGAATTGCTTAGGTGGTGAGCTTTTTAAATTCCTAAGATAAGCAAACATATGTATTTCAGTACAGTAATCAATTTCCATACATATGAATTGAAAGCAGGTATTTAGCAGGATTTACATCAAGTAAAAACATAATAGTACTTAATACTGTTCAGAATCAGAACTACCGTCGACTACGGTACATAAATAATGTTGGGTTGTAGTCCTTCCCTTTCTTTTATTAAAAACAATTTAGGTAAAATACTGGAAACTGTTTTAGTTTGTCATACTATGCAAAGTTGCCTTAGGAGTACATTACAAGGCAAAAATGCCTAAAGAAAATTAATGAAAGGTGCCCCTCTCCACCTATGAACAAAAGTTCATAAAGGACATTTATTACTGCACTGCACAAATATTATCATATAAACATAACATAATCTTATGACAATTCAGAAGTTACTGAACAATTGAAGGATCTCTTAAGATATGGTGGGTGCATGTTTAAACAGAAATGTCTAATGGTGTACTTACCCTGTGAGAGTTCGTCTGGCGCTGAGGGCCCAAGTGGAGAATCTGAATGAAGAAGGAAATCATTATTATAAACATTAGTTACCACAACGTGAATAACTTGACTAAAACTTAATAAGAAAACAAATACTATACTGATAACACATATACAGTTACCAAGGCATGAACCTATTGTCCATTTAGGCCAGAAATCATGACCCCTAACCTCTGTAACTTAAAAGGGCTGGAGCAAAAGGGCTGTACATTTCCACTCATATTCCCTGGCTGACCTTTGCTCAATGGTGGAAATATTAGCGCAATTACTCTAGTCGTTTATGAGTTATGGAGGTTAGTGGTTTTGCCTACCTGTAATGAATGGACTATAATACAATTGCTGAGGATGGTTAGTTGTATTAATCTTTTTACTGTGTTCGTATAAGTTTTGGTTTGTTCATTTTGCAAGTTTTACATTATAACTTCTGTTTCGTATATGGCCGCAAACTCTTTACAATATTACAGAAGGGTACACTTTAAATTTACCTTCAAACTATACATGGTCCTGTGATAGCATTAAATCTCATCACTTGAGGCATATGGGAGAAAGATTAGTGAACAGTTTCTGAATGACAGGAAAGCATACTACAGAGCTGTGAAAGAAGCCAGAGGGAAGAAGACTGAGAGTGTCTCAGGTGGTAGGATGAGGGACATGAATGGGGAAGTGGTAGAGGGTGATGGTGTGGTGAAAGTATGGAAAGATCATTTTAGTAGCTTAGCTGTAAAGAGTAAGGGGAAGGCAAAGATCTCATCCATAGGAATGGAGAGAGGTAGAATAAACAGGGTAGTTGAAAGCCAGATAAGCAGAGAAGTAAAAGAAGCAATCAATAGACTTAAAATGGGCAAAGCTGCTGGAGTAGATAACATCCCAGGTGAAATGCTGAGATATGGAGGAGAAGAAGCTGTTGACATAATGCATAGGTTATGTAAATTAGCATGGGAAAAGGAAAGTGTACCAGAGGACTGGAGGAAAGCAGTGATAGTACCCTTGTACAAAGGGAAGGGTAGTAAAGAATTATAGGGGAATTAGCTTGCTTAGCATACCTGGAAAGGTACACGCAAGAGTAGTAACACAGAGGCTACAGAAGATAACGGATGACAAAATAGGCGAGGAACAGGGAGGTTTCAGAAAGGGCAGGGGCTGCGTTCACCAGATAGCCTCAATGCGATTGTTGGTAGAGAAGTATCTGGCCAAAAACAGAAAACTCTATGCAGCATTCATGGATTTGGAAAAAGCCTACGACATAGTAGACTGGGAGGGCCTGTGGGATGTGTTAACAGTATATGGTGTGGGAGGAAAGTTGCTAATGGCAGTAAAATCTTTTTATAGGAATGCAATGGCAAATGTGAAGGTAGGGGATAAGTTAAGTGAAAGTTTTGAGGTCAATGTAGGTGTAAGACAGGGATGTGTCATGTCAGCTTGGTTGTTCAATATATACATGGATGGAGTGATTAGGGAATGTAGGGCTGTATCAATGGGTGTGGGAGCTAGACTGGAATCAGAGGAAAGAACATGGAAGATTTTAACATGCCTATATGCGGACGATGCAGTCCTGTTAGCGGAAAATGCTGAAGAACTTCAGAGAGTGGTCACTGACTTTGACAGGGTATGTGAAAAGAGAAAGTTAAAGGTCAATGTAGGGAAATGTAAGGTAATGGTGTTTGAGAGAAGAATGCATGAAACTATAGATTTTAAGGAAAAATATAGAATCAAGAAAGAACACAAGAAAAGTTGTAAAATAAAATTGAAAAATGAAGTACTAGAAGAGGTTGAAAGTTTCAAGTATTTGGGAGCTGTACTATGCAAATATGGTAAAATGGAGAGTGAGATAAAAGAGAGAAAAATGCAAGGGAGAAAAGTGATTGGAGAACTTGATAGTATTCTCAAAGGAAGAATGGTTAGCCAGGAAGTCAAAAAGTCACTGAG
This sequence comes from Paralithodes platypus, assembly GCA_032716605.1. NCBI lineage: Eukaryota > Metazoa > Arthropoda > Malacostraca > Decapoda > Lithodidae > Paralithodes > Paralithodes platypus. Next base: position 70,079,771 of record CM064492.1, on the reverse strand, counting down.
AAACAGTGTGCTGCTCCCAACACTCTCGTATGGAAGCGAGACATGGACGGCAAGTGACGAGGACCTCTTCAAACTAAGAGCTGTGGAGATGAGCTTTTTCAGAATGGCAGCTGGCATGAATAGGCTAGATGGGCCAAGTAATAGGGAAGTGTATGAGTCCTTTGGAATGGAAGAGCAGGCTTTGGGCATTGATTGTGGTGTGGTTGAGTGGATAAAGAGAAGTACTTTGAGGTGGTATGGTCATGTTCAGAGAATGGATGAAGACAGAATGCCAAGAAAGATATATGGGAGTCAGGTGAGTGGAACCGCTAGTAGTGGAAGACCACCTATGGTATGGGAAAAGAAAGTGGAAAAATATATTGAAGAAAAACTTCCACGTAGTGGAAGGGGCATTGTGGCACGGGCAAAGGAGGCATGTCTTGACAAAGTAGCTTGGAGACGTTTCTGTCATGGCCATCCTCTAGTGGGGGTTTCCCAGGGGGAAGCAAGGCGTCGGAGATGATGATGATGATGATGATGATTGTTCTCAGATTATGAACAAATTTCATGCCACGGCAGCTGTACAGCATACAGTATTAATAAATAGTTTGCAGATTCAGAAAACTCCACTTTCAATAGCAATTGTCTGTTCTCGAATTTAATACCTGTACTCAAGAAAGCCTGCAGCTTATTTTGCCCCCAATCACTCTGGAGTAACCCTTTCAATTTGATTTTAATATTATTTAATTATTTCATCTTTCAATCAGAAAACAATATATAATTACCTGAATAATGCTATTCTCAGATAATATTTCTCAGTTTACGGATGACCTCTAGGCACCAGACTATCGTAATTACCGGTAACCTTCTAATTTTGACCGGTCCTAAGTTAAATTAACCCATTTGAACATACCTCGGTAGGTTTAACCCTCTCCGACATATGACGCAATTTTGAGCCTATTAGGGATACTTTAAAGCCTTTATTACCATCAGGGGTATTTAGAAACCTTTAGTTTAATTACTTCAACCTCTGCAGTTGTCTTTGAGTTAGCTGTGGGCAGAAAACTAATTTTGGAGAGGTAATTAAAAGAGTGAGATAACTCTATTTCTTATTGCTAATCTGGCAACCTCTGCGTCGTATGTGCGTGAAAGGGATAATAATGTAAAGCACAAATTAGCCTTATCTGATTGAAAGGGTTAAATGGAACTTATGAGGTATTATTTGTAACATCGTTCTTAATACCAATAAACACCAAATAAAATTAATGAAAGCATGTGATTCTCCCCAGGATTTGAACCCAGGATGTCTTATACAGAACTTACATGCTCGAACCATTACACCATCAAGACAGTTATCATAAATTCATAACTATCTCTGAACTTCCTACTGTTTACGCATCCGTTTCAGAATATTGTAAACTATAATAATAATACAGTAACAAGAATAATAATAACAATAGGCTAATCATTTTTATAATATATTTATAACGTATATGTGTATATACTCAGGCACATACCCCAAAGCTGGGGGTGGCCGACTCGAGACAGAGCCCAAACAGGGACAACACAACATGAAAACAAAATACAAATTCACATACATCTAGGTTGCCCAGGAGAAGACCCAGAGACCCAGGCCTATTTGGGGTCCCCAGCAAAAGATTCCCAGGTTCCAGACCTCCCGGAAAGGTTCCGTTCTCAGCAGGCAGACACGCAACAAAGCCTTACCATCACAAGCCCGCCCACCTCGCATCCAGGCATGACCCTTCATACATACCGGCTCCCCGGGCCAGGCGTCTGACGGACTATTATCTAGTCCAACTTGCGCCCGACCCCGTCTCCCAAACGACTGCGCTATCACTCATCTATTCACAAGCATTCTCCATTCATTTCTATTTATTACGACTTCTTTTGCCCGATCTATAGTACTTTATCTTCCAATGCTTGTACTGTACTACACATTCTCTCCATCTCAATGGAGGTCTTCCTAGCCCTCTACCTTCCCTTGATTACATATATACATACATACATATATACATACATACATACATACATAACATTTTAAGACGGAGTGTTCCACACATTCGTGCAGTTACAGTCTCTTGTCCTAATGGCATCGTTCCAGGCAACCCTGTTAAGGGCTGCTTCACTTGTCAAGTTCTTCGATTTGCGATCGGCACGTATAGTCCGATCCCAGGTCCTCCTCGGTCCACCCCTTGGTGCAGCTCCCTCCGCAATCACAGACCTGCATTTTTTCACCCAATTTTGTTCATCCATTCTCTCCACATGTCCATACCATCTCAGTCTACTTGTACGCATCACCTGGCTAATACTCTTTATACCTAAATGTCTCCTCAGCTCAACATTAGTCAGTCTATCCTGTAGCCTGGCCCCACACATCCATCTCACCATTCTCATCTCATTACGTTCCATTCTGTTGACATCCTCTACTATAACGGCCCATGTTTCTGAGGCATAAGTCATTGCACTTCTAACACATGAGGCATACACCTTTCCCTTCAGGGGGAGAGGCATTCTTTTCATGGTCAGGATTGGCAGCAGTTCTCTGAACTTCCCCCAGCCACATCTAATTCTAGCAACAGTGGCAGCCTCGGCCCCACCACCGGCAGAGATGGTATCTCCTAGGTAACAAAACTTGTTCACCAGCTCCAATGACTCATTTCCAAAATTCACAGCCACAGGATCATCACTTAACACAAGCTCGCCTTTGCACACTACGCACTCAAATTTCTCTATTTCTGACTTATCCTTCGGCAGGGGTCCCTTTATTCTACTACAACGCTTATTCCCATGGTGCACCCAACGTCGACAGATGCTACATTGAATCGCGTTAACACCCACACCCTTTCCACACTGCACATGGGTATGCACCGCTCTTTTCCACATTGCCTCGTCTCAATCTACAATGCATAACCTTGGTTTGTTAATATTGACTCTTAAACCCTTGCTCGCCATGCCCTCTCTCCATTCTCTGAATTTGGCCTCAGCATCTTGCATACTGTCAGCTATTAGGACTAAAATGTCTGCATAAAACAGTACCAACGGGAGTCCGCCTCTAAAAAGTCTACAGTGCCTCCAGGACCATAATAAAGAGGAGGGGGCTTAAGGGGACCGACCGGTTATTTACTAACTTCCAGGTCTTACTTTCAATTTAAATGCAATTTGGCACAGGTGTATGTGACCATAAAAAAAAAAAAAAAAAACATTTGCTCAACATGTCCATATCAGCACAGCACCCTTCTGTCCACTATGACCGACATAGGTTCCCGCTGTCCCACGAGTCACTCTACACACTCCTTAACCCGGCAACGGCGAGATAGCTCTTAAGAAGTTTTACTGGGCGAGGGCGGCAAAGCTCTTAAGAGGGAGGCCTAAAAAAAACATTTAAACGGCCCCAGTAGCACTAATTTTTATTTTTATTTTTTTTCCCCTATACCTCATATCACTCCTCCACATCCCCTCCTTCCCCCTCCCCCCTTCAATTATCACCTATTTTCCCTGTTATTCCCTAATTCGTTGGTATATTTTTGTGCTAACATTAGCAAAATGTGTGGAGGATGTTCTTACGTGCCTAGCGAGTGTGTTACACAACCGAGTGTGAATGAGTAGGCTCAGTGTGGCTTGAGGCCTCGTGGAGGGAGGGATTGCCTCAATTTGCTCCAGAATTCATGAATGGGCTGCTCCATGTATATTCGCAATTTTGACCAGAAAAATTATATTTTCACTTGTTTTATTGTTGTTACAGGTTACTATCTTCATAGTGAAGGTAAAATAGGCTCACATGAATAAGTAATAACGATATTTATCGTAAAATGACGATTATATGCCTGAATGGAGCCTATATGCTCGCCCATGGGCATCGAGTTCAATACCCCCTGCTCGCCATTTATAGGTTAAGCAGCTCATCTCCATTACATCCAGCTTTCTTCTCTTCTTTGCCTTCAGAGCCCATGTCTCTGCCCCATACAACACTAACTATCTATCTATCTATTGCCTGACGCCGTGATCCCCGAAGGGGTGGCCACGAACGAACCGCCCCCATGCACCTCTGTCCCCAGTCCGTTGACGCCCCTCCCCCCAACCAGCACCGCCTTCGTTCATATACTTCCTCACCCATACAACACTGTTGGTACAAATATCCCTTGATACACTGCACTTTTAGCTTTCATTCCAAGATTTCTCACCTTCCACATACTGTACTTGCCATTGCTCCGAAAACTTTCCTTCCTTCACATACTCTGTTTTTCATCCATTTCCATACCTGCGATAAACCTATTCATGAATGCTAATATTCAACAAGAATAATTAATAACTGAATAATACTTAAATGAACAATTAGGCATTTCACAACAAACATATTTAGATTATACAGTACAGTACAGTACTGTAGTATGGTAGAGTAATAATTAAAATACCCCCAAAAAGGATTTCCCCCAAGCAGCAACCCAATAACAATCCCGAAAGCACCAGAGCGAAAGCCGACCGACACGAAGGGACCCAGCAGCCAGAGGAGAAAGAAGAAGACGCGCGCAAGATCAAAGGACGCCGCCGCACCTGTCATTCAACGGAGGGTCGCCTATTTGTCATTAATATGATAAATTTCACAGGAAGAAAAACAAAAAAAAAACAAAAAAAATATATATATTATACTGTACTGTATATATATCCCCGCCGCTGTAGGCCTACTCCCTCCCCGCCCCGTCCTGGCCTCAACCCCGACCCCGTTACTGTGATGATGTTGATAAGCCTTGTGCTACATCCTATTGATAATGCAAAACTATTGAACACACTTAAAAGTGTATGTTATTTGGTCTCTATATAATCTGTGAATCATTTCCGATATGATGGAAGTAAAGAAAAAAAAATCCACCAACTCATAATCAGCAAAAACGACACAAATGTCAATTAAAAACATGTTACAATATTTTCCCATCATTTTGTGTATACCGTGGTGAAAAAAAAAATCTATCAAACGTAAATCTTCCGTCTCGGAAGCTCAGCGCCTCGCTGCCTAGACAATCTTTTGTTGACTATGTTATTTATTGTTTATCTATGTGCTGGAAGGATATTATATTTTTCAATTCCATCGCATTAGATATGATTCATAGATTACAAAAAGTCCAAATAAGACATAGTTATGTTAATGTATACAGGAGTTAGATACTGCAGATGCATTCGAGAGATTCTATGTGCTGGAAGGATATTATATTTTTCAATTCCATCGCATTAGATATGATTCATATATTACAAAAAGTCCAAATAAGACATAGTTATGTTAATGTATACAGGAGTTAGATACTGTAAATGCATTCGAGAGATAGATAGATAGAGAGAGAAAGTTGCAGAGGGGGAAGTGAGCGATAAACAAACTATTATGAGACGGACTTAATTGGTTCTGAAGAGACAAAGGAGACATTTTTATTGACTCTCTTTTTCATGTTATTATTTATGTGCTGGAAGGATAATATTGTTTTCAATTCCATCGCATTAGAAATGATATAGATTACAAAAAGTCCAAATAAGACAGTTATGTTAATGTACAGTATAAGGGAGTTAGATAGATGCATTAGAGAGATAAATAGATAGAGAGAGAGAGTGGCTAGGGTTGAGCGAGCGATAAAATACTAACATATATGAGACGGACTTAAGTTTCTGAAAGAAAAAGGAGACATTTTTATTTACTCTCGTTTTCATTTTATTATTTGTGTGTTGGAAGGGTAATATAGTTTTCAATTCCATCACATTAGAAATGATTCATAGATTAAAAAAAAGCCAAATAAGACAGTTATATTTATGTATAAGGGAGATAGATGCATTAAATAGATAGACAGACAGACATCTCTGGTGGCGCGGACTTTCCTCTTCTAATTCGGACTTATCCCTCTCTTAACCCTCCAGCCCCGGCTATGTATTATATATATATTCCCCGAAATCCGGGGGTTTTGGCCGAAAAACGTCTACGCCTAGGCTACCGCATCTTTGTTATTTGGCTTGCTTCCGCATTCCCGCGCATCCCCAAGCGTAGATGTGTTTCGTACCTGTAGAATGGCGTTAAGTAGAGCTCTCTAAGTCAACTGGTACAGTTGTGATGATGATTTCATTGGAGATAACTTTATGGCAAAAACAGACACTTTACACTACTTTTCGATACTTAACAATAACATACAGGCACACACCACGAATAAGCGACGCACTCCTTCTTGTGGCTGGAGATGCGGGGCGTCGGTCCAGCCGGCTGTTGTTTACATGCGTCGGACATACGCCTCGCACACCAAGCTTACAGGCTTTGAGCTCATGGGTGTTTAACCCTCTCACCACGGAAGGGCTCTTGAACGCCCATAAAAAAGCATATAACAGGTACCCGGAAGGGCTCTTGAACGCCCAGTGGTTGAAAGCCTGTGAGCTTCGTGTGCGAGGCGTCGGTCCGACGCATGTAAACAACAGCCGGCTGGACCGACGCCCCGCATCTCCGGCCACAAGAAGGAGAGCGTCGCTTGTTCGTGTGTGCCTGTATGTTGTTGTTAAGTATCGAAAAGTAGTGTAAAGTGGCTGTTTTGGCCATAAAGTTATCTCCAATGAAATCATCATCACAACTCAACCAGTTGACTTAGAGAGCTCTACTTAATGCCATTCTACAGGTAAATAACACAGCTACGCTTGGGGATGTGCGGGAATGCGGGAAGCAGTCTGATTAACGAATATACGGTAGCCTAGCCTAGACGTTTTTCGGCCAAAACACCCGGGTTTCGAGGAATATATATATAATACATAGCCGGGGCTGGAGGGTTAAGAGCCCTTCCGGGTAGCTCGGGGGGTGTTTTTTTATGGGCGTTCAAGAGCCCTTCCGGGTCTGGAGGGTTAAGTCGGACATAAGTTGGACTTCGGACATCTCAGAAAATCGGGCTTCTCGGAAGTGGTCTCCCCCCCCAATTAGTCCGAGATAGCGAGGGTTTACTGTATGTTAAATTTTATTCAAGTCGCTAAACAAATTTATCCATGTTCCATTCCCCTCACACAAGGTAATGTAAATGATCAAGTTGAAAATTTTCTTGATATAAATATACATAAATATACATATGAGCTGCTGAGAAGGTGTTTGGACATTGAATGGGGGGAATACTTGAACAGTGCAGACGCTGAAGGAATGTGGAGGAAGATTAGAGTCAAACTGGAGAATGCTATATCCAAATGTGTACCAGTAAGGGAATATAAGGATAAAACAAAATTGAGGAAAAGAACGAACCCAGAATTACCAATGAAAAGAAAGCTTTGGACATTGATAAGAAGAAAGAAACGATTGTGGGATAGACTAAAGTGTTAAAAAAAAACAGGGGGTCTAGTATAGAAGCTAAAGAAGTGGATTTGGAACGTAGACAAATAAACAATAAAAAAAGGTGGGAGACAAGGAGGGGGGTGAAGGAGAGAGAGATTGCAAAACACGTGAAGAATAATCCAAAAATATTCTGGAAGTACATTCAGGAAAAGTTAACAAGAAGAGTAGGTATCCCAGAACTGATAGGAGAATTGGATGATAGGAATAGAGCAGAAACTGATAAGGAGAAAGCAGAGGTGCTGGGGAAATACTTTGGGGAGGTACTAACAGTGGAGTCGGATGATGCAGTGCCTACTATTCCCATCAAACAGGCACCGGCACTAGAACTAATAGAGTTTTCCCATGCTAGAATAAGAAGGGCTATAGAAAAAATGAACGGAAGTAAGTCCCCGGGACCGGATGGGATACATCCAAGAATCCTAAAGGAAGGAGGTGAGATGTTAGTAGAGCCATTAAAAATGTTATTTGAGGCAAGTAAATTGTTACATAAATATAATCTTTTTATGGTCAATTATTGTGACTATTCTAAAATTTGACATCAATAATTTTAATCAAGCATTTTTAACTTAAAGTTTCTTGTATAACCTCTGCTTACTTTTTGTCTGTATTTATTGTTTATCTTTTTCGTTTTCTTTTTCTATTATTAATATTAACATTGATGATTTTTTTTAAATTAATTGTTCTTGTTAAAAGAGTACTCTTTGTTTAAATCTGTTGTTACTTCTTCATATTTTGCAATTATTTGTCCTTATATTATTATGTATTCATTGTCGATAGTATCAATTGCTTGCTTTTGCGATTTCCTTAGTTTATTTGTCGATAAATGTAGGTTATTTGTAGGGTATTTATTGATAGGGGTCACTTGAGGCATGCTATGCTTACAGGTACCTACCCGATAGCACTATCGTTAGTGAGTGCTGTACTGTACTTTATATATTATTTTGTAATAGTATAGATATCTTATCAATATTTGTATTTTGTACTATTGTTAATGTCTTGTCATGTTGCAAATTTGATTTTAAATGAATATTTTTACATTTAACATGTAGTTTCTTTATTCATGCAGAGTTTAGTAAAATTTACCAGAACGTCCCGGACTTCCCAAATTTGACTAATTCCTTGAACGTGACGATAGTGCGTTGTTATGTGTGCGATTAGTTTGCTTGGGAAACAGATTAACTTGCTCATGTAGTAATGTACACCCTATGTGGTGGATTGTGTTCTTTTATTTCATAAATTTCATTTTAGTAAGCGTTGTTTCCACATAGCGATTTTGATAATTTAATTTAACTTTATATTGTCCTTGTCCCAATTTTGGTTTGTTTAGTTTGCAAGTTTTACATTTTAATAATACAGAACAAATCCCAATGGACTGGAGATAGGCGAACATAACAGCTATTTTTAAGAAGGGAAAGAGAAATGAACCAGGAAATTATAGACCAGTCAGTTTGACAAGTGTTGTGTGTAAACTAATGGAAACGGTAATTAGAGAAGGAATAATAGAACATACCGTATGAAATCAAACCAACTTTTCAGTGGGAGACAGTTCGGATTCTTGCCGGGGAGGTCGACAGTACTGTACTACAGCTAATTAAGGTGGTAGATGATTGAATGCAAATTCTGGAGGATGGTGATGTTATAGACGTGGTATATTGCGATTTTATGAAGGCCTTCGATAAGGTCCCACATAAAAGGTTAATAGAGAAAGTTAGAAGCTATAATATAGGGGAGAAATGTGTGAAATGGATAGAAGCCTTCCTGAAAGATCGGAGACAGAGGGTGCCAGTGAATGGAATAGGCTCGGGGTGGAGGGAAATTACAAGTGAGGTTCCTCAGGGATCTGTGTTGGGACCACTACTGTTAGTTATATTTATCAACGACTTACCTGAAGTTATAACTAATGGAAGTGAGGTATACCTGTATGCGGATGACACTAAGCTGTATAGAAGAGTGAGGAGTAAGGAAGATGTGGGTTTGCTTCAAGGAGATGTAGAGGGCATGAAGGGATGGTCTGAGCATTGGTTAATGCCTTTTCATCCAAAAAAATGCAAGTACTGTACATGCGGATTGGGACAAGCACGATAGACAAGGTAGGATACAGTATGTATGAAGCGATGGAGGAAGTGAATGCAGAAAAGGATATAGGAGTAGTGATAGACAATAAGTTAAATTTCTCAGAACATTTAGCGGAAAAGATAAACAAAGCCAATAGAATTGTAGGGCTGATAAGGAGGACATTTGTGTCACTTGATGAAGAAATATTCAGGAATCTCTATACAGCGCTGGTTAGGCCGCACCTGGAATATGCGAACCAGGTGTGGGCTCCATATATGGTAAAGGATATAGAAGCAGTGGAGAAAGTGCAGAGGAGAGCTAGCAAGCTAGTACCAACGTTGAAGAACGCGGGCTATGAGCAGAGGTTGAGGACACCTGGGGCTTCCGACACTGGCATATAGGAGAAAGAGAGGGGATATGATAGAGACTTTTAAGATAGTGTCAGGAATGTATGATGAGGATGTGGGTGAAGGTATCTTCTTGATGCGGGAGGGACACGAGAGGACACTAAGAAAATTTACAAAGAAAGAAATAGGCTTGAAAAGGCAAAGAACTCATTTTGTGATAGAGTGGTAAATGAGTGGAACGCACTGCCCCAGTATGTAGTCGATTCCGAATCAATAGGGAAGTTTGAAAGTAATCTTGATAAAGCATGGGGAAGACAAGATTTGAAGTTTGATTATAAAGCAAAAATACAGAATAGTAAAAATTTTGCGTCTGCTACCGCCGCCGCCAACACCGTGAACGACCGCAGCAGTGCAAGTACTGGCACTGAGCTGGATACACAGGCCTAGTTTGCCTTTTTCCAGAGGATTTACTGTAAGAAACTAAGAATATTGTTAATGAACAGTGCACACCTAATATACACCACAAAGTTGACAATTTTAATTTTAACGTAATAAACTTTCCTTTCCCTAGTAGTAATATCGATAGTAAAATAACATATAAATGTTTTTATTCCCAGCTAATAAGATTTTGTAAAATTTGTATAACATATAAATGTTTTTATTCCCAGCTAATAAGATTTTGTAAAATTTGTACTAAAGTAGAAGACTTTTGGGCTAAAGCTAGGTTACTATACAGACTTTTGGTGGACAGAGGTTTTGTTGGAAGTAAATTGTTGCATAAATTTAATCTTTTTAAGGTCAATTATTGTGACTGTATTTTAAAATTTGATATCAATCATTTTAATCAAGCATTATTAATTTGAAGCTTCTTGTATAACCTCTGCTTACTTTTTTGTCTGTATGTATTAATTGTTTATCTTTTTCTATTGTTAATATAAATTTTTTATAATAATTTTTTAGATTAATTTTTCTTGTAAAAGAGTATTCTATGTTCAAATCTGTTATTGCTTCTTCATATTTTGCAATTATTTCTCTTTATTATATTGTATCTATTCATTGTCGATAGTATCAATTGCTCGCTTTTGTGATTTCCTTATTTTATTTGTAAAATAAATGTAGGTTATTTGTAGGGTAGTAATTGTTAGGGGTCACTTGAGGCATGCTATGCTTACAGGTACAGTACCTACCCGATACCACTATCGTTAGTGAGTGTTATTTGTATTTTGTACTATTGTCGATGTCTTGTCAAGTTGCAAATTTGATTTTAATAGAACATTTTGACACTAATTGTAGTTTCTTTATTCATGCAGAGTTTAGTCAAATTTACCAGAACGCCCTCGACTTCCCAAATTGACTAATTCCTTGAACGTTACGACAGTGCGTTGTTATGTGTGCGATTAGTTTACTTGGGAACCAGATTAACTTGCACATGTAGTATTGTACACCCTATGTGGTGGATTGTGTTCTTTTATTTATAAATTATTATTTTACTTAAGCGTTGTTTCCACATAGCGATTTTGATTAGTTTTTTTGTCTTTTTACTGTGTTCGTATATGTTTTGGTTTGTTTATTTTGCAAGTTTTACCTTATAATGTAAGAGCAGTTGTAAATATGAATGGTAAGCAGGGTGTCAAACCGTAGCAATTATGTTTGAAGACTTGAATGAATATGAGAAGGAATACACGCAAATTAACATGAAATAGCATTGTTTAGACCATTTTATAACTTTCAAAGACAAAATTTTAACCATTACCCATACTTTTATCTTACATATACAATAATAGAGACTAACAAGAAATGGACTCGGCTTTCGTTTGACACCCTGATGGTAAGTATGATGGGATGGGATGTAGATGAATACAGGCTCAGAATGTTACAGTTCGCTAAATTTCACCAACAGTCATGGGTTCCTCTAACACAGAGATTAAGTGTGAGTATGCACATCTCAATAAAATGTTTCTAGTACAGGTCTCCCTCGATATACGATTGGGTTACGTTGCTGAAAACCCGATCTTAAATAGAAATATTGTATAGCAAACCCTAAAATTAATGTGGTAAATGGGGATGCGTTCTCCGACCAGCCAAATCCCAAACCCAAACAACTAAAAACCTGTAATAATATCGTAAATCATGGCATCGGGTAGTGAGGGAGACCTGTAAACTATCCTGTTTAGTTTATATATCTAAATACTGTAATGTCAATGAATGACAAGCAGAACACAATTGTGGGAAGATTGTAGTGATGAAATGTTCTGGTTAGTAACATTAATTTACAATAAAAAAAGTCTACAGGACTCAAAATTATGCCATGGATTAAACATTTCAATGCATGAAGGAGTACTGTAAATAATGTCTACCGGTATTAATTTAAAAAATCTCTCTACAACCATTGTTTGCTTCAAAATGCAGTCTTCACCAAATGCCTTGAAAAGATGGTTAAACCCATGCATGTAATTTAGCATCAAACTTTACAAGTATTTTTTGGCTAGATACAAAAATACAGTAAAGTACAGCAGTCACTTTTCTATCGTTATAATGCAAGCTAAATATTACAATAGCTGAAAACACTGTAGGGCTATTTATATGCTCATTTAGCTAAGCCAGTGATTTAGTTTGACAACATAAATATTTTTGGGGGGTGTGGTGAAATTTGTTATTTCAATCTTTTCAATCAGATCACGCCGATTTTGCATCATTCCTGCAGCCCCCAGACAATTGTTTAAAATTTAGGGAAGGATTCTTCAAATGATAAAAGAAATATCCTTACCTCTTTATTTTCTATAGATTGATCCTAACCTGAATAAAATAGTCTGGTGGTAGGTAAGAAAGAAGTCCTCTAATTTATCGGGGTTACTGTTGTCCAGGCAACCCTCATCACCTTCAGTCTATCCCTGTATACCATACAGTATACCTTACATCAAACTTTGTTCTTCTTCAGTTAGTTGATTGCATCCATTCTTATTACATGAACAAACTATATCCAACAATTCTTACTTATTTCAATACCAACATACTCAGTGGCCAGGAGCACACATAACTTCACATTTGGAAATGTCTTGAGTTACTGCAATTATATATTATTATCTATCTATTGCCTGACACCGTGATCCCCGAAGGGGTGGTCACGAACGAAACGCCCCCATGCACCTCTGTCCCCAGTCAGTCGACGCCTCTCATCCCAACCAGCACCGCCTTCATTCACATACTTCTTCACTCCATCCTTCCACCTCTCTCGGTTTATCTCTCCCTCTCTGTCTTTCCACCTCGCTCTCGTACACCCTCTTAAGTCATTCTCTCGCTTCCCATACGTTCCATATGGCCGAACCATCTCAAGGTGTTCCTTTTCACACTTTCCAGCACATCTACCTCCACACCACACCTCCCTCTTACTTCCTCATTTGTCTGTCTATCCCTTCATGTAACTCTGCACACACTTCTGAAATAACTAATTTCCACCCCTCTTACCCCTTGGTCCAACGTCCATGCTTCGCTTCCGTAAGTCAATGTCGAGATTACTACACTGTCATTCAAGGACTTCTTCATTTCCATGCTGACCACCCTATTTCTTGTTACTGCTTTCAGCGTTCCTACAACCCTCTTCCCCTGTTGCACCCTCTCCCGCACTTCTTCATCCATACTCCTATCTTTACTCAGCACACTACCCAGATACTTAAATGAGCTGACAATCTCCATAGCCTGACCGTTCAACTTCACCTCACACTCTGTAGCTTCACCCCTTTCAAAGACCATAACCTTGCTCTTCCCCCGCATTTACCTTCAGATTTCGTTTTTCGCACACTATTCCAAACATATTTACCAGACCCTGCAACTCCCATTCATTATCGCTCATCAGAACTGTATCAGCAGCAAACAGCAGTACAGGTAGCTTCCACTCGTTTCCCTCCCTTATCAGCGATACACCAACATCCACTGCTCTTCCTTGTATTTCTTTCATGACTCCATCCATATATACATTAAACAACCACGGGGACATCAAACACCCCTGTTTCAACCCAACATTCAGATCAAAGAACTCGCTCTGCTTATTATCCACACGTACTGACGCCTTTGCACCCTCATACATGATCTTCACTGCTTTCAGCAACTTGCCATCTACTCCGTATATTGTAAGTACAGTACTTTCCACATACCTTCTCTATCCACTCTGTCATAGGCCTTCTCCAAGTACTGTACTGTAATAACAAAAACATATATTACAAGTTATAATTTCTTGCATATCGTATGAACAAGTAAAGTTAATATGAAATCCACCCTCACAATAATGAAAGGAATGTTGTATAATTATACATACATAAAGACTGCTTCATCCACAGAGAGTGTGGTAGTCCTATGTCCTAAATGGCAGCATTTCAGGGCCCCTATTTTGGGCTGCATCTGGCGGAAGATTCTTCATGTTGAGATCGGACCAAAGTACCTGATCCCATGTCTTTCTAGGTCTACCACTATGCTCAGTTCCCCCTACGTCCACACACCGGCATTTCTTCACCTAATTCTGATTATCCATTCTCTCCATGTGTCCAAACCAGGAAAGTCTACTCCTGCACATCACTTCACTGATATTCCTAATGCACAGATGCCTCCTTAGTTCATCCCTTTATACTCCACCATCCCTCAGTTCAACTACACATATTCATCTCGCCATTCCCCTTTCATTCCGGTCTACTGTATTCTATAAATATCTTCCATTTTAATTGGCCACGTCTCCGAGGCATAGGTCATTGCACTTTTAACACATTAAGCCTATAACTTTCCCAAAAGGTGAAGTGGTAGTCCTCTCATAGCAGAGTAAAACTAAGTGTTATGTGCCGAAAGAGAGGTGGAAGGATGGAGTGAAGAAGTATATGGTATGAAGGCGGTGCTGGTTGGGAGGAGGGGTGTCGACTGACTGGGGAAAGAGGTGCATGGGGGCGTTTCATTCGTGGCCACCCCTACTCCTTTATCTCTATTCAAGCTGATGAGCTGGGCTGGGGCCATCTCCACCACATTACTCAAGGCCTGGGGTACCTCAATAGAATACCTGACTGATGATGATTATGATGATGATGCAGTTTTTACCACCATACACTTCCTGCTGAATAGCAAGGCTAGGGTGGGTGCCCTGATGAATCAGGGACTTAGTGAATAGTTGCCACAGATTGCTAGACCGCACCGTTCACCAACAGCACTGACATCTGCCAATAACACACTGGCTGGCCCGAGGCTCGAACCGCCAACCTCACGGTTAGCAGGCGAACGCTCTACCAATCGAGCTACGGCCTGTGACTGGAGATGTTTGAATTGCAGTTCACAATAAACAAAATGTATCTGTCACAGTGTGAGCTCATTAACCTAGTTGAAAATCTTGTATTTCATGAAGTAATGTAATTTTTGATTTAGAACATTTCACTACACTCACATTGTATAGGTTGAATACATACATACAGTACATACATACACAAATTTAAAGACCAAGTGCTCCAAGTGTGATTCTGGTCTCATGTCCCAATGACGGTGTTCCTGTCAGCCCTGTTCAGAGCTGCCTCACTTGTCAGGTTCTTTGATTTAAGATCAGACCACAGGCTCTGATCCCACGTCTTTCTTAGTCAACCCCTTGGTGCAGCTCCCTCCACGTTCATGGACTTGCATCTTTTCACCCAACTTAGTTCATCCATCCTCTCCACATGTCTAAACCATCCAAGCCTGCCAGTCGCATCTCATCACTGATACTCTTGATACCTAATGGTCTCCTCAGCAGTTTGGCACCACATATCCATCTCATCACTCTCATCTCGTTGCGTTCCATTCTGCTGATATCATTCGCTTTTAAAGGCCACGTTCCTGAAGCACATGTCATTGCGATTCTAACGCATGAAGCGTATACCTTTCCCTTCAAGGGGAAAGGAAGTCTTCTCTCTGAGTCGCCTCATTTCCAAAGTTAACACTCTGGAGCTGGTCATTGAACAAAAGCTCACCTTTGCATACTATGCATATAATTTTCTCAACTTCGGACTTCTTCCTCGGTAGAGGTCCCTTTATTCTAGTGCAGTGGTTCTTCCCGTGATGTACCCAGCAGCGGCAGACGCTACACTGTATTGAGTTCGCGCACACCCTTTTTCTGCAAGCTGCGCATGGGTATGCACCACTTTTTTATACCTTTCCAAGCCCCAATCTTCTGTGTAAAACCTTGGATTTATATATGTTAACTCTTTAATAATTTACTTGCCATGCCCTCTTTCCATCTTCTGAACTTGGCCTCGGCATCCCGCAAACTACTGTATCTGCAATAAGTACTAGGTCATCTGCATATAGCAGATCACAGGGGAGCCCAGCTCTGAAATCACCAGGTAATGCCTCCAGAACCATAGCAAAGAGGAGAGAGCTTATCACATAGCCCTGGTGGACTCTGATGCGAATTGTAAACGCCTACTCAGTGCACCTTTCACCCTCACTGCCGTTCGTGAGTCCTCGTACATCTTCATTATCACATGCACCAGCCACTCCTCTACACCAAGTTTTCTCATAGCCCACTGCATAACATCTCTGGGCACCCTATCAAAGGCCTTCTCCAGGTCTACAAACACAAGATAAAGATCCCTATTTTAAAGTACAGTACAGTACAGACAGTATTGTAAATACCTTTCCGGCAGGTGCCTGACTATGAAGATAGTATCGATTGTACCACGTCCTATTTTTAAGTACAGTACTGTAAATATCTTACCGGCAGCTGCCTGACTATGAAGATAGCATCGATTGTACCATGTCCTGGCATGAAACCAAACTGCATATTATCGATAGAATTGCTTTCCCTGATCATACTTTCAAAGACGCTCTCACAGACCTTCATTACTTGAAAGTTCAACATTATATGTATTTGTTTAAAATTATTAAAGTGCAGTAGTTAGAAGATACAAGATTTCACAGTTAGAACTACAGTACAGGTCTCCCTCACTCTCCGATGCCTTGATTTACGATATCATTATAGGTTTTTAGGTGTTTGTGTTTTGGCTGGTCCGAGAACGCATCCCCATTTACCCCATTAATTTTAGGGTTCGCTGTATGATTTTTTCATTTAAGATCAGGTTTTCAGGAACGTAACCCAATCGTAAATCGAGGCAGACCTGTACCATAAAGTAAAGAATTAAGTAAAAATACTGCATTTATCTGGTGCCCAAAATTCATGCACTAAGCATATCTCTCCAATATTTGGAGTAAAAACAAAATATTGGTGTATTGGAAAGAAGTGTGGTATGCTTGTTTAAGTGTAGTTAAATGAATAGGAGGAGGAGGTGTTTGTTAGAGCTAGCTGGATTACTCTCTGTGTAGGTAAGACATATACAGAAACAGTGAGGGAAGCCAGACAAATTAATCAGGGAGCTAATTAACATAGAGAGCTCCAATATACTGTATATAAAAAAAAAAACTATTTCATAATGAAATTTTCAATGCAAGATCTGACTGACTCTACTCTTTCGAGAAGTGGGGCATGGGTGGAGCCTCCCCACACATGCAAACAATACTCAATACAGGGGCGCACTGTGCCCCGATACAGAGGAAGAAGCTGTGCGGGGGTGAAGAACCCACGGAGACAGTTGAGCACACCTAACTTTTGGGAAGCTGTTTTAGCAAGAGTGGTAATATGATCTTTCCAAGCAAGGTCAGATGAAAAAGATACACCTAGAATGTTGAGAGAAGAGGAAAGGTTGAGTTGTGTATTGTTGAAGAATAGTTGATAGTCTAGTGGAAGATTGTGATGGAGAGAGAAACTGGGTCTTGGAGGTGTTGAAAGTAATAAGATTTTCTCTGACCCAATCAGAAATAATTGAAAGATCATACATACAAGTTTAAAGACCGTTTGTCCACAGAGAATGTGGTTACAGTTTCATGTCCTAAATGGCAGCTTTCCAGGTGGCCCTGTCGGAAGTAACTTATTTCCACCCCTCTCACTCTTGATTTATGTCTCTTTAACAACATCTATGGTTTACTCCTGTACGTCAATGTCGGGATTACCACACTATCATGCAACGACTTCTTTACTTCAATGCTCGCCACTCTATCTCCTTGTCACTGCTTTCAGTGTTCCTACAACCCTCTTCCCCTATTGTACCATCTCCTGCACTTCATCCTCTTTACTCATCACACTGCCCATACTTAAAATGAGCTGACATTCTCCATACCCTGACTATTCAACCTCACCTCACACACTGTGACTTATTTTTTTCAAGGACCATAACCTTACTCTTCACCGCATTTACCTTCAGGTTCCATTTCTCACACACAGTTCCAAACATATTTACCAGACCCTGCAGCTCCCACTCCTTGTCATTCGTCAGAACAGTTTCATCGGCAAACAGCAGTACAGGAAACTTCCACTCTCTTTCTTCTTATATCATGCCTTGAGAGTCTTGTGGTAAAACCCAGTCTCAGCCGTGGCCTTCCTTAGGAGCTCGGGGCTATTCGGCCAAGTAGCCTGGAGAACGAATACTACTACTACAGTAGGGTCTCACATAGAACGTGTTCGCATAGAACGATTCTCTTATAGAACGAACGACCTAAAATATTGTTCCAAAATTTTCGTTAGGAACGAATGTCATCATATATTACGATTTTGCCATCAAAGTAGGGCAAATCCGAGGAGTTCTCACATAGAGCGCCGAAATATCGTACAAAACGTCAGGTGACTTGACGTAGGTTGCGCATTGTGACGTCACTGTCATCTGAGACGCTTGGGATGCTGGGCAGGGAGGGAGGAGAGGGAGGCAGTCCGCCATCTTTTTGCCTCAGTGACGAACCCACACATACGCTCCTGACGGAAATTTACGCTTTCAGTGAACATTGACCCTATTGGGCCACCAAAATGCCATCCCTATTAGATTTAAGGTAAGCAACAATATGCCTATTTCATAATTTCTATGCATAACCTATCATTTATATATGTTTTGGTATGCATGGGTGTGAAGGAGTATAAATGTAAGGGTACGTACGGGAGGACCGATCGACCAATATCAATTATTCCCATAAGGTACGTGTTTCACATAGAACGACCTCGTTTATCGACCAATTTCTCGTTCTATGTGAGACCCTACTGTACTACTACAGGCAACTTCCACTCTCTCCCTTCCTTTATCAGGGGTACACCAACATCCACTGCTCTTCCTTGTATTTCTTTCATGACTCCATCCATATATTTACTAAACAACCATGGAGCCAATACACACTTTGCTCTAACCGAACATTCAGATAAAAAAACTCGCTCTGTTCATTCTCCACACACAATGCCGCCCTTAGACCCTCATACATGCTATTCCCCACTTTCAGCAACTTACCGACTACTCTGTATATTCTCAGTACTTTCCACACACCTTCTCTACAACTCTGTCATAGGCTTTCTCCAAATCCATAAAGGCAGCATACAACCTTTGTCCCTTATCCAGATAATGTAATTTTTAACAATGTAATATTGGTCTTCACACCTTCTTCCCTTCCTTAACTCACCCTGGTCCTCACCTACTAATTTCTCTATTCTCACTATCACTCTATTGATCACTATTCATTCTTCACTACAATGAGATGCTGCCATCACTGACCATGAAAGGGCTCTCCCTACGACTATAAGGGAGGCTATATAGTACTGTACTGTACCTGTGTTAGAATTGTGATGGTGTTTGCTAGCAAAACCTGGCCAGTCAAGATAGAAGATATAAATTGGATGGACAGAAATTAAATGAGGATGGCGAGATGGATATGTGGGTCTGCTATAAGAGACAGAACCCCTAGAGTGGAACTCGAAGGGCAATTAGGCATTGAGAGTACTTATGAGGAGATGCGTAGGAGTAGGCTTAGATGGTATGGACATGTAGAAAGGATGGAGGAAAATAATTGGGTTAAGAAAGGCAAGTCTATGAACTTGGAGGGAGTCACAAGGAGAGATAGACCAAGAAAGACATGGGAACAGGTACAGTAGTACAAACTGATCTCACAGCCAAAGGACTGACTAAGAGGGACGCTACAGATCGAGCTGCCTGGAATGCCGCCATAAGGTGAACAAAAAGACTGACCTACTCACGTGCAGATTAGTCATTAATGTACCGTATGTATGTATTACTAAGAATACATATCCCCGTGATTACCACACACTCCTCTCTCCCCTCCACTCTTATAGCCTACAGGGGGATTATTATGTCTGATTTCCAGTCTTCAGGCACACTTCCTTATCTCATGCTAGTCTACACAATTTCCATACCCATTCAATCACTATCTCACCACCATACTTCAGTATCTCATCTCACACTCCATCTATCCCTGATGCTTTACCGATCTTTACCCTCTTCAAAGCCACACACACTTCTGAGTTCTGACCTCCTGATCCCCACCTCCTCCTTCACTGCTTCTCTTTTTCTTCCTCCCATACCTCATGCAACTATGTTTGCCGGCGTTTCATTTCCTACATTTAACAATTCAATAAAGTGCTCTCTAACCTCCTTAACTTTCTTGACATACTGTAAAGGTCTCCCTCACTATCCGATGCCCCAATTAAGATATTACTGTATTATAGGTTTTTAGATGTTTGTGTTTGCATTTTGGCTGGTCTGACAATGCATCTCCATTAACCCTTGTCTAGCGGGGTGTTTTGGGCTATTTTGGTCATATTCAGGCCCTCCTGAATGATCAATCAAGTATCTGCATGAAAAGAAATGTATTCAGCAAAAAAACTAGGCGCTAAAAGCTTCAAAATGAGACCAGAACGAGCTACGTAGCACTCGTGGTTCTCATGCAGTGGTGCCACCAACATGGGAGTTTAGCGTATAGCGGCATATTTTTTCCCACTACTGGTAACACTGCCGGCCTCTCGAGAACAGAGGGAGCGTGAGTCAGTGGGTGGCGGTAAGCCCTGGGTGTCGGACGTGTGGCCTGCTGCGCTCCTGGCCATTTGCACTCGATTTTAACCCTTTAAAAGCCTTAATAATGCTCCTAACTTGCTGCAAATTGGTGCACGACTTAAGTCGAGCGCCTCTCTTTAAGGGTTAACCACACTAATTCATATTTTTTCACCAACCAACTTTACTTCTAAACTCAATTAATGAAATCAACAAATACATGTGGCACTCCAAGGACTCGAACCTAAGATACTCACACCAAAATTCCGCTCATTTATGCATCGTAAATCGAGGGAGACCTGCATTATAATCGTAATCGGGAGCTCTATACCTCATAAGTAAATATACATAATACTTTAGACACTTCAAAAATTTATCTGAATTGAGACCATAAAGTTGGGCCCAAACCAACCACTTGACCCAAATCAATCACTGGACCCGTGAAACACTGGTCCTAACTCAACCACTTGGCCCAATCCAATCATACTACAGTATAATAAAATTTTCCGACAACATAATTCGACCACTTGGCTTTATCAATCACTCAGTCCAATTCAACCACTTAACCTAATATAACTGTTCATCCCAATTCCACCACTTGCTCTATTTTTGACTGATCAATCAAATTCTGCCATTTTACCCTACTATCACTCAACCCAATTGCACCACTTAAACCAACTCTTCAAATACACACAAATTATCCCTTCATCTTCTCTCAGTATTCTTGGCGTCTATTTTTCTCCTGATCTTTCTTTAAAAGACGATCATATCACCACTTCCCCTCAACTTTCCCTTCATAATTGTTAAAGGGCACTGGGCCTTGGCTGGGGCTTTGGGTGTCCCGGGCGTTTCAGCACCCTCCTCAGCTCCTCGCCTGGAAGCGGCTTCGGTCACCTGGGCATTCTTAGTGGTAAAGCAGGGAGGGTTCTGTGGGGGCAATCGGTTATTGCCTTGGCCTTGCTCGGGACCTTAGGGCTGTTCGATCAGACAGCCTGGGGAACAACAACACCACTCATACTAAAATAGCTTACCAAAAGTTAGGTGTGCTCAACCATCTCCTTGGGTTTCTACACCACCACACAGCTTTTTGCTCTGTACAGGGATGTATCGAGTAATGTTCGCATGTGTGGGGAGGTTCCACCCATACCGCACTTCTCGAAAAGGGTAGAATCAAAAGCATTTTGTCTCATCAACTCTCCTCCTCTTACTAATACCCTACAATCTCTCACTACATGTCGCAATGTATGTATGGTGATGGGCTGGTCTATCAGAATGAGAACTGAGCGATCTCTGCCATACCCATAGCTTACTCTGACTGTTCCTTTTACTTATATATTTTCTAGATCTCAAGTGACGGCGTCTCTTCCGTGGATTGACCTCCCAATCTACCAAGATTGGAAGCCAAAGAGTCACATTTTTCCTTTACCCCTCAACTTTCTCTTTATAATTGCTGAGGGGCACAGGGCCCTGGGTGGGGCTTTGGTTTCCCGGGCGTTTCCTCACCCTCCTCAGCTCCCCGCCATGGAATGGCTTCGGTCACCCAGGCTTTATTGTGGTCGGCAGGGAGGGTTCTGTGGGGGCGCTCGGTTATTGCCTTGGCCTTGCTCGGGGCCTTGGGGCTGTTCGGCCAGGCAGCTTGGGGAACAGCAACAACAACAACATGTCGCAATGTTGCATCTCTCACTCTTCTTCAGAGCTTTCACAGTGTATACTGTACCTCCTCATTTATGGAGAGTGGGGGGCCACCCACCTTTCAACACACTCCCAACCCTATTCTGGTTCACCCAAGAGTGAACCAATTTTACAACTCTTTCTTCTACTGAACAAGTAATCTCTGGAACTCTCTCCCTCAATCTGTCGTTCCCTCATCCTATGACATAAACTACTTCAAGCTCCGCGTGTCCAGACATGTTGACTAACGTACCTTGCATTTGGCTCGCTATCACTCGACTTTGGATGAGACACTTGTTACAGGCAGCAGTCTTTTGTTTCCTTCATACACATCGAAGAAAAAACTCAATCTTTCAGTCCAATTCAACTGTTCAGTCCAATTTGAATGCTTGATTCAATTCAGCTGCTCAGTTCAATTCGATCACTTGGCCTTAATCAGCTGTTCGGCTCAATTTGACTGCTCGACTCAGTTTGTGCACCATATCAATTCAACCGCTTAGCACAAACAATCACTCATTCCAAACTTCCTACCTACCTACCTAAATTCAGTTCAATTCAACTGCTTAGCCCAATTCAACTGCTCAACCCAGTTTGACCAGTTTATCAATTCAACCCCATGACTCAATCGATAATTCGGCCCATATTTCAGTTTGACATATTTGACCCCTTGGCCCACCTAGGTCATTAGGCCCAAACTCAGCCTAATTTGACCGATCGGCATAATTCGGCCACTCTTATCAATTTGATCGCCTGACCCAATCGCTAACTCGAACGAAACAGCTGCTTGGTCCAATTCAACTGCAAGGACCAACTAGACAAGTCCCTTACTTGATATGGCATTGTATAGTGTTCATAGATGTGGGGAGGATTTGAATACAAAGAAGTGTGAACAGTAACGGATGCTTTAGTTCTAAATTACTTGCTATACGAAAATATATAAATGAGAGAAGACATAGCTACAAAACGTAAGAATAAGGTTGCATTAATACTGTATATGCATAACTTGGAAAAGCAAGCTCCTGATATTGGTTAGATTCTTATTAAAATAAATGTATATACAAACACACATACAGTACATACACTATAAAGATCAAGTGATCCAAAAGAAAATACGAGTAATTGGAGTAAGGGGTCGGGCGCAAGTTGGACTAGATAATAGTCCATCAGGCGCCTGGCCCGGGGAGACGATTAATATGAAGGGTGTGCCTGGAAGTGTGGTGGGAGGGCTTGTCGCTTTGGCTCCGCTGCATGTCTGCCTGCCGAGATCGGAACCTCTCCTGGTGGTCAGGGGCCGGGGGAGTGCTGGAGCGACCTTGGTAACCCTGGTCTCTGGGTCTTCTCCTGGGTGACCTGGATGTGTGAGAGCTTGTGTTTTTTATCTGTGTTTATTTTTTGTTTTATGTTGTTTTTGTGATTTCCCTGTTCTTGCTCTGTCTTGAGTCGGCTACCCCCAAAATGGGGATTGGGCCTGAGCATATAGATAGATAGATAGATAGAATTTTCTTAATGGCAGCATTCCAGGCAGCTATGTTTTGGGCTGCCTCATTGTCAAGTATCTAAATTTGAGATATGATCAAAGTACCTGTACCCAATCCCAAATCCTTCTAAGTCTACCCATTTAAGAATCTCCCTCCACCTTCATACACCTGCAAGTCTTCACCTAATCTTGATCATCCATCCTCTCCACTCCAGTAAATCTCATCACTGATACTCCTAACTTCCCCAACCTTTTCAACTCCTCATTAGTTACCTTGTCTTTTGGATTAACCCAAAATATACATCTCGCCTTACCTGTTCAATTCCATTCTGTTAACATCTTCCCTTTCAACCGACCTTGATTCTGAAGCACAAGTCATTGCACTTCTAATACACGAGCCATACAGATTTCAGTGTGCAAGTCATAATAATAATAATAATAATAATAATAATAATAATAATAATAATAATAATAATAGTTCTTAAAGCTAGCGCATGCTAAGCCAGCTAAGGATAGCCCAATAAGGCCGATTAGGCGTATTTCCATTGGGGTCCTGTACTACTACCCCATCCCCTTGCTCATGAGGGATGGTAACGACTCAGTGCTTGTGAAAAATCTTTAGATGCGCCGAGCGTGGGCGCGATCCCGGGCCTTCTGGGTGGAAGTCCAAGACGCTAGTCACTACACCAGCCAGCCGCTATTTAATGGTTAAGAGGCAACAAATCTCTGAACTTTTACTAGCCATAATTAAAGCTTGTAATAGAGCCGGCATCGGCCCCACCATCGGCAAGAATAGTTTCACCCAAGTACCAAACTTATTCACATACGCCAGTCTATCTATCTATCTATTGCCAGACGCCTTGATCCACGATGGGGTGGGCATGAATGAATCACCTCCATGCACCTCTGTCCTCTTGTCAACCAGACCGCCTTCCTTGTAACACCACTCTCATTCTATACCTCTCAACTCCATCCTTCCACTTCGCTCTCGGAGTGCCTCTTCCTCTCTGCCCTTCCACCTCACTCTTGTACACTTTCTTAGTCATTTTCTCGCTTCCCATACGTTCCACATGACCGAACCACTCAAGGTGTTCCTTTTCACATTCTCCAGCACATCTACATTCACACAACAACGCTCTCGTCCTTCGTCTGTCTATCTCTCCATGTAACTCAACACGCACTTCTCAAGTAACTCATTTCCACCCCTCTAACTCTTGATTTATGTCTCTCCAACAACATCCACACTTACTCCAGTATGTCTATGTTGGGATTACCACACAATCATTCAATGACTTCTACATGCTCACCAACCTATTCCTTGTCACTGCTTTAGCATTCCTACAACCCTCTTCCCCTGTTGTACTCCAGTCACACTGCCAAAATCGAAACTATACAGTAGGGCAAAGTCATACTACTCAAGCTCACCCTTGCTTCATCAAGACATGCTTCTTTTGTGGTGCCACAATGCCCCTTACAACTACTGTATGTGGAAGTGTTTTCCACTTCCTTCTCCAATACCATTAGGTGGTCTTCCACTACTAGCTGCTCCACTCACCTGACTCACATACTGTATATCTGTCCTTGTCCATTTTTTTTTTTTCTTCTTATGTGTATGAAGGAAGAGCAGTGCAGTTTTACGAGGGGAAGTGTGTGTGGATCAGATTTTTGCAGCAAGACAGCTATGCAAGAAGTATTTAGAGTAGTATAAGGAGATATTTTGGGCTTTTATGGATTTGGAAAAAGCGTATGATCGTGTGGATCAAGAAGCAATGTGGAAGGTGCTAAGGATTTATGAAATTGGAGGAAATTTGTTAAGAGCAGTCGAGGTTTTATGAAGAGAGCAGATCATGTGTTAGAGTAAGAAATAATGAGTTAAGTGAATGGTTTGAGGTATATGTACAGTAGGTCTGCGAAAGGGTTGCGTGTATTTTTTTGTTTTTAATATTAGTTTAACCAGACCACTGAGCTCCATAAAAGAACTCTCATAGGGCTGGCCTGAAGGATTCGATGAAGATATATAACTAAACGAGTCAAGATAGATAGGCAAGGGCAGTAGGGGAACAAATCGAGGAAAGTGAAGACACGCAGACATTTCTCGCCATTTCATCAGTTCAGCCGGACCACATGAGCTCCACATCATAGCTCTTATAGGGCAGGGCCGAAGGATGAGGCAAGAACTGCTACACCGCAACACCAACCAAGAAATGATCAGGGCGAAGAATGAAAGATCAGGTCGAAGGTAGTAAAAATCACATCGAGAAGCAAAAAATGCATTACCGAAGGGAATCAAGTCAGTTCAGCCACATCAGCAACCGAAGAGACAAACGGGTCAGGAGTCGACCACCTAGCCAGGCCAGGGAGACATGAGATATAGACTGCCCGAGGACAGCCGGATGGGACAGAATAAGAATAGAAGGGGAAAAACATAGAATGAGGAAAGAAAAACTACTCAAAATTAGTTAAGCCGAGGACGAAAGCTCGAGGGGAGATACGAAGGGAAATAACAACAATCATCCCCCATCAAGCCCCAGTCACCGGCCCCCAAGCCCCCCAACTGCGTCAAGGAGAGTAGTAACAGGGGAGACAGGGTTGGGTAATGTGACTGTGGTTGTTTAATGTATATATTGATGGTGTGGTGAGGGGGGTGAAAATGTGAACTATGGGTAGAGCATTGGGTTAAGTAGGAAAGAATGGTGGAGATTGGGCGCGTTGAACCAGTTGCTGTTTGCTGATGACACAGCATTGGTGGTGGATTCTGAGGAGAAACTACAGTGAGTAGTCAAAGAGTTTGGTGTGGTATATGGGAGGAGGAAGCTGAGGGTGAACGTCAATAAAAGTAAAGTGATGGTGTGTAATAGAGGTGCTCGTAGGGTGAATCTAGATGTGCGGCTGGATGGGAGAGTACTCAAACAAGAGGAGTGTTTTAAATATCTGGGAGAAGTGATAAGCAGGGATGCAGGTATGGAAATGGAGGTAAAACAGAGAGTATGTGAAGGAAGGAAAGTTTTCAGAGCAAATGGATGTGGATGGGATGGGCAGGTGGAGGAAGTCAGTAGGATAGGTAGATATAGAAGGGGGGAGATGAGACCTATAAGGGTACAGTTTAAAAACCAGGGTAGTGGCAGAGACAGTAACACATTTTAGTTGGAGACTAAACACAAATGAAGAACTGAAACATATAAGATTAAAGAAGGATTTGAGCATAGAACAAAGACAAAAAATAAAGGAACTACAGGAAAAAGACTGATGAGGAAAATGGAAAGTTGGGTGAGGAGGATAAGAAGTTTTTCTGGAGAGTGAGGGACGGGAAATTGAAGAAGTGGTTTATACGAATAGAAGGGAGAAGGAGATCTGGGAGGGAAGAGAATGTGATAGAAGTTGTGGCAGAGGTGGAGAGCAGGGTGGAAGCATCTCGGGGAGAGACAGGAGAAGAAGAAGCTGCAGACCCAGTACCGGTAGTGTGAGGGGGAGAGTAGGGCACGGACAGGAGGAGCGGAATGATGTAGCTGCTGAAGGAATGATAGAAAGATTAAGGATTATGTTTAGTAATGTTGATGTGTTTACCCAGGACAAGAAAAGAGAACTGATATGTAGGTTGCAGGATGAAGAGGAAAAACCTGATGTCATAGCCTTACAGGAAGTAAGACCAAAAAATGCTAGAATTGAAAGGGAACTGGTGGAGTATAGTTTTGAGGGTTTTGAGTTATATGAGAGGAATGCTATTAGAGCAGAGGTTGGAAGAGGACTGTTTATTTATGTAAGAAAAGAGCTCAAGGTAAATGAGGTGGATATGAGATAGCAGTATTGTGAGTATTTGTGTATTGAAGTAAAATGTGCAAGAGGGTCAATTCTAATTGCCTCTATATATAGAAGCCCAAATAATAGTAGGGAAGAGGATGATAACCTACTGAAAGCAATGGAGGAAATAGATAATAGAGAACAAATATGATTTTGATTGGAATTTCAATTTGCCAAGGATCAACTGGGCAAATTGTACTACTCCAGCGGGACAGTGTAGCCTGGAAAACAAGTTTATAGAGAAAGTGAGAGATTGTTTTTTAACGCAACTTATTACAGAGATGACAAGATATAGAGATGGGACACAGGGGAGTGTACTTGATTTGATTTTTAGCAATGAGGAGGATATAGTGGAACATGTCAATGTGGATAGCCCTATAGGTCATAGTGACCATGCCTGTATAAGTTTTAGTTGCAATATTAAAACAGAAGGATAATAGAAGCAATACAAAAATATACATATATATAAGATGGTGATGTAATAGACGTGGTATATTGCGATTTTATGAAGGCCTTCGATAAGGTCCCACATAAAAGGTTAATAGAGAAAGTTAGAAGCTATAATATAGGGGAGAAATGTGTGAAATGGATGGAAGCCTTCCTGAAAGATCGGAGACAGAGGGTACTGGTGAATGGAATAGGCTCGGGGTGGAGGGAAATTACAAGTGGGGTACCTCAGGGATCTGTGTTGGGACCACTGCTGTTCGTTATATTTATCAACGACTTACCTGAAGTTATAACTAATGGAAGTGAGGTATAACTGTATGCGGATGACACTAAGCTGTATAGAAGAGTGAGGAGTAAGGAAGATGTGGGTTTGCTTCAAGGAGATGTGGAGGGCATGAAGGTATGATCTGAGCATTGGTTAATGCCTTTTCATCCAAAAAAATGCAAGTACTGTACATGCGGATTGGGACAAGCAAGATAGACAAGGTAGGATACAGTATGAATGAAGCGATGGAGGAAGTGAATGCAGAAAAGGATATAGGAGTAGTGATAGACAATAAGTTAAATTTCTCAGAACATTTAGCGGAAAAGATAAACAAAGCCAATAGAATTGTAGGGCTCATAAGGAGGACATTTGTGTCACTTGACGAAGAAATCTTCAGGAATCTCTATACAGTGCTGGTTAGGCTGCACCTGGAATATGCGAACCAGGTGGGGCTCCATATATGGTAAAGGATATAGAAGCAGTGGAGAAAGTGCAGAGGAGAGCTAGCAAGCTAGTACCAACGTTGAAGAAAGCGGGCTATGAGCAGAGGTTGAGGACTCTGGGGCTTCCGACACTGGCATATAGGAGAAAGAGAGGGGATATGATAGAGACTTTTAAGATAGTGTCAGGAAAGTATGTTGAGGATGTGTGTGAAGGTATCTTCTTGATGCGGGAGGGAACAAGAACGAGAGGACACTCTAAGAAAATTTACAAAGAAAGAAATAGGCTTGAAAAGGCAAAGAACTCATTTTGTGATAGAGTGGTAAATGAGTGGAACGCACTGCCCCGGTATGTAGTCGATTCCGAATCAATAAGGAAGTTTGAAAGTAATCTTGATAAAGCATGGGGGAAGACAAGATTTGAAGTTTGATTATAAAGCAAAAATACAGAATAGTAAACATTTTGCGTCTGCTACCGCCGCCGCCAACACCGTGAACGACCGCAGCAGTGCAAGTACTGGCACTGAGCTGGAAACACAGGCCTAGTTTGCCTTTTTCCAGAGGATCTATTGTAAGAAACTGTATGGGAAGCATGTGGAATGTGAGAAATCTCGGAATGAAAGCTAAAAGTGCAATGTATCAAGGGATAGCTGTACCAACAGTGATGTATGGGGCTGAGACATGGGCTCTGAAGGCAAAGGAGAGAAGAAAGCTGGATGTGATGGAGGTGAGCTGCTTGACGAGTATATGTGGAGTGACTCGTAGAGACACACTGAGGAATGAAGAGATACATAGGCGAGTGGGACAGCAGGAACCTTTGTCGGTCAGAGTAGACAGATGGGTGCTGTGCTGGTACGGATATGTTGAGCAAATGAAAGATGAAAGGCTTACAAAGAGAATATATGAGTCAGATACAAGGGGAGGTAGAGGGGTACAAAGACCTCCATTGAGATGGAGAGATTGTGTCGTACAAGCATTAGAAGATTGAGAGATGACTGTAGAACAGGCAAGAGAAGTGGTAATAAATAGGAATGAATGGAGAATGCTTGTGAATAGAGGAGTGATAACGTGGTCGTTGGGGAGAGGGGGTCGGGCTCCAGTTAGACTAGATAATAGTCTGTTCGGCGCCTGGCTCGGGAAGCTGGTATATATGAAAGGTCATGCCTGGATGTGAGGTGGGCGGGCATTGTGAGGTGGGTGGTCATTGTGGTGTGCTCCGCTGCGTGTCTACTTGCCGAGACCGGAACCTCTCCGAGAGGCCTGGGGCCGGGGAAATACTGGAGGCCCCTAGTGATCCTGGGTCTCTGGATCTTCTCCTGGGCAACCTAGATGTGTGTGAATTTATATTTAGTTTTTATGCTGGAGGCCCCTAGTGATCCTGGGTCTCTGGGTCTTCTCCTGGGCGACCTAGATATGTGTGAATTTATATTTAGTTTTTATATGTTGTGTTGTGTTGTCCTTGTTCGGGCTCTGTCTCAAGTCGGCCGCCCACAGCTATGGGGTATGTGCCTGTGTATAAATACAATACAATACAGTACATACATACAATACTACTCAGGGTAAAGGTCAGGGATCTGCTACCATAGGGTTATGCTTTGGTAAAAATTTGCCAATTAATATTGAATCGAAAATCGGCAATTAATACCGGTAATTTAAAGTTATCGGATCTGACCTAGCAACAAATATATCAATACATAAAATACAAATACATCGGTTATCAATGGGGGTCGGATTGGACTTGTAAACGTAAAGATAAGTATTAACAAATAAAAAAAATTGTTTATGGTAATACAGCTTAAATTACGTAATTTACTGTGAGCTGGATCCGAAGCGACCTATGAGAGTTCCATATGGAGCTCAGTGGTGTGGTTAATCTGCTCTACATAACTAACTGGATCCGAAGTTCATAATCATAATCATAATAAATAAATAAGAAAATAGCACTAACGATCTCCGTGACATACCACACTTACGCAAATATGAAAACTATATTGGTAGGATGTCCACTGTCCATTCCTTTTCATATTTATTTACTCCTTGACAATATGAGATTCTTCTTAAATAAAATTACAACTTTACAGTCACCTAATGGGAGATGCAAATAAGAATAAGGAAAATTAATTGAGAGAATGTTTAGTTACCTTAGTTGAGTAGATTTCAATCAATCTCTTGATACCGAGTCCTCTCATACCGAATAAAATTGTCTATATATTTGCTTAATATTAGCCAGATAAAATTTAAAAGAAATCAGTGTACTGTTGGATACCCTTTTCCCAGCAGCCTTACCAGTTTGTATTAACCTGAGGGATGTGATACTGTACTAGTTTTTTAAAGGTCCGCCATTGCGAAAGATTTAGCTTCAATTCAGACAAATTTTTGTTAGATTTACCATATAAAGCAATATTACTGCACCATATGCACATATTAAACTTGTATAATTATCATGTGAACATTGAAGAACCAGAATATAGGTGTTAACAGCAAATATCCAATGAAAAACATATTGTGATGGGAGGGTAGGGAATACATACGAGGCAGAACAACATAGGTGTGCTCTCTCTGGAGTCTCTCGAGACACTGACAGGGTTAGCTATTGTCTCGCGCATGTATGAGGGAGGGGGGAGGTAGGGGGAGGTGTAGAAGAGGGTGACTGAATATATTTGAGGCGAGAGTAGAATAATGGAGGAGGGGGAAGTTAAGGGAGAAAGGAGGGGAGGGAGAGGTGGAGGTGGTAAAGAGACATCCCACCTAATGACATATTGCTTCCAGATCACCACACTGTGTGCGTGGTGTCTTTTTTTTCTTCATGCATATACCTCTCAACTCCATCCTTTCACTTCATCTCTGTCCTTCCACTTCACTCTCGTACACTGTCATTTCATTCTCTCGCTTCCCATACGTTCCACATGGCCGAACCATCTTAAGGTGTTCCTTTTCACACTTTCCAGCACATGCACATCTACATCACACTGCTTTCGTACTTCCTCATTTGTCTGTCTATCTATCCCTCCATGTAACTCCACACGCACTTTTCAAGTAACTCATTTCCACCCCTCTCACTCATGATTTCTCTCTCTCCAACATCTATGCTTCACTCCCGTACATCAATGTCGTGGTTACCACACTATCATGCAATGACTTCTACTTCCATGCTGACCAACCTATTCCTTGTTACTGCTTTCAGCGTTTCCTACAACCCTGTTGCACCCTCTCCCGCATACTTCCATCATTATTAAACACACTGCTAGAATGCTAGTATTCATTAACCCGAAATATTTAATATCATTTTGCAAGGCTAAACCAGGGATTATATTTTTCCTATACAGTACTGTACTCCAACATCTAGTAGTACAGTAGTCTATTTTTGGAAATACTGTACAGTACTGTATCTTCAATTATAAGTGACGTCGCTGAGGTCTGACTTCTATCCCATGGTTTGTTTACAAAGGAAAAACATGTAAATATGTAACCCTTAACCCAGGAACGGCGAGAACACTCTTAACTCCCTCAGACATATATGACGCGATCGCGTCATATGAATAAGTCCACCAAAAACTCATATGATGCGATCGTGTCATATGGACTTATCTCTATACCTCTCCAATAAGTTTATGACGCAATTTTGCGTCATATGAGCTCAGTAAGTCCAATAAGTTACCATACGATAAAACCGTTGGTGGCAACCTCAGCCTCCTGCGATAATTCTAACGGCCGCAGTGTTGTTGCGAGTGTAGTGCGAGGCAGTGGCAATGATCCTGGGGCTCCCGCCTCCTCGGACTTACTGGAACATATGTCTGAGGGAGTTGAGAGGTTTTGGTGGGCAAGGGCGAGGACCCTCTTAACCCTTGTCTAGCGGGGGGTTTTGGGCTATTTTGGGCATATTCAGGCCCTCCTGAATGATCAATCAAGTATCTGCATGAAAAGAAATGTATTCAGCAAAAAAACTAGGCGCTAAAAGCTTCAAAATGAGACCAGAACGAGCTACGTAGCACTCGTCGTTCTCACGCAGTGGTACCACTAACATGGGAGTTTAGCGTATAACGGCATATTTTTTCCAGCTACGCTCACTACTGGCAACACTGCCGGCCTCTCGAGAACAGAGGGAGCGTGAGTCAGTGGGCGGCGGTAAGCCCTGGGTGTCGGACGTGTGGCCTGCTGCGCTCCCGGCCATTTGCACTCGATTTTAACCCTTTAAAAGCCTTAATAATGCTCCTAACTTGCTGCAAATTGGAGCCCGACTTAAGGTGGGCCCCGCCAGTTAAGGGTTAAGAGGTAAGGCCTAAAAAATAAACTTTTAAAAGGCCCCAGTAGCACTTAAAACAAGTGAAATGGTTATTAAGCGAGATAATTCCCCTCCATACCTCCTATCACTACTCCACATCTGTCAAGATCCCCCCCCCCCCTCAATTATCACTTATTTTCCCTGTTATTCCCTTATTCATTGGTAGGTGTAAACATCTCCAAGCCGGTTCTATGGTGTGGTCATGTGTGTTACATAAGGTAGAGACTGGGAGAGTGTGAGGGAGTAGCTCAGTACTGCTTCAGCCCTCGAGAGAAGAGGGTGTACGGCCGGCTGGCTCACAATTGATGAATGAACCGCTCGGTAATAATTCGCGATTTTGACCATCCAAACGATATTCCCACTTGTCTTGTTGTTGTTACAGGTTACTATCTTCATATTAAACGTAAAATAGGCGCATATGAATAAGTAATAACGATATTTATCGTAAAATTACGATTATAGGCAGGAATGGAGCTTAATATTGCCGCCCAGAAGTGTGGTGTTCACTACACCCTGCGCGCGCGCGCCGGGTTAATTCGGCCCCACCTTCGACAGAAAAAGTATCGCTCAAGAACAGAACTTTTTTAAGTCACAGTGCCAAAAAAAAAAAAAAAAAACACTATCGGGCAGGTAATTCAATCACAAGCTCACCTTTACATACTAGTACTACACATGGACTGGATCAATCAGAGTAAGGGTTGAATTCTCTACTTCCTATATCCAATTCTGACTTTACTTTGTCCTTATTCTTGCTTCTGTTTTTTTTAATTTTCCCTCGAGAGAGGCAGTGGGACCATAATGGTGTACCCCATGGTTCACCACTGTCTTGCTCTCGCATCCCACTGGCACAAGTCAGCGCTTCTCTCTCTGGCGTAGGGATGCAATGACCACATCGCCTGCCACTTCGGTAGTGCAGTCAGCCTCTGTAGCAGTTACATTAATTTCTTGTTACTGCCTTGTTGTATCATGGCTAAGGCTGGTGTGGTGTGGATACTGCAGGTGCAAGCACTGCAGAGAGACTTTGATAAGTCTTGTTGAGATACTGTTAGCATTATACCAACATCAGCCACAGTGATGACATGATGGGGCAGTGTTATGGCAACCCATCTAGGGGAGACAACCTTACATTAATCTGGGTGGATGGGACTCGTCAGCCTTGGTCGGCAACCCATCTAGGGGAGACAACCTTAAATAAATCCTTACTGTTTACCTAAGGGCAAAGCACCCACCACTGTAGAAAATGTTCTAAAAATACATAGAAGGCCTCTGAGTCGGACAGTCCCAAAGTTGAGTGTTCATTCCTGCAAGTCATTCTTAACCCGTACAGCCCCAGCGATGCGCCTGGCGCGTCGGCGATGTATGTAACGCACAGCCCCACAGACGCGCCTGGTGCGTCACCCTAATTGCGCCGACCGTAACCTCAGGTGTAGCCACTCAAGAGGGCTCAGATTTGTATGGGAACTGTGTACGTATCCCACGCAACTGTGCCGATGGTTGAAAACTCTCAAAGTCCACGTGCGTGCGCGTGAGCGCGCAATAACCTGTTTTTTTGGGGTAATTGCCTTCAATTTTTTACTCTTGTAAAATACGTTTTCGGGGGCTCTGTGGGACCATTCTTTAAGCTTTTTGAGCGGTTTTTCGTGGTTTTTCCTTCATTCCTAACCCATTCGCTATTGTTTCTGGAATAAAACCATTTTTTGAAAACCGGCTGGGTTCTGGTGAACAAACATTACAAAACTAGCCGGGGCTGGACGGGTTAAACTGGCATGGATTGTCCTCATTGGGAATAGGTCCACTTGAGGCGTTTTGTGTTTGGCCACCCTCAACAGGAGTTAAGCGTCGGGCAATAGATAGATAGACTACAGTAAAAGGACTGAAACCACTCTCTCTGTGGATGAAGCAGTCTTTAAACTTGTATGTATGTGTATGTACATTTTCTAATATTGACCTGCTTAATCAGAAGAGCTCTGTACTCAATAAAGAGACATTACATTGAATAGTTTCTTCCCACCTCTTTTGTACAGACCTCACATGGGGAGTCACCACATTTATCTTTAATTTCCTCACTCTGCTCCACTAATCATGACCTTAGTTTGTTGGTAGGGGCCATAGTTTCATGCTATGCTAACTGGTACCTACCCGATAGCACTATCATTTGTGAGAGCTGTGAGCATTTTGTACTACAGTATTGTTAATATCTTGTCAAATTGCAAATTTGTTTGAATAGAATATTCAGACTTAACCTCTGAAGTGCGCATGGGGGTAATTAGACACCTCTCCCTGTGCGCATGTATTTGAGGTGTTTCCGTCACTAAAATATTCATTGTACCATTAATAGCATTAATACTTATCCATATGTGCCTATTATGGGTTGATTATAAAGGTATTAACCTGAAACAACAATAAAACGAGTGAAAACAGCGTTTGGATGGTCAAAATCGGAGATATAGCCCGCGAGTTGTATAATGTATGGGTGAGGCAAGCTGCTTTCCCGCCAATTTCCCCCCATTGAGACACAGTCGATCGATACTCTCTCTCTCTCTCTCTTGCCACCAGTGATGACAACACCCTGCTTGCAATTCGCTAATGTTAGCACGAAAATATACCTCAGAATAAGGGAATAACAGAGAAAATAGGTGATAACTGAAGGAGAGGAGGAAAGTGGGGAAGGAGGGGAGGTAGAGGACTGAGCTTTTGCATGGCCCAGGGGCCAAAAAAAAAAAAAAAAATAATATAAAAAAAAAAAAAAAAACTTGATGTCAAAAGTTGATTTTTTTTTTCACTCACTCTTAAGAGTCTCCCCGCAGTTCCCGGGTTAAATTGTTGTTTCTTTATTCATAGAGAATTTACCAGAACGTCCTGAACTTCCCAAATTGACGGAATTCCTTGAGTATGACAAGTGTTAATACTATACATGCGCGACTAATTTGATTGAGGCCCAAATTCACTTACTCGTATAGTGATGTAAATTCTATGTGGTGGCTTTGTGTTCTTGTATTTCAATATTTGATTTGCTAAATCGTTATTTCCACAGTGATTTTGATTTGTTATTGTGTTGTCCCTGTTTTGGTTTGTTTATTTTGCAAGTTTTACATTATAATATTTACTCTTAAGCCCTTCCTTGCCATGTCCTCCCTCCAGCTGGAACAAACCATACGAGGAGCGTCTTAAGGAATTAAATCTATTTCCTTTAACCCAGCGCAGATTAAGAGGCGACTTAATTCAAGTGTTCAAAATCATTAAAGGCATCGGCAATATGAACTCTAGTAAGTACTTCACTATCGACCAATCTAATTACACGTGGGGAAACGGTTGCAAAATTATTGGTAAAACTTTTAACTCACACGAATCTAAGAATTTCTTCTTCAATCGAGTTGTCAACTTGTGGAATGGGCTTCCCCCGAGACGTTATAGACTGCAGCACCGTTGATTCTTTTAAACTTCGCCTAGACAAATATCTTGCCTCAAACCTGCGACTGACTGCGTTTGAAAATGAATAACTTTATTTTTATTCCCCCTCAGATTCATCAAGGATTATTGCGTATATACAGTATATTACTAAGACGTTACTCTCTTTTTCCCAGATATACGAAAGATCACTTATAACTGTGTTATGTTACTAACCCATCTGTCCCCTACTAACTTCCCAATCCTGCCACGGACATTAGTTCACTTCCCAATTTTCCCTTACCCACTCTAAACCACTGTTCGGACACTTGATCCTCAGTGTTTTGGAGGACAAGCAGCCTAGAGGGGTCACTAGACCTGTTGTTGCTTGATTTCCTTTGTACTCCTTTATTGAGTTTAGGCTCAACATCGTACTAAGTTATTGGCTTACCGTATATCAGTTCCTATGGGTGACCAATTCTAAAATCCCGAGACAGCACCTCCAGTAACATGACAATAGTAGTGGGTTTAGTACTTAGCCTTGATGGACTCCCAATATTTACTGGGATCCCTTCACTCATATTGACATCCACATACCCTCGTAGATCTTCATTATCACACTAACTAGCTACTTGTACAAGGTTTCTCATAGCCTACCACCATTATCACACTAACTAGCCACTTTTACAAGGTTTCTCATAGCCTACCACCTAACAACCCATGTTACCTTATCAAAGGAAGTTCTCCAGGTCTAGAAGATATACAATGCTCAATTTTTACCGAGATAAATCTCTTGCAACTGCTTGACAATAAATGTGGCATTAGTTGTGCCACATCCTGGCATGAAACCAAAGAGCATGTTGTGGACAACAACGCTTTCCCTTATCATGCCTTTGTAGATACTCAAGACTTGATAAAATTGTTTCAGACTCCTATAATTTTCCCTCATAATGCCCCTTTTCCCTTACACAATATTGTACTGTATCATACTCACCACCAATCATTATCTTCATGATGCAACGGACGATAAATAAGTAGGTGCTATACATACAGCCTTTACAGTATAATATATAAGCAAGGGAAGCAGTGGTGGTGGTGGGGAAGGGTGTCAGTGTGTGAGGAGCTTGTCCATGGCATTGGACACAGGCACTGGAATTTTGCACAAATCCTTCCCTCACACTGTCTCAAGAGCAACTGAGTGTGTACTGTACTGTGTCATGGTGGGAAAGAGTTGCTACCATGCATGTGTTACCAGGGTTACCGCCTAGCTACACATACTTTGGCGTGAAACATAAAATAACATTAATGAACTCCTAGCGCCAGGCGACAGGGGCCACATGGCACTAAATAAGAAAAATTAACGGAACAGAATAAAATGGAAATTAAATATTAAGTAACTGAATACGATGAAAGGACATGATACTGTCAATAGAAAATAAGAGACAGAAAGAATATCAGCAAAATGAGGAGATTGACGGAGGAGACATAAAAAAAGGAAAGAAACAAGAACGGGACACATAATACCGGGGACAGTCAAGGAAAATATGGGGAACAGGTAGGCTAACTAGACACCAAGAACAAAGAGGCGGAGGAGTAAGAGACATCAAATAGGAATTGGCAAGCCTGGTATGGCTGATTCCCAACGTCTACGACGGTGAAAGGGGTTATACATACATACACAAATTTAAAGACCGAGTGCTCCACGTGAAGTGCGGTTCCAGTCTCACGTCCTAAATGAAACAGAAGGTTTAACAGCATGATCAGTGGAACACAGTCTTCTGTCTCAACAAAAGGAACAAAGATAAAGCAAGGAAAAACTCAAAGGCCGTAAGAGAGAGACAGACAGTACAAGCCACCCAGTGCAACAACAGCACGAGTAAGGATAACAACCCGCACATTACCGCTGATGCCAACATGACTGGGCACCCAGCAAAACTGCAGTCTTCTTTCAGACAGAAAGGTGGAAAAGCCATTCCTGGATGGCAAGAACCAGAGGAGGAACAGCAGGTGAGGACTGTAAGAGAATGAGGGCGCCTGTAGAAATCAGAAAAAGAGCATGATGGAAAGGAAAACATAAAACGTAAAGCAAAGAAGAAAGCATAAAGCTCTACAATTAAAATACCGGCTAGAGAAGGAAGAGAATACAGTCTGGCCTGCCAATACGCGATTCACCTTATACGCGAGGAGGGGGTCGAATCATACCCAAAACTTTCAAAACGCGTGATGTACCTTTAAAACGCGAATCCGGGGCCGATATAAGGGCAATTCCGGGGAGTTCAGCTAATACGCGAGGCCCCCCACCATTCCGCGCATCCATCTGCGCAGGGACGCCAGTCTACCCTCAGTCCACGCAGTCCGACTCGTGTGCAGTGATATAGTGTTTTGCCCCCACGCAAGAACAAACTTATTATTGTTATATTTTCTTATGATTTGGATGTTTATGTATACATATATGTACCTTTTGTGGCAATTGACGGAGATAAATAGGCCTAAAGTAGACAACTTGGAGTCAGTGCCGCCCATATCGATTTATTCCCATATAATACTCTATTGCTAATACGCGAATTTCCATTCCGCGCCCTCGTGTGTCGCCCATATACTCGCGTATTGAGAGGCCTGACTGTACTGATATGAAGAGGATGGCAAACCTGACTCCAGCACAAGTTTTAGAGCAATCAGTATATGCAGAAATCAAGTCAGTGTCTGTCAATTAAACTTAAAACATAAGAACAGTACACTTAAAATTGAACCTGGTTCCTTTGACAGTACAGTACTTGCTTAAAATCCCTTATTTTGTCATCCACTGTACTGTAGTGACTTTGACTCTGTGAGCAAAACACATGGTTATTTATCATGCCTGGTATTTCACATACTTTCATCTTCCATGAAAAAGGTTTCATATTTTTACCCTTTCCGTCTGCCTTTTTTAAGTACACTCACATACTAAAAGTTACTCAGGGGATTTTTTTTTTTCCTATGTGATTGAGGGAGACAAAAGGCAGAACTGCCAATAGCGAGTGCCTCCCCCATAGTTGAAAGAGTGACAGGGCCAAAATCAAGGGACGTTCGAGCCAAAATGCCTGGACACACGGAGTTTGAAGCAATTTAAGTCATAGGAAGAGGGAAAGACTGATTCTGGGAGAGTTCCAGAGCTCAGCAGTTGAATAGAAGAAAGTCTGAGAATACCGTTTCACTCTTGGGTTGGAGAGTTGCACAGAGTAGGGGTGGGATTGTGTTGCAAGACGTACCCTACGTAGAGGAGGTATGGTAATCCATTAATTGTAATAACTTCACCTGTTAGCACAAACCAAAAACACGATTACTGCCAAAGAATAGATATGTAACACGAAAACAAAAAATTATACCGTACACAATACCTACCCAGTCAAACTAATGGATGCTAAAAAAGTTTAATATATTGTGCCCACATAAAAAATATTTTGCATGAATATTTCTGCCGAGGCTCTCTGGATTATATTTCTTAATTTAGGAAATATTTAAATTCATTCAAAGCATAAAATATCTAATATATTATGGTATAGCCTGTAAACAAAGAAAATTAGTTTATCATACGTAAATAGTTTTAATTATTAATTAATTAATTTCTCACTTGTATACAGTACTACTAATAATCAGTCGAATATATAGTAGACAATGTATTCCTGAAAAGAAACTTATTAGTACAGTATATTAAATTAGTTAAAAAATATAAAACCAATGTCAAACCTCTACACCTTACCATACATATGATTAGTTTCAAAAGGAGTAAAATAAAGGAATTACAAACTGCACACAGTAATTTCCAGAACAAAAATAGTCAATTACCATACTGTACCTTGTTAAGATGTATGAATATGACCCCTTAATGGTTTCACATATTCTAACCTCAATATCACACATACAATTTGTCCCTTAGCGGCAAGAATAAAGTTGTAATCCTGAAAGTTAAATGGTTACATGAACTAATTAAAAAGTTGACTCTCGCTGCAAACATATGGAACCTGTAAAAAAATTGTTAACAAATATATTTTA
Source organism: Paralithodes platypus (assembly GCA_032716605.1). NCBI lineage: Eukaryota > Metazoa > Arthropoda > Malacostraca > Decapoda > Lithodidae > Paralithodes > Paralithodes platypus. The sequence goes on along the minus strand of CM064492.1, from coordinate 70,039,366 downwards.
TAGGATCCTAAAATGATAAAATAGGGAACTTTATCAATGGGATAACTAGTCTTACCAGTGAGTTGCAGTTGATGTTTGGAAGTCCTACACTTTCCTGGATGAGCCAGGTTCTGCTGTGTCACAAATCAGTACCACTTGAGGGGGCTAACATTTCAACATGAACTCGATTAACAACAAAGTTATATACAGAATTAGTAATCACAAAATCATAAAAAAGTTTTATGTATTATTTCATAATATTGTTTTGCAAAGTCTTCAATGCATTATTGCCACAGTGATTTTGATAAATTCTTTTGTCTATATACTGAACTGTGCGGTTCCTGTTTTGGTTTGTTTTGCAAGTTTTACATTCTAATAACATGAATATATAAATTAGCCCTTTCAAATGGTACCGATATTTACCCGGGTCCATTGACCTAGGGCATGTGAGAAGCATATCCCTTACATTCAAAGGATGACTGTTTCCAAATACAGTATCTGATGCTTAAGTCCAATTCATACAAGGTTACAATAAAATGGTTGAAACTAAGTTAGGTTCATTTATTAATAGATATTAGTTTCCATTAGCGAGACTATAAAATGCATTGAATAGAATGCCATGGCATAGTATAACTCACCATGGAGTCCACTGCAATCACTTGATAGTTCTGTATGCTAGACATTATAATCTAAAGCTACAACACCAACATCTGAAGATACCAGGGCACTGACGCACTAACTGGGTTAATAAACTCCCTCTCTACACTATACCTTCATACCTTAAGTCAGGGTAAATACTCATATCATGGGGTTAGTAAGCTACTCATTATAATGCAGAAACTAAACTACAGTATACAAAAAACCTAAGTACAGTAAACAATAGGACCGTCCATTATGATCGTCAATATTCCGTAAAGCTTCATCAAACTGAGATATTTTGAGCAATAGAGTTCGAACAAAAATACAAATTTAAAGCTGTAACAGTGCCTCACACTTAATCTTAAGAATACCGGTAGTTTTTTTTAATGTTATGATAAAATTTGAAATAGATAAAAAATTAAAATTAAATATAAATAAATACATAATAAGTCAATGGTACCAGTGCCCTGACACCTTTCTAACCTTGCATTAACCCTTTCGATCAGAATAAGATTTCCATACTTTCTAAATACTACCACCTAATGATTTTACTTGGTTTAGGAAGGACTTTAAAGAATTAAAGGGTTCAAGACTTATAATTAGCCCTGGACCTCAAGGAGTCAAAGGGTTAAGTTTATCTCAAGTACCCCTGGACCTTTAGGAATTAAAGGGATAATGACTTTCTTGATTGACCACTTATGAGTTTCAGGCTATAAAGAAGATGGAGCCATAATCATCCCTATTAAAAAGAAATGCAATAATAAGGGTTCTGATGGATAAAAAGTATGCTGAATTAGATTTTAAGATGCAGTCGATTCATGCCGTGCACTCCCTTGATTGACAGGGCTAAAGGGTGCCCTTGTTACAGGGACTATACTGGACATTTGCCAAAAATCACTGTACCCAAACTCCTGCAGTCTACCATGTGGCATGGTGTGGGATCGAACTGCCGAGCCTTTAATCAGCGCTACCGACCATGCCAAAGTCTGTGGCATGTATTTATAAATGTATAACTACTACTACTACAACTGTATTTTAGCTGGTAATTCTGCTAGATAGGAATGTATACAGCTCCAACTTCCATATAATAAATGATAATAATATTCTGGTCTTTCATTTATCAAAAGTGCCAGTTCTTCCAAAGGAATTCACTAGCGCTCGGAACGAGCTAGACCATAATTAATAAAATTGTGGCGTTCATATACAATTTAAGCTGCATTTGTGGAAATGGCAGCTAAAGCTTGTAATAATTTGTCACCACTTTTCTGAAAGAGAAAGGCCTTGAGCTGCCCATTCAAAGATTCAACTGAATTGAACCGTCTCATCGATAATGGCAATTGATTATCTTCCAGAGAACAAAACTCGCAAGTGGTCAAATTACCTCTCGATCTCTAGGAATCAAGAGGTTCAAGATTATCTCAAGTAGCCCCCTAGCATGCCCTCTAGGTATAAAAGGGTTCAAGATACCTCAAGTAATCCTGTAACATGACCTTTAAGAATCAAAGGGTTAAAGTCTTAATTAACCCTCTAACTCTAACATGTCCTTCCTAAGATATATATACAGTACAAATGTTGGAAGGTAGCTAAAATATAACACAAATTTGGTGCCATCTGATTGATAGGGTTAAATGTCAGTACATATATGAAGATACAGGGGATTACAAACGTTTAAAATGGAAAGATGAGGACTAGAGGCTGACAACGGACAATAAATGTGAACCTGCCGGTGAGTTTGAACCTTCTTCCTGTCCTGAGGTTTCCGCAACATAGTCTATGGGCCAGCTAGCTAAAGTTGATATTGTCCGAGGATGCAAATTGTCAGCTTAAATCTCAAATAAACAAGTTATTGATTTAAAGATACTCATTGACTCCTTTAAATTTGAAATGCCACATCCACAATAATACGAACATGTCAAGAGATTTTAAATAATATCGGAGTTTTCTTGGATGGTACCAATGTTCACTCTAGCCCATAGACTAACCCTAAACAGTGCCTGAACTTTATTTTGCTCAAGCCCTGAATTTTTGTTTAGCCCAAACTTTGAACCAGCTAACCCAGGCTTTGAACTGACTTAGTTCATGCCTTGACTTGCCTTTCTAGACCCTTGATGAATCCACTTGCTCTAAGATAACCCCACTTACTTAAATGTGTGAATCTATTTAGTTCAAAGCATGTTAAAGCTCTAGAACTAATTTCCTATGTTCAAAAGCCATTTGGTTCAAAGTCACTATCACTTTGCTCAGGGCCCAAAAACCACTGCCTATAACCTGAGAAAAAGATACTCAGGCCCTGAACTTTCCAGATTTTCAAACCTTATCGTTCCAAGAGTAACAGTATCATGGGTCATGTCAACACTGAGATGGCAACTACTGATCTTAGATGCTGAACATAATTGCCTCGGCCCTGCTCTCACTAGACCCAACACTGAATCTACTGAAGCTTAAACTTGTTCACACTAACAAACTAGAGTCCAATTGCTCAGTCTTCCAACTCACTCGTTAACATCTGAACACACTCATTGACATTATGAGTCTACTCATTAACCCTCTCACGTTCTTGACGTAATTTTGAGCCTATTAGGGATACTTTAAAGCCTTTGTTACCATCAGGGGTATTTAGAAACCTTTAGTTTAGTTACTTCAACCTCTGCATTTGTCTTTGAGGTAGCTGTGGGCAGAAAAATAATTTTAGAGAGGTAATTATAAGAGTGAGAGAATTCTCGTTATTATTGCTAATCTGGCAACCTCTGCGTCATAAAAACGTGAAAGGGTTAATATCAAAACTCAGTAGTTGATATCTGCATTCGCTCGTCATCATATCCCACGTGCCACCATCTGATATCGAAGCCCATTCGTTAACATCTGAACACATTCAAATGACATTAAGTCCATTCACTGACATCTGAGCCAAGCAGTTGAAATCTGAGCCCACTTGTCAACATCTGAATCAGCTCAATGAGGCACAAGCCTACTTGCTGATATCTGAACCGACTCACTGACATCTAAACCCACTTGTTGCCATCTGAACCCATACACTGTCATCTGAACCCATCCGCCACCATCTGAACCTACCCGTTGGCTTCTAAACTCACACATTGACATCCGAACCCACTAATTATTTGAACCCGTCTAGACCCACACTTACCAGCAGACACACAACCACATATTCAAGCTATCTGAACCCTAATCCTCTATAATAACGGGACTTGTTAAAAATCGTATTACATCAAATAGACAGGGCTATTTGTTTTGTACGCAGCAAACCCATATATTGTTTTATCATTAAACACTAAGATAGATTTACTTGGAAACTTTTAGAGGGTAAGTAGTGGAGCAAGAAGAGACTAGCGGTGTGCAGTGATTATACACTAAAACTACAGTGTAAAAGACTTGATAATTATTACTTAGTACATTTTCACTATTCAAGCAGCAAGATTCCAAGTCTAGTTCGAGGCAATTACAATATCAAGGGAATTTCATCATGTCATGTTTCTTCCTCCATTATATACCCTTCGTTACAACAAGAGAAATTATTTAAAATTTTGCACTTTGGAAAATATACAATATCACTGATAATAAAATAAAAACTATCCATATAGAATCAACATAAAATCAAATACAAAATAGCATTACAGTACACATATACTTCTGATCATCGATTAAACTTTGCAGCAAAATCTTCATCATGCACAACATTAAAAACTTCCTGAAACAGTTGTTACTAAATTATATATACTACTACTATGCCAATAACTAAAATGTGCATGTCATGGATAATAAAGACTTTTGTGTAGGATAATAGAAGTATATGTTAGACACTAATTGTCGTAATCCAAATACAAAAACTCTAACGTAATACAAAGCTTGACTGACTTATGCTATAAACGATGCTGATCTCGCAAGACAACTTTCCCTTTCGAGAGGAAAATACGATTTGCGAGACTTTTAACTTAGTGATAGCATAGTCAACCAGAGCATGTTCTTACCAAGAAACATCACAACATTTTCTAAACAGTAAAACATTTTGCATGGCTATTAATTACCAAGTAATGTATTACCAAAACAGTTTGAAACCGTTTGTAAAATGAACTTGTTAATGAAAACATCCCAAGCCACATCATCTAGACAGAAGTTGTAGCCCAGTTGTATATGTCATGGCAAAAATTACAAAAACTATGGTATTTTCACCTGAATATTGCAAGAACCCCTGACAGAAAAGTTGCTGTATATAACAATACTTGACCCTGAATGTTAAAAACCTGCAGGATATATTCACATTTGGTTTGACAGACACCTCCCATCATGACCTCATAAGACCCAAGACAACAACTCCATAGATGACTTCTGTAATAATGATTATTCTAATGATTCTCATGGCTACATGACAGACAATGACACCTGCCACTGATCTGCTGGCTGACTCTAGATACTAGTGTCTTAAGAACCTCAGCCGGATTAACATGGGAAGTTTGCCATTATCTACTGTCATCCTGAGAAGACATTGAACATATCACAGAATTTGATCAGCAGACATTCTAAATTCAATCCCTGACTTTGATTATGTGGAGGACCTTAACACATCATGGAAGGGGTCACACAAGCCACCAGAAGAAACCACATGAGGTAGATGCACCTAAGAAATTGGTTCAAGAGACCAGAGTGATTGTAATTCATACTACATGAAGATTTCTAACCAATAAAATAAAAGGGAAGAGACAACTCATGATGACTGCCTAATCATAGTGTAGGAATGCATGAGACAAACACAGGTAGCGCTAGGCACGCCAGCTGGACCCTGTTATAGTGACCTTGTATGTAATACCCGTTTACTGTGAAGCCCTGGATATGTATCATGGGTATTGGATATGATGGACACTCGGCAAGTACGCGTCTGGCTCCTGATCCTATCCTTGCTTTTATACCACTTGGAAATAAATTATTCATGGCATTGCAATTCTTTTGAACTCAATTAGCAATATCTTGCAATGAAAGCTGACTTATTTTACTTCTAATAAGGTTGAGTGTGTCAATACACAATGACAAGATTTGTTTGCTGCCATTTTGTTATCATGCATTCAGGGCCGACATATCCCCATCTTTTCTTTCCTATTCATTAATGTATATCTTAAAGACCAAGTACAAAAAGTGAACCAAAGTTAATATATACCAAATACATATTGTCAAGGACTAGGTAGGCATAAAATACCACAAAATGACTTGTACGGTATCTATAAAGCAGCAAAATACTGTTATAAAGTTGGTGACCTGGATGAAAATAATGACCGCTTAGATTCAGGTTTCGATTACGGTACCTGACCTAATTTCGTGATTTGCTGAATTTGTAGAATTTCCTTGACTTGAATGATGATGTTATGCTGTAAACTCTGTGTTAAGAGCAACTGTTTATAAAAGGTAACAATTATTTATTTAAAAATTAGGCTTCACGTTACCCAGAAGCATACTATTATACAATTTAGATGCATTGCTTCAAATCACGCACTACTACAAAAGCATCTGATTCAAAGCTGCGTTTACACATACTAGTCCTGTGTTTCTACAACCTGTTCACATTTAAGTTATCCAATACTGATTCTGGATTGTTTGAGACTCTGATTGCATAGCACAACACTATCCCTGTGTGTTAAGAGAGGTGGGCAGGGAGCTCGCTTGTCCCTCGGCCCTCTAAGGCAAATCCTGCTAAGATCGATTCAAACCAGCGCTTTGTCCGTCAATTCTAATCTGGCAGCTTTCTAATCAATTTTACGATTGATAATTCTGTTGGTATCGGTACCATGTTTGCACAGGTATGCTTTGCTCAACTGATGGTTACTCACCTAATATACTTACCTTTACCTTCAGGCAAATCACTCATAACATAGTAAGCAGTATCGGTCAAAAGGCAGTTCCATGTTTTGCACAGGTATGCATGTGACCCAACAGCAGCTCTCCATGCTACTTGTTATAGAGCAATATCGTTTGGAATTATTGCCTGCACAAAGTTGCCGATAATAAGTTGTCGGAAAAAGCGTTTGTGTGAATGGACCTGTATGAACTCAACCTGGCCAACACTACCAAGGATTACCCTTTAATGCCTCCTAGTTGTAGCAGACATATTGGTAATAATTCCCAAATGTAAAATACTATACAGTACAGTATACAAATATGAAATATTAAAATGCACTATAAAACATTTAAAAAATGATAAATAAACCATCTAAAGACCATAAAATATTGTGTAGCTTAATATAACTTAATAAATATAGCTATCTCTGTCATCTCAACACTGATGAGCTTTAAGGATAACCCACACCAGGAGAGGAATGGTGCATATATATAACTGCCATACTTCCTGAATTATTACAGAAAATAAACACATCAACAAATGGCCTAGTAGTATCAAATTCCATTCCATTCATCCTGGTGTGTGTCACTCTCTGAAACTTTAGCATCTATAGACCTGAACATAATTACCTGATAATTGCTCAATTCTCTGAGCCCCATCATTATTCTGGGAAGTGTACTATATACATGCCAAAATAAAATTAACAACATACACCAAGTACCATACTTCTACTACACATAACTATTAAAATTTACTGTATTTCTCCTTCCAATGGTCAGTATAACTTGAGTCCACTGTGCCTAGCCCAGGAGCAGTTATAGAAGCTGCCCATGGCACAACTTGATGAGGCAAATGCTAAAATTATACTTCATGCAAGGTATATGTAAAATTTGGCAATGTCAACAAAAACCTCCACCCACATAAGCCTAGCAAATTCTAAATATAAGACCACTAAAGACACTGGGCTTAGAGCACCTGGTATAATGCTAGTAAATAAAATAGATTTTAAGTCTTGGCTTGTTTACAGGTAGAATCTTGAGGTATAAAGTTTGTGATCATTCATATGTAAGACGAGGAGCATCACACAGATGTACACACAGCTATTACATTATCTGGTACTGTTCCATACTGCACGGTTTGTAATGGAAGAGACTCCCTGGGAATATGGGGGGTAGGGGTGAGGTGGTGGGAAAAGAAAGATGCAGCTTTGCATATGTCACTGAATAAATCAAACATACTTTTAACTACTGCATGTTAAAGAGGACGTATCCCATAAGAATCTTTGTCCAAGCATTAAGCAAATATCATTTCCACTTCAATCATGTAATATAATTTGATTACCAGTAATACCTGAAATACATTATACCTCCCAAATGAGGCACCCTATCATAAAGAAAACAGTGTTCCACTTAGACATAAAAATCAAGATCCTCAATGTGGCTCGCGTAGCAAGAGACCCGTTCATGATTGTGAAGCATTCAACCTTACAGCTTAAACTAAGTCCTGTGAGGAGAACTGGAATACATAACATATGCCCTGTCACTTCCTGAGTTATGTGCTGTAAAAAACATATACACTTAATATAACCACATTATCAAGAGGCTAACTGGAACACTGTATCTTTATCTTGGCAGAGATCGCTCGCCCGCCAAACTTACCAATACTTAGCATTATGTACACACCCTCTACGCAATTATGATTAGTAACAAAATTACTTTTAATTGAAATGGTCATAAGCCTTCCTGTACACTGCATAGATAGTTTCCAGGACTGTGTTAGCTGTGAGATTCTGGAAAATCCCTTGTGCACTAATACGCAATGACCAAGACAAGAAATAAGAGCTACTATTCTAACCTTACAAGAAACACTGAATCATACTGTCATTGCTAAAAGTTTTCAAATGCTTAGCCATTACTTATGGGAAATCAATACGGTGTACCAGCATTATGTATGGCTTTTGATTCAGCCTCTTTCTCTTCTTGTAATATACTGCTCTCATTAACATTTTGCAGCAAAAAATAATGTGCAAGTAGCTGCCCAATTGGATAAAAGAATAGCAGTTGTATATGATGCTCCTTAAGACCAACACTAGTCTGACCACGGTTGGTGCAGGTGATGCAGTGACAGTTGTCCATGCAGTAGCTGTGCTGCATCACCTTGATGACCTGTACCCATCTGATGAGTACCCATTTGTTGCTGTTGGTGATGTTGCTGTGACTGTTGTTGTGACTGTTGCTGTGACTGTTGCTGTGGCTGTTGTTGCTGCTGCTGCTGCTGTTGTTGTTGCTGTGGATGTTGGTGCTGCTGCTGCTGAAGCTGTTGCAAAGTTTGCTGGAGGTAGTTTTGCTGTATGGCTTGCTGCCTCTGCATGCGTTCCTGAGATTGCTGCCGGCCCTTCTTTAACTGACTGATGCGCACAGCCAGTCGCCGAGACTGGTCAAAATATAGCTTCCTTAGTTGCTTCATTACCTCGGTAGCTTTGTTGAAATAGCTGCCTTGTTCTTGGGTTAGTCCTACCATCTCAGCTATATCCATTTCTTGTGGATCACCATTACTGTTATTGCCTGTTTCACCACCTAGTCCTTCAGCTTGGTTCTGTTGTGCCTGTTGTGCCTGTTGGTTTAACTGCTGTTGATGCTGTTGTATTTGCATCTCAGCCTTGGCAACTTTAACTACTGTTCCAGGAGTGGCCATTTCCATCAAAATTATCTGGTGCATGTAATGGGCCAGCTGAGTGCGCAGGGAATCAATACTCTCAAATGTTTCAATTAGTCTGGACGTGGCTCTCTGACGCTTGCTACTACCGCCCATAGTTGTATAATTTTGAGTGGCATTTCGGCAGTAGCTCCATTCCTTAGCTACAGACCGCAGAAGCTGGAAGTGTGGGGTCGACTCCAGTCCAGTATAGCAAGACAGCAGGGGCGCCGGCTCAGAGAGCTGCAAGCATTCTTCCAAAAAGCGTCTGATGAGTCCCCCTACCGGGTGCGGAGGGGTCCGACAGAGCCCTGGGGAAGAGACACACACCCGCATCAGCGCACCATCACCACAGAGGGGGACTCGTAGGGGATTACTGCCCCAACACATCCACAAATGTAACCACAGGGAATGCATGAACACTTGTTGGAAGAATGCTTGCGCCATAAACAACAACTTTCAGTGAGTCCATGGCTAGGCCTTGACTATCCCTTCTCTCCTGTTGGAACAGTTCAGAGGCTGATTTTTAAACACTCAGATTAAAACAACAAGAGAGCATTTAGCCTTCAAATATGAGAAGTTAATAGCACTTGTAGAGTATCCCTGCTGAAGCCATTATAAGGCATGAGGCAGTCGACACTCAAAACTACTGATAATGACAAGGACTTTACTGTCCAGTTCACTGTTTCAAGCTGTTATGTCACAAACATTCTACAAACATGGTCAATGGGATTGAGTGAGACCATGCACTCAAGGTTCTTAGTATATACTATTTCTTATAAATCTATAATCTATATAATAGATTGTAACAAGACATTACTTAAGTCATACAAAGCAAGACAACAAAAAGCAGCTACATTCTATGCTAATGTATTAGTTAAAATATTATATTTCAAGCTCTACAACTAGTGCATCATCTACAGCAAAAAGCAAACAACACACATCATAAACCACCAATGGATTATACTGTTTAACGATCTCACACATCCGTTCTTAATAGCGCAATTGATCCGATATATTGGAAAATTTAATTGAAGAAAGTAGAACATAAGTTGAATACTTCATAAACAAAATTGAGATATAAACCCACATTTAATTTTATTGCAAGTGTATTGTATTAGGAGAATTTAGTGAAATATTCTTTTCTCTCCTAATAATAAAGAGGATTCACCGGTCACAATTACTGTAAGTACCGTATCCGTTAATACTGTTCACAAGACCTTTTTTATCGCAATGGCGTTCTATACAATGCATTTATTTGTCTCAAGGCACCTCCATTTAACTTCAGTACTAGAGGCATAATTCAAGATAACACAATAATTTTTATATATACCGTATGTCAGTAGTAATCAAAGTTCCCTAACCCAATCCCATTACATGTTGTAGCTACTTAACTGCATGGAATCCCACACTGATAATAATTACCGGTAAATTAAGAATGTGCACATATTGTATTTCAATAATTATGATTTGCTATCTTGACTTTCAGATACTATATTGAGAACAAGGTTTAGTTATTTGTTGTGTTATGGTATGGGGGGGGAGGGAAACTGTCTATAGTGGAAGAGTAGAAAAGTTATATGATATTGGGCATATAGATTTTGGCTATGGTTTTCATCCACATAGAATACACTATAGACAATCAAAACAACCACATAGCTACCTGTACATGAATGTATGCAAAGTAACACTCAACATATACATGAAAGGACCTTATCTCGGATCATGGAATTTTTGTTATACTATATAATAGCATATGAGTCAGGCTTCTTGAATGTTCAAACAGATCATTCAATTAATTTAGTGATATCAAAAGGTCGTAATTGGATTTAATATCCTACTATAGTGCATACTTAGGAAAGGATACAATATTATTCAGAGATTTGTAATAAGCTAAAGGGGTGTAATGAACACATTCGAATGAAAGTATAAAGCAGTATTTCCAAATAAATAGTTGCAATGTTTTTTTCTTTAGTTCTCAAATACAATACACTCTAAAGAATGGAATTTTTGTTGTTGTTGGCATACTGGGAAAATTAATTTGATGTAGATAATTGAGAATTCCAAGTGACTTGTTAAAAATCTTAATACCGGTACATACTGTATATTAATATTTTGTGGCATGCCCCAGCCAGGGTTCGAACCCAGGCCAGACTTGAACATTCTCAAAATAAAATAATAAATATGATACAGATACCATGTAAAACTTGTACAGATGCATACTGATCATACACTGAACTGGTATACTGTACCCTGTTCCAGGTAGGTAGGCCAGACATTGTGACCGCTAACCTCTCTAACTCAAAACGGGCTAGAGCAAATGGGCTGTAAATTTCCACACCTATTCTCTGGCTGATCTTTCCCAAATGGTAGAAATAGTAGCTTGATTACTATAGTCGTTTATAAGTTAAAGGGGTTAATGTTCAAAAGTGTTGGCCTACATATTTGGAACAGGGTATAGTAAGTGTGTTGTGCGTAGTAAACGGTTCATTTGCACCTAAGAAGTACTTCTGTACATAGAAGCTGGTTTTGCATATAAAAGATTGTTATGAATATGGACACAATGGTAGTAAATGCTAACCCTTTTAGTATGGGTGACTTTTTTCATTTTATTCTGGCTATATATAGGTTTTATGCAGCTTAGGAAGGGTCTGTGGTAGTTAATATGGCTAATTCAGATGGTTTGTAGTTTTATATTGCTAGAAGTCCTCCTTAACCCTCTGAGGCGCAGAATGCGATTTACATGGTTAGTAGCATATTTAAAACCTTGAAACTTTTAATTTAGTTACCCCTAAATTCAGTTTTCTGTCAATAGTAGTTTAAGGAAAACTAATTTTAGAAGACTACCGTAATTAAATATTTCTAAATGTACAAAAATAAATAAAATTGGCATTTATGTGCCTCGGGGAGCTAAGCTTAATAAAAATTGTCTAATACTGTAGTAGCCAAGTAAAATGAAAAGGGCGTCACCTGGTATTTAAAGAGTTACTATGGATGTGGTGGTATGCATGATGGCCTTGCTGTGCTGGTGTCTGATCCCTAAACTTTTGAGCTAGCATATTAGATATTGGTGTGAAAGAATAAGGTGGATCCCCTATCGAACATTAAATATCAATGGCACTTACCTCACATACCGGTACATATAGAATACATATTAAGACCAGCAACCTTAATCCTATCAAACATCAGGTATCAATGGTACTGTACTTACCTTACATACATAACATATAAATACATAAATATATATCAGTCTTATAGAAAAATAAGAGTGAGAGAGACAGATGCAATGTAATAAAACAAAAGTGGACAATATCTACTCACCATCTTGTGTCTTGACTTGTGGCGGTGGAACATACGAGGGTAATAGTGGGCCAGGGGCCGGGGGAGCATTAGGGGGAGCTGGTTGTTGTTGTTGTTGTTGTTGTTGTTGTTGCTGTTGTTGTTGTTGTTGTGAGGAGGAGGCTGGGCCCCCTTCTCTCAGGTACGCCTCGGGCACGAAGGCCTCTGTGTCGCCGCCTGTTAGCAAATGGACCATATCTTTTCATTACTAAAAAAAGTCAAGTTACTGCCATTTAGCTTAAATGGTAAACATTAACTACTAATATTGAACAAAATTTGCACAAATAAAATCAAGTTACAATTTATATATTAAATGACAAATGAACAAAATATGCAAAACTATATACAGCAATGATAATTTACTGTGGCTATCAAAGAAACCAAAAGAGATACATATCCCTGTAAATCCTCCACAAATTGCAAAATGAAATGTTGCTTCTATGTTTATATTAATACAGATGTTCTTAACCCTTGTCTAGCGGGGTGTTTTGGGCTCATTTGGGCATATTCAGGCCCTCCTGAATGATCAATCAAGTATCTGCATGAAAAGAAATTTATTCAGCAAAAAACTAGGCGCTAAAAGCTTCAAAATGAGACCAGAACGAGCTACGTAGCACTCGTGGTTCTCTTGCAGTGGTGCCACGAACATGGGAGTTTAGCGTATAGCGGTATATTTTTCCCAGCTATGCTCACTACTGGCTACACTGCCGGCCTCTCGAGAACACAGGGAACATGAGTTAATGGGCGGCGGTAAGCCCTGGGAGTCGGCTGTCTGGCCCGCTGTGCTCCCGGCCATTTGCACTCGATTTTAACCCTTTAAAAGCCTTAATAATGCTCCTAACTTGCTGCAAATTGGTGCACGACTTAAGTCGAGCGCCGCCAATAAGGGGTTAATACTCTAGGCTATGCACAGAGATATACTCACAGGCCTATACTACCAGGGGATTAATAATGTATAAGTCAGTCGAGACAGTGGAGGTAATTATCATGCAAAATAATACTTTACTAGCTTCTGTATATCCTCCATTCTTTATGGTGCTGTAGATGATTATTCAGTGAATATGTTCTTCATTTAAAGATCTTAGATGAGTGCATCAATAATGGTAAACTGTAAACTAGTACAGGTTTGTATAAAGTAAATAGTCAAGTTTTCAGTTTTGTATTAACTGTTTGACAATCTTGAGTGATAATAATAAAGGTGTAAATAAGAGCACATTACGAATACTGTAGCTGCATAGGGCTAATATTGACTATGCTACCAAGTTGAGATCAAGCAGTGCTGGAGTTGAGGGCTCCCATAATATGTACACTTGTACAGCTGTATTGTACTTTGTTTCTATTTGAACCTTTAATAATAATAATAATCTGGTCTTTCATTTCTCAAAAGCGCCAGTGCTTCCGGAGGAATATATATATATATATATATATATATTTTGTTTTTCTGTGAGTGAAGGAGACTAAAGGCAGAACTGCCTGTGACAAGTGCCTCACCCAGAGCTGAAAGAGTGACAGGGCCAAAATCAAGGGACGTTAGAGCCAAAATGCCTGTACACCGGAGTTTGAAGCAATTTAAGTCATAGGATGAGGGAAAGACTGATTCTGGGAGAGTTCCAGAGCTCAGATGATGAATATTCTATGAAAGATTGAGAATAACTTTTCACTCTAGGGTTGGAGAGTTGCACAGAGTAGAGGTGGGATTGTGTTGCAAGATGGGTGCTACGAGCTCTACGAAGAGGCGGTGATATACACTGAGAGAGCTCTAAGGAACACTGATTATTGTAATAGCGGTAAATAGTGAGAGATGCAACATAGCGGTGAAGAGAGAGACTCCAGAGAATTGGTGAGTGGACGGGAGTTAATGAGACGGAAGGCTTTCTTTTCTACAGTACTTTGTCTAGAAGTGCTGTGTGAGAGGATCCTCTCCACACATGTGAACAATACTTAATACATAGATGCACTGTGCACCTGTACAGAGCAAGAAGCTGCACAGGGGTAAAGAACCCCTGGAGGCAGTTGAGAACACTCAGCTTCTGGGAAGCTGTTTTTAGCAAGAGTGGTAATATGAACTTTCCAAGAGAGATGAGAAGAAAAAGAGACACCAAAAATATTAAAGAGATTAAGGGTAAATTTGTATGTTGTTGAAGAGAAAGTCATAGTTTTCTGGAAGGGGGTGACGAGTAGACAGATAGAGAAATTGAGTTTGAGAAGCATTGAAAGTAACAAGGTTTTCTCTGCCCCAATTTGAGATACAGTAGTAGAGAGATAAGAAGATAAGTGCTTTATGGCCTCCTTACGCAAGTTTTGGAGTTCCTGCAGTGAATGATGTTGTGGAAGGCTAGTTGAATAATGTAATGTAGAGTCGTCAGCATATGAGTGAATGGGGCTGGAGGTGCAGTTGAGAAGGTTGTTAATGAATAATAGGAAGAGAATTGGAGATAGGACAAACCCTGAGGAACACCGGAGTTGATAGGTTGAGGAAATGAACGGTGGCCTTCCACAACCGCAGCTATGGAATGGCCAGAAAGGAAATTAGAATCAAAGGCACAGATGGAGGGATAGAAACCGAAAGAGGGTAGTTTGGAAATGTGGATTTGTGCCATACTCTACCCCCCCCCCCCCCCTTCGATATGTCTAGCGCAACAGAAAAGTCTCACCGAAGCCCCGAATGGAGGATGACCATGAGTTAGTAAGATAAGAAAGATCACCAATAGAGCGGCCCTTAACCCCTACTGTACCATAGGGTACTACCATAAATGTAACCCCCAGTACCAAGCAATGTGGCTAAAATGGCTTCAGAGGCAAGATATAACAACCTCCCACCTCAAAAGTTGATGAAACACTGACCCGGACAGCCTGTGTAAACTTGCAGCCAACCTAAGAAGTGTTGCCAATTCCTTAAAACAGTGTTTAAAAGTCATGGTGCCAGCCACTGCCTGATACTGACAGTTACAAGGACTGTATATTACTGACGGCTTGCAGCCGTCGCTGGGACTGGGGAATGATTTATCTACTGACGGCTGGCAGCCGTCGCTGGGATTGTATGGGTTAAGTAAGTCATACTGGCGGTCTGAGAGTAGGTTATAGGAAGATGAATGCTTAAGAAATTTTGAGGTAAGAATAGTTTCAAAACCTTTAAAAATACAAGCAATGAGAGAAATTGGACGATAGTTGGAGGGTGAGAGCGGTCACCCTTCTTTGGGACAGGTTGAAAGAGAGCAAACTTCCAGCAAAAAGGGAAGGCGTTAGAGGAGAGACTGAATAGTTTGCCTAAGCAGGAGGTCAGCATGGAAGCACAGTTTTTTAGTACAACAGGAGGAACACCATCCGGTCTGTATGCCTTCTTAGTATCAAGCCCAAAGAGTAAAGCACATCCTTAGAAGAGATTATGATGGTAGGCATAAGTAGAAGAGAGGGGGATGGAGAGGGAGGAATACAACCGGAATCATCCAAAGTGGAGTTTTTAGCGAAAGTGTTAGCGAAGAGTTCAGCTTTGTCAGAGGAATAAGTGACGGTAGTGCCGTCAGTCAGACGGTCAGAGTGGAAAAGAGAAGAGAAAGACAAAAATTAAAATTGTTGGAGGATTTTGGCTAGATGCCAGAATGCTTGGGAAGAGCTAGAGTTGGATAGTTCAGTGCATTTATTATTGATGAAAGAATGTTTGGCGAGTCGAAGAACAGATTTGGCTTGATTCCGGGCAGAAACATAGATAGTATGAGATTCCTGAGTTTGAAGGCGACTATACGGTTTAAATGCTTCCTCCTTAAAAAGTGCCAGACAAGCCCATCCTCGCAAGGGAGCGAGCTGTCGCTTCAAACAGTCTACTGCACCAAATCACCACCCATAACGAGGGGCGTCGTGCTCCTTGGTGCCGCTAGAGGAGCGGCGAACACATCCAAAGGTATCCAAAGGTAAAGGTTATTGCGGACAGCAGTAGAACAAGCGTGAGTAAACCAAGATTTGTTTGCATTATACTGAGAGAAAGAAAATGGCATGTATACTTCCATGCCCGAGAGGATTACCTCGGTAATGCGTTCAGCACTCTCCGAGGGTCCCCGGCCACTGAAGCAGAAGTCTTTCCATGAGAAATCAAAGAAGTACTACCGAAGAGCCTCCCAGTCGGCAGCGCCAAAGTGCCACAAGCGCCACCGGCTGGGAGGATCGGGTGGCCGTACCGGAGAGATAGGACAGGTGACAGAGATAAGTTTATGGTCGGAGGAGCCCAAAGGAGAGAAAAGATTAACAGTATAAGCAGAAGGGTTAGAGGTTAGAAATAAGTCAAGAATATTGGGCCGGTCTCCGAAGCGATCAAGGATACGAGTGGTTGCTGGACCAACTGCTCTGGGTAATTTAGGATAGAAAAAGATGTAGGCTTGCTCCCCAGGTTGGTCAGTGGAAAGAGAGGAGAGCAATTGGCAGTGGTGAACATTGAAATCACTAGCGCTTGGAAACCGTTACACCAATATTAAGACAACTGTGGCATTGTTCAGATGTATTATTATGAGCTACAACCATGCCATGGACATGACAGCAGCTAAAGCCTGTAATAATCAGTCACTCTGCCACTCGCAAGCTGTCCCTTGAAACAACCTAAACCTAGGTGCCACATAGGAAAAGGACTGACCCGAAAACATATTTCACTAGCAATTCATGGAGGAGTTAATTCATATCTATTTATATTCAGTGACTGGTTAATTCATATCTATTTATATTCAGTGACTGCACATTGACTAAATTAGTTGCAGAACAGTATTCTATTTTGTTTTTCAAACTTTAGCATTTAAATATTTATCCATTCAAGACAACATACTTTACATTAAAATTATTCTAAAATAAATATATGTGTACAGTACATCTTTCCCTCTAACTGAAAGATTACCAAATTTCAACAACAACAACAACAACACAATTCTCTCACCTCCTAATTATCTTTTAACATGGTTAGACAAGACCATTTGAGGATGGGCCTATATTTTACACCTTCAAGTCAGCTTGACATGAAGAAAACACTATCTATATCTATCTATCTATCTATATACTCAGGCCCAATCCCCACAGAGCATATTCACACATAACTCACTCAACAAACCATCATCAACAGCTCACACAACACAATCCTAAACTCTCCAAGATACACACTCCTCAGAGAAACCCGCGTCACACTTGCACCACCCTTCATTACAAGATTACAAACACAGAATAGACCTAACTCAAAACTCTTCTTGTACCCGCTGTCAACATCCCACTGACAAAGACACAACTTCAACATCACCTCGCTCTGATATCTCTAGACCCACACGAGAGGTGGGATACTACCTAGACGCTACTCCCATAGAGGGCATCTTGGGGCTACTACAAAAACTATATATCTATCTATTGCCGGACGCCGTGATCCCCGAAGGGGTGGCCATGAATTAATCGCTCCCATGCACCTGTCCCCAGTCAGTTGACGCCCCTCCCATCCAGCACCGCTTTCACGCATATACTGCTTAACTCTATTTTTCCACCTCTCTCTCGGTTTACCTATCCCTCTCTGTCCTTCCACTTCACTCTCGTACACCCTCTTAGTAATTTTCTCGCTTCCCACACGTTCCACATGGCCGAAACATCTCAAGGTGTTACTTTTCACACTTTCCAGCACATCTACATCCACACCACACTCCTCTCATACTTCCTCATTTGACTGTCTATCCCTCCATGTAACTCAGCACGCACTTCTCAAGTAACTCATTTCCACCCCTCTCACTCTTGGTGTGTGTCTCTCCAATAACATCTATACTTCACTCCTGTACGTTAATGTCGGGATTACCACACTATCATGCTGAAAGCAGTAACATGATATAGGATTATTTCTTGTTACTGCTTTCAGCGATACTACAATCTTTACTCAACACACTGCCCACATACTTAATGAGCTGACATTCTCCATAGCCTGACCATTCAACATCAAACTCTGAGACTACACCCCTTTCAAAGACCATAACTTTACTCTTCCCCGCATTTACTTTTAGATTCCATTTTTCACACAATGTTCCAAACCAGACCCTGCAACTCCCACTCACTATCGTTCATCAGCACTGTATTGTATTGTCAGGAAACAACAGTACAGGCAACTTCCACCTATTTCCTTCCTTTAACAGTGGTACACCAGCATCCACTGCTCTTCCTTGTATTTCTTTCATGACTCCATCCATATATATACAGTACAGTATTGAACAACCATGGGGATACCGCACACCCTTGCTTTAACCCAGCATTCAGATCAAAGAACTCGCTCTGTTCATTCTCCACACGTACTGATGCCTTTGCATTCTCATACATGCTCTTCACTGCTTTCAGCAACTTGCCAGCTACTCCGTATATTCTCCGTATTTTCCACAGACCTTCTCTATCAACTCGTCTTAGGCCTTCTCCAAGTCCATAAAGGCAGCATACAACGTTTGTTGCTTCTCCAGATATTTCTCCACAACACATTTCAAGGCAAAAATCTGGTCTACACATCCTCTTCCCTTCCTAAAACCGCCCTGCTCGTCCCCTACCCATTTCTCTGTTCTCGCTCTTACTATCTCAATTACTACCCAACAAAAACAACAATTATAAACACATATTCTCCTCTCTCAAATCCCAGTATTTCTCCTTGGTAGCCTTAGATTCATTTTAAGCCTACGTCCCTCAATCTAACACTCGACACTTTAATCGTCTTAAAGAATATTAAATTATCACACAATTAAAATTTAAAACTTGCAAACTAAACAAACCAAAACTGGGACAAAGACAATATAAAGTCAAATTAACTTATCAAAACAATTCCTGCATGGAATACTGACATTAGGATGTGAGACTGAAAGTGCACCTCGTGTGGACCACTTAATCTTCAAAATAGATGTATGTACCGGTATGCATAATTCTTTCCTTTCTTTCACTATTTCCTGTATCATTTAAACCATGCATTACCTCTAAAAGTCCTCCTTCCAAATATTGGCTCAGCTGCCTTCAACATGGCATATCTTACAGCTTTCCATACTACTAAATTAATAATTTAACTCATTTATGAACTGGCGTGGAGTGAGTGGTAGATTCTATTTACACACGGGCAGCCCAGGATTGATTCCCCACTATTTGGGTTTTTTCCCCCTGGGGTAAAGGGGCCTTCACATTTAGCGGAGGAAAAGAATATACAGTACCCCACATTTCCTTGTGTGTGTCGTACAAGGCCACTGAAAGGGAGAATGGCATATGTATGGACCAACGGTCATCCTATTAAGTAAAGTATTGTTAACCCTTCTGGCCCGGGCTCGCCCTCCTAAGGACGTTGTTGAGATCCGGGCGATTTGGCCAAAAACGTCTACGCCTAGGCTACCGTATCTTTGTTATTTTAACTGCTAGAAAATTCCCCTCGCATCTCTAAACGTACTGGGGTTTCCAATCTGTAGACTGGCGTTGAGTAGAGCTCTCTAAGTCAACTGGTTCAGTTATGATGACGATTTCCGTGAGAGTTTCGAGGCGATGTTAGCAATATGACACACTTTTCATCACTAAATCTGTCTTAGCAGACCACACAACAACAAAGCTTCGACGTCTGCTTGCTTTCAGAGGTGCGCGCGTCGCCTCCGACCAGCTGTGTTTACATATGTCGGATGCGCGGCTTTCAAACCAAGCTTAATAGGCTTTCAAGCTTACAGATTTTAAAATGACACCCGGGCTCCTGCCCATTTGCCGTGGTGTCATTTTAAAATGCTGCCCGGGCGGGAAGGGTTAAGGCACTTCTTGTGTGATTGCAGATACTACAGGGAGCAAGTGATCCAAGGGGACTTTATTCAGTCTTGCTGGGGTTCAGTTAGCACTATACCAACATCAGCCAGTGATGACATAATGGGGCAGCTATAGTAATAATAATCTATCTATCTATCTATCTATCTATTGCCTGACGCCGTGATCCCCGAAGGGGTGGCCACGAACGAACCGCCCCCATGCACCTCTGTCCCCAGTCAGTCGATGCCCCTCCCCCCAACCAGCACCGCCTTCGTTCATGTACTTCCTCACTCCATCCTTCCACCTCTCATTCGGTCTACCTCTCCCTCTCTGTCCCTCCACCTCGCTCTCGTACACCCTCTTAGTCATTCTCTCGCTTTCCATACGTTCCATATGGCCGAACCATCTCAAGTTGTTCCTTTTCACACTTTCCATATCTACCTCCACACCACACCACCTTCTTACTTCCTCATTAGTCTGTCTATCCCTCCATGTAACTCCGCACGCACTTAAGTAATTCATTTCCACTGCTCTCACTCTTGGTCTGAGTCTCTCAACCAACGTCCATGCTTCGCTTCCGTAAGTCAGTGTCGGGATTACCACACTGTCATGCAAGGACTTCTTCACTTCCATACTGACCACCCTATTTCTTGTTACTGCTTTCAGCGTTCCTACAACCCTCTTCCCCTGTTGTACCCTCTCCCGCACTTCTTCATCCATAGTCCCATCTTTACTCAACACACTGCCCAGATACTTAAAGGATTTGACGATCTCCATAGCCTGACCGTTCAGCTTCACCTCACACTCTGTGACTTCACCCCTTTCGAAGACCATAACCTTGCTCTTCCCCGCATTTACTTCAAATTCCGTTTTTTGCACACTGTTCCAAACTCATTTACCAGACCCTGCAACTCCCAATCATTATCACTCATCAGAACTGTATCATCCGCAAACAGCAGTATAGGTAACTTCCACTCAATTCCCTCCCTTTTCAGCGATACACCAACATCCACTGCTCTTGATAGTATTTCTTTCATGACTCCATCCATATATACAGTAAACAACCACGGGGACATCACACACCCCTGTTTCAAACCAACATTCAGGTCAAAGAACTCGCTCTGCTCACTCTCCACACGTACTGCCGCCTTTGCACCCTCATACATGCTCTTCACTGCTTTCAGCAACTTGCCATCTACTCCGTAGATGGACGTCCCGGACTTCCCAAACTTGACTACTTCCTTTAACGTGACGATAGTGCGTTGTTATATGTGCGATTAGTTTGCTTGGGAAACAGATTAACTTGCTTATGTAGTAATGTACACCCTATGTGGTGGATTGTGTTCTTTTATTTAATAATTTTCATTTTAGTAAGCGTTGTTTCCACATAGCGATTTTGATAATTTAATTTGACTTTATATTGTCCTTGTCCCAATTTTGGTTTGTTTAGCTTGCAAGTTTTACATTTTAATTCTAAGTCCTTTCCACAAACCTTCTCTATCCACTCTCATAGGCCTTCTCCAAGTCCATAAAGGCAACATACACCTTTTGTTTCTTCTCCAGATATTTCTCCACAACACAATTCAGGGTAAAAATCTGATCTACACATCCTCTTCCCTTCCTAAAACCTCCCTGTTCGTCGCCTATCCATTTCTCCGTTCTCACTCTCACTCTCTCAATCACTACCCTACTGTATACCTTCCCTACTACGCTTAGAAGAACATATTCCTCGGTGGTTACCACACACTCCTCTTTCCCCTTTGCCCTTATATAGGGGGACTATTATGCCAGTAAATCAGTAATATTAATATTAATATTAATATTAATAATAATAATAATAATAATAATCTGGTCTTTTATTTCTCGCAAGCGCCAGTTCTTCCAGAGGAATTCACTAGCGCTCGTAACACATTGCACCACAATCAAGAGAAGTGTGGTGCAGTTCACCTGTAGTTCAAGCAACAACAACTATTTAACATGGCAGCAGTTAGAGTCTGTAACGACCTGTCACTGTGCCACTTGCAAGATCAGATCCTACAGAAGAGAAAGGTTTTCAACTGTTTTTTGAAAGAGTTTATGGAGTTCAGCTATCTAATTGATAAAGGCAATTCATTATATAACCTAGGAGCCACGAAAGAAAAGGACCGATCAGAGAAAGAGGACTGCTGGATAGCTACCGGTTCATCAAGACCCAGCATATCATCACTGCTTCTCAGGATCGCACCAGAATGTGCCAAAGGGCGTCTCAAGAGGTCAGCAAGATACTTAGGTTCGCCAAACATAAGTGCCTTAAAAGTCATGACACAACTTTAACTCTATCCTAGCTTTAACTGGCAACCAGTGCAGCTTTATCAAATATGAAGAAGTGGGGGTTCTTGGAGGTAATTCAAATATGAGCCTTGCTGTTCTATTTAGTATGGACTGAACTTTTTGTAGCAAGTAATTAGGAAGGCCAACCAATAAGGCATTACAATAGTCCACACGTTATAGGACAATTGAGTAATAGTGGGGCAGATATGTGAAATAATTTGTGGGAATTGTGTGTTTCTTGATAGAAGTGTCAAAATTGGCACACACAATAATAAACACAGTATGATCATTATGTAGTGGTAGCTAAGGTTAGGATACAAAAGAAGTGGGTGAGGAGAGCGGGAGGGAGGCGAGAGGAGGGTGGAATGGTGAGGAGGGTGGAGAGGTTGCAGGAGGAGGAAATCAGGGAGGAGTACAGGAGAGCAGTGGAAAGACGACTAGGTGGGTTCGACCTGGAAGTTATGGAGGAAGTGGAGGAGATGAGCAAGGTGTTTAAGGATGAGATCTGTGCAGCATGTGAGGTGTGTGGAGTGAGGAGAAGAGGGAGGGGAGTGAAAGGTACAGCATGGTGGACAGAAGAGGTACGAATAGCTGTGGAAGAAAAGAAGAAAGCATATAGAGAGTGGTTGGGTAGCAGAGGGAATGAAGATTCCGAGAGACAGAAACGAGCGAGGTACGTGGAGAGTAAGAGGGTGGTGAAGAGAGTAGTGAAGGAAAGTAAGAGAAGAGTAGATGAGGAATTTGGAAGGAATCTGAGTGTAAAATGGAGGGAGAGTAAGAAACTGTTCTGGAAAGAAGTCAAGAAAGTTAGGGAAGGTAGCAAGGGAAACAGTAAGGGTGTGAAAGATAAGAATGGGAGAATGCTAGCCGAGAAGCAAGAGAGAGTCGAAAGGTGGAGGGAGTACTTCAGTGAGTTGCTAAATGAAAGGAATGAAGAGCCAGCAAACATAGCTGGATATGGTATGGGAGGGAGAAGAAGAGAAGTAGTGGAGGAGGAGGTGGGGATCAGGAGGTCAGAAGTGTGGGAAGCCATGAAAAGGGTGAAGTTGGGGAAAGCACCAGGAACAGATGGAGTGTGTGGGGAAATGTTGAGGTATGGTGGTGAGATAGTGATAGAATGGGTATGGAAAATGTGCAAACTAGCATGGGAGAAGGGGAGTGCACCCAATGACTGGAAGACTGGCATAATAGTCCCCCTATATAAGGGCAAAGGGGAAAGAGGAGTGTGTGGTAACCACCGAGGAATATGTCTTCTAAGCGTAGTAGGGAAGGTATACAGTAGGGTAGTGATTGAGAGAGTGAGAACGGAGAAATGGATAGGCGACGAGCAGGGAGGTTTTAGGAAGGGAAGAGGATGTGTAGATCAGATTTTTACCCTGAATTGTGTTGTGGAGAAGTATCTGGAGAAGAAACAAAAGGTGTATGTTGCCTTTATGGACTTGGAGAAGGCCTATGACAGAGTGGATAGAGAAGGTTTGTGGAAAGTACTTAGAATATACGGAGTAGAGGGCAAGTTGCTGAAAGCAGTGAAGAGCATGTATGAGGGTGCAAAGGCGGCAGTACGTGTGGAGAGTGAGCAGAGCGAGTTCTTTGACCTGAATGTTGGTTTGAAACAGGGGTGTGTGATGTCCCCGTGGTTGTTTACTGTATATATGGATGGAGTTATGAAAGAAATACTATCAAGAGCAGTGGATGTTGGTGTATCGCTGAAAAGGGAGGGAATTGAGTGGAAGCTACCTATACTGCTGTTTGCGGATGATACAGTTCTGATGAGTGATAATGAATGGGAGTTGCAGGGTCTGGTAAATGAGTTTGGAACAGTGTGCGAAAAACGGAATTTGAAGGTAAATACGGGGAAGAGCAAGGTTATGGTCTTCGAAAGGGGTGAAGTCACAGAGTGTGAGGTGAAGCTGAACGGTCAGGCTATGGAGATCGTCAACTCTTTTAAGTATCTGGGCAGTGTGTTGAGTAAAGATGGGACTATGGATGAAGAGGTGCGGGAGAGGGTACAACAGGGGAAGAGGGTTGTAGGAATGCTAAAAGCAGTAACAAGAAATAGGGTGGTCAGTATGGAAGTGAAGAAGTCCTTGCATGACAGTGTGGTAATCCCGACACTGACTTACGGAAGCGAAGCATGGACGTTGGTTGAGAGACTCGGACCAAGAGTGAGAGCAGTGGAAATGAATTACTTAAGGAGTGCGTGCGGAGTTACATGGAGGGATAGACAGACTAATGAGGAAGTAAGAAGGAGGTGTGGTGTGGAGGTAGATGTGCTGGAAAGTGTGAAAAGGAACAACTTGAGATGGTTCGGCCATATGGAACGTATGGAAAGCGAGAGAATGACTAAGAGGGTGTATGAGAGCGAGGTGGAGGGACAGAGGGGGAGAGGTAGACCGAATATGAGGTGGAAGGATGGAGGGGGAGGGGCGTCGACTGACTGGGGACAGAGGTGCATGGGGGCGGTTCGTTCGTGGCCACCCCTTCGGGGATCACGGCGTCAGGCAATAGATAGATAGATAGATGATCAAAATTAGCTATATCACAGGTTTATCCTATGTTGGCTTTGGCAGCCCAGTTCCAATTAATCTCCATTAGAGTACTGAAACACAGATATTTACCCCAAACTGTATACTGTGGTAGAGATGTCAAACTAGTCTTAAATGGCTCGTCTGGACAAGGGAAACAATAAATGTTCAGACAATGTTTATAGAAAATTGACCATTTGACTTGTACTGGTCCCTGTAGTTCAACAAATTAGTGGCAATTGGCAACAATTCTTACCAATTTGTAGCATGATAATAAACTACAGGGACCAGTACAAGTCAAACGGTCAACATTAGCCAAACATTCTCTTAGTATAGGTTGTTTCCCTTGCCCATACGAGTCATTTGAGACAAGTTTGACATCTCTACCACAGTATACAGTTTGGGGTAAATATCTGTGTTTCAGTACTCTAATCTAGATTAATTGAAAAGGGGCTGCCAAAGCCAACATAGGCTTAACCTATGATGGCCCTATAGCTAATTTTGATTATACTGCTTTTATTATTGTGTGTGCCAAGTTTGACACTTCTATCAAGAAACGCACAATTCTTCCACCTGCCTGCTGCACTATAAGACTGTATTGTATTACACTCCAACTGCCAAGCTGTTTAGACATATATAATGGAAAACGATAATAAGCCATTGTAATGTATGTATGTATCCAACTCTCCATGCCTATTATTTCACTATTTCAGCAGTTCTCCAAATTTTATTAATTAATAGTTTTTTGTTCAATCATTCTCACAAACATAGAAGTCTCCGCCAATTGCATGATTATAGATCCTCTGTGAGTGACCTTGATAACAGGAAAGTATGAAACTTGAGTAACGGAAGCTTGGCATTAAATATTTGGGACTAAAAACTTGAGCCTATTCCTTCCTCTCCCCATCACCCTTTGCCTATTCTCTCTCTCCATCCCTTGCTTCCTCTTATCACCACCCTTTGCTTTCTCTCTCTCATCCCTAGCTTCCTCTCTCCATCACTCATTCTACCACACCTTACTAACTCACTCTATTAGTAGGCCTATATTTGTATGTATATCACATTGATATAATCTTTCAGAAATCCCCCTTTCACATTTCTCATTCTTCCATCAGTGCTGAGGAGGTTTTAAGAGCAGAAACGAATATCTTTACAATAAACACTATTGTCTCAGTGTAAACTTAAGATTATCTAGCTCTCTACTTCATATACTTCTCAATATCAAGCATACCAGTGGATACTCTAGGTAGGTAATCAAAACAGGCACTTCATAAAATATTTGATATACGGTATATAATTATATCACCATTCCCCTCCTACCTCTGTGTTAGTGTGTGAATGGAGACAAAAGATATGACTGCATATCCCCATTACGTTGCGTGAATCTTGCGCTGCTCTAATATACAAACCATATAGGAGTTGCACTAAAGACAAATTCAGAATTTAGATGTACTGTACACTATATTTAGTAATTATTAATTTTACTACCAGAATAAAAATAAAGTGATGTACACTTAATCTGAAACTCACCTTCATATGCGGCATCAGCACACTCTTTCAGTTCTACCATCTCTTGCTTCACTGGTATCATTTCTGAGTCTGAGTCGCCTCCCGATAATCGACTGTCTTCATTTGGTGTCCGAGGCTCTTGTGTGGGTTGGTGGACGTCAATGGATAGCCTGGGTCGCTTAGGGCTGACTGAGTCGGAGTCACAGCCCTCCGGCGGTCGCGGTGATGATGACCTCAGTACTCTCTGCTGGGGAGAGGCAAACGGGCCAAGGTTAATAATGGTCATAATCATATCAATAGTCTGTTCATATTATTATTATTATTCTACAAAAAAAAAAAAAAAAAAAAAAAAAAAAAAAAAAAAAAAACGTATACACAAGAACACATGTTATCGACTCGTGAGGGGAGAGATTGTAAAGAGGGCGTTGATGGATTATGTGTTGATGACAAGGGAAAGATTGTGTAGACTACTGGATGTGAATGTGCTGAGAAGTGAGGTGGAGGGTATGCCTGATCATCATCTGGTGGAGGGAAAGCTGAGAGTAAGGAGGTACAGGTGAATGCGAGGCAAGTGTGAAGTAAGAGGTAAGAAAAGTTATTGAGTTAGCGAAAAGTACAAAAGAGAGGGAGTACAAGGAAAGACTAAATGAAAAATTATGGAAGTGAGAGAAGTAGAAGAAGAATGGAAACAGTTTAAAGAAAAAGTGAAAACAAGCGCAGAGGAAGTATGTGGTAAAAGGAAAGTAGGAGGCAGAGTAATCAGGAAGGGAAGCAAGTGGTGGAATGATACAGTGAGAAAGGCAGTTGAGGAAAAGAGACAGTGATTTGAGAGGGTTTCACAGGAAGGTAGTGTTGAGGTATGGGAGAGGTACAAGGAGAATAGGAGAGAGGCAAAACAGAAGCTTAGATGAGCGAAGAAAATTGCAAATTAAAGGTGGGGTCAAAGATTGAGTGAGAATTTTGAGGAATGAAAGATGTTCTGGAAAGAGGTAAATAGATTAAGGAAAGGAAAGGAAAACAAAAAAGGGAAGTGTCGGTGAAAAATGCAATTGGAGAGTTACTAGTGGAAGGAGTTGAAGTGAGGAAAAGATACGTTGAGTATTTTTAATCTTTGCTAAATGTAAGAGATGGAAGGGAGGCAGTGATTGAAGCAGTGGTTGATGGAGATAGGTAACCCAGGCTACCCAGGTGGCAAGAAATGAATGAAAAGATTGGGAAGAATGAGGTGAAAGATGCCAGTGAGACTAATGAGAGCGAGAAAAGCAAAAGGTATGGATGGTACTGCTGTGGAGTGTATTAACCCCTTCCTGACGGGCACCGATTGCCGCCTATAATGTGGCCTGGGAGAGAAGCAAGCTGTTGCAGGCACCGGGGGGGGGGCTCATATAGAGCCCACAGAGTCTGGGTTCATACTGAACTGTGAGAGTTTCCTCACACCACTGCAGCTTTACACATAGCGAAAAACAAACAAATAAATATTGCTAATTTTTAGCAATTTTGGTCGAATTGTGCAATATCGTTGCAAGACAACCAGAAGTCGTACAGAGATGATTCAGGTGTCATTGGAAAGCTCTCTTACTGTTCTTTCACAGATATATAATTGTATTATGCTCTACCTCTTGTTTATGCATGAAAATGAGCAGGGAATGAAGGTAGTTTCAAGCCAAAATAACCATCGCACAGGTGTTAAGAAGGGTGGATATGTGATAATAGCTTGTATTGTGGCTGGTGAGACTATTAAATGTGTGCTTTGTTGTGTCAATTTTACCACTAGACTGGAGGAGTGCATGTATTGTGCCGTTGTACAAGGGGAAAGGATACCGGCAGGAGTGTTCAAGTTATAGAAGTACAGTAGGGTCTCACATAAAACGAGTTTATGGTCGATACACGAGGGCGTTTTATGCGATTTAGTTTTATGTGAACACAGCATTTTGGTGGCGCAATATCGTCAATGTTCACTGTAAGCGAAAATTTTTGTACAAAGCGAACGATATTCCGTACGTTTTGTACGATATTTCGGCGCTCTATATGAAAACTCCTCGGATTTGCCCCACTTTGGCGGCGGACTCGTTTTATGTGATCACATTCGTTCTGATCGAAAATTAAATATTAATATTTTAGGTCGGTCGTTTTAATCGAGACTCGTTTTATGCGAACACGTTTTATGCGGGACCCTACTGTATTAGTTTATGAGCATTCGTTGGAAAACTGTATGGCAGGGTATTGATGAGAGGAAAATAAAGGGTACAGAAGAAGCAATAGAAGAGCAGTGCAGTTTTAGGATGGGAAGAGGGTGTGTGGATCATATTTTTGCAGTAAGACACCTATGAGAAAAGTATTTAGAGAAGTATAAGGAGATATGTTGGGCTTCTATGGATTTGGAAAAAGTGTATGATCGTGTGGATTGAGAGGCAAGGTGCAAAGGATTTATGAAATGGGAGGAAATTTTTTAAGAGCAGTCAAAGAGGTTTTATGAAGAGAGCAGAGCATGCGTTAAGAGTAGGAAATGAGTTGAGTGAATGGTTTGAAGTAAATGTAGGTTTAATGTATATATGGATGGTGTGGGGAGGGAGGTGAAAATGAGAACTATTGGTAGAGGATTGGGTTTAGTAGGAAAGCATGGTAGAGAATGGGAGTTGAACCAGTTGCCGTTTGCTGATGACACAGCGTTGGTGGCGGATTCTGAGGAGAAACTGCAGCGTTTAGTCAAAAAGTTTGGTGTGGTATGTGGGAGTAGGAAGCTGAGGGTTAACGTCAATAAAAGTAAAGTAATGGTGTGTAATAGAGGTGCTCATAGGGTACATGTGCAGTTGGATGGGGAAATACTGGAATAAGTGGTGTGTTTTAAATATCTAGGAATGATAAGCAAGGACGCAGGTGTGGAAATAGAGGTAAAACAGAGTATGTGAAGGAAGGAAAATGTTATGAAGCAATGGGAAGTACAGTATGTCATCAACAATCTCAAGCACTCACCCGTCTGTGGCCTAGACAACATAAGCAACATACACCTCAGACACCTGGGACCACAAGGCATACAAGCACTCACTAACATATCAAACTACAGTTATTCACACAACACAATACCAGACATCTGGAAGCATGGCATTATCATCACATTCCCCAAACCCAACAAAGACCCCACGCTACCCTCCTCACACTCCTTTGCACCCCCTCCAGTCATGGAACGCCTTGTACTACAACTAATTACACCCGACCTACCCCTAGCTCCAACACAACATGGCTTTACGCCACTGCACTCCACAAACACTCTTCTCACAGACCTTACACAAACAGCTTTTGACGGCATCAACCAGCTAGACCACCACACAGATCACTACTAGCCACACTCGACATTAGTAAAGCCTTCGATGCCATCCCCCACCACAACCTAACAAACAAAATATACAACACAAACATGCACAATAACACAAAAAGGTGGCTGGCCAACTTCCTAGCAGGCAGATGTGCACACATATCTTTTGCCGGTCAGTCATCTAGAATCAGAAACTTTCCAAACGGAGTCCGACAAGGATCCGTCCAATCGCCCGCACTCTTCAATCTGTACATGCACGACATAAATATACCCAATACACCCCAAATAAACTTAGCCTCCTATGCAGACGACATAACACTCACATGCACACACCATGACCCAAACACAGCAACAGATCTCCTTCAACCCTATCTCAACACACTACATGGCTGGTGCACTACAAACAGACTTAATCTAGCCCCAGCCAAATCCACCGCAACCCTGCTCACAAGCTGGACAAGAGAACACGAATACATCCCTCGACTCACCATAAACAACACACCCCTAACACATACACACACACCCAAAATCCTAGGAGTAACATATGATACTCATATGACATTCAAACAGCACACCACAAACACGAAAAAGAAACTAACGCCCAGACTTAACGCCCTCAGGTCACTTGCTCACACAAAATTTGGACACAACAAAGAAACCACCACCACACTTTATAAGCAATACATAAGATCAGTGATGGAATATGCAAGCCCAGCTTGGACTTCTAACCTAGCTGAAACACATCACAAGACCTTACAGACTATTCAAAACAAATCCCTAAAAATCATTACAGGCTGCACAGCTACAACACCCACAGATCACCTACATCAAGAAACCAAAATCCTCAAAGTTAAAGACCATCTGGACATGAGAGGCACCCAATTTCTGGCAGCAGCCTCTACGAACCAAAACCACCCACTACACTACATGGCAACACACCCACAGACAATAAGAAATATCAAAACAACACCCAGCACACGGTATCACACACAAATACTGTCCTGTCTCCCTCCCTGCCCACCCCAAACCAACTTCCAGAACCACATCCATACTCATATCTCTCGCCGATCCATCCACTCACTCATAGACAACACGCAGCTGCAAGCACGACCTCCCGAAATCCATCCTTCCGAATCCTCCCTTCCTTGCGAGGACAGAGTCCACCTGGCCAGGCTGAGATGCGGACACCATCCAGCTCTTCTGAGCTATCAGAAGAGACTGGATGACTCCGTCATCGACACCTGCCCGGGACGTAACACAGCACCCCATGCCATCAAACACATCATAGAAGACTGCATTTCACACAACCACTTACGCCAACAACACAATCTACACTCAATGAGAGCTCTGTGGGAAAGCCCGATCGCGGCCATGGCCTTCCTCAGGGATTCGGGGCTGTTCAGCCAGGCAGCTTAGGGAACAACAACAGTATGTGGAATGTGAGAAATCTTGGAATGAAAACTAATAGTGCAATGTATCAAACGATAGTTGTACCAACAGTGATGTATGGGGCTGAGACATGAGCTCTGAAGGCACAATAGAGAAGAAAGCTGGAGGTGATAGGGATGAACTGCTTGAAGAGTATATGTAGAGTGACGCATAGAGACAGATTGAGGAATGAAGAGGTACGTAGGGGAGTGGGACAGCAGGAACCCTTGTCGGCCAGAGTGGACAGAAGAGTGCTGTGCTGGTATGGAATGTTGAGCGAATGGGAGATGAAAGGCTTACAAAGAGAGTTTATGAGTCAGATATAGGGGGAGGTAGAGGGATAGGAAGACCTTGGTTGAAATGGAGAGATTGTTTAGTACAAGTGTTGGAAGATAGAGAGATGAATGTAGAACAGGCAAGAGAATTGGTAATATATAGGAATAAATGGAGAATGCCAGTGAATAGATAAGTGATAACACAGTCGTTGGGAGAGGGGGTCGGGCGCTAGTTGGACTAGATAATAATCCGTCAGGCGCCTGACCCTGGGAGCCGGTGTATATGAAGGGTCATGCCTGGATGTGGGGTGGGCGAGCATTGCGGAGTGCTCCGCTGCGTGTCTACCTGCTGAGACCGGAACCTCTCCGGGAGGTCTGGGGCCGGGGGAGTGCTGGAGGCCTTTAGTGATCCTTGGTCTCTGGGTCTTCTCATGGGTGACCTAGATGTGTGTGTTTTTGTTATGTTTTTTATGTTGTGTTGTCTTGTCCCTGCTTTTGAGCTCTGTCTCAAGTCTGCCACCCCCAGCTATGGGGTATGTGCCTGAGTATATACAGTACATACATACATTATAAAGTGAACAAAAAAGAAAAACAGCCAGGAGCAGACAGTTTTCTTAGCATGTTATGCCTCTGTGGACCACCTTGCTTATGCTTACAAAAAATAAAAATCTATTAATTTACCCCTTCTATACCGATACCGTCCGTCTAACTTCAATCTGGCTACTGTTAGACGATTATATTCAGTTTAAAAAGGACCTCCAGCAATTAACCCCTTCTGTACCGGAGACTTCTTGTAACTTTATTCTGGCTACTATTAGATGATTTTCTTCAGTTTCAAAGGGGCCTCCAGCAGTTAACAGGCTTCAAACTATCTCCCTTAACCCATTTGACTACAACAGACCCTTCTTAACCCTCTCACCACGGAAGGGCTCTTGAACGCCCATAAAAAAGCATATAACAGGTACCCGGAAGGCCTCTTGAACGCCCAGTGGTTGAAAGCCTGTGAGCTTGGTGTGCGAGGCGTCGGTCCGACGCATGTAAACAACAGCCGGCTGGACCGACGCCCCGCATCTCCGGCCACAAGAAAGAGAGCGTCGCTTGTTCGTGTGTGCCTGTATGTTGTTGTTAAGTATCGAATAGTAGTGTAAAGTGGCTGTTTTGGCCATAAAGTTATCTCCAATGAAATCATCATCACAGCTCAACCAGTTGACTTAGAGAGCTCTACTTAATGTCATTCTACAGGTAAATAACACAGCTACGCTTGGGGATGCGCGGGAATGCGGGAAGCAGTCTGATTAACAAATATACGGTAGCCTAGCCTAGACGTTTTTCGGCCAAAACACCCGGGTTTTGAGGAATATATATATAATACATAGCCGGGGCTGGAGGGTTAAACTGCACACAATAGCCTAAATATAGCAAGAATAAAATTAATAAGACGTCGCGGTACAGAAGGGGTTAATAGCCTTCGAACTATCTCATCTAAACCTTTCTACTACCAATGATTCTTCTTAAACTGCACAAAATCCTCTAAATATAGCCAGAATAAAATACAAGAGACGTCACCGGTACAGAAGGGGTTAATCTATTGATCTAACCATCTACAGTGGAGCCCCCATCTTCGCCACAGCAGTGTTCACTGTTTCAATTTTCACGGTAGACACCAAATATTCCCAAATTCCATGTTCGCGCAAAGCTTTTATCTATCTATCTATCTATCTATTGCCTGACGCCGTGATCCCCGAAGGGGTGGCCACGAACGAACCGCCCCCATGCACCTCTGTCCCCAGTCAGTCGACGCCCCTTCCCCCAACCAGCACCGCCTTCGTTCATGTACTTCCTCACTCCATACTTCCACCTCTCATTCCGGTCTACCTCTCCCTCTCTGTCCCTCCACCTCGCTCTCGTACACCCTCTTAGTCATTCTCTCGCTTTCCATACGTTCCATATGGCCGAACCATCTCAAGTTGTTCCTTTTCACACTTTCCAGCACATCTACCTCCACACCACACCTCCTTCTTACTTCCTCATTAGTCTGTCTATCCCTCCATGTAACTCCGCACTTTAACTCAGCTTTTATCTTGGCACATAAATCCCAGTCGAAACCCGGAAAAAGGGCAAAAATAATGAGAAACTCGACATCAAACTAGAAAACAAAAACAAACAAAAAAACTAACTGAACTAAAAGAATCTGACATTGTCAAGGTGTTTGCCGCTTAGAGACGAAATCCGATTGAATCCAAAATCCGAGCGTCAATTGTGCAAGCTGCTGCCGCCATCTTTTTGAGACGTAAACACTAGCCAGACGCTCACAGTCCACTCACCATTGTGTTGAAAAACCAGCTGTTTACAAGCTTTTTTGTGCTTGAACCTCTTACTTCTCGCGTTTATTATAACCTCTAATACATCTGGTGACAGGGATAGTGGGCCTGGTGGTAGCAATGAATGAAATTAATGCTCAAAACATGGAGCAAAGGCCAGTCCGTGTCGGATGAAAGCGGCGGAAATAGACGATGTTAGGATAAATATGACAATGATTTAAAATAAAGTATGTGTGGTAAGTAAACTCCTCATAATATGTATTTATACGTATTCTCCTCATAATATGTATTTATACGTATTCTCCTCATAATATGTATTTATTGGATGTATTTGGTGCGAAATGAGCACTTGAGGGGTGACTGGACGAATTTAGAACCTAGGCCTAGGCCTACCATTTTTCCTATGATAAGAACAATGCACCAATCTACAGTATTTATAATGTAACTAAATGTTATGGTTAGGACTGTTATATAGCCTTGTCTACATTATTATTTTCCATAAGATTTACTTTTTTGTAGAAAAAAAAAACATGTTTTCATAGGCAAAAACTAGGAAAAAGGGCATCTTTTAGAATGAGCACAGAACCGATTATAATTTTCCCCATAAGAACAGTGCCCCGATCTTAGTGAGATTTTTGCGGAACTGTTTAGGAGCGAAGATGGGGGCTCCACTGTATATCTATCTATCTCCCCCTCCCCACAGCACAAACATACACAATCTGAATACAAACATATACTGTAATGTATAAATACAGTAAAAGTCCTGTAATCCGAATAGCAGGGGACCGGGCCTCGTTCCGATTACCAAATTTTTCGGATTATTTGAATTTACCCCTATGAACCTGTGTATTAATGGCCTGACGAAAACCTCAACACAATACCTGTATAGGCTATGCATATGCACAATATAACGCTATACAGTCAACCCTCGATTTAACGGACCCCGATACAACGGACTTCGGATTTAACAGACTCTGTCCGTAGCCGGACAATGGACGCAACGGACAAAGTCCGTTAGTAGAAAATATGTTCGGTAATTGGCTGGCGCAGCGCATCATTTTCCCGGCAAACCCCTGTACAGCTCTCTTTCTATCTACCTAACTCCCTTATACATTAACATAACTGTCTTATTTGGTCTTTTTTAAATCTATGAATCATTTCTAATACGATGGAATTGAAAACAATATTACCCTTCCAACACAAATAATAAAATGAAAACGAGAGAAAATAAAAATGTCTCGTTTGTCTTTCAGAAACATAAGTCCGTCTCATATATGTTAGTATTTTATCGCTCGCTCGCCCCTAGCAACTCTCTCTCTATCTATTTATCTCTCTAATGCATCTACCTAACTCCCTTATACATTAACATAACTATGTCTTATTTGGACTTTTTGTAATCTATAAATAATTTCTAATGCGATCGAATTGAAAACAATATTATCCTTCTAGCACACAAATAATAACATGAAAAATAGAGTCAATAAAAATGTCTCCTTTGTCTTTTCAGAACCAATTAAGTCTGTCTCATAATAGTTTGTGTTTATCGCTCGCTCGCCCCTAGCCACTCTCTCTCTATCTATTTATCTCTCTAATGCATCTACCTAACTCCCTTATACATTAACATAACTATGTCTTATTTGGACTTTTTGTAATCTTTGAATCATTTCTAATGTGATGGAATATAGAGACCAAAAAACATACACTTTTAAGTGTGTTCAATAGTTTTGCATTATCAATAGGGTGTAGCACAAGGCTTATCAACATTATCACAGTAACGGGGTCGGGGTTGAGGCCGGGACGGGGAGGGGAGGGAGTAGGCCTACAGCGGCGGAGATTTTTTTTTTTTTTTTTTTTTTTTTTTTTTTCATGTGAAATTTATCATATCAATGACAAATACGACCTTTATTATGTTTTCAGAGACAGTACAGCACAATGTGCAATACTGTATGTAAGGAAAGACAAAAACACCCGGAAAGTTAAAAATAGTCATTTTCGAGGCATATTAGGGCAAAATCGTCGATTTTCGAGAGCGATTTTCCAGTAACAGACACCGTTTCCCCCCTATTAGTCCGTTAAATCGAGGGTCGACTGTACATCCAATATGACACATAATGGTACATTTTTAAAGTGATTTCATGAACATATGATATGAGTGTGTACCATTATGTGTTATACAGTACTTCTAAACAAGTCTCCAGTTCCATGCAAGCATGGGGTCCCCCCCCCCAAATGCCACAAGCAAGCCCTTCAGGGCAAGAAATGCCAGTTTGAGAGGATGATATCTACAGAATAGAACATAATGAAAGGAGAAGGACAAGATAGATATGAGATGTTAATC
The DNA here is from genome assembly GCA_032716605.1 of Paralithodes platypus. Lineage (NCBI taxonomy): Eukaryota > Metazoa > Arthropoda > Malacostraca > Decapoda > Lithodidae > Paralithodes > Paralithodes platypus. The sequence goes on along the minus strand of CM064492.1, from coordinate 70,003,105 downwards.
TGCAAGATTAAGCTACTGAGACGGCAGTTAGGTTAAGAAGTACTGTACCGTCAAGTAATGTGTACAAGCAGCTTGGTTAGCTTGGGTATGTGGAAAGAATCGATGATCAAAATTGAGTGAAGAGTGGCAAGTATGCAAATATGGAGGGAGCTGCACGGAGGAGCAGAACTAGAAAAACGTGGAATCAGGTTCTACAATCTGATCTTAAAATTAAAACTTCTGAATAGTGAGGCATAAGAGAACAAGGCTGCCTGATATTATGCCACTAGGATAAGAAACTGAATCCATACTTCTTATAAATTGCTCAGTCTTTAACCCCTCCGGACCGATCTCGCCTTCTAAAGGATAGCCCCGAAACCTGGGGATCTGGCCGAAATTTTTTGTAATAGGCTAGCCCTATCGTTGTTATTTTAACTGCTAGATAATTCACGCACATCTCAAAACGTAGCCCTGTTTCGTATCTGTAGACTGGCTTTTAGAGCTCTTTAGGTTAACTGGTTCAGTTGTGATGACAATTTCCGTGGAGAGTTTTGATTTATGTTAGCAATAATCGGACAATAACAACACTAATTCTTGTTCTCCAAAACAATAACAACAAAAGTGCGACTTCTCCTTCTTGAAGGTACGCGTCGCTCCGACCGGCTTTGTTTACATGCGTCGGACGCACGGCTTTCAAAACATGCTTAATAGGCTTTCAAGCTTACGTCTTTCAGCAGCCCATCCGGGTGCCGGGCCCTAGTTTGTTATGGGCTTCTGAAAGCCCTTCCGGGTACTGAGGGTTAACCCCTGGTACCCGGAAGGGCTCTGAGGAGCCCATAACAAACTAGGGCCCGAAACACGGATGGGCTCTTGAGCACCGTAAGCTTGAAAGCCTATTAAGTGTGTTTTGAAAGCTGTGCGTCCAACGCATGTAAACAAAGCTTGTCTTTGCGACACCGCACCTCCGAAACCAAGGAGGAGATGTCGGATCAAAGTTGTTGTATGCATTGACGAGATTAGTGTCTACAAATGTCCGATATCGCTAACATCGCCTCGAAACTTTCTCCACGTCGTCATCACAACTGAACCAGTTGACTTAGAGAGCTCTACTCAATGCCAGTCTACAGATAAGAAACACATCTACGTTTAGAGATGTGAGTGAATTCTCTAGCAGTTAAAATAAGAAAGATACGGGTAGCCTATTAAAGACATTTTTCGGCCAGATCACCCGGGTTTCGCAGAAATCCTATAGAAGGCGAAACCGGTCAGTGAGGGTTAAGGTGTGTGTGTTTATATGTGTATTATTACAAACTCTCCCATTGGAGAGATTGTAGACACCAATCGAGCAGGACAATACCCAGCATGTGATAAGTGCCTCCCTCAGAGTTGAAAGTGACAGGGCCAAAATCAAGGAATGTTTGAGCCAAAATGCCTGGACATACAGAGTTTGAAGCAATTTAAGGGGAGCGTCCTCCTAAAAGTAACCAAAAATATTGTCAAGTAAAATTCAGATTAGGCCTATGGCATAAATTTCTTTACTAATTAATATATAATCATTCATTTATACAGCTGTAAAGTAGTATTGCCAAAAATCGGGTCTAAATCCATCAAAATCTTGCTTATTTCAATCTTTTCCGGGGTGCCCAGTGCGGGCGGGTGAGCGGGCGATAGTTACCAACCTTTGAGTTATAATAACTTGACAACCCTGTGTCCTAGAAAGATCATATAAATGTACAGTATGTATCAATCAAAAGAACATAAAAAGTACTATAAATTGTATGATTTGTATTGTTATAGACCCACTAGTTCGTAAACAGTGATGCCTGGAAGTATAAAATAATCGCAAATTTTGATAAATTTCTATGTTCAAAACTCTTCTAAAACATTGTGGACGATTTTCTCAGAACGAAAGTTATCGACTTTTGAGCTTAAATAACTTGACAACTTTTGGTCCTAGAAGGATCATTTATATATCAATCGAAAGGGCATAACAAGTAATATAGATTATTCGTTTTGTATTGTAATAGATATAGACCCACTAGTTCATCAACAATGAGGCCTGAAATTTAAAAGTAATCACAAATTTGGATGACCTAATTTCCTAATCACCTACTGTAATTCCATAATTAGAGGAGATATGAAAATTCAAAACAGACAAATCATAGATAGGCTTTACCTGAGATGAAGGATCACCATAAAATCATGATTGAATAGGTTTCCTAGGATGCATTAAAAAAAATCCTATCACCATTTTTCATCACTAATTCTTACCTAACTTTTAAACTAATTGACAAAAAAAAATCTATGTGGATGAGGGAGACAAAAGGCAGAACTGCCTGTAACAAGTGCCTCCCCCAGTTGAAAGAGTGATTAGGCCAAAATCAAGGAACGTTCAAGCCAAAATGAGTTTGAAGCAATTTAAGTCATAGGATGAGGGGAAGATGGATTCAGAGAGAGTTCCAGAGCTCAGCTGTTGAACAGAAGGTTTGAGAATATCGTTTCACTCTTGGATTGGAGAGTTGCACAGAGTAGGGATGGGATTGTGTTGCAAGACGGGTGCTACGTACTCTACATAGAGGAGGTGGAATACACTGAGAGAGCTCTGAGGAACATTGATTATTGTAATAGCGGTAGAATGGCGAGAGAGAGATTGCAAAGAGTCAGTGAGTGGACGTGAGTTAATGAGACGAAAGGCTTTCTTTTCTACTTTGTCAAGAAGTGTTGTGTGAGAGGATCCTCCCTACACATGCGAACAATACTCAATACATAATAATCTCTCTGGTCTTTTATTTCTTGCAAGCGCCAGTTCTTCCAGAGGAATTCACTAGCGCTCGTAACACATTGCACCACAATTAAGAGAAGTGTGGTGCAGTTCACCTGTAGTTCAAGCAACAACAACTATTTAACATGGCAGCAGTTAGAGTCTGTAACGAGGACGCACTGTGCCCCTGTACAGAGCAAGAAGCTGTGCAGGGGTAAAGAACCCCCGAAAGCGGTTGAGCACACCCATTTCTGGGAAGCTGTTTCAGCAAGGGTGGTAATATGGTCTTTCCAAGGGAGATCAGGAGAAAGAGATTCCTAGAATACTGAGAGAAGATGAAGGATTGATTTGTGTATTGTTAAAGTATAAGGGATAGTCCTGTGGGAATTCTTTACGGGTAGATAAATGGAGAACTTGGGTTTTGGAAGCATTGAAAGTAACAAGATATTCTCTGCCCCAAATGGAAATAGTTGATAGATCATAATGCAAGTGTTTTATGGCATCTTCGCATGATTTTTTTAGTGCTAGCTTGTTGGGGGGTTCTGGAAAACTAGTTGAATAGTGTAAGGTAGTCATCAGCATATGAATGGATAAGACTGGAGGTACAGTTGAGAAGATCATTAACCCTTGTCTAGCGGGGTGTTTTGGGCTCATTTGGGCATATTCAGTCCCTCCTGCATGATAAATCAAGCATCTGCATGAAAAAAAAATTATTTAGCAAAAAAATAGGCGCTAAAAGCTTCAAAATGAGACCAGAACGAGCTACGTAGCACTCGTGGTTCTCTTGCAGTGATGCCACAAACATGGGAGTTTAGCATATATCGGTATATTTTTCCCAGCTATGCTCACTACTGGCTACACTGCCGGCCTCTCGAGAACACAGGGAACATGAGTTAATGGGCGGCGGTAAGCCCTGGGAGTCGGCTGTCTGGCCCGCTCCCGGCCATTTGCACTCTAGTTTAACCCTTTAAAAACCTTAATAATGCTCCTAACTTGCTGCAAATTGGTGCACAACTTAAGTCGAGCGCCGCCAATAAGGGGTTAATGAATATTAGAGAGAATTGGAGATAGGACAGAACCCTGAAGAACACCGGAGTTCCCGGCTGTCCTATTATAAGGACACCGCGGCAGTTGGGCAGGACCCCGGGTGTCCTTATACCAGGTAGTAAGCTTGAAAGCCTATTCAGCTTGGTCTAAACGCTGTGCGTCCGACGCATGTAAATAAAGCCGGTCATTGCGTCACCGCACCTCCGAAAACAAGAAGGAGACGTCGGATCAATGTTGTTGTTGTATGGTATGACGAAATTAGTGTCTGAAAAGCTCCGATATTGTCAACATCGCGGAAAAATTAGCTCCACGGAAATCGTCATCACAACTGAACCAGTTGACTTATAGCTCTACTTAACGCCAGTCTACAGATAGGAAACCGCACTACGTTTAGAGATGCGTGGGAAATTTCTAGCAGTTAAAATAACAAAGATACGGTAGCCTAGGCCTAGAAGTTTTTCGGCCAAATCGCCCGGGTACCCCACACTGTCCTTAGGAGGGGGACCCCGGGCCAGAAGGGATAAGGAATCCACTGTACCAAATAGTATCTCTAATAGACTCCTATTACACTCGACCCTCGATTCTGCGGACCCCAATACAACAGATTTCGGATACAACGGACTCTGACCGTAGGCGGACAAACCGTCCGGACCGGACCAAATGTCCGTTGCTTGATAGATTTGTCCGCTAGGTGGCAGAGCGAGCGGCGAGTCTCCCGCCAAAACACGTGCGGGGCAGCGTCACTCAGTCAGTCTTCGCCTCTCGACCTAGCCATTTTGTCCGTTTGTGAGTTGTGAGTGCTTATTATTGCCATAGATACTCCTTATTACCTTCGAAATCGGTCCCAAAGTTCAGAAAAGGAAGCGTGTGAACCTTAGTGTGATGCAAAAGCTTGAAATAATACACAAACTAGAAGCTGGAACAAGTGTAAAGAGAATTGAAGAGGAGTATGGTATCAAGAAGCAGACAGTATCCGGCATCCGCAAGGCCAAAGATAAGTTGCACAAATATGCTACCAGTTATTGTGTAGACCCATCGGCATCCAAAAGTGGTAAAGGTGCCACACGGAAGCATATGAAGACTGGGAAAGACAATTCACTTGACGCTGCCGTAATGAAGTGCTATACACAATAACGTTCTAGTGGCGTAAATGTGCGTGGGGTGGAAATGCTTGCCGCTGCCACTAAACTTGCAAATCACCTAGGCGTAGCCGACTTTAAAGGTAGTGATGGGTGGCTGTGGCGGTTTAGGAACCGCCATGGTTTAATTAACCCTCCAGCCCCGGCTATGTATTATATATATATTCCTCGAAACCCGGGTGTTTTAGCCGAAAAACGTCTAGGCTAGGCTACCGTATATTCGTTAATCAGACTGCTTCCCGCATTCCCGCGCATCCCCAAGCGTAGCTGTGTTATTTACCTGTAGAATGGCATTAAGTAGAGCTCTCTAAGTCAACTGGTTGAGCTGTGATGATGATTTCATTGGAGATAACTTTATGGCCAAAACAGCCACTTTACACTACTATTCGATACTTAACAACAACATACAGGCACACACGAACAAGCGACGCTCTCCTTCTTGTGGCCGGAGATGCGGGGCGACGGTCCAGCCGGCTGTTGTTTACATGCGTCGGACCGACGCCTCACACACGAAGCTCACAGGCTTTCAACCACTGGGCGTTCAAGAGACCTTCCGGGTACCTGTTATATGCTTTTTTTATGGGCGTTCAAGAGCCCTTCCGTGGTGAGAGGGTTAATACAGTTGTGCGAGGAAAGGCTGGCGACGCTGACACTGCTAGTACAGTATTGAGCCTTTTCGTATTAAGCTGCGAAAATTAATTGAAGATGAAGGCCTAACTCTAACTCAGGTATATAATGGAGACGAGACAGGTATGTATTGGCGGTCAATGCCTAGGAATACCCAGGTTCGCAAGGGTGAAGAGGATGCTAGGGGCAAGAAATCGAGCAAGGAGAGAATCTCGGTACTCGTCTGTGCAAATGCTAGCAGCTCCCACCGCCTGCGTCTAGCTGCTTTGGGAAAGGCTAAGCACCCTAGAGCTTTCAAGGGTATTGACATCGAGTTGGACCTGCCGCTTATCTACTATAATTCCAAAAACGCCTGGTTCACTTCTGCTATTTTTTAACATTGGGTTTTCCACCACTTCGTGCCAGCAGTTCGGAAATTCCAGGAAGAAGTCCTCAAGATATCTCCTGAGGATGTGAAAGCTGTCCTACTTTTGGATAATGCCCCAGCCCACCCCGATGCCGATAAACTAGTGAGTGCCGACGGACGTATCAGAGTTTTATATCTCCCGCCAAACACTACCTCCGTGATACAACCCATGGACCAGGGGGTTATCAGTGCCATGAAGCGTCGATACATCAAACGCTACCTGGACAAGGTGCTTGTCGTCTTAGAGGACGAAAGTGACGCCCTTCAAGACACACGTGGTGAGAGGACAAAGGCAAATATCAAAGGATACAACATCCGTGACGCCCTGTACATCATGGCTTACTCGTGGGTAGACATGAAAGTTTCAGCTTTAGTCAACTCATGGAAAAAACTGCTCATCGGTGAGGACAGCGAGGCTGACTTTGATGGTTTTGAGGCGCCAGACTTTCATCGGCTTCTGCGCAATGCTGGGGAAAATGAAACAACAATTGGTGATGTTGGTGATTGGATCGACGAAATCGAGGCTGCCGAAGGGTACCAGGTCCTATCTGAGGCAGAGATAGCCGCCTCAGTGGTGGAAGGTGATCAAGATGAAAGCAGCGATGATGACGACGAAATTTCATGCCCCAAAGTTAAGCTTGGTACCCTTCGTACATACATTGACGCAATAATTGACTACACCACCTACAGCACCCTGAAGGAAACGGGGGTTCATTATGGCAACCTAAGGATTCTGCGGGAGTTGATCATAAAAGAACAGCCCTCAGGAGGACGCCAACAAAAAATCAGCAGCTTCTTCGCTCCCAGACGTCCCAACCGCCCCGCCGACACCGATGACCCCATGCCAGGCCCGATGACCCCATGCCAGGCACTAGTGGTGCAGCCGACCCCGATGAACCTGTGGCAGGCCCAAGTGGTGTGCTAAGGCCCAGTGGGGTCCACGCCCCCATGGAGCTTGGCAACTCCTCGGACTCGGATTAACCATTCTGAGTCCTATACCCCTGTAAATAGCTGTACTGTACATATTAGTTTAAGGTAAGCAAAACAACAATTTATTTCAAGTTTATTGTAAAATTATATTTAAATAGCTAAAAACAGGTTATGTAAGTGAAACTACCATTGCATTTCTTATCTTATTGTGATTTTATGTGTTCCGTATGAAAAATACAGTACCGTACGGATAGGATATCAAGCAACAGACTTTTTCATGCAACGGACTAGTGCAGGTCTCTTTAAGTCCGTTGAATCGAGGGTTGAGTGTACTATTAGTGTGCCAAAAATAATTAAAATCCATTAACATCCACCGACACCTTTAAGAGTACCAAGAGGATGCTCCCCTAAAGTCATAGGATAAGGGGAAGATGGATTCAAGGAGAGTTCCAGAGCTCAGCTATTGAATAGAGATTGGTAATATAGTTTCATTCTTGGATTGGAGAATTGCAAAGAGTAGGGGTAGGATTGTGTTGCAAGACGGGTGCTACATACTCTACATAGAGGTGGTGGTATACACTGAGAGCTCTGAGGCACACTGATTATTGTATTAGCGGTAGAATAGCGAGAAAGATGCAACATTGAGGCAAAGAGAGAGAGATTGCAAAGAGTCGGTGAATGGACATGAGATAATGAGACGGAAGGCTTACTTTTCTACTTTGTCAAGAAGTGCTATGTGAGAGGATCCTCCCTACATGATGCAAATAATACTCAATGCATGGACGCACTGTGCCCCTGTACAGAGCAAGAAGCTGTGCAGGGGTAAAGAACCCCCCGAAGAGGTTGAGCACACTCAGCTTTTGGGAAACTGTTTTAGCAAGGGTGGTAATATGGTCTTTCCAAATGAGATCAGAAGAAAAAGAGACACCGAGAATACTGAAAGAAAATTAAGGGTTAATTTGTGTATTGTTGAAGTATTAGGGATAGATCTGTGGAAGTTCTTGAAAGGTAGACAAATAGAGAAATTGGATTTTGGAAGCATTGAAAGTTGGTTGAGAGACTCAGACCAAGAGTGAGAGCAGTGGAAATTAATTACTTAAGGAGTGCGTGCGGAGTTACATGGAGCGATAGACAGACTAATGAGGAAGTAAGAAGGAGGTGTGGTGTGGAGGTAGATGTGCTGGAAAGTGTGAAAAGGAACAACTTGAGATGGTTCGGCCATATGGAACGTATGGAAAGCGAGAGAATGACTAAGAGGGTGTACGAGAGCGAGGTGGAGGGACAGAGAGGGAGAGGTAGACCGAATGAGAGGTGGAAGGATGGAGTGAGGAAATACATGAACGAAGGCGGTGCTGGTTGGGGGGAGGGGCGTCGACTGACTGGGGACAGAGGTGCATGGGGGCGGTTCGTTCGTGGCCACCCCTTCGGGGATCACGGCATCAGGCTATAGATAGATAGATAGAAAGTAACAAGATTTGCTTTGCCCCAAATGGAAATGGCTGATAGGTCAGAAGATAAGTTAGTGTTCTATGGCATCATCACATGAATTTTTGAGTGATTACTTGCTTTTTTTTTTGGGGGGGGGGGGGGACTAGTTAAATAGTGTAAGAACGTCATCAGCATATGAATGGATAGGACTGGAGGTATAGTTGAGAAGATCAATAATGAATATTAGAAAGAGAATTAGAAATAGGACAGAACCCTGAGGAACACCGGAGTTGATAGGTTGAGGAAGTGAACGATGGCTGTCCAAAACCGCAGCTATGGAACGGCCAGAAAGGAAATTAGATATAAAGGCATAGATAGAGGGATAGGTCCCATTCCTCCTTTAACTACTCTTACTACTGTAGTTTGTATAGTGAGCTTCGTTATGTGCATGGCACCTCCACTACCAAAATTAAATCAGGATCTTCGCGCCACACCCAAAATATTCCCTCAGGCAGAGTGGTCTAAGGATATTACAAAAGTATCCGAGCGCTGACAAGGACAGTCCACCAGGATATGCTTGACCATGAGGAGAACAGCACAATTGAGACAATCTGACCGATTTGTCCTTTCCATGAGATAACCATGTGAGAGTCTAGTGTGGCCATTATGAAGGCGAGCAAATGCAGTCTCCTCCCTACGAACTTTGAAACTTGTTTCACGCTATGGTTAACACATGATTTGATCTTTTATAGCTTAATATGAGCATTGTTGGACCACTCAGCCTGCCATTTAAACCTCAACGCCCGGCTGGACTGCATAGAGTTCATATTGATTTTGCCCCATAATGCCCGGCTGGCCTCAATAGATCCCTTGCAATATTTCATAGATTAAAACCACTTAAAACTGCACTAGATAAAAATTAGTTGTCTTAGCGGAGTCTGTATAACCAAGAAGAACAAAACCACATAGCCAGTCAGTCAGCTGACTTTTGCTTGCTTGTAGCCCTCACACAAGCTTGTATTGATTTTCTGTTGTCCCAAACAATGCATGAAAGCAGTCAATAGTGACCGAGTAACAGTTAAAATGGTGAAATAAATCCGGAATCAATAATCAATCAATCAATCTATCTATTGCCTGATGCCATGATCCCTGAAGGGGTGGCCACGAACGAAACACCCCCATGCACCTCTCTGTCCCCAGTCAGTCGACACCCCTCCTCCCAACCAGCACTGCCTTCATTCATATATTTTTTCAATCTATCCTTCCACCTCTCTCGGTTTACCTCTCCCTCTCTGTCCTTCCACCTCGCTCTCATACACCCTCTTAGTCATCCTCTCGCTTCCCATACGTTCCATATGGCCGAACCATCTCAAGGTGTTCCTTTTCACACTTTCCAGCATATCTACCTCCACACCATACCTCCCTCTTACTTCCTCATTCGTCAGTCTATCCCTCCATGTTACTCTTCATGCACTTCTCAAGTAACTCATTTCCATCCCTCTCACTCTTGGTCTGAGTCTCTCCACCAACGTCAAAAAATCAATGATAATACATAGACTAATCCATAATCAATTGTTGAACAAATCTATATAGACCACAGCTGTGGCAGCCGATACTGCATCGCCGCAGGCCACAGGCCGTAGCTCGATTGGTAGAGCGTTCACCTGCTAACCGTGAGGTTGGTGGTTCGAGCCTCGGGCCTGCCAGTGTGTTATTGGCAGATGTCAGTGCTGTTGGTGAACGGTGCAGTCTAGCAATCTGTGGTAACTATTCACTAAGTCCCTGATTCATCAGGGCACCCACCCTAGCCTTGCTATTCAGCAGGGAGTGTATGGTGGTAAAAAGTGCATCATCATCATCAACTGCATAAACAATATAATCAACCCTTGGGGTAAGTGATTAGAATATGCCCCACGTGCCTTCTGCGTGTCGTAAGAGGCGACTAAAGAGGTTGGGTCTGTGGGCTTGCGACCCTCACCCGTGAAAAATGATGAAGCAACAAAAAACGAGCGATCAGCCTCGGATGCGGACGGACCCTGTGTTGACGAACCCCGACCGACTATGGAAAATCTTACGGACAATCTTAGAATAGCTGTAATCAAAACTACGCTTGAACCACAATTGAGGCAACAAATCGAAAAGTACGCTCAATTATTCAAATGTACGCGCCGCGCGAGTCGATTCGTATCTGTTGGAGAGTTTCGGGCGGCCATATTGGCGTGACGCCGGGCCCTCTGACGTCGTCACTGTTGACTGTGGAGAGACACATCTCCCGTACCAAACTATTATGTATCTATAAAGCACAACAGGATATTATGAATCTATTAAAAGACTGTTCTTAGTTTTACATTGCATGTATCATTTATTGAGCTAACAAAATCGGAAATGGAAAATCTGTTTCTGTTCAGGAGTTGGAGGCGAGATTGTTTACACTTCTTTCGAAAGTCGCTTCAAAGCCCACTGCTCTCCCCTGGCTAAATGATGTGAAGCCTATTCCTTAATATGTATATGAGCTATCGAACTATCTCACTTGACACTATGTAGGCTATATGAAACTATAGGCTATACAGGGTGTATTACTTTTCAACTCAAAACTTTACCAGTAAGCTTAGGCGGCTAGGCCTATTATTTCGGTCAATCCGTTTCGGGCGCAGTGCTATCGATCGATGGCGCAGATCCGGCGTTGCTCAACCACTACCAATGTGAGTTAATTTACGTTTGTGTCTTATTCGTATACATTAAGTGAATTTTGTGTTGGAAAACATATTTGTACAGTAATATGATATAAATTTGTGGTTTTCAGGTGATGAAAGGTAGAAATAGTACAACTTTCGGTCGGCGCCAGTACCTATCCCTATTTTTCCCATATATAATTAACTCAAATGTACGCGCAAACGAACGTATGGGCCGACAGTACAGTACGCATCCCACGCGTAATTGGGGGGTTCACTGTACAGTATATCCGAAAATAACGAAAGACGAGCATTCGCACAAATCCAGGCTCGCGGCAACCATAACTGACCTACTTATTTTCACAATAAAAACTGAACCACTTGGTCTAAAGAGTTCTAATCTTCCCCCATTGCACGACAATAAGTACTGCCTCTGGATATATATACTGTATACAGTCGACGCTCGATTTAACGGACCCCGATACAACAGATTTCGGATTTAACGGACTCTGTCCGTAGCCGGACAATGGACCCAGCAACGGACAAAGTCCGTTGCTCGAAAAAAAGTTGGAGCAAAGTCCGTTGCTCTATCTATTTAGCTCTCTAATGCACCTACCTAAATCCCTTATACATTAACATAACTATGTCTTATTTGGACTTTTTGTAATCTTTGAATCATTTCTAATGTGATGGAATTGAAAAATATAATATCCTTCCAGCACATAGATAAATAATAAATAAGATAGTCAACAAAATATTTCAACTCTCCCCTCCGTGCGAGCAGAGACGGAAGATTTACGTTTGATAGATTTTTTTTTTAGTTTTTTCCCCTCGATATACACTCTTTCTATCTATCTATCTATCTAATTCATCTACCTAAATTCCTTATACATTAACATAACTATGTCTTATTTGGACTTTTTGTAATCTTTGAATCATTTCTAATGTGATGGAATTGAAAAATATAATATCCTTCCAGCACATAGATAAACAATAAATAAGATGGTAAAAAAAATAGTTCAACCCTCCCCTCCGTCTAGGCGCCAAGCTTCCGAGACGGGAGATTTACGTTTGATAGAATTTTGTTTTTTTTTGTTCCCACGGTATACACAAAATGATGGGGAAATATTATAACATGTTTTTAATTGACATTTGTGTCGTTTTTGCTGATTATGAGTTGGTGGAAAAAAATGTCTTTAGTTCTATCATATCGGAAATGATTCACAGATTATATAGAGACCAAATAACATACATTTTTAAGTGTGTTCAATAGTTTTGCATTATCAATAGGGTGTAGCACAAGGCTTATCAACATTATCACAGTAACGGGGTCGGGGTTGAGGCCGGGACGGGGAGGGGAGGGAGTAGGCCTACAGCGGTCGGGATATCCTTCCTTTTTTTTCTTTTTTTTCCCCATGTGAAATTTATCATATCAACGACAAATACCACCGTTATTATGTTTTCAGGGACAGTACAGCACGTGTCCCTCAATAAAAAAAAAAAAATGCGAAATACGAAGGCAATTTTCCAGCTACGGACTTTTTCCAGCAACGGACTCGGTCTCCTCCCTATTAGTCTGTTAAATCGAGCGTCGACTGTATATGTATACAGTGAAACCCCCATCTTCGCTCCTAATCGGTTCCGCAGAAATCGAGCTAAGATTTAAACAACCAAGATCGGGGCACTGTTCTTATGGGGAAAATTCTAATAAGTTCCGTGCTGATTCTAAAAGTAGCACTTTTTCCCAGTTTTAGCCTATGAAAACATGTTTTTGGTCTACATAAAGTAAATCTTATGCATTGTAAATAATAATGTAGACATGGCTAAATAACAGTCCTAACCATAAAAACTTAGGTGCATTATAAATACTGTACATTGGGGCATTATTCTTATGGAAAAAATGGTAGGCCTAGGCTAGGCCTAGCCTAGGTTCTAAATTCGTCATGTCACCCCTCAAGTACCCATTTCGCCCTAAATACATCCAATAAATACATATGAAGAGAATATGTATAAATACATAAAGTGCATTATAAATACAGTGAACCCTCAAACTACGCGTGGGATGCATACTGTGCTGTCGGCGCGTACGTTCGTTTGCGCGTACATGGGAGTTAAATATAAATGGGGAAAATATGTATTGGTCTGGGTCCGACCGAAAGTTGTACTATTTCTACCTTTCATCACCTAAAATCCACAAATCCATTCACATATGCATAGACTACGTGAGTTGCAGTTGGGATGTGTGTACATCCTTAGATTGATATGCAGGATTCGAAGTTGCATAATAAATCGTAGGCAGTGTCCACCATCCTTTAAGGGGAGGTCTTCACTTGAGGGATTTTTTTCTTGACCCCTTTCTCCCTCATGGTTAGCCCCATTGTTTTTGAGATTTTAAGACGTTTGCCCCCATAAGTTTGGTGATTTTAAGAATTTCCGCCCCATTCTGTCTATTTTAAGACCTTTCGTGCAATTTAGGTGTCAATTTTATCCTGGCGAGCGATAGCGAGCCTGTAATTTAAGAGTAACCGGCCTTTGGCCGGGACATTTTTCTACCGAAAAATGTAAAAATTTATCTTGAAAGGGGGTCAAGGGGGTGATATTTTAAGATTGCTGGAGGAGTAGGAAACAAACTAGAAACCTCCCCTTAACTGTCTTCGTGGTGCGATGCATAAGGTGTTGATTTTCGGTGTGAGCATCCTGGGTTCGAATCCACGGACTGCCACGTGTGTTTGTAAATTTCATTAATCGATTTTAGGAGTATAGTTGGTTGTTGGAAGGAACATAATAAAATATATAACATATTACTGTACAAATATGTTTTCATAACCTAATATACCACACAAAATACATTTAATGTATACAAATAAGACACAAACGTAAATTATCTCACATTGGTAGTGGTTGAGCAATGCCGGATCTGCGCCATCGATCGATAGCACTGCGCCCGAAACGGATCAACCGAAATAATAGGCCTAGCCGCCTAGGCTTACTGGTAAAGTTTTGAGTCGAAAAGTAATACACCCTGTATAGCCTATAGTTTCATATAGCCTACATAGTGTCAAGTGAGATAGTTCAATAGCTCATATACATATTAAAGAATTGGCTTCACATCATTTAGCCAGGGGAGAGCAGTGGGTTTGAAGCGACTTTCGAAAGAAGTGTAAACAATCTCGCCTCCAACTCCTGAACAGAAACAGATTTTCCATTTCCGATTTTGTTAGCTCAATAAATGATACATGCAATGTAAAACGAAGAACAGTCTTTTAATAGATTCATAATATCCTGTTGTGCTTTATAGATACATAATCGTTTGGTACGGGAGATGTGTCTCTCTCCACAGTCAACAGTGACGACGTTGGAGGGCTTGGCGTCACGTCAATATGGCCGCCCGAAACTCTCCAACAGATACGAATAGACTCCCGCTCGTACGCTCGGCGCGTACATTCCAATAATTGAGCGTACTTTTCGATTTGTTGCCTCAATTGTGGTTCAAGCGTAGTTTTGATTACGCGTAGATAAATTGCGCGTAATTTGAGGGTTCACTGTACTGTACATTGGGGCATTATTCCTATGGGAAAAATGGTAGGCCTAGCCTAGGTTCTAAATTTGTCCAGTCACCCCTCAAGTACCCATTTCGCTCCAAATACATCCAATAAATACATATTATGAGAAGATTACTTACCACACAGACTTTATTTTAAATCATTGTCATATTTAGCCTAGCCTAGCATCTTCTAGGCTAATTTAACCGCCTTCGTCCGACTGGCCTTTGCTGTGTTTTGAGCATGAATTTCCTTCATTACTACCACCAGGCCCACCATCCCTATCACCAGATGTACTAGAGGTTATAATAAACGCGAGAGATACGAGGTTCAGGCACAAAAAAGCTTGCAAACAGCTGGTTTTTCAACATAGAAACGAATGGACTGTGAGCTAGCCTCAGCTAGTGTTGACGTCATTCAAAGATGGCGGCATCTTACGCAATGACGATCGGATCTCGGATTTCGTCTCTAAGCTGCAAACACCTTGACAGTGGTAGATTCTTTTTAGTTCAGTTAACTTTATTTGATTGTTTTTGTTTTCTAGTTTTATAAGAACATAAGAACATAAGAAAATGGGAGTCTGCAGAAAGCCGATTGGCCTAAGCAAGGCAGATCCCTGTCCCACACAACCCCAATTACAAAGCCCAATTATAGGCTCAACACTCTAATACCCTGAGGATCATCTTACCAAAACGGTTAGAGATTAACGCAGGATTACGGGGGTCTGCAGAGTGCTGATTGGCCCAACCCTGGTGATCCCCCTTCACACCCAACCCTTCTCGTCCATATGCTTATCCAATTTTATCTTAAAGCTTTATCTCAATCTTTATCTTTATGTCAATTTTTTTAATTATTTTTGCTTTTTTTCTGGTTTTGACTGGAAAATTTGTGTGCCAAGATGGAAGCTTTTTGAGTGAACATGGAAATTGGGACTATTTGGTGTCTACAACGAAGATTGAAACAACGAAGACTGATGTGGCGAATATGGGGGCTCCACTGTATACAGTACAGTATATATAACCTAGGTTAGGCAATTTTGTTGTGTATATAACTATAAGCATGCCAAAATCAAAAGAATTTGATGTTTCACCCGGATCAAGCGCTGGCAGGAAGGTTTAAAACAAGGGTTAAACTTCACAGCAGATTTAATGAGACGTGTGATTATTGCAGGGCAACTGGGGTTATCATCAACGATATCTGCATGCTTTGGTGCAGAATCTGCAGCCACATTTCAATGGATTTCCACATGAGCAGGGAGGGGTCTAACAGAAAGAGATAAGTTTGGATTCAATAGAAAGAAACAAGTTTGTGTTTTAATACAAATGTGAGCAGCCATTTCATTATCTCCATGAGGATTGGGCTTCCATGGAGTTTCCCTTTGATGGGTGTCGATTGTAAAGTCAACCAAAATGGGGTAAAGCATGTGAATGGACACGCCTGCATCTAACAAATGCTTTTCCATGAAATCACGGAAGGAAATCAGTGAAATCCTCAACACTGAGACTAAGGTGTAAATTAAAATGTAAAACTTGCAAACTAAACAAACCAAAATTGGGACAAGGACAATATAAAGTCAAATTAAATTATCAAAATCGCTATGTGGAAACAACGCTTACTAAAATGAAAATTATTAAATAAAAGAACACAATCCACCACATAGGGTGTACATTACTACATGAGCAAGTTAATCTGTTTCCCAAGCAAACTAATCGCACATATAACAACGCACTATCGTCACGTTAAAGGAATTAGTCAAGTTTGGGAAGTCCGGGACGTTCTGGTAAATTTTACTAAACTCTGCATGAATAAAGAAACTACATGTTAAATGTCAAAATATTATTTAAAATAAAATTTGCAACATGACAAGACATTAACAATAGTACAAAATACAAATATTGATAAGATATCTATACTATTACAAAATAATATATAAAATACAGTACAGCACTCACTAACGATAGTGCTATCGGGTAGGGACCTGTAAGCATAGCATGCCTCAAGTGACCCCTATCAATAACTACCCTACAAATAACCTACATTTATTGCACAAATACACTAAGGAAATCGCAAAAGCAAGCAATTGATACTATCGACAATGAATACATATAATATAAAGACAAATAATTGCAAAATATGAAGTAATAAAAATAAGTGTTGATGCAAAAAACATGTGAAGAAATGCAAAATAGGTAATAATAAAATAATAATTATTATAATAATAATAAGAAGAAATATGAAAAAAATTCATAAAAGAAAGCTGGATGTGAATATCCTTGAGTGATAAAAAGTTAAAGACTAATGGATAAGTACTGTACAGTTTTGTGATGCAAGGGGATGGGAGTCAGGAGTCAGTGCTGTGGTGAAAGCAAAAGAAGTTGTAATACTGGTAAATGACACGACTGTGGAAGAAGTAAAAAGAATTGTGTGGATGAAAATAAATATCAACAAGGAGAAATGAGTGTATGTATAGGCATGGACTAGACTAGCTAGAAGTGTAAGAAGAGAGGGAAGATTATTGGGAAAGATAAATAGCCTTGGGAGTTGCAACAAGAATGAAAGAGTACCGGTAATTGAAGACCTTAACCCTCCAGCCCCGGCTATGTATTCCATATATATTCCCCGAAATCCGGGGGTTTTGGCCGAAAAACGTCTACGCCTAGGCAACCGCATCTTTGTTATTTGGCTTGCTTCCGCATCCTTAAGCGTAGATGTGTTTCGTACCTGTAGAATGGCGTTAAGTAGAGCTCTCTAAGTCAACTGGTTCAGTTGTGATGATGATTTCATTGGAGATAACTTTATGGCAAAAAACAGCCACTTTACACTACTTTCGATACTTAACAATAACATACAGGCACACACGAACAAGCGACGCACTCCTTCTTGTGGCCGGAGATGCGGGGCGTCGGTCCAGCCGGCTGTTGTTTACATGCGTCGGACGTACGCCTCGCACACCAAGCTTACAGGCTTTGAGCTCATGGGTGTTTAAGAGCCCTTCCGGGTAGCTCGGGTATGTTTTTTATGGGTGTTTAAGAGCCCTTCCGGGTCTGAAGGGTTAATGTTAGAGTAGGAAGTGAGAAGATCAAGGGGATAGTTGAAGATCATGGATTGCCAGGGATATGAAAATAGTGAGCACTTAATTTTTTAATGAATAAAAAGTTTTATGGTATGATACAATCATTTCATGAAGCGTCTGGTCCATAACAAAATTGGGAAATTTAATAGATCGATTAAGAGCAAAAATTTACTTAAAGCTGGTAAAATAGAACATACAAGGAGAGACTGATAGACATGAATGTCTTGTGAGGGGTAGCAAGATGGATTAAAATGTAAAACTTGCAAACAAAGTCAAACCAAAACTGGGAGAAAGACAATATAAAGTCAAAACAACATAATTATCAAAACGCTATGTGGAAACAACGCTTACTAAAATAAAATTTATGAAATGAAAGATCTTTACCAGGGGAAAAACAGTGTTGAACATATTTATGAAGAAATATATGAAAGTAAGAAATATTGTAAAGGTGAGTGAACTAAAGAAGGAAACATGTACACAACAGTACAAATTAAAATGTGTATGTATGCACATAGGGGAGGTGTGGTGGAGCGGTCTTGCCACTGGCCGGGTCATCCAATGGTCCCGGGTTCGAATCCCGATATATCAATGGGAAGAAATTATTGGGATGGAATTTGTGCTGTACCTAGTATCAGTGCATTACCACAAAGCCCACCGAAATGCCAAAAAAATTATCTCATTGTTCCTTGATTAACACACAAAGAGCGGGTGGTAGGGTATTTTACACTGTGCCGCCCAGCGTTTTTTTTTTACCCTAAATAGGATTGTTTCCGTGCTCATTTTCATGCATAAACAAGACCCAGAGCGTAAAACAAGTATCTATCCCTGAAAGGGCGTAAACAGAGCTTTCCAATGACACCCGAACCATCCTTGTACGACCACAGGTTCTCTTGCAACGATCGTGCAACACGAGTGCAAAAAACCTAAAATAAGGTAATTTCCGTACATAATTCCCTGTGTAGCGAGTGAGAGAGGGAGGAGGAGGGTAGAATACAGCTCAGTACACCCACCACGGTGGTGGGGAGCGGTCATAAGGTTACTACGCTCGTCCCACCGCTCAGCTCTCTCTCAGAGCAACATTACGTGCTGAAAATGGCACTCGACATATGTGGTGCACCGCCACATAGTCCATACTTATTCAACTCGACATATGTGGTGCGCCGTTGGTTAAGGGTTAAATAGCACTGTATGAATATTCCCATATTCAAAATATGCTACAGGGGGGGGGGGGGGGGCAATGCCTAGTGAGTTAATTGCTCAATAGGTGGAGTTCTGAGAGTGAAGGTCCGAGTCTAGGTGGTGAGACAGTGAATCACGAAGGCGGAGCAGCTTCAGAGATGGGGCTGCTTCGAGCCATGAGTTGAACTCTAGTGCTTCACTTGTCTCACTTCCTAGACTGGAACAAGACCTCACGGGCTTCACCGTGTTGAGCGGTTGGATGTGCAGGCTCTCAGCCTATGCCCGAGAAGTAGGCTAGTTGGAATATAGGGAAAAAAAAAAAAATTATATACTATACAGTGGAGCCCCCATTTTCGCCACAGCAGTCTTCGCTGTTTCAAATTTCGCGGCACACACCAAATATTCCCAATTTCCATTTTCGCTCAGAGCTTCAATCTTCGCACAAAATACCCAGTTGAAACCCGAAAAAAGAGCAAAAAATAATGAAAAACTTAACATAAAACTAGAAAACAAACAAAAATAATAAAAAGTTTAACATAACTAAAAAAATCTGCCAGGTGTTTGCCGCTTAGAGACGAAATCCGAGTGAATCCGAGATCCGATCGCCAAATGCGCAAGATGCGTCATCACTAAGCAGACGCTTACAGTGCACTCGTATCTGTGTTGACAAAACAACCGTTTGCGAGCTTTTTTGTGCCTGAACCCCTTATCTCTCGCGTTTATTATAACCTCTAGTACATCTGGTGATAGGGATGGTGGGCCTGGTGGTAGCAATGAAGGAAATTCATGCTCAATACACAGAGCAAAGGCCAGTCCATGTCGGACGAAAGAGGTGGAAATGCCTAGACGATGTTAAGCTAGGTTAAATATGACAATGATTTAAAATAAAGTCTGGTAAGTAACCTTATCATAATATGTACAGTATTTATACGTATTTTTCTCATATGTATTTATTGGACGTATTTGGGGCGAAATGGGTACTTGAGGGGTGACTGGACGAATTTAGAACCTAGGCCTAGCCAAGGCCTAAATGTTTTCCCATGATAGAAACAATGCCCCAATCTACAGTACCGGTATACATTTATAATGCACCTACTGTAAGTTATATGGTTAGGACTGTTATTTAGCCATGTCTACATTATTATTCACAATGCATAAGATTTAGGCCTACTTTATGTAGACAAATAACATGTTTTCATAGGCTAAAACTGGGAAAAAGTGCAACTTTTAGAATGAACACGGAACCGATTATAATTTTCCCCATAAGAACAGTGCCCCGATTTTGGCTGTTTCAATCTTAGCTCGATTTCTGCGGAACCGATTAGGAGCTAAGATGGGGGCTCCACTGTATACAGTATACCGGTATATATACTCTGGCACCTTCCCCCATTTTTTTTTTTTTTTTTTTTTTAATGTAGGTGGCCGACTCGAGATAGAGCCCGAACAGGGACATCACAACATATCAGAAAAACAAAACAAACCAAAACACAAAATATCACATATCTAGATTGCCCAGGAGAAATACCCAGAGACCCAGGCCCATTTGGGGTCCCCAACAAAAGATTCCCAGGTCCCAGATCACCAGGAGAGGCGCCAATTCCCGCAGGCAGACCCGCAGCGAAGCTCCCCCACCACAAGCCCACCCGCCCACCATGCTTCCAGACGCACCCTTCATTACCACCGGCTCCCCGGGCCAGGCGCCTGATGGACTACTATCTAGTCCAACTGGCACATGACTCTCTCTCCCAAACGACTGCATTTACATTCATCTATTCACAAGTATTCTCCATTCATTCCTGTTTATTACCACTTCCCTTGCCTGATCTATAGTCATTACTCTATCATCCAAAGCTTGTCTTACACAGTCTCTCTATCTCAATGGGGGTCTTCCTGCCCCTCTATCTCCCATTGGTCTGACTCACATATTTTCTTTGTAAGCCTTTCATCTTGCATTCGTTCAACATGACCATACCAGCTCAGCACCCTTCTGTCCAGTCTGGCCGACAAATGTTCCTGCTGCCCCACTCTCGTACGTATCTCTTCATTCCTCGATCAGTCTCTATGAGTAACTCCACACATACTCCTCAAGCATGGAGCTCAGTGGTCTGGTTAATCTGCTCTACATAACTAACTAACTCCTCAAGCAGCTTATCTCTCCTTTGCCTTCAGAGCCCATGTCTCAGCGCCATACATCATTGTTGGCACAACAATTCCTTGATACATTGCACTTTTAACTTTCATTCCGAGATTTCTCATCTTTCACATACTTAGATAGATATTTAAAACACTCTACTTGTTCCAATACTTCCCCATCCAGCCTCACTTCTAGATTCACCCTACTATCACCCCTATTATTTTACTTTCATTGATGTTCACCTTCAGCTTCCTCCTCCAACAAACCACACCAAACTCTTTTGACTACCCGCTGCAGTTTCTCTTCAGAATCCACCACCAACGCTGTGAAATCAGCGAACAGCAACTGATTCAACTCCCAATTTCAACCACTCTTTCATACTAAACCCAATCCTCTACCCATAGTTCTCATTTTCACCACCCTCACCACACCATCCATAAACATATTAAACAGCCACAGTGACATTACACAACCCTGACGCAGGCCTACATTCACCTCAAACCATTCACTCAACTCATTTCCTACTCTAAACACACGCTCTGCTCTCTTCATAAAAACTTAATTGCTCTTAACAAATTTCCTCAAATTTCATAAATCCTTAGCACCTTCCACATTGCTTCTCTATCCACACGATAATACGTTTTTATTTCATAATTATATTTTTCTAAACCGTTGTTTTCACATACTGTAGTGCTTTTGATTAGTTCTTTTGCCTTTATATTGACTCGTCCAAGTTTTGGTTTGTTTATTTTGCAAGTTTTACAATTTAATTAATATGTTGTTTAAATGACATTGATGTATCGTATGTTACACCGAGGATTGATTGTGTGTGTGTGTGTGTGTGTTATAGTTATGTTGTTTAACCCTTGTCTAGCGGGCCCTCTGTGGCCGTTTTGGGCCTTTTCAGGCCGTTCTGACTGCTATATCAACCATCAGTATGAAAGGAACTGTATTGCGCCGAAAACTAGGTGGAAATCGCTACACAATGACGCCACATACAGCTACGTAGCACTCGTGGAGCACTGACAGTGTTACCTCGAAGATGGAAGTTTAGCTGATTTTGCTACCTTGCTCACTTTTAGCGAACTATTGGTTACACTGTAATTCTCACGCGCGGTGGGGGAACTGGAGTTAGTGTGGGCCGGGAGGCCACAGATGTCGGACGTATGGATCATTACTATCCCACCCATTTTCACTCGATTTTCACCCTTTTTTCACCCGTTTTTTCAACTCGACTTATGTGGTGAGCCGCTTTTTAAGGGTTAAGGTGAGGTGAGGCATATGTGTATGTCTTACTGTCCAGTTTGTGAGAAGGGTCGGTGTCGATTTGGCAGGTCGTGCAAGTGTAGATTGGAAAGTGTTGGTGACAAGATAAATCCCTGAGGGACTCCGTTTGTGAAATTTCTGATATTCGTTGACTGACCAGCCATCTTTTTGTGTTATTGTGCATGTTTGTTTTAAGAATTTTG
Source organism: Paralithodes platypus (assembly GCA_032716605.1). Taxonomy (NCBI): domain Eukaryota; kingdom Metazoa; phylum Arthropoda; class Malacostraca; order Decapoda; family Lithodidae; genus Paralithodes; species Paralithodes platypus. Next base: position 69,980,719 of record CM064492.1, on the reverse strand, counting down.
TTTGTAAAGTTGTGGCAGGGAATGGCATCAAAAGCTTTACTAATGTCAATTGTAACAAGAAGTGTTCTGTGTGGTAGCCTAGCTGAATTGATGCCATCAAAAACTTTTTGTGTGAGGTCTGTAAGAAGGGTGTTTGTGGAGTGTAGTGGCCTAAAACTGTGTTGTGATGTAGCTAGGGGAATGTATACAATACAGTAGGCTACTGTACATGGCTTTTATGAAATTGGACAAGGCACATGACCAAGTCCATAGAAATGCATTGTGGCAGGTGCAGAAGACAAATGGAATGGGGGGGGGATAACAACTTAAAGAAATAAAAAGCTATATAAAGAGGGTTAGTTAGGATACTTAAGGATTACTGTTTACTAGGGGAAAGGGGATAGGAAGTGAACCAGTTATTTGCATATGATGATGCTCTGATTACAAACTAAAGGGAATAGCTGCAGAGATTGGTATCAGTGTTTGAAGTGGCATGTTAAAGGAGACACTGAAATTGAATGTAGGAGAGAAAGTCGTGACCTGTAGTAAAGAGTACGACATGATAAAATGAAAATATATTTACTGTATATAGCAAAGAAATGGAAGGAGGAAATGTTCATATATTTGGGAGTAGACATGACAGCAAGAAACTACAGTATGCAAAGTAGACCAATGAGGAGGGAGAGGGAGAAAAGCATTGCAGGCCTTGGGAAATATGTGGAGGAAAAGATATCATTTGACACAGGCAAAAATGGGAATGTTTGAAGAAATAGTAAGTACTGGTATATAGGGCCAACAGTAATATATGGTTGAAAGGAATGGGCCCTGAATACCACATATTGTCCAAGGACAATAACTGGTGTTAATGGTGACAGGGTGAGAAATGTCAGTGAGAGAGGAGTTTATTGGAGAGAACATATCAAGGATTGCTCATGTAATATGGACATAGGCCGTAGCTCGATTGGTAGAGCGTTCGCCTGCTAACCGTGAGGTTGGCGGTTCGAGCCTCGGGCCAGCCAGTGAGTTATTGGCAGATGTCAGTACTGTTGGTGAACGGTGCGGTCTAGCAATTTGTGGCAACTATTCACTAAGTCCCTGATTCATCAGAGCACCCACCCTAGCCTTGCTATTCAGCAGGGAGTGTATGGTGGTAAAAACTGCATCATCATGTGGAAAAGAATGAGTGAAGAGAGAATGACAAAGAGAATCTATCTAAGACAAAGGAGGAAATAGTGAGATGGTGCGAAAGACAGTTTGGCGAACAGGTACCAAGCATCAAAGGTGTAAGATGTGCAAGAAATGGTGCCATTTGGAGTGAAGTGTTATATGGAATGAAATGATACACCAGGCCCAAATACAAAAGAAGCAGCTATGAAGTGGGCAGGGTAAACTATGAATTGTGGGGCCTGATTATACTTACATAGACCAAGTGTTCCACAAAAGGTGTGTTTTCAGTTTCACAACTAATGACAGCGTTCCAGTCAGCTCAATTCAGAGCTGCCTCACTTGCACATTTCGTAATTCGAAATCAGATTGCATAGTCTGATCCCACATCTTTCTAGGTCTACCCCTCAGTGCAGCTCCCTCCATGTTCACTGACTTACACATATTTACCCAGTTTAGTTCATCCATCTTCTCTACATGCCCAAACCATCATATTCACTTCTCACCAACTCTTATTAGATAACCCTATCTTGTAGTTTGGCCCACAAATCTATCTCACCATTTCTATTTTGTTACGTACTATTCTGTTGATAACAAGTGCTTTAACCATTCAAATTTTTTAAGCATAGGTCATTGTGTTTCTGATACATGAAACATACACCATTCCTTTCAGGAATGGAAGTCTTCTTTTGGTTAAAATTGGCAGTAGTTCTCTGAATCTTCCCTATTTATATCTAACTGGCGATAGTGGAGGCTTTGGCCACAAGCTTTATACCATGTGCTAAATGGTCCAAATAGCAGGAAAAAAAAAAAAAAAAAAAAAAGTACGTGAACAAGAGTGAATGTTGTTTTTAAAAATACTTCTTGTGTTTTTGTGGGTCACCTTACTCATGCAGAACACACAGCTAATATAAAAATAATCGAAATACTCCTAACAGCAAATTATAGGAGAAATAAGAAAATACAGAAAATGGAAAGAAAGCAGATATATACAGTACAGTACTAAAAGGGGAATACCAAACAAAAAAGTTGCTTGTCAATATTCATTTACTCATCCTGCATGCCAAAAAGAAATTCACACCTTAAACATTTCACAAATTTGATAAAAATTGATACAGTACAAGGAATAGGACTGAAAAGAGATTTGGGACCTACCTTTTCACTATCTTCCGCCAGCCCTCTGATCTTTAGCATTTCGGCTGTTTTGAGAAATCTCGCCAAGTTTTCTTGATGAACATTAACTTCTCCTTGGTATATAAACCGAAGTAGCTTCTCTAAGTCTGCAAACCGTACCTCTGGCGGTAGTATAACAATAGGGTGTTGGCAAGGATTTGCCTGCAAAGAGAAAAATAAGGTTTTCATTAACAAACTTGCTAAATAGAAGGAAAAAAATATTATCTAGGCACACAAGACGAGTTATACATACGGTACTGTATACTGTATGTGTATACGGTATGCTATATATAAGTATAGGGTTAGTTTTATCTGAAGCTTACAATTTTAAGGCAACTGGGGCGGAATATATATATGGACTTAGACTTAAATCTATGATTCTGACTTATCTTTGGAAACAGTGCTCAGATGTATTATAATGTAAAACTTGCAAAACAAACAAACCAAAGCGTATACGAACACAGTAAAAAGACAAAACTAATCAAAATCGCTATGTGGAAACAACGCATTAAGTAAAATAATAATTTATAAATAAAAGAACACAATCCACCACATAGGGTGTACAATCGCGCTAAGAAGTCATGACTCGATTCCCAGTACCTTTTGTTCAGAAAGTGCTATCTAGCAACTATTGAGGCTCTACTATATTCATATATTACACACCGGGGAGAAGTGTATTGAAGGACAAAATACCAAAAACACGATATATAATTATTGTTACAATATATTTATCTCATTATGTGAGAGCAAACCAAATAATACGAAAGTTGAGACTATCCCGAACGAAAGAATGTGAAACTCGTAGTATTTCGCTCACTAGATTCAGGATTAAAATGTGGAGGAAGTCTCTTAATGCTTTTATTACTTTTTAAGCCAACAATACTGGGAGAAAAGTATCTCATAAAATTAAAACCAACCGTTAAAAGTAATATTCAACCCATGAGTGTCAATAAATCACGTAAATAAACATATAACAGATTGTTTTTTCCACATTTAATTCTCTAAGTGGGACAAGTCTGCCTTATAAAACAAAGCGGTCTCCAGTATATTTTGGGATAAAGCTTGAATACTCGAGAACAGCTTGTAATTTGTATAGACAGACGATGAAATTTCACTTATAACATATTAATAACCCATAGGGACACCCATATAAGAACGAAAGATGGAAAGGCATGTAGTAAAGGACAAAGGTGGATATATGAGCGGAAGAGATACACTCTCCCTCATATACTGGCAGTGACTGACTTGCATTTTTTTGCAGGCCTCCAGGCGGAAGGCCCAGTGAGTGTAACATGCTAGATAGCACTTGGAAATTAAATACTTTCATTATTCTATAAAGATATTGAAAACAAACCTTACTTATATATATTCAAACAACAACATAAATATAATTTAAAAGGCCTAAATAGGTTAATTTTGTCAGTAGGCCAATTATTGGGAATATCCGGAGACCTATAGTTATAAATTAGGAAATGACTGGGCTCTGACGGGCAGTTAAAGTGGAGAGTTGCCAGCGGTAGCCAGATTTTGGGACTTTTGTCCGAGCCTTAGAAAAATTGAGTCATGACTTCTTAGCGCGATTGTACATTACTACATGAGCAAGTTAATCTGTTTCTGTGTCTGTATTTATGAAGTCTGAAATGATTAATTTATAACGAGTCTTAATTCCTAAATTTATCTTCAACGGATGGCCTTAGCAATGACACCTCCTTGGGTGTGTTAAGATAAAGTTTCTATGGTAGAAACTGCTGAAAATAATGTCAAAATTACTTGTTTTTAATATATATTTTATAATGGGGTATTCCGATTACTGGAAGCTGAATTAAAGGACTTCCAGTATGTATTCCTGTATTGACCACTGGTACATGGTACAGTAAAACCTCGCCCATCCAGACTAATTGGGGGAGAACCCTGTCTGGATCTGCCAAAAGTCTGGATATATATTCAGCCATCCAGACAAATCCGTATGGCTGAAACATGAGTCCGGATATCTAACTTTAACAACCAGACTTAGGTTTCAGCCATCCAGACAAATCCGGATGGCTGAAACATGAGTCCAGATATTTAACTTTAACAACCAGACTTAGGTTTCAGCCATCCAGACAAATCCGGATGGCTGACATACAAGTCTGGATATCTGAAGCTGGATATAAACAATACGTGCGGTAACCTATATTCGTCTCATTCGTTTCCGGATTGACTTTTATTTTTCCCAAGCCATCCAGACAAGTCTTGTTGGCTGAAACATGAGTCTGGATCTCTTGGGTTTCCGGATCTGAGAGCACCGGATGGGAAGGGTTCTACTGTATATGTCTATCAACTGAGTGAGAAGTACAGCATACTGTACAAACAAAAAATGAAATGATCATACATAATGGGATATGTCATAAAAACCCATAAAACTATACAGTAACCTTTAAAACTGCAGTCCATTAAACTGCCATTTATAAGTACAGTACTGTACTGTTTTATATGACAAATGTACTGTATAACTAGTTTTAGGGATGAAATTAGGGGTACTGTACTTTCTTATACACCTCGTCACCATGTATGCATGTATGCCAGAATATATGGTAGGCTAATGATAATGTCTTTCAATGTAATAATTGTTTGAAATAAATTTACACTTATCTACTACAATTCATGTTTGGGGGTAAAACTGCTACTATGTCATTAAAGGTGAACTACAGGGATGAACGAAAAAACAAAGATTAATGCAGGGTCATAACTTGGCATGAATATACTGTAATATGTATATGGGCAATATCGATATAATTCCATTAAACTCCAGAACAAAATACTAATATATATAGTCGCTGGTGACGAATTGGCATTTTCAGCCAGCTGGAGTGACTCCATTGTGCAGAGAAGCCGTTTGTAAACAAGATATGCAGTCCTGAACAGTGAGGTCTGTTTTTCGTAATTAATACCTTTAAATTCAAGCTCTGCAAAAGATCGACCAACGTCCTGATGATGTGGTGCACATCAAGAAATAATCCCAGCTAGCCAGCAATAAACATACATGCAGTGTTTATGCATGTTTAGCCTGGTCCAGAGCTGAGGGAGCTCGGTTCTAAGGCCTACTTCGTAATGATATAGTTTTCTGTTCAATTTATATATCGCAGTCCCTTGACCAGACAGTGGTGAAGCTAAATGTTGAGCTGTAAACATGCATACAAATTATATGAGTTTCTCAAATAAAAAAAAACACAGATTCACCCATTTCCCATGTCGATAGTTCCCGCCATTGGCCACAGTTACATCATGGTAAACACGCCAGTTCGCGCCACATGAAATAACTTAGATAAGCTATATTTCTATGTTGTTAAAACAAATTGATGAAAGTTCTTCAGTATCATATACCTAAAACCAAGCAGATCCCAATGGACATTGTAGTTTGAATAGGTTTCATCCCTGGAATTCACCTTTAATCTACTTTATATAATTCACTACAATACAATTTAGTACTATAATTAACAAACAATATCGTTACTTTATTTTTGCATACTACTGTATACTTTTATATCATTACAAAATTAAAAAAGAAAAAAAGAAATAAAACTTACTTTTAAGAGATCTCTGAAGAAAACAGAACAAGCTGACAATAGCATTTTATGCGCCTTGAGAAACTGTCCTTCACATGCAAGAGTAACATCTACAAAATCTTGATCATTCTTGAACCCATCTAGCGCCGACACCAGACTTGAGTGGAAATTGTTCCACCGGAGGCAGAACTCCTGTGCGTTGGCGGTCATCGCACTAGAGTCCTCCATGGTGCTCCTGAAAAGAAAACAGTTTGGTTACTACAGCATTAATACTGGTATACAGTATATATATATATATATACAGTCCATCCTCCTATAACACGGCTATATGGGCGGCAGAGCCCCTCGTGCTGTAGGAATAACACTTTATATGGAGATAATTCTATATGGGTCTGAGCTCCACAATGTTGCCCCTTTTTTTCTGGATTTCTTGTTAAACAAACACCTATATTACCTACCAGATACCATCCAACCATTAACAAATATCAAAAAACATCACTTACCTTACAACTAATGAAGAAAAATGGGTCGATCCGACCCTCACACTATATGAAATTCGAGCTATGCGATCGCGTATACATACGGCAGTAAATATAAGTGATCGATCGGTCCTAGGAAAGACCTAGAATATATTAGTTCCTAGAGTATATCAAAATGTATGAATATATAATAGAGAAATTAGTTAAAACAAAATTCAATCTACAATATCATGGCTACAATTAACTGAATAAATGTACTATTTATCGGGACCCCCCCTCGTGTTGTAGGAATTCGTATTATAGGAGGATGGAGTATACAGTAAACCCCCGCTCTTTCGGACTTCAATCTTTCGGAATTCTCAGACTTTCGGACTAGCATTTCAATTCGGACTCATGGTTCAGCCTTTCGGATTTGTCTGAAAGGCTGAGAAACTACCTCCGTCCTTTTTCGGACTACTTGATTTTCAGAGTGACTGAAATCGTCGAAATACGATAATTTAATCATAAGTACTATATATTATCTCTTATATACTGTACTTACCTTAATTCTTTATAATATGTCATAATAAACTTATGTAACACGAATTATAAGTTCAAATGAAAAATCAGTGTACCGGCGGTACCATTATCGAAACACGTGTGTGTGTGTGTGTGTGTGTGTGTTATTGGTGTTTGGCTATGTCGAGTGAGTGAGTGTGTGTGTACTCACCTAATTGTACTCACCTAATTGTAGTATACAGGATTTGAGCCTAAGCTCGTGTTGTCCTGTCTCTCTCTCTACATTTATCCAATTTTGCTTTAAAAGTTTGGATATTTCTTGTGTGGTGTTTTGTGTTGTGTGGGTGTGTGTGTATGTGTGTTGTGTGGTGTGTGTGGTGTATGTGGTGGTGTGTGTTGTGTGTGTGTGTGTGTGTGTGTGTGTGTGTGTGTGTGTTGGTGTGTGTGTGTGGTGTGTGTGTAGTGTTGTTGTGTGTGTGTGTGTGTTTTGTGTGTGTGTGTGTGTGTGTGTGTGTGTGTGTGTGTGTGTGGTGTATGTGTGTGTGTGTGTGTGTGTTGTGTGTGGTGTGTGTGGTGTATGTGTGTGTGTGTGTTGTGTGTGGTGTGTGTGGTGTGTGTGTGTGTGGTGTGTGTGTGTGTGTGTGTGTGTGTGTGTGTGTTGTGTGTGTGTGTTGTGTGTGTGTGTGTGTGTGTGTGTGTGTGTGTGTGTGTGTGTGTGTGTGTGTGTGTGTGTGTGTGTGTGTGTGTGTGTTGTGTTGTGTGTGTGTGTGTGTGTTGTGGTATGTATGTATGTGTGTTGTGGTATGTATGTGTGTGTGTGTGTGTGTGTGTGTGTGTGTGTGTTGTGTGTGTGTGTGTGTGTACTCACCTAATTGTAGTATACAGGATTTGAGCCTAAGCTCGTGTTGTCCTGTCTCTCTCTCTACATTTATCCAATTTTGCTTTAAAAGTTTGGATATTTCTTGCTCCCACCACCTCCCCATCCAACTTATTCCAACACTCAATGCTTCTATACGGGAAGCTGAACTTTCTTACATCAGACTTACATATAACTTTCCTCAACTTACAATCATGACCCCTGGTTCTTCCCTCGTCCCTCACCACAAAATCTCCCTTGTCGATCTTCTCAAAACCTTTCACACACTTAAACATCATGATCATGTCACCTCTCTCTCTCTCCTCTCCCTCAGCGTTGGCAGCTTTAGCCTCTCCAATCTCTCCTCATAAGGTAGGTCTCTAAGGCTAGCTATCATCTTAGTGGCAACTCTCTGAACTCTTTCCAGTTTTTTATTATGTTTTATAAGGTGTGGAGACCACACCACTGCTGCATACTCCAGTCTTGGTCGTATTATTGTCCCTATTATTTTTGCTAACATCTCTTCATCTAAATAATTCAGAGCTATTCTCATGTTAGTCAACACTCCATAGGTTTCACCAGTTATTTTATTTATATGCTGTTCAGGTGACAAGCTGTCTGCCACAACTACCCCTAGGTCTTTTGCTTTCACAGCTTTACTAATTATTTCATCTCCTATTTTATATCCCCAAGAAGGTCTATATTTACTTTTTCCCATCTCAAGAACCTGACACTTACTCGTGTTGAATTCCATTTTCCAAGTTTGACTCCACTCATATAACTTATCTAGATCTCTCTGTAATTCTTCACAACTACTCCTACTTGTAATATGCTTCATTAGTTTTGCATCATCAGCAAACATAGATATATATGAGTCTATTCCCATTTGAAGGTCGTTGATGAAAACCAAAAACATGATTGGGGCCAACACCGATCCTTGAGGCACTCCGCTTTTTACCCTTTTCCACGAGGAGAACTTTCCTTTTATTACTGTTCGCATTTCCCTCCCAATTAAATAGTTTTCCATCCACTTTAATAATACTCCCTCAACCCGCCCCACAGTCCTGAGCTTCCACAACAATCTCTTATGAGGCACCTTATCAAATGCCTTCTTGAAATCTAAGTAGATACAATCTACCCACCCCTCCCTCCCTTGTACAATGTCAATTACCCTATCATAGTAACTCAACAAATTTGTGGTACACGAATGACCTTTTCTGAACCCGAACTGCTTGCTTGAAATTATTTCCCTCTCCTCCAACATACCCACCCATCTTTTTCTAATAATCTTTTCACAAAGCTTGCATATAACACTCGTTAAGGATACCGGTCGATAATTTAGCGGGTCTTCTTTATTTCCACTTTTATATATTGGAGTTATATTTGCTTGTTTCCATTCTAAGGGAAGCTCCCCCTTGTTTAATGAGTATTGAACAATATTAAAAATAGGTCTCACTAGTTGTTCAGAACATTCTCTTAATACCCATCCAGCAATGTTATCTGGGCCCATAGATTTTCTCACGTCCAATTCTTCCAACAATGATTTTAGTTCATCCTTGTTGACTTCTATCGACTCTAGTCCCTGTATCTCATTCAATTCCACCACAGGTTCTACATAGTCATCCTCCTCCACAAACACGGATGTTAATGTATGATTCATAATTTCACACATACCCACTGTGTCTTCATATAATTGACCCTCTACCCTAAGCTTTGTTATTTTGTCCTTTATTTTAGTTTTACCGTTGATATAACTATAGAACAGTTTGGGTTCTTTATTACATTTGTTTACTATATCTTTTTCAAAGTTCTTTTTCTCCTCTCTTATAGTCTTGACATAGTTGTTTCTAGCATTCTTATACTCATCCCATTTTTCCTCAGTGTGTCTCCTTCTCACTTTATTCCATGCAGAGTCCTTTTTGTTCTGGGCAATGTGACATCGCATGTTAAACCACTCTTTCTCCTTAGCCAGCTTTCCATCCTTAAATGTTGGTACATATTTATCTACCCCCTCCCTGTAAATGTCTAGTAACATGGTGTATTTTACCTGAATATTCTGTTCTTGCTCAATAAATGACCAATCCATATTTGCAAAGTATCCTCGTAATGATTCATAATCCGCCTTACTATAATTTAGTCTAAATTCCCTATGTTCCTCCTCTCTGCCTTCCAGAAATTCCACTGTCAATTCAAATTCAATCACAGCATGATCACTTTTTCCCATGGGACTCAAATATGTTAGGTTCTTTATTTCTTGGGGGTCTTTGGTGAATAGTAAGTCAAGTCTTGATGGTTCATCACCTCCTCTAAATCTTGTATTTTCCGTAACGTGTTGTGTTAATAGATACCCCATTGTTAGTTCAAGAAATTTGCTACCCCAAGTATTTTCATTTGAACCCGCATCCAAACATTCCCAATCCACCTCCCCGCAATTAAAGTCCCCTGCAAGAATAAGCCTATTTTTCCTTTTACAAATAATTTCTAACATACGCAAGGTTTCCAAAATTAATTCATTATATTCATCATTGCTCCAAGATTTAGTCTTAGGAGGTAAATACATTGATACGATGTCCAATTTTGACCTATCATTATCCTCAATTTCAACTGCTACAAACTCAATCTTTTTGGAAATTAACCCATCAATATTTGTATACATGAACTTAGCATTTCCAGTATTTTCCCTATTTTTCTCTCCCCTGCCCGTTCCTTTCTTTTTTGTACGTACCCCTCCCAATTTATTTCCTAGCTTGTCTCCTCTCCTCTTGTCTCCACCTGGACTGTTTCTCGCTCCGTTTCCACCTCCCCTCCCTCTGCCTCCACTTGGACTGTTTCTCTCTCCATCTCCACCTCCCCTCCCTCTGCCTTCTCCCCCGTCACCCGCACCATCTCCCTTTCCCTCCCTACTTCGTCCCTTCGCTTTATATACCATTTCTTTAGTTTTCCCTCCCACACTCTCCAGAAAAACTTCTTTTCGTCTTCTTTCGTCCTTTCTCCATTCTTTACATTTGCCTCGGTTTGCAATTCCTTTCTTATGTTTCGATCCTCAATACTCATATCTTTTCTAATTGTAATTTTCTTAAACTTGCTGGTCAAGTTAAGTCTCCATGTTACGTTCATTATTGCATCCACTGTTACCCTAGACCTAAACTGCACTCTCATTGGCCTTGTGTTTCCCTTACTATATTTACCCATTCTCCTAACTTCTTCAATATCATCTCTCCAGTTGTTTCCTTCTTCATCGACATGCTTGATCAATGTTTTTACCTTATTAATTTCTTCCTTATCCCTAGCTTTCCTCTCAATAATGTGCTCCTCTATATCCCCAAATACAATAATACACTTATTTCTATCTATTGTTTCACGCAGGACCTGTTCATTTCTCCTCATAGCGTTTACTACCACTGATTCTAAATCTCTATTTTCCCTTTCTGATTGTTTCTTTTGTTCCTCCATGATTTCCTTCATTGCCACTTCCTTCACTTTTCCTCCTTCGTCATTAACCCATTTATTGTGTTTCTCCTTAATCTCCTCCACATGTGTTTTCATTTCCTTGGTTTGCCCTTTGTATTCTTCAAGTTGCAATCTTAAAGCTTCATTTTCGTCCTGGAGTTGCCCCATATGAGTTTGAATATCTTTTAGGCTAGCCCGACTCAAATCTTGTCCAGGCTCGATGTCCCCAGCCTGAGCACCACATATTGAACATATAGCCTCAATCTGTGAACTAACACTCACCTTCCACTCCTGCATATCCTCCTTCCACCTTTTAATGTCATTCAGCTCACGTATAATTTTCCCTAGAATGCCCTCGGTCTCACCGACTTCAAATCCATCAAAGTCAGCCATATTTGTTTACATCCACTCGCATTCACAATTACTTAAATTATTTTTATCACTCGAAATATCCTCACTTGTTTTTAATCTCAAATTATTTTAATACTGCATTTTAATACAGGACAACACAAAATATCCTTATACTGAAGTTTTAGGTGAGTTTATTTGATGAGCGCTGTAAACAGCTTGCTAGATCAGCTGATTTTCGGGAGCGTGTGTGCGGAGGTGTTGTCTCGTCGTCGTCGACCTCGTCGTCGGGGCGGGGGGGGGGGGGGGGGGGGGGGGGGGGGGGGGAGTGTGTGTGTGTGTGTGTGTGTGTGTGTGTGTGTGTGTGTGTGTGTGTGTGTGTGTGTGTGTGTGTTCTTGTGTGGTTATGTCGGTCGCCACTGATATACGGTATGCAATGGGGGACAATGGGGGGGGTATGGGGGACAATGCCTAGTGAGTTCACTGCTCAATAGGTGGCGTTCTGAGAGTGAGGGTCTGAGTCTGGAGGGTGAGACTGTGAAGCACTTGAGCGAAGCAACCGGCCGCTTCAGAGATGGAGCTGCTTCGAGCCATGATGGTTGCTTCACATGTCTCACTCCCCAGACTGGAACAAGACCTCACGGGCTTCACCGTGTTGAGCGGTGGAATGTACAGGCTCTCAGCCTATGCCCGAGAGGGAGTAGTTGGAATATAGAAAAAAAAAAAAAAAAATAAAAAAAAATAAACGCTATAATTATTCTCTATGGAATTGAATTGAATTTTACCTAATATTTATAATAGTAAAAGCCAAAGAAAACTCCATTAAACTGTACATTTATTGAAGGCAGTAGATTGTTGGCCAGCCTATCAACAACAACAACAACAACAACAACAACTTGTAACACACGTGTGTTATTGTTGTGTGGCTATGTCGAGTGTGTGTGTGTGTGTTGTTGTGTGGCTATGTCGGCCGAATTGATCGGTCTAGGTAGGGAGTTATTTCTGTATGCAATAAAATGTTATTGTAATTATACTCTATAGAATTGAATTTCATTTTACCAAATAAGATTTATAATAGTAAAAGCCATAGAAAAATCCATTAAACTGTATCTTTATTGAAGGCAGTATATTGTTGGCCAGCCTAGCAGCAGCAACAACAACAACGATTTGTAACACACACGCGTGTTATTGTTGTGTGGCTATGTCAAGTGTGTGTGTGTGTGCTCAACTAAAGATGCTCGGCATTGTTTTCATGTCAAATAAATGTAATTTCATAGTAGGCTACCAATAGACTTAATTGGATATATTATTGACCCCTGGTATGAAGAGCAGTAATTATTTCAAGTAGGTTCTAGTGATATATTCGCCGTATAAGCCCAGGCCTACTTTATTAGTCATTTATCTATTTATTTGTCAGCATTATTACAGTGGCAACATACCTTCATACCAAGGGTCAATAATACTGTATATCCAATTAAGTCCATTGGTACTATGAAATGCCATTTAGTTGACACGAAAACAATGCGCCGCGCATCTTTAGTTGAACACACTCACACACTCACTCACTCGACATTGCCAAACACCAATAACACGGCAAATAACACACACACGTGTTTCGGTAATGGTACCGCCGGTAGACTGATTTTTCATTTGAACTTATAACTCGTTTTATATAAGTTTATTATGAAATATAAAGAATCAAGGTAAGTATACTGTATAAGATATATAGTACTTATAATTAACCCTCCAGCCCCGGCTATGTATTATATATATATTCCTCGAAACCCGGGTGTTTTGGCCGAAAAACGTCTAGGCTAGGCTACCGTATATTCGTTAATCAGACTGCTTCCCGAATTCCCGCGCATCCCCAAGCGTAGCTGTGTTATTTACCTGTAGAATGGCATTAAGTAGAGCTCTCTAAGTCAACTGGTTGAGCTGTGATGATGATTTCATTGGAGATAACTTTATGGCCAAAACAGCCACTTTACACCACTTTTCGATACTTAACAACAACATACAGGCACACACGAACAAGCGACGCTCTCCTTCTTGTGGCCGGAGATGCGGGGCGACGGTCCAGCCGGCTGTTGTTTACATGCGTCGGACCGACGCCTCGCACACGAAGCTCACAGGCTTTCAACCACTGGGCGTTCAAGATACCATCCGGGTACCTGTTATATGCTTTTTTATGGGCGTTCAAGAGCCCTTCCGTGGTGAGAGGGTTAAATTATCGTATTTCGACGATATCGGTCACTCGGAAAATCAGCTGATGAATCTCGGCGCTCCAAATGCACTTGCCAATATTGAAAGTACAGTATAGGCCTATTCGTCGGTGAATGTGTATTCGGACTTATAAACTTCGGACATTATTTCAGCCTTTCGGATTTGTTTGAAAGGCTGAGAAAAATTAAATCGCATTCGGACCAAGAGCCGAGTTTCGGACTTATAAACTTCGGACATTATTTCAGCCACTCAGACAAATCCGAATGGCTGAAGTGTGAAGTTCGGACTCGGCCCTTTCGAACTTTTGACACTTTCGGACAGGGGTCTCCCCCAATTAGTCCGAAAGAGCGAGGTTCTACTGTATATATATATATATATATGACTATCTACTGAATTATATTCTGGCACACACCCTATTTTCTTTTTTTTATATAGGGGGTGGCCGACTCGAGACAGAGCCCGAACAGGGATAACACAACACAACAAAAAAACAAAATACAAAATCACACAAATCTAGGTCGTCCAGATGAAATACCCAGAGACCCAGGTACAGTACATACAAAAAAAAAAAAAAAAAGGAAAGGATATCATATTCAGTACAATAAAGGCTAAATCCATTTGCCTAATACCATCCTCCACACAAAACAAAATAATTACAAGTGAAGTATAACTGACATTGAGGAATGAAGGTTGGTGGAAAATTACCCAGAGTAAGTGGATTCCAGAGAGGCAATTACAATTATTTTGCCAATCTCAAGATATAACAATCAATTACAATTAACCCTTTCGTGTACAGGAAGACACACCTGCATCTTCCTGGGATACTTAAAAGCCTTTGTGACCATCAGGGGAGTTTAGAAACCTTTAGTAATAAATTTTCAACACCTGTAGTTGTCTTTGAGCGTTCTTATTGGCGGATAAATAACTTTGGAGAGCTAATTATGAGATTAGGAGAATTTTAAATACAGTACTGTATAAATACTAAGCAGTATCTTAGGAGCCTGAAAGCGTTAAAAGAAAATCTATCAATGGTGACTACTCTTTCATTACAAGTGAATACATTCTACTAGCAGTCAAAGTGGTGATGGGCTGGTCTATCAGAGTTGAGCGTTCTCTGCCATACCCATAGCTTACTCTAACTGTTCCTTTTACTTATATATTTTCTAGATCTCAAGTGGCAGCATCTCTTCCATGGATTTACCTCTCTACCAACCTAGAGGTTGGCAGACTGAGAGCCAAAGCGTCACATTTTTCCTTTGCTTTCCCTCAACTTTCCCTTCGGCCACCTGGGCATTCTTAGTGGTAAAGCAGGGAGGATTCTATGGGGGCGCTCGGTTATGGCCTTGGCCTTGCTCGGGACTGTTTGGTCAGACAGCCTGGGGAACAACAACAACAGGCAGTCAAAAGATATTGGTAAAATTTTACTGGTTTGAAAGTGTTTTTACGGGAAATATTTAGAGCCTTCCACCCTCACCAAGAACCAACTTACCCAAGAGATATAGGTTGATTACTTGGGAAGTTGTGTTGAACGTAGGTGCACTTAGAATACTGTATATGTTAGCGCTTACGACACTAGATAAATTATTCTCTGTCTTGTATGATACATATATTTCAATAATTTGGCTGTACAGTTTTAAAAGTATATACGGTACAGCTGTATAATAATGTCAATAAACTTTCTTGGCCTTAGATAAGCTAGAATATATTACTTCATCTTAACCCTTCGCATAAAAGTGGACTTTCATGAGCTTAAAATTGAGTAACCAAAAGGCAAGCAATCATTGGTTGGGTTACCCTAGGTTGTCTAAATCCTCTTTGACTAAGTAATGTCTTTTCTAAACAGAATAGAATAGAGAGGTGGACATTAGTTACTTAAAAAGTGCATGTGAAGTCACATGGAGAGACAGACAAAGGAATGAGGAAGTATGAGAGCATTGTGGTGTGGACGTGCTGGAGTGTGTGAAGGGGAATACCTTGAGGTGATCCAGTCATGTGAAGCGTATAGTATTTACCTAATTGTAGTTTACAGGAGTTGAGCTAAGCTCGTGTTGTCCCGTCTCTCAGTCTACTTTTTATCAAATTTTTTCTTGAAAATATGGATATTCCTTGCCCCTACCACCTCCTCCTCCAGCCCATTCCATTTGTCAATACATCTATAGGGGAAGCTAAACTTCCTGATATCGTTCTTGCAGGTAGGTCTTTTTACTTTGTAGCTGTGGCCTCTAGTTATTCCTGTATCCATAATTAATATATCCTCCCTATCCAGCCTCCGGGTGCATTTGTACATCATTATCATGTCTCCCCTCTCTCTCCTCTCTTTTAGACTCGGTAGATTTAATTTGTCTAGTCTCCCTTCATATGGCAGTTCTCTGAGACTTGGAACCAATCTAGTAACTGCTCTCTGGATTCTTTCTAACTTGTGAATATGCTTCTTTAGATGCGGGGACCGCACCACTGCTGCATACTCCAATCTTGGTCTAATCATACTCTTCATAATTTTCGCTACCATGGTCTCATCCAAGTAGTTCAGAGCAACTTTCATATTCCCGGCCATTGCATACATTCCGCTAAAGAGCTTGTTAATATGTTTCTCTGGCGACAAATTATCTTGTATATTATTATCTATATTATTAAATCAGTTTGTGTGTCTGTTTGTCTGTCTGTGTGTTCTTAATAGGCGGCCGCAGTTTTGGACCTGGGGAGCTGAAACTTTGCATGTGGGTGTCAATTGACCTGGGTCAGGTCATAGAGGGGGCGAGGCCACAATCGGAGGTCGTTTCGAGGCTGAAATTGAAAAAAAAAAAAAAAATGAAAGAAATGGCCGTTTGGGGCAGGAGGAGGCCTCCGATCGAAAAGGTGTATGGAATGAAAGTTGTTCGCAGCCCCCCAAAATGGGGGTACGGATGAGGTCAGATCCAAAATCGGAGGTCATTTAGCGGCCGAAATCGAGGTCGCCGTTTAATGAGGCACAGGGAGGTCGAGGCCGGTGATTATGGTAGTACTGTAGTAGTAATGTGATGATTGTGGTAGTAGTGATTGATGATGGTGATTATGGTAGTAGAATTTAAAACCGGGCAATGCCGGGTACCCCTGCTAGTAATAATTAAATGAGTTGAGTGTGGTGGAAGGGTAGAGAAAGAGGCAGACCGAGAGTGAGGTGGAAGAATGGAATTGATAGCTATACATGTGAAAAGGGTGCAGGATGTCAAACAAAAGCCAATTTCATTCTTTTTAGTCCTTATTATTGTCTATATAAAGATAATACAGTACTGTATTATGGTTTATACTGTAGTTCAAATTTCAAAATACAGTATGCCACAAGAAGTGATAAAATGGTCAAAAGAATGCTATTTCATGTTAATTTTATTGTATTTCTTCTCATATTAATTCAAGTCCTCAAATATAATTGATCCGGTTTGACACCGTGGGAGGGTGGGAGGAGGGACACCAATTTTTCGCCCAAAACCCCCGGGTTTCGGGGAAATTATAGAATACAATAGCCGGGGCTGGAGGGTTAATACCTACTCTCTACAGGGTACACCCATGTATCCAGTATCCCAGGGGAAAATTCTGACCCTACTAGAAATTAAATACTGTAGCACTCTTAATATAATTTTTTTTTTTTTTTTTTAAGGTACCGGTACTGTAGTAGAAATCATTCATATACCAGCGACACATGGATGCCAAACAATTTTTGTTTACACCAATTCATTACTTAAAACACCTAATAAAGTCCAAATTCACCCCGGTTTATGGTACCAAGAAACTTCGACACGACAGTGACATAATTTATACTCATAAAATTTTAAAATATATTTCTTGAGAGTTAAATCACCCCAGTAGTATGTGTAGTCATGGGTTGTTTGATGCAGGGAATATGTCAAATGTCTGTAAGCCTGGTGCCTGAGATGGTTAATAATGTAAGCAGTAGCCATCACTAAATATTGTTCTATCTATCTATTGCCTGACGCCGTGATCCCCGAAGGGGTGGCCACGAACGAACCGCCCCCATGCACCTCTGTCCCCAGTCAGTCGACGCCCCTCCCCCCAACCAACACCGCCTTCGTTCATGTACTTCCTCACTCCATCCTTCCACCTCATATTCGGTCTACCTCTCCCCCTCTGTCCCTCCACCTCGCTCTCGTACACCCTCTTAGTCATTCTCTCGCTTTCCATACGTTCCATATGGCCGAACCATCTCAAGTTGTTCCTTTTCACACTTTCCAGCACATCTACCTCCACACCACACCTCCTTCTTACTTCCTCATTAGTCTGTCTATCCCTCCATGTAACTCCGCACGCACTCCTTAAGTAATTCATTTCCACTGCTCTCACTCTTGGTCTGAGTCTCTCAACCAACGTCCATGCTTCGCTTCCGTAAGTCAGTGTCGGGATTACCACACTGTCATGCAAGGACTTCTTCACTTCCATACTGACCACCCTATTTCTTGTTACTGCTTTTAGCGTTCCTACAACCCTCTTCCCCTGTTGTACCCTCTCCCGCACCTCTTCATCCATAGTCCCATCTTTACTCAACACACTGCCCAGATACTTAAAAGAGTTGACGATCTCCATAGCCTGACCGTTCAGCTTCACCTCACACTCTGTGACTTCACCCATTTCGAAGACCATAACCTTGCTCTTCCCCGTATTTACCTTCAAATTCCGTTTTTCGCACACTGTTCCAAACTCATTTACCAGACCCTGCAACTCCCATTCATTATCACTCATCAGAACTGTATCATCCGCAAACAGCAGTATAGGTAGCTTCCACTCAATTCCCTCCCTTTTCAGCGATACACCAACATCCACTGCTCTTGATAGTATTTCTTTCATAACTCCATCCATATATACAGTAAACAACCACGGGGACATCACACACCCCTGTTTCAAACCAACATTCAGGACAAAGAACTCGCTCTGCTCACTCTCCACACGTACTGCCGCCTTTGCACCCTCATACATGCTCTTCACTGCTTTCAGCAACTTGCCCTCTACTCCGTATATTCTAAGTACTTTCCACAAACCTTCTCTATCCACTCTGTCATAGGCCTTCTCCAAGTCCATAAAGGCAACATACACCTTTTGTTTCTTCTCCAGATACTTCTCCACAACACAATTCAGGGTAAAAATCTGATCTACACATCCTCTTCCCTTCCTAAAACCTCCCTGCTCGTCGCCTATCCATTTCTCCGTTCTCACTCTCACTCTCTCAATCACTACCCTACTGTATACCTTCCCTACTACGCTTAGAAGACATATTCCTCGGTGGTTACCACACACTCCTCTTTCCCCTTTGCCCTTATATAGGGGGACTATTATGCCAGTCTTCCAGTCATCGGGTGCACTCCCCTTCTCCCATGCTAGTTTGCACATTTTCCATACCCATTCTATCACTATCTCACCACCATACCTCAACATTTCCCCACACACTCCATCTGTTCCTGGTGCTTTCCCCAACTTCACTCTTTTCATGGCTTCCCACACTTCTGACCTCCTGATCCCCACCTCCTCCTCCACTACTTCTCTTCTTCTCCCTCCCATACCATATCCAGCTATGTTTGCTGGCTCTTCATTCCTTTCATTTAGCAACTCACTGAAGTACTCCCTCCATCTTTCGACTCTCTCTTGCTTCTCGGCTAGCATTCTCCCATTCTTATCTTTCACACCCTTACTGTTTCCCTTGCTACCTTCCCTAACTTTCTTGACTTCTTTCCAGAACAGTTTCTTACTCTCCCTCCATTTTACACTCAGATTCCTTCCAAATTCCTCATCTACTCTTCTCTTACTTTCCTTCACTACTCTCTTCACCACCCTCTTACTCTCCACGTACCTCGCTCGTTTCTGTCTCTCGGAATCTTCATTCCCTCTACTACCCAACCACTCTCTATATGCTTTCTTCTTTTCTTCCACAGCTATTCTTACCTCTTCTGTCCACCATGCTGTACCTTTCACTCCCCTCCCTCTTCTCCTCACTCCACACACCTCCTCACATGCTGCACAGATCTCATCCTTAAACACCTTGCTCATCTCCTCCACTTCCTCCATAACTTCCAGGTCGAACCCACCTAGTCGTCTTTCCACTGCTCTCCTGTACTCCTCCCTGATTTCCTCCTCCTGCAACCTCTCCACCCTCCTCACCATTCCACCCTCCTCTCGCCTCCCTCCCGCTCTCCTCACCCACTTCTTTTGTATCCTAACCTTAGCTACCACTACATAATGATCAGACAGACCCCCTCCAATACCCCTATACACCCTAGCATCCATCACAGATTTCTTCATTCGTTCATCCACACATACATAATCAATCAATGACTTTCGTTCCACCACTGTCTTATCCTTCATCGTCAACATCCGTTTCCACGTGTACCTGTGGATCATTCTGTATCGGAAGAAGGTGTTGGCTATCCACAGCCTCCTCCCCACACATACGTCCACAAGTGCACTACCATTCCCATTCACCTCTGATGGTACCCCCCACCCTCCCACCACTCCCTCAACTTTCCTATCACCCACCTTACCATTCATATCCCCAATCAGAAATATTCTTTCGTTCTTGTCAAACTTCTCCAGGCACGCCTCCACATTCATCCAGAACTCCTCTTTCTTTCTTTCAAGTATATCCTCTGTCGGGGCATACACGCATACAATCACCCACGTTTGTATTCCTACTTTCATTCTCACCCACACAATCCTTGAACCCACAGACCCATACTCTCTTACACATTCCTTCCATTTGCTACTTACAAACAAACATGCACCTTCTCTCGCTGTTCCTTCACTCACTCCAGCACACACACCCATTCCACACTCCCACTCTCTCACATCTGAACCTTTCCATTTGGTCTCTGTCATTCCACATACATCCAGCCTGGCATTCACTAACACTTCCAGAACCTCTCTCTTTTGTGCCATCATATTTAATATTTAATATGTCTAATACAAGAGTAAGTCTATAGGGTAAGACGGGGTAATTTTGCCGAAAATCACGTATTTTGACGAATAGAAACTGCCACAAATGGAATTTTAAAATTTTTAATTTTTTATCTATACATTCAGCATTTCTCCTATAGATGCCCAAAAAAAAAAAAAATATATAATGTTTTGGTCATGCTGCCGAATTTTTGAAAAAAGTTACTCTCGCGGCGAAATTACCCCGCGAGGCGGGGCAATTTCGCCGCGACCTATTTTACGCATCATCTAGCTAGTAAACTATATAACATTATATGATTAATGGCCAGACAAAACACTAGCGCGCAGGTAAAAGCAATGAAAACATTCACAAACCCAAACTGACACTAAACATGCTAATAGAAACACGTCGCACGCACACACAAACAACTGAACAGGGCGGGCAGAGATGCAGGTGTGTCACACGTGTAGGCCTGTGGACATGTAGTGCGGGTGTGGACGTGTCTAGTGCGGTTGTGGACGTATTTATTAGGCCTACGGGTGTGGAAGTATTTAGTGCGGGTGTGGACGTGTCTACTGTGGGTGCGGCGTGTAGGTTGCTAGTGCAAAGTACCAGGCAGCAGCTGACGGCTACTGCCAACACTGTGTCATACGCAAACAAACAAACAAACACACATACAAACCCCCCCACACACACCCGACCATACCGTCAGACGCGCCGCTAGCCTCGGCTCCAGGCTCCGCGAAACTGCAACAAAACCTAAGCCAAACTAGATCTACAACCTAAGCCAAACTAGCTATACAACCTAAACCAAACTTGCTCCACAACCTAAACCAAAACTGCTCTACAACCTAAGCTAAACTGCAGCCGAATCCATGCAATAGTTTCGGAGATATCGGTGTTTGAAAGCAAATTATTAGCGCCACGGCGAAATTACCCCGTCTTACCCTACATAATTCATATTTTATAATTAATATGTCTAATACAAGAGTAAGTCTATACAGTAAGTGCTGCAGTAAAATGTTTAATTAATTAAGCAACTCCGTAGCAATCCAGAATATTGTGTAACAAGCAATGCCACTAACCAACTGCGCACTAATGTCCCGTGATTGCCTGATTGGTCGGAGTGAATGTGTTTTATTCCGTAGGTTGTTTGTGATAAACATTAAAATAACTGTTTCATTGTAATTATTTGACTCATCATATCTACAAAGTATAATAGTGTCTTCTATTATGAATCTCGTAAATGCCGTTTAGCATTGATAGTTTGCAATACAAGCAGGCATTAACCAAACATGCATCTGTACCAAAGTCAACTGATGCCCAAACGAACACTTCAGTTAAATACACTAATCGTATTTGAAAATTAAATGACATTTGACTGTTTAAGCGCATATAAAAAGGTAGTAAAATACTTTAGTAAATGTAATATACGGCAAGTACTGTACTACATTTAAAGTAGCCTATATGTTCATGGAATTTATTAAATGTACTGTTGGGTGCGGGGGGAAGTGGTTGGAACAGCCGTTCCTGAGGTGGGAAGTTTAAATCTATTGAACAGACTCTGTTATCAAGCTTTTCACTCAGGGGTATATTAATGTAAATATATTCATGGGTATACATATATTTTTGTAGCCAATGCTATTTCTTGTATTTTACTTGTACAAAAATCGGGTAGCCTACAGCTGTTAAGATATTCTCCTTTTGTTTGCCCTCAAAACACTGCCTCACCAAGCCTATAAACCACTTTATTGATTAGTCAATAAAAATCAGACTAACCTCAGTCATTCAATTACTGTTTGAATATCAATATGCAAATCACAGTGCACTAATTATGTCATAATGCTCGTTGTGTGAAAAATCTACGGCAAGAATGTTAAGTGCGGGCCTACCGCCAGCCTTGTTTACACTAAGCGTAGTGGCGTCGGACCTTTGCCATCATGTTCCTGTCTATTTACACTGCCTTTGGATACAATAATATTCCCCCCCCCCCCCCCATGACATATTGTCATCATCATATATATTGCCAGCAGGGGGCAAATTACCGAAAAAAATCGCCGTCAAAATAGACGCGAACTTAACCGCGGCGATTGACGTATGTAAACATGACGGCGGCAATGTCGGACGCTTGCGATCATGTTCCCGTCTATTTTGACTGCCATTGGATACAATAATATGTTGAGGGGGCTTTGCCCTCCTTCAACCCCCCCCCCCCATGACATATTATCATCATCATCATATATACTGTATTGCCAGCAAGGGGCAAATAACCTAAAAAAAATCGCTGTCGAAATAGACGCAAACTTAACTGCGGCGATCGACCTATGTAAACATGACGACCGTACGCCCGGACACTACATACATCCCGGGACTAGAGTTCTCGAAAAGGGGCTCTAGTCTAGACGCTAGTGTTGACTAGCAGTGTGCTGGCATAATAATCCAGTAGGGTTGATAGCTTTGAAGTGATATTTTAACGAACTATGTGGCTATTGTGTGCTCCAAGAAGGTCACCAGTCGCCATCATGCCATACTGTACAGGGAATTTAGCAAGAGCGGTAAATTTCCATAGACAGCATATGCGTCCCAAAGACCTCAAAACTGATAAAACTACTGTACTTTTAAAATGGACTTTAACTTTATTCAAGGGGACAAGTTTCTCAATGATTTTTACGTTGATCAAGTTAAGACATATTTTGCCAACTACTGCAACGCAACTCAACCAGCTCTGTACATGGAAGAGGTGGTGGGATGGATGTAGTGTCCAGGCGTACAGTCATGTTTACATAGGTTGATCGCCGCGGATAAGTTCGCGTCTAACCATATACTGTATTTTGACGGCGATTTTTTGGAGTTATTTGCCCCCTGCTGGCAATATATATGATGATGAAAATATGCCATGGGGGGATGAGGGCCCTCAACATAATATTGTATCCAATGGCAGTTCCCATCTATTTTGACTGCCTTTGGATACAATAATATGTTGAGCGGGGGGCTTTGCCCCCTCTCATCCCCCCATGACATATTGTCAGCCATCAGGGGGCAAATAACCGAAAAAAAAAAACCCGTCAAAATAGACGCGAAGTTAACCGCGGCGATCGCCCTATGTAAACAATGACGACCGTACGCCCGGAATCTACATCCATCCCCAAATTAGTAGCGAAGAGGCGAAACCACTCCTCCTAAGTAGCGAAACCTCCACTCGCAAACTTGTATTGGGGCGAACAATGACAGGTGGCGAACCTGCAAGGGGCGAAACCTCTGGATACGTTAAACAACAAACTGACAACAGCTTGATGTTTGACATTCACAAATATCAAACTAGATGTGTTTGATATTTGATAGAAGCGAATGTCAAACATCAAATATCGAGCTGTTGTCAGTTTTTTGTTAGACATTAATTTCCATTGAATATCAATCATGTCTAGTTTGACAATCGCGAATGTCAAACGTCAAATATCCAGCAATTGTAAGTTCGTTTGTTATTCCCTTCTATCGAACATCAAGCCGATTTAGTTTGATATTCGTCAAACATCAAAAATTGAGCTATTGTCAGTGCCTTTTTTGACATGCGAGTAGCTTATTTTGACATTCGTATATCAAACGTCAAATATCGAACTATTGTCAGTACCTTTTATTGACATTCAAGACTTCAAGTACCGGTACCTATTTCTTATATTAAAGTCGGTTCCATGTCATCTCAAACCAGTAGACCATTTCAACCAGTAGCTCTCAACCAGTGCCAAATTAACCCAGACCAACCAAACCAGTGCCAAAATATAGTACTAAACTAACCTAACCTAACCGTATTGGTTGAAATGGTCTACTGGTTGAGTTGACCGTCCACCATTAACCCATCGGATCTGGGGGCCTCATATGATCCCGATCGCTGTGTCCGGGGCCATTTTCGTACAGTACAGTCAAGCTTCATAATTCAGGAGCTACTGATTGAGACCACCTAGAGCAGTCATTTTTTTTTGCAAATTGTAGAACGTTTTCTTGTCTGTAGACTGCCGTTGAGATGACATCGCTACGTTGCGTGGTTGCCGAGTTATGATGATTTTAGCGGCGATTTTTAGCAGTGCATTTTGCCTCATATGAGGCCTCCCGGATTCCTGCCAATATTTGTGTTTGTCTCATATGAGGCCTCCCGGATTCCGAGGGTTAAAGTCCAGTACCTTTTTTGACATTCAATGAATCAAAGTGGACATTCCAATATCAAATATCAAGCTATTGTCAGTACCTTTTATGATATAGGCCAAGTACCTTCTTGACATTCGAATTGGACATACGAAATTACGAATATCAAATATCAAACGTCAAATATCAAGCTATTGTCAGACCTTTTATGACATTCAAATTTCTAATATCAAACGTCA
The DNA here is from genome assembly GCA_032716605.1 of Paralithodes platypus. Taxonomy (NCBI): domain Eukaryota; kingdom Metazoa; phylum Arthropoda; class Malacostraca; order Decapoda; family Lithodidae; genus Paralithodes; species Paralithodes platypus. Next base: position 69,955,715 of record CM064492.1, on the reverse strand, counting down.
AACATCAGGTTATTGTCTGTACATTTTTCTAAATTTGAATAGGACATACGAATGATACTAAACGTCAAATATCGAGCTATTGTCAGTGCCTTTTTTTTACATTTAAATTTCAACTTTAGAATATAAAACGTCAAACATCGATCTGTTGTCAGATGGCTCAGCCGTTAGCCTCCACGAAGCCAGAACACAACTTATCGCCTAAATACTGCACTGTAACACTTTCGCAAAGGGCGCCGATCAAGCGGCGGGAAGACACAAAATCATCATACTACACTGTTCATTTTATAAAGCTTGCAGAATAAAAGATCCAGGGTTCCAACAGCCTTATATTGAAAATGAAAACCAAGTCATCGGACACCTTTTGTTCAACAAAGAAATAAGCGATAGAGTGAAACAGACAATCTATCAAATGTGGAGAGTACGAGAAAAAAATGAAAGAACTGAAAGAAGAAGAAAGAAGACTGATGAGAGAGGAAACAAGAATGAAGAAAGAGAGAAGAAACAAGACTGAAGAAAGAAGTGAGAAGAAAGAAGACTGAAGAAGACGGGATGAAAAAGAGATATATTTATTTTTACAGATAAATAGAGCACGTCACAAAAAGAAAAAGAAAAATAACAAAACCTCTCAGGGAAGTGCCGACGTAAAGCTAAACTTCCCGAATTCCAACTGAACTGAACTGATGGGTAAGCTAATGCAAATCCTCGGCAAGAATGTAGTTACCGGGTGTCTTGTTTACACTACGCGGACGCTCACCATCATGTTCCCGTCTATTTTGACTGCCTTTGGATACAAAATTACATTACCCTAACCAAACAACCTAACCTAACCTAACCTACCGGGTAGTATTATAGATTTAGGCCTATAAGTTTTTATTTAAGTATTTATAGATGATTTATGTTGCATGTCGGTAGTTGTACACCAGGTAACTACATCTATCCCAAATCCTCTATTCACTGACGATAAACAACAGTAAAACGCTATAGGGTAAGACGGGGTAATTTCGCCGCGGCGCTAATAATTTGAATTCAAACGCTGATATCTCCGAAACTATTGCATGGATTCGGCTGCAGTTTGGCTTAGGTTGTAGAGCAGTTTTGGTTTAGGTTGTAGAGCAAGTTTGGCTTAGGTTGTATAGATAGTTTGGCTTCGGTTGTAGATCTAGTTTGGCTTAGGGTTTGTTGTAGTTTCGCGGGGCCTGGAGCTGGGGCTAGCGGCGCATCTGACGGTATGGTCGGGTGTGTGTGGGGGTGTTTGTGGGTGGTTTATATGTGTGTATGTTTGTTTGTATGTTTGCGTGTGAGCTGTACTTTGTACTAGCAACCTAGACTCCGCACCCACACGAGACACGTCCACACCCGCACTAAATACTTCCACACCTGTAGGCCTAATAAATACGTCCACAACCGCACTAGACATGTCCACACCCGCACTACGGTCACGGTGGCCGAGCGCGCTTAGTACTCTGTATTGGGAGCGCTAGCTCTGGTGTCGGGGGTTCAATCCCAGGCGCCGGCAGGGGAAGTTCTCTCAAAAACTTTCCCTGGCCGTGAAGGCAAGATCTGGGCGGATCGTCTCGGGGGACCCACAAAGTCTCCTGCCCACGTCCTACTCCCTTGGGAGTATGTAGGCGCTCTCGTTAGCTGCCAGGATCAGTCTGTTGATACATTAGGATAAGATCTAGGTTAAGTCTGTGTATTTTCAGCCCCATTGGCTGCCGGCTTGAAATAAACCGATTATTATTATTATTATTATTATTACTACATGTCCACAACTCCACACCCGCACTAGACACATCCACACCCGCAATAGACACAAAGGCGCATAGGCCTACACGTGTGACACACCTGCATCTCTGCCCGCCCTGTTCAGTTGTGTGTGTGTGCGTGCAACGTTTTTCTATTGGCATGTTTAGTGTCAGTTTGGGTTTGTGAATGTTTTCATTGCTTTTACCTGCATGCTAGTGTTTTGTCTGGCCATTAATCATATAATGTTATCTAGTTTACTAGCTAAATGATGCGTAAAATAGGTCGCGGCGAAATTCCGAGCGGGGTAATTTCGCCGCGCGTGACTTTTTTCAAAAATTCGGCAGCATGACCAAAACATTATATATTTGTTTCGTTTTTTGGGCATCTATAGCAGAAAGGCTGACTGTATAGATAACAAATTAAACAATTTAAAATTCCATTTGTGGCAGTTTCTATTCGTCAAAATACGCGATTTTCGTCGAAATTACCCCAGGCTTATTCCTTAATTTCTTTCTACAAATAATATAAAATCTTGGTAGCTTAAATAGGCCTAAGCATGCACAACTGATCTTATGTCAGGGTGCCAAAACAGGAAATATCCAGTTCTGGATAATTTTTCTAAGCTTACAAGGATCAACTTTGTGCGGCATCTGCGGGGGGTGCGGGGGACACAGCCCCCCGCTACATAACAGGGAGTCCGGGGGGTGTAGCTCCCCGGCCGCCGGAGAAATTTTGAGATGTGAAGGTAAATATACGCACAATACATGCTCAAAATTTATTAAAATGAATGAATAATATTGTAAGTAAAAGGGATGTTGTTATGTATGTTTACTGGTGTTTAATCAGGATACTAGGGGAGCTGGCTGCCTGTACTTCAGTCTCAAAGGGATTCACTTCAGGTCCACTAATATAGGCATTGAAAACAGGTTTTTAAATTATTCTTAGCAGTCCCTGTTTTAGTTTTGTAACTTTTGTCCAATAAAGATTTCATGTATATTTGTTGTTGCATTCCAAGAACTATTACATACTTAATTTATATCCTTTCATATGATACATGAGTTACTATAGAGTACTGGTTAACCCTTCTTTAGCGGGGCCCGACTTAAGTCCGTATCTAAAAATCTGGACTATGTGGCGGGGCCCGACTTAAGTCTGTGTGCAATTTTGGCGCAATATTGGCTCTGAGAGAGACGAGCGACGGGAGGAGCGTAGGTTACCTCATGACCGCTCGCCACGGTCGCCATGGGTCTACTGACATGTACTCCACACTACTCCACCCTCCCTCACTACACACGTAATTATGTAATGAAATGACCGTATTTTAGCGATTTTGCCCTTCGGTTGCACGATCGTTGCAATACAACCAGTGATCGTAGAAGGATGGTTCTGGTGTCATTGGAAAGCTCAATTTACGCCCTTTCAGGGATACATAATTGTATTACGCTCTGGCTCTTGTTTATGCATGAAAAAGAGCACAGAAACAACGCCATTTATGGTTAAAAAAAAAACGCTGGGCGGCACGGTGCAATATACTCCACCAGCCGCTCTTTGAGTGTTAAAATACATACCAGTACCAAGTTTCAAGAATAAACTTTGATTAGAACATTTGTTTGTCTATTATTTTCCCTGGGCCGAGTAAAAAAATACCTGGGTAGGCTATTCCCATCTAAGTACAATCAGTAGGAACGTAAAATTTACTTTAATTTTCTCAACTTTAACCCTCTCAGCACGGAAGGGCTCTTGAACGCCCATAAAAAAGCATATAACAGGTACCCGGAAGGCCTCTTGAACGCCCAGTGGTTGAAAGCCTGTGAGCTTCGTGTGCGAGGCGTCGGTCCGACGCATGTAAACAACAGCCGGCTGGACCGACGCCCCGCATCTCCGGCCACAAGAAGGAGAGCGTCGCTTGTTCGTGTGTGCCTGTATGTTGTTGTTAAGTATCGAAAAGTGGTGTAAAGTGGCTGTTTTGGCCATAAAGTTATCTCCAATGAAATCATCATCACAGCTCAACCAGTTGACTTAGAGAGCTCTACTTAATGCCATTCTACAGGTAAATAACACAGCTACGCTTGGGGATGCGCGGGAATGCGGGAAGCAGTCTGATTAACGAATATACGGTAGCCTAGCCTAGACGTTTTTCGGCCAAAACACCCGGGTTTCGAGGAATATATATATTTCTTACAGTTTCTTACAGTAGATCCTCTGGAAAAAGGCAAACTATGCCTGTGTATCCAGCTCAGTACCAGTACTTGCACTGCTGCGGTCGTTCACGGTATTATATATAATACATAGCCGGGGCTGGAGGGTTAAAAGACCCAAGATTCTGCTAGGCTAATTCCGAAAATATTCAATCAAGACTCCGTTACCCCCGTGAAGTCAGGTTATAGTACTTAATGACAAGACATACCAATTATATAGGTTAGTTAGCGGGTGTGTGGACTGTGGGGATAGTGGCAGCCCCCACTTTGGACATTAAGACTAAGTAAAGTTAGGTTAGGGTAAGGTAATGCAAATTATCTACTCATAACATGATAAACAATTGAACAATAAACTACTGTACTATATTCCTTGAAGAAATAAAAACAAATAATTGTACGTAAGGCTGCGGAAAGATTCTTTAGTGATACCCAATTCATGGCCGGGAAATCTATAAATGCACTGTTGGCAGTAGGCATAGCCTGTAGCCTACACTTATTAAATTGTACCGGTAATCTGGCTAAATCGTTACTGGTATACAAAATAAGAACATAGCGGCAGGGTGCAGATCCTACTTTGGACACTAAGTTTGGACTTTGGTTAGGGTGAGTTATTGCAAATCCTCCACTCATAATATAAACTACCTGTACAATAAATTAAGATACCAGTTATATAGCTTATAGCCTACCGTACCTTGAAAGAAAAAAAACGGTAAGACTGCGAAAGTATTCTTCAATGATACCCAAATCATGGCCGAACACTTATAAATGCACTGTAGGGCGGCCGCGGAAGGCCTAACCTAGGCTATACAGTACGGTACCGGTACAGTGTACACTCTTATTAAATTGTGCCGGTACTCTGGCAGAAAATGTTATAAGAACATAGCAGCAGACCTCACTTTGGACACTAAGTTAGGTTAGGACCGTCTGTTGCGTACCGTTTCGTAGGTTTGATTAGTAAATGTTATGCTAATCCTTGCAACTCCTCCACTTATTACACGATAAATGACAATGAAAAACCATATTCCTCAAAGAAATAATACAAAAAAATTGTAAGTGTAAATATAGCTGCAAAAGGATTCTTCACTGTTACCCAATCCCAAATGATAAATCAAATTGCCGGGATTCCAGACGGCGCCGCAGCAAGTCTAGCCTATTGTCTACAGTCTTATTAACCCTCCCGCCCCGGCTACGCATTACATAAATATTCCCCGAAATCCGAGTGTTTTGGCCGAAAAACGTCTAGGCTAGGCTACCGTATCATTGTTATGCTGACTGCTTCCCGCATTCCCACGCATCCCCAAGTGTAGCTGTGTTATTTACCTGTAGAATGGCGTTAAGTAGAGCTCTCTAAGTCAAGTGCTTGATTTGTGATGATGATTTCATTGGAGATAACTTTATGGCCAAAACAGCCACTTTACACTACTTTTCGATACTTAACAACATACAGGCACACACGAACAAGCGACGCTCTCCTTCTTGTGGCCGGAGATGCGGGGCGTCGGTCCAGCCGGCTGTTGTTTACATGCGTCGGACCGACGCCTCGCACACCAAGGTCACAGGCTTTCAAGCAATGGTACAATGTTGTACCACCCGGGTTCCTGGGGGCAAAACATAATGGTACACACGTGTACCATCCGAGTTTGAAGGGTTAACCCTCCAGCCCCGGGGGCTATAGCTTACGACTGTGCTCCGGTACCGGGTGTTTTGACGATCTTTGGCCTATGTTAACTACTCTGTAAGTCAATGAATATGTCATGTAATGTTGTGAATAAAAAAGAATAATGTTCCACAAACCTTCCTCTGTCGAATGGCGTTGAGTAGAGGTCTCTAGCCCCTCTGGTTGCATAATGGTGAGCGCGGGAAGACGAGTGCTTTTCGGCGGCAAATTCTTCCTGCGTTCGGACGCGTCGCCTCGGCCATGGCTACGACGCACCTAGCCGCTCGCCGCGCCAAAGTATTTATCTCCCTTAGACGATTTTAGTGTTTGATATTGAGAATGTGATGTTTATTTGATATTTTCTAGTTATTTTGAGGCCAATTATATAAAATATGTTTATTAGGGTATCACTGTCACTGATATTGCTAATTTTCACTCGATACCGTACATTTTATTAGTAATTGAGGTAGCTTATTGTTGTATTAGGCACTGATTATTCGTTATCACAGGTGTTTATTATACTTTGGCCATCAAATATTAGGTCTTGTGTCACTTTCACTTTGACAAATATGCTTTAGAGTGTCACTGTCACTGATAATGCTCATTTTCACTCGATACCGTACATTTTATTAGTAATTGAGGTAGGTTATTGTTGTATTAGGCACTGATTATTCGTTATCACAGGTGTTTATTATACTTTGGCCATCAAATATTAGGTCTTGTGTCACTTTCACTTTGACAAATATGCTTTAGAGTGTCACTGTCACTGATAATGCTCATTTTCACTCGATACCGTACATTTTATTAGTAATTGAGGTAGGTTATTGTTGTATTAGGCACTGATTATTCGTTATCACAGGTGTTTATTATACTTTGGCCATCAAATATTAGGTCTTGTGTCACTTTCACTTTGACAAATATGCTTTAGAGAGTGTCACTGTCACTGATAATGCTCATTTTCACTCGATACCGTACATTTTATTAGTAATTGAGGTAGGTTATTGTTGTATTAGGCACTGATTATTCGTTATCACAGGTGTTTATTATACTTTGGCCATCAAATATTAGGTCTTGTGTCACTTTCACTTTGACAAATATGCTTTAGAGAGTGTCACTGTCACTGATAATGCTCATTTTCACTCGATACCGTACATTTTATTAGTAATTGAGGTAGGTTATTGTTGTATTAGGCACTGATTATTCGTTATCACAGGTGTTTATTATACTTTGGCCATCAAATATTAGGTCTTGTGTCACTTTCACTTAGTTATATGATTTGTAAACGATTTATATACAATTTATTGTGTCTTTTTTCACTGATTTATATATTTCTATAGGTTCTAATCATATGAATGTCACTTGGTATATACATATGTGTCACTTTCACATATTATTATGGTGTAATTGTATTTGTATCAATGTTCTCATAATACATGACTTTTGTATTACAATACATTGGTTTTCTTCCACTTTTTGCCTATATATAATTATAGTGTACATATTGTCATTTTATTTGGCAATTTCAGTATGATTATTAGAACTCCAGCTTGGAGTGGTAATCAAAGAAGCAATCTACAGCACAGAGTGCCACCTTGCACTCCACACACTCCAGGGTTGACTTTTTACCTGACCTCGGCTTCACCCTGCTGTTGTAGCAGACATGGCACCGCTTCTGCTGTGTTCTTCCGGATTCATTCTGAGGCAGGGAACCAAGCCTGTGCCTAGTCAAGTATTGAGCAGACTGCAAGCGGTCAATAACGGCGGGCCCAGGATGTGCCACTGCCCTCTGTGGCATAGCATACTTCTCCAGGAGCTCCGTCAACACCTGCTTTTGGAACCTCCGCAGGCTATTGAACTTCATGGGTGTGTTCACATTCCGAAGCTTGTATATGTTGTAGGCATTCAGAACTGACATGTCCACCATATGCAGAAAGAACTTTTTGTACCATCTGCACGAGGTACGCAGGCAGTCAATGAAGCCTATCTGCATGTCGGACTTGTCCACCAGCCTCATGTTGATGTTGTAGTCCAGGACAGCATCGGGCTTGGTCACCCTGGCCTGGGTGCGGCGATCCACCTTGCCAGTCTCCACCATTTCCCCCTTGTGGATGGTGGTCAGGAGGTTGACCTTCCGCTGGTCGTGCCAGTGGATAGCCAGAATGGGCCCCGACTTCTTCTTGAACACATCACCTTTTTTGGTCTTTGGAGGGAAAGGTGGCATGCCCTTCCTTTTCCCTCGTACTGTGCCTACAGTCCCCGTCTTGCGCTCATGCAGGTACTGTGAGAGAGTGGGGGACGTGTAATAATTGTCCGTGTAGAGGACGTGATTCTTATGAAAGTAGCGGTCCATCATGGCTTGCACCACTGCTCCGCCAAAGCCAATGAGGGGGTCCACAAGCAAGTCCCCTTCCTTCCCGCTGTAGACCAGGAAGTCCAGGACATAGCCAGTTTGGCAGTCGCACAGCACAAAGAATTTTATGCCAAAGCGATGTCTTTTTGAGGGGATGTACTGCCGGAAGCTGAGTTTTCCCCGGAACAGCACAAGAGACTCGTCAATGACGACCTTGCGGAAGGGCTTGAAGTAGGAGGTGAAGCGTTCTCGCATCATCTCATACAACGTCCTAATCTTCCACAGCTTGTCTGGGAGGTGGACGTCAAGGTTGGTGACAAGATGGAGCGCTGCGAGGATATCAAGGTACCGGTCGCGAGACATATATTTCCCGAAGGCAGGGGTGGATATCAGATCATTGGTGATCCAATAGTCAGGCAACCTATGCTTCTTGACATGAGGCATTAGCATGGTGAGTGCCAGGAACACCATGAACTCTTTATGAGTCACTGGGGTCCACTGCCTCATGTGGCCCTTGGTCACCTTTCCCAAAAAGTGGACCTGGAATTGGTGCTGCTTATTTGTCTCTTTGACAACATAGCCTACCACCTCCTCATCAAAGAAGGCCTCAAACAGTTCGTGTGGTGGAGCATTGGGGCCTGCAGGAAAATTGGGGGTAACGCCTGAACCCTCCAGTACCTCATCAAAAGCTGGCACATCAGGGTTGTATGCATCCTCATCAACTACGTCTTGCCACTGAAAAACGTAGAATGGGTCTTGTCTACGCTGACGAGGAGCTCCAGCTGGTGGCCCAGCACGCCCACGGCCAACTCGGGAGGCGCGCGCCCTAGGGCGGCGAGGGCGGCGGCCAGGGCGGTGGGCAGCACGACGGGCAGCACGACGCCGGGCCAAGCGGATGGGTCGAGGGTCGTCGATGTCCATATAGTCATCGTCAGAGTGGTCATCTTGCCCTGACGGTGGACCTATGTAATCATGGCCAGAGTCTTCAGAGAGGTGCCCTTCATCATCAGTGGCCCCCACATAATCTGGCGGGGAACCAGTGATGCGTGGGCGGCGTGCGGGTGGGCGAGGTGGGGAAGGAGTGGCAGGTGAGGCTGTGTCCCCCGAGGTCCCGGGCTCCTTGGCCTGCGACGAGTGACAGAAAGCAATGTTTCACTGTCACTAGGGCCAGGTATTGGTGATGCGAGCTCAAAGACTTCTTCAGGAAGACATGTTGAAGGCGGGAGAGGTGGGGAGGACCGTGGGGAAAGTTGCGGGGACGTATGGCTGGGGCCGGCCGGGGTGGACGCCGCGGGAGCCTCGAACAAAACTCTCTTACTTTTCTTAATTTTCTTGGTATATTTCCTACCTTTCCCCTTTTCGGCAGCAGTATGTCTCCTGTCGGGGGACCTAGGAGGCAAATAGGCCGAAAGTGTGGGGTCCTCAACCCTTGGCAATGGTGGGGGTGGTGGGGAAGAATGCGGGGCATCCGGGTCATCTTGGGTGGCGTGGGTAGATAAGGGAGACAATGGCGGACGAGAAGGGTCACCACGCTGACCCTCACTCACAGCCTCATCCTCACCAAGTAGTTTTGCTTGTTCCCTAGCTGCCGCGGCCGCCTTCTGAAGTATTTTCTGCTTATACAAATGTAGCTTGAAAGGCGATTTACCAGGGGAAGGGCTTGGCGTCGTGTCACTTAAGCGAAATTTGGTGAGTGACCTTGAACTCTCCCACTCGCTCACTCTCTCAAGTTCACTGTCTTTAGGTAAACCAGCTTCCTCAACAACTGGTACATCACCTTCATCACTGTCATGTTCTCTCGCAAATCCCAGGAATTGCTCTTCTTTATCACTCTCATGGCCATAATCACTCGACTTATAATTACTGGAGTCGTCACTGACTTCATCATCAACATTATGCTTGGCATCAGCTCGCTCGTAAAGTCTCAATGTCGTCTCAATACCTCCGGGAGATAACACATTTAGGCGATGGCGTCGGGGTAAGGCGCGACGAACAAGCAAGGGCGTCGTAGGAAGCACGGTATCGGACACAGCGGAATCACTATTTGGCGTACTGTCCATGATGGCGTCGGGGTAGATACTGTTGCTGTGGCGGAGTTTACGCCTGGTGGCGCCACCTACCGTCCCACGATACCGAAAATGTACGCGCGGCATTCGAAAGCACGCATGCAAGCAATGGGCGTTCAAGAGCCCTTCCGGGTTGCGCGGGCCGAGGTTGTTATGGGCGTTCAAGAGCCCATCCAGGTTGGAGGGGTTAAAGTCACAAAGTGTGCTCAAGCCATGATTAGAACGGTAACATTCAAGGAGACTACAGCAGGAATCTTCTTCTTCTTACCTCTGACTAGGTATAGGCTATCCTAGTGTTTACTAGCCTATACCCCTTTGAAAGGACATTAGCCTAACCTAACAACCTTACCTAACCTATCCTAGTATTATGGGTGGGGGCTATTTTTCAATTTGTCGATAACGAAAATCCTCCATGCGGACTACTGTATATGGAGAAAAATATGGCGAGTCTATTGGTCCCTATTTTCCCTAATAAATTGTTTCTAATAAGGCGGATGTAGTGTCCTTGAAGATTATCATTAGAACTTCTAAACACTGGCAGTGGCTAATGAATGGTGTTTTATGGGAGAGAAAAAAAAAAAAAAAAAAAAAAAAAAAAAAAAAAAAAAAAAAACATGGTAGGCCTATTACTGACTTTTAGCATCAACAGTTAGCCCAGCTATTGTTTTTTTATGCAGCCCATCAATGTTAAGACCTGATAGTGGGAAGGGATATGAAGAATGTGGAAATTGAGGGAATTTGGGATACTGTACAGAATAAGCTGAAGGGGGCAAGCCCCCACCCCCCAGGGTCTAGCCTATCCCTAAAATCCCACGGCAAACGGTTATTGTCATAGGCTAGGCCTAGGCCTATAGGCTATAGCCTAGCTAAGCTTATTTTTTGTTGTCTTTAACCTCAAATCTTCCTTGATCTTCATTATCATAGCCCTACTAGGCTAGTGGGGGGCTGTCTTAAGATTGTTGGATAATGGGTTAGGCATAGGCCTAATACGCCTACGCTACTAATTTCTGCTCCAAATCATCATAGGCCTAGGCTAATAAAAGTTGATTTCCCTAGCTGAAGGAAAATATAGGGAATGAGTTTGAGTTGTGTTACCGGGCGTACGTCGTCTAAACACGCGAGTTGATGTCAAACAGCAGGGGTGTGGGGGTGGCAGACCCCACCCATAATACTAGGATAGGTTAGGTAAGGTTGTTAGGTTAGGCTAATGTCCTTTCAAAGGGGTTTAGGCTAGGCTAGGCTAGTAAACACTAGGATATAACCGGACAGAGGTAAAAACCATTGTACCTACCATCGTGTTTCTGTGCATTGTATGTCATCTGTTTGATGTAGATAGAGTTAAGGTCAGTCCTCTCCCAGTCGAGAGTAGCCTAAGTTAGACGATTACTGCACAACTCCCAGAGCTGGGAAGTGTAACCAGAATATATACCTCACTCCTCTAAAGCGTGGCATAACAGGTAGGCTACATATTATAATATGCACAACACATGATTATAGAAAACACTAACATATTTTAGAGATGTAATTAGTGTGGAAATGTATGCCTGATGAACGAGAACACCGATTTCGATTCTTGGTCGCTTAAACCTACAGTAGGGTCCCGCATAAAACGTGTTCACATAAAACGAGTCTCGATTAAAACGAGCGACCTAAAATATTAATATTTAATTTTCGATCAGAACGAATGTGATCACATAAAACGAGTCCGCCGCCAAAGTGGGGCAAATCCGAGGAGTTTTCATATAGAGCGCCGAAATATCGTACAAAACGTACGAAATAACATACAAAACGTACGAAATATCGTACGCTCCAGACGGAAATTTACGCTTCCAGTGAACATTGACGATATTGGGCCACCAAAATGCTGTGTTCACATAAAACGAAATCGCATACTGTAGAACGCCCTCGTTTATCGACCAATTACTCGTTTTATGTGAGACCCTACTGTACTTTACTACCGAACACGAAAAAGTGGGTCTGGTTGTATTGTTGGTAGCGTCTATTAACCCTCCAGCCCCGGCTACGCATTACATAAATATTCCCCGAAACCCGGGTGTTTTGGCCGAAAAACGTCTAGGCTAGGCTACCGTATATTTGTTATTCGGACTGCTTCCCGCATTCCCACGCATCCCCAAGCGTAGCTGTGTTATTTACCTGTAGAATGGCGTTAAGTAGAGCTCTCTAAGTCAACTGGTTGAGTTGTGATGATGATTTCATTGGAGATAACTTTATGGCAAAAACAGCCACTTTACACTACTTTTCAATACTTAACAACAACATACAGGCACACACGAACAAGCGACGCTCTCCTTCTTGTGGCCGGAGATGCGGGGCGTCGGTCCAGCCGGCTGTTGTTTACATGCGTCGGACCAACGCCTCGCACACCAAGCTCACAGGCTTTGAGCTCATGGGTGTTTAAGAGCCCTTCCGGGCAGCTCGTGTATTCTTTTTTATGGGCGTTCAAGAGCCCTTCGGGAACCGAGGGTTAAGAGACAGCGAGTATCGTATTATATATAAGACAACCTTCTGACAAACGATATCAGAATCTAACAAAACCATATCAGATACATATCTACTGTCCCATAATACAAATAGGCAACCAATCATTAAGTTTTCATCACAAATTATATCCATAAATACTTAAATCAAGGTTCAATGCCCTTGAAATGGTAGTGGCTCATTATGGTGACAAAACGTCTGAGATCGCGGTGACGAAACGGGTCTGAGAGGTGGTGACGAAACGTACTGTATCCGGTGATACACCCGATAACACAACTCGATAATATTCAAGGACACTAGTGCGACGTTATGAGAAACAATTTATTAGGGAAAATAGGCACCAATAGATTTGCCATATTTTTCTCTATATAGTCCACATGGAGGATTTTCGTTATCAACAAATTGAAAAATACCCACCTCACAGACAAATACACCAAAAATCTAAGTCAAAGAGGGGGTGTGGGGGCAGCAGCCCCCACCTATAATACTAGGATAGGTTAGGTTAGGCTAATGTCCTTTCAAAGAGGTATAGGCTAGTAAACACTAGGATAGCCTATACCCGGTCAGAGGTAAGAAGAAGAAGTCCTGCAGTAGTCTCCTTGAATGCTACCCACAACTCTTGCCAAATATAGCCTAGCTCACACAAAAATATATGCTAGGCTACTTACAAAATCATTGTTGGTGCTAAAAGTCAGGTTTACCAAAAGCATCACAGGCTGTGGTGGTATCCTGCCCCTGCTAATGGACCTTGAACTTGGACCTTATATATATAATGAGTTCCCCAAGATTAATATGCACGATTTTAGAATGTGCAGGGCACTCGCAATTCACATAGTCAATGTTATATTCCAGCCCCTTAATTCACTATATTTTCCACAAAAGTATCAGTAAATAACAGCTTAACACATTTCCAAATTACCACAATTCACTGGCGCGAAGTAATCTGACGTCATCCAGTCAGGAACACGAAAATGTAGAACCTTACCAAATACCCTTTCGTTGCATTCATTGATCCCTGTCATATAAATACCCCTCAAAAACCAATAATTCATCATAAAATCGTAATAATTTATAGCTTACCGAATGCCTAGAGCTCTTGCGCTTTGTTCCAGTTAAAAATAATTGATATTCATGCACTACTTTCGAGAAATTAGAGGCCCCCAAAAATGAGCCACACGACCAAAAACCGCGTAACTTGGCAGGGGGTTTAACAGGATCACTTATGGAACATTCAATCTTAAATTATTTATTGTACATTATTCATTTCAATTAATATATTATTTTTTTTAACAGATAAATTTGTTTAGATAATAGGCCTATATACATAGTTTTAGGTAATAACTTTAATTAGGCCTATCTTTCAATTTATTTATTATTGAAACATTAGAGTATAAATTAATTAGCCTACCACAAGTTGTGTTCGTATTGTCATTCTTGACTCCGTCTTTAAACGTGCCGTCACATCCGCGTAAATAGTAAATAGTTCTTAGTGTGAACTTAGGTAGTTCCAATCTCTATAGTTTACATAAGACACCCACTAAAGCGCCCACCATAGAAGACTTGCCTATGACATAGGACTGTAGTGATACAAGACATAAAAGTGAGAACTCGCCAGCGAGAGGGAGGTCGTTACTGTTCCCACCCGCTGCACCCCTACTATTCCAACTTCCTCAAACCAGGTAGTACACCACTAACCACAGCAGCAATGGGCAGGCCAAAGAACACAATATCTCAGCGAGGGAACCCCATGACAGGTAAGACAGGCACCCGCTCTAGCACATGTTCAGTTAGGAGTAAGATTACCGGCAGACATATGTCCCCCACAAACAGTAGAAAAGACAGAGACATGTCCCCCACAATCGGTAAAAGCGACCACCCATGCGGTACGTGCACCAGGAATATCAGTGATGAAGACGCAATAGAATGCGACAGATGCCTAGTCTGGACCCATGGGAATACCAGATGCAGTGGTCTCGCCATTTACGCATTTAACGTGATTGCCGAATACACCAAGAACGGCGCAACCTACATCTGCACAGCATGCAGAAGCAAAGGGGATAGGGCTCCCGAACACAACCCCAAGCCCGACCAAGGTCCTACCACAGCCCATCTCCTTGAAGTGGTAGAAGGGTTGAGCCAAGCAGTGGCTAGCCTGACAGAGGAGGTAGCAAAACTAAAAAACACCCCTCGTCCGCCTCAACACCCCCACCCACAAACAGTTCCCCAAACAATCCACCAAACCAACCCGAAATCAAACAAATCCTGCACGAAGAGGCTATTGAAATCAGAGAACGAGAAAAAAGAGTCAAGTCAGTCATAGTTCGTGGACTAGGAAGCGACCCAATTAGCGTAACCACCAGCCTAAGCAAGGTAGCAACCCATCTCCTCGGGACAAACAAGGCCCAACACATATCCCTGACCAACATTGTCCCCATCAATGCAAACCTCGTTAGAGGCGACATCCTCGACGAGGCTGGGAGAAAGGAAATACTCTCTACTGCCAGACACCTCAAGACCTCTACAGATTTCCACCAGGTATACATCACCAGAGACCTGACCTTCAAACAGCGCCAAACTCTTAAAGAGAGGAGAAACGCCCAAAATGGTGCTACAAACCCGTCCCCAGGGCCTCCCAACACAGACACAACAAGTACAACAACCCCAAGCCAAAACCAGCCCACCCCCCCTCTAACTGACCCTGCCTCACCTACTCCCACAACACAACCAGCAGCACAAGCCCAGACAAATGTCGCAGCCAGCCACCCCCAGCCAACTGCAAGCCCGGCTGCACAAACAAGCCAAAACCAATAAAAAAAACGAGCCAACACCCACCCCCCTTCCCCATACCCAACACCCCCCACCAGCTTCCTACTCAAAACTAAAATTCTCCCTAACAAATGTAAACAGTCTCCCCAACAAAATCCCCCTCATAACCAAACTATGCCACGACTCAAACCCCGACATCTTCTGTATTTCAGAGACATGGCTAACCCCCACTATCGTCGATGCCCCCCTATCTATAAATGGCTTCACTCTAACTAGGAACGACTCACCCTCAGGGATTCCCAAACATGGAGTATGCATCTATACCAAAGACAGTATTAAAATATCATGCCCCACCAACCCAAACTTCATTAATAACATAGCAATATACCTCCATAAATACAACCTGTACATACTACTTGCCCCCCATCTAACACGGTAAATGAAGACCTCGAGCTGATAAACTACATAGCCGACTTCAGCACAGGCAAGGAAGTAATAATCGTGGGTGACTTCAACCTCCCAACCATCCGCTGGTCAGAACCCGAACCTTCCCTGGGTGCATTAGCACGTGACACCCACTTCCTCAACCTCTTTCAGGTACTAGGCCTTACCCAGTGGGTCCGAGAGCCCACATTCATCCCCTCCGGAAACATACTTGACCTAGTCCTAACTACAGAGGTAGACAGACTAGCCTACTGAACATCACCATCAACCCCCCACTCCCCCACTGCGTCCACGTTGTCATAACCCTCAACTACCTGTTTCAAGACTGGGACCCTCCCAACACCCCCCACAATATAACCATGATAAGAGACTGGGCCAAAGGAAACTACAACCAGATCCGAAACTGCCTGAGACAGATTGACTGGGACTATGAACTCCAAGCACGTGACTTAGACAACCTCAACTCCTTCCTTACCTCCACCCTCCAGGACCTAGTCACCCGACATGTCCCGCTAAAGGAACCCAAATGTTCCGGCCCCCCCTGGCTCAGAAAAATTCCCAAACACCTCACAAGACTCAGATCCAACCAATGGAAGCAGTACAAAGAAATGAGGAGAATCCATGGCGGACAGTCCCATCAAGCGCAGCAATCCCTCTACACCTTCAACTCCTCCAACGACCAACTGAGAGCAACAACAATCTCACTACAATCCGACTACGAAAACAACCTAGCCAGAAATCGCAGCCTCAAACCGAAACTATTTCACTCATATATCCGGAACAAAAAAGCAAGCAGAACCCGGATAGGCCCACTAATGATCAACGACACCCTCACCGACTCACCAGAAGCAATGGCGGAATCCTTCGCCGAAGCCTTCTCCGGGGTGTACGAAATAATCCAGCCAGTGAACCCATTCCCCCACCAGATAGGAGCCGCCCCACTCCCGACAGTCCCCATCAGGCACTCCGAAGTACTGAACTTCCTAAAGTCCCTAAAACCCGACAGCGCCATGGGGCCTGACCTCATCCATCCCCGCCTCCTGAAGGAATGCGCTGCAGAACTTGCCGTTCCCCGCACTGCACTCTTCACCCTCTCCCTAGCCACCGGGACAGTCCCACCAACCTGGAAGGAGTCCCACATCTCGCCTATTTTCAAGAAAGGAAGCAAATCAAACCCGCTAAACTACTGCCCCATAAGCCTAACCTCAGTTGTATGCAAGACCATGGAACGACTGATCACTAAATCTCTCTACAGCTTTCTGGATGACCATCTCCTGTTCAACAACACCCAGTTTGGCTTCAGGCCTTCCAGATCCGTGGTCGACCAACTACTACTGACATACAACTACATCACCACACAATATGACAAAGGTGAAACAGTAGACCTCATCCTGTTCGATTTCCAAAAAGCGTTTGATAAAGTCCACCACCAAACCCTGCTAAACAAACTGAGAGACATAGGAATATCGGGGAACCTCCTTAGCTGGATTAACCTCCTCGGCACCGTCACGTACACATGTACGTAATAAGCGCTTCAGTAAAATATACCGTCCCGTACACACGTACGTGATAAATTAAAGGAAATGCTGCCAGTCGGTTTTGCTGCCTGGGGCTCTATCTACGGTACTGTATGTCACACTGGGGATACAGGAAGCTCCGCCCCTTTCCCCAGCAGCCAACCAGAGCCCTGTGACGTCACCGAGGACCGTGACGTCACGGTATCTCTCGACTAATAAGAGGCAGATTTTTCCCCCAGGGCCCAGTCTTCCCCTAGGCCCCACCCACGCAGAATTATAGTGTTTTTGTGTCTCCGTGCATTCGCCATCTTGGTCTTCATATGCATTATTATGCCATTTATTATTATTATCATCATTATTATTATTTACGTGTATTTAGTAGGGAATATTTGATAACTTCGACTACTGATACTACTACTACTTCTAATACTTATAATACTGCTATCCTGTTGTACCTAACTACTCTACTATACAAATTAATGGGTATTTGGCAAGGTTTAGTGGGTGGATAATGCGCGTGGGAGGGATGGGGGCGGGGTGGGAGGGAGCGGTATGTAGGCCTACTGAGCGGGATGGCCGCGCGGTGCCGAAGGGGTTAAGAGCTTCCTGCTCGACCGAAAAATGAAGGTGCGCATCAACGGAAAAACAAGGTCAGCAAGACCAGTACTCAGCGGGGTCCCCCAAGGCTCCGTCCTAGGCCCACTGCTGTTCCTCATCTTCATAAACCACATAGGATCACTACTAAGCTGCAAATACTTCATATTTGCAGATGACCTAAAAATATACCTCAGCTGCCCATCATCATACCAAGCCCACGGTGGTATGGCAACCCTTCAAGAAAACATCGACCAGCTGCATGAAATTGCCTCCTCGTGGGGTCTAAGGTTTGCCACGGAAAAATTTGCTCACATGCGCTTCTCCCGCCACAAAACGAACCAGCCTACACAACCCATCTACTTCCTCCAAAACCTGCCCATCCAGCCATCAAACCTGCAGAAGGACCTTGGGGTATTCGTCCCAACAACCCTCAAATTTCACCACCATATCCGCCAGGTGGTAAACAAAGCGGGAGGAGTCGCCCAAAATCTGCTCAAGAGTACAGTAGTCCCTCGTTATCGACGGATTTGATTATAGACTGATTGCTTTATCATAGACGGATTCGACTATCGACTGACTTTAGACTGATTCGAGTATCGACTGATATATCGACGGATTAATTGTTTATTTATATTACTCTAATATACCAACCAAAAGTGGATTAAATGATGAACAATAAGACATACAATAATAAGAAAATACACCGAAAACGAGAGCACAAATAATTAGCCTAAATACTTTAGGTTTTTCCGGATTCACCGACGATCGGAGCGTCACTTTCGACCTCCATTTTTAACCCATGGGATCCGGGGGGCCTCATATGAATTTTGGTAAAATCAACTTCATAATTCAGTAGCTACTGATTGAGACTACCTAGAGCAGTCAATGTTTTGCAAATTGTAGAACTTTTTGTTGTCTGTAGAATGCCGTAGAGATGACGTCGCTACAACACGTGGTTGCCGAGTTCTGATGATTATAGCGGCGATTTTTTTTTTACCATTTTGCCTCATATGAGGCCTCCCGGATCCCAAGGGTTAATGTTATATCGACGGATTAATTGTTTATTTATATTACTCTAATAATACCAACCAAAAGTGGATTAAATGATGAACAATAAGACATACAATAATAAGAAAATACACCGAAAACGAAAGCAAAAATAATTAGCCTAAAGACTAGATTTTGAGTGAATCCGGATTCACCGACGATCGGAGCGTCACTTTAGTCCTCCATTTTTAATGTTGTCAATACCAGGCAGAAGCTCTAAGTCCACCCGCCTTTTACTTGCTTATTTGTGCCTGAACCTTGTATCTCTTGCGTTTATTATGGCCTCTAATGTATTCAGTGATAGACGGTGTGCCTGTGTAAAGGAAACACTTAAAAGTACATAGGATAGAGACCACGGATACTGTACGTGTATGTACGGTAATGCGGTATCGACGGTTTTTGCTATCGACGGCAGTCTTAAGAACGTAACCCCCGCTGGTGATGGGCTGGTCTATCAGAGTGAGAACTGAGCGATCTCTGCCATACCCATAGCTTACTCAGACTGTTCCTTTTACTTATATATTTTCTAGATCTCAAGTGACGGCGTCTCTTCCGTGGATTGACCTCCCAATCTACCATGATTGAAAGCCAAAGCGTCACATTTTTCCTTTGCCCCTCAACTTTCTCTTCATAATTGCTGAGGGGTACAGGGCCCTGGGTGGGGCTTTGGTTTCCCGGACGTTTCCGCACCCTCCTTAGCTCCCCGCCATGGAGTGGCTTCGGTCACCCAGGCTTTATTGTGGTCGGCAGGGAGGGTTCTTTGGGGGCACTCGATTATGGCCTTGGCCTTATTCGGGGCCTTGGGGCTGTTCGGCCAGGCAGCTTGAGGAACAACAACAACAGGCGGGTGCCCAACCCCGAAAAGGGTTGAAATAGGGGAGCTATCCCCCCGCCAAAGGCGGCTTTCTAGGGCCTTTCCTAGCTGATGCTGAGAGGATTTGGTTCTAGTCATGTGGTGATGGGCTGGTCTATCAGAGTGAGAACTGAGCGATCTCTGCCATACCCATAGCTTACTCTGACTGTTCCTTTTACTTATATATTTTCTAGATCTTAAGTGACGGCGTCTCTTCCGTGGATTGACCTCCTAATCTACCAAGATTGGAAGCCAAAGCGTCAGATCTTTCCTTTGCCCCTCAGCTTTCTCTTCATAATTACTGAGGGACACAGGGCCCTGGGTGGGGCTTTGGTTTCCCGGGCGTTTCCGCACCCTCCTCAGCTCCCCGCCATGGAGTGGCTTCGGTCACCCAGGCTTTATTGTGGTCGGCAGGGAGGGTTCTGTGGGAGGCGCTCGGTTATGGCCTTGGCCTTGCTCGGGGCCTTGGGGCTGTTCGGCCAGGCAGCTTGGGGAAAAACAACAACAACAACGTAACCCCCGTCGATAACGAGGGACTACTGTACTGTAAACCGCTCCCCCCAATTCATGTTATCCCTCCTAAAGGTCGACCTAAGACCCATCCTCGACTTTGCGTCCCCACTCTGGAACCAAGACTACCTGACCGACAGCAGACTCACAGAGTCTGTCCAGAGAAGATGGACGAAGCAGATCTCCGGCCTTAGCGACTACCCATACGACGAGCGCCTACAAAGACTCAAACTCCACACAGTCAGGGGCAGACTGATCAGATACGACCAAATCTACTGCTACAATATCTTCCATGGCCTCTCGCCCATCAACCCCACCGACCTCTTCACCATGGCCCCTAGGACTGGCACCAGAGGCCACAGTTACAAAATCCAAGTACAGCACTGCTCCTCAGAAGCCAGAAGAAGATTTTTCTCCCACAGAGTCGTCAAGAGGTGGAACTCACTTTCAGAGGACACCGTTACTGCACCAAATCTCAGACTCTTCAAGCAACGCCTCCAAGCAGAAATACACGACTCCCTCCACGAATTTCACTAAAACACTCAAAACACACATCTAAAACACCTAAACATACATCTCAAACAAACTAACACAACTAAAAAGCTAGTCTCCAAAGAGGGCACAATATAAACTAACTATCTCTGCCGGACTCCCAGTAACTGCTACTAATCGTGCATCTAGTTAGAGTGCCCGTATTCATGTCTTGGGCCCCCACTGAACACAGCTGCTCCGTGGACAGTGCGTGGCCCTACCTGGTAAGCACCTGGTAAGCGTGTACCTCTAAGCCTAAGTCACTGCCACAAGAAGAAGGGGTCAATATTCAGGACGCGCTACAATATTGGTAAACAAAATTAAGCTCAATAGCATGTGATTAAGCTATTTTTTTCCAAATTTTTGATGTAGGTGTCATTCCCAGGAAACTAACATAATACATATTATATGGATATTTACGTTTTAAGGGTTTGTTTACACTTCTTATTTTTCGTCTTCTTCTGGGAGAGCTGTTTTGCGTGACTGTCAGTCAACAACTGAGACATCTGGTGGCGAATGCAATGAACTATACTGGTGGCGTCGTGGCCAAAGTAATCACCCTACCTAATTCATGCCAAGAGTACTCGAGTTCACTGACACGTGATGTCTATCGACCAATCAGGTGATGCCATGATTTGGAAAACAGGTGGCCCGGGATATAAGCTGTCAGTTTGACTTTGGCCAGCTTGTGTAGAGGGTGTGAGCCGATCAAAGCTTTTTCCACCGTCTTTAAAAACACTGAGGCTGCTTAAGACATTTTCGCCTTCCAATAAGTGTAAACTGTCCAAAGTGCAATAACCAGTGTTCCAAATACAGCTGACGAGGACAGCTGGTTTTGAAATGCACATACACTTGTTTTACATGAACAAATTTGAAACAAAAATCCGCCAGCTGTTGACTAAGATGAGTGGTGATCGAGCCTCCAGCGGCCAGCCAGGCAGCCCAGTACCTTCTCTGTTCATTAAGGTTAGTTGGTTGGTTGGGACAACATAAAGGAGCCGGACCACAGCTAGCTCGGGAATCTTAATGGGTGATCGCAAAATAACATAAAGTAAAAGATTTTTTCGCATAGGATTAAACTGGCATGCAAGGGCTAGTTGGTTAGCCTATACTGATGTTTTGGACCGACAGTTAGCCCATCGATCTTTTTAGGCCTAAAGGTCCGGTAGAGCATAGGCTATACATCATTGCTATATATGTCATTAAGAGCTGAAATGTATTATAAGGGAGAACAAAAATAAAATAAAATACATAGGCCTACTGTAAAACAATAAGTTTTTCAGCCAGTACCCAACCAGCGGGGGTGTGGGGGCGGCAGCCCCCATCAATAATACTAGGTTAGGTTAGGTAAGGTTGTTAGGTTAGGCTAATGTTAACCCCATTCTTACTAGGTTAGGGTAGGTAAGGTTGTTAGGTTAGGCTAATGTTAACCCCATTCTTACTAGGTTAGGTTAGGTAAGGTGGTTGTTGTTGTTGTTGTTCCCTAAGCTGCCTGGCCGAACAGCCCCGAGTCCCTGAGAAAGGCCATGGCCACGATCGGGCTTTCCCACAGAGCTCTCATTGAGTGTAGATTGTGTTGTTGGCGTAAGTGGTTGTGTGAAATGCAGTCTTCTATGATGTGTTTAATGGTATGGGGTGCTGTGTTACATCCCGGGCAGGCGTCGACAACGGAGTCATCCAGTCTCTTCTGATAGCTCAGGAGAGCTGGATGGTGTCCGCATCTCAGCCTGGCCAGGTGGACTCTGTCCTCGCGAGGAAGGGAGGATTCGGAAGGATGGATTTCGGGAGGTCGTGCATGCAGCTGCGTGTTGTCTGTGAGTGAGTGGATGGATCGGTGAGAGATATGAGTATGGATGTGCTTCTGGAAGTTGGTTCGGGGTGGGCAGGGAAGGAGAGAGGACAATAATTGTGTGTGATACCGTGTGCTGGGTGTTGTTTTGATATTTCTTGGTGTCTGTGGGTGTGTTGCCATGTAGTTTAGTGGGTGGTCTTGGTTCGTGGAGGCTGCTGCCAGGAATTGAGTGCCTCTCATGTCCAGATGGTCTTTGACTTTGAGGATTTTGGTTTCTTGATGTAGGTGATCTGTGGGTGCAGTAGCTGTGCAGCCTGTAATGATCTTCAGGTTGTTAGGTTAGGCTAATGTTAACCCCATTCTTACTAGGTTAGGTTAGGTTGGGTTGTTAGGTTAGGCTAATATTAACCCCATTCTTACTAGATTAGGTTAGGTAAGGTTGTTAGGTTAGGCTAATGTTAACCCCATTCTTACTAGGTTAGGTTGGGTTGTTAGGTTAGGCTAATGTTAACCCCATTCTTACTAGGTTAGGTTAGGTAAGGTTGTTAGGTTAGGCTAATGTTAACCCCATTCTTACTAGGTTAGGTTAGGTAAGGTTGTTAGGTTAGGCTAATGTCCCATTCTTACTAGGTTAGGTTAGGTAAGGTTGTTAGGTTAGGCTAATGTTAACCCCATTCTTACTAGGTTAGGTTGTTAGGTTAGGCTAATGTTAACCCCATTCTTACTTCGTTAGGTTAGGGTAATGTAAACCCTATGAAAACCCCAACAAAGATTTTATTAGGGTTACTGTGTAATTTTAACATGAACATTAGTAAAATCCGAGCCAAGTTTCGTCAAAACTTGGCTTGTTTTCGAAATGTCGGGTTATATGGGTATGGAAATTTACAAAACCCGAGCCAACATGTTAATAAGGTTACTGTGTTATTTAAATTTTTAAATTAGTTAAATCCGAGCCAAGTTTCGTCAAAACTTGGCTCGGGTTTTCAAAAAGTCGGGTTTTATGGGTCTGGAAATTGACAAAACCCAGAGCCAAATTTTGGTTACAAATGTGTATTATCGTGTTCTATACGCTTTTTACCCCTCAATTTCCCTGATCTTCATTAGCCCTCCCCACTATCGGAGGGCGTGTCTTTAGATTGATGGATAATGGGTAAATGCTTAATTCCCATTCAATTTCATCACTAGATTCGACTAAAACACCAAAAACAAAATCAAAATACCAAAACAAATACCTGAAAAACACGTTGTTGTGTCTCCTGTATATTAACCGAAGAAGGCTTCAGTTCGCTTGGGAATGTAAACAAAACAATTGGCAGTAAATCTACAGTTATACTACCCTCCCCCCTTCAAAACACACCTTTTATCGTGTTTTTGGATGGTTCAGCAGACGCGGAAACTGGAAAAAAACGTATTTTGATCAAATTTGATCACCAACCAGATAAAAGTTTTTCAAGTAATTTGTTGTTTTGATAATTATCGCGAATAGACTCGCAGCATTATTATACATAATTTATTAGGGAAAGTGAAGCTCTATGGAATCCTTATAATATACTCACATAGATTCCGTTGTGGTAGAATAGTTTTGATAAGTTTTGTAACTCGATTTTGTCGATATAAATAGTCCCGCGCGTAAACAAACTCAGTCCCGCAATCTTGAGAGCTCTGCTACGGACGTGTTCAATGTTTACAAAAAGTGTTCGGAATGGAGTACACTCGCTACGGTAAAGTGTTATGTTCTACAAAGATGTTACTGTATGTCTAATATAATTATGAACCCACAGTAGCTGGCATGCAAGGGCTAGTGTTGTATCCCACGTACTGGGTCTAGGGTTAGGTTAGGTTAGATTGTTTGGTTAGGTTAATATACTAGGTCTCGGAAACAAGATTCGTAGTTGCGGTAGTATTTACATCAAAAGTATAGTTAACTATCAAAACTATTCTCCCACAGTGGAATCTATGTGAGTATATTATATGGATTCCATAGAGCTTCACTTTCCCTAATAAATTATGTATAATAACGCTGCGAGTCTTTCCAAAAAAATTACCGTTGTTTTTTATTTTATATTTGATATACAGTGTTGTTTAATACCGAGGACCGCCGCATTTTAGTATTTTTAACATTAGCCTAACTTAACCGAAAACTAACCTGTCTCCGCGACGGTCTAAACCCAGCTCACGTTCCCTGTTTATACGAGAGCGACAGTCTAAACCCAGCTCACGTTCCCTGTTTATGGGTTCGCGAAGGTTTGTAATACTTCAATGTATCTATTTCAAGTCAAATATACATTTCCGCGCATCATCAAACCATACTAGGTCTACTACTAATAATATTAACCCATTAGTACCAACAGAATAGCGACAAAATAGGGGTAGTATAGATTTATCGTTTAATGTCCTATGTAGCTCAGTACTCGACTGTAGCCAGGGCCCAATTCTGGATAAAAAAAAATTCAGATGTTAATTCGGGATCACGAAGAAAATGGGCGAATTTTGGCACACTGTCTTATGTGGTACCTTTATATCATTCAAGTATAATATAGGCCTAGGCTACCTCTACCCTATTAACTATTCAAGTATTATTTACATTTACCCCATTATCTGTTGAGTCAACTTTGGAAATTTGTAGGGCCTAGGCTAGGCCAAGTTGGATTCTCAGATTGCTTCAAAATCAAATTTCCTAAATACAGTGGAGCCCCATCTTCGCTACACCGGTCTTCGTTGATTCAATTCTCGCACCACACACCAAATATTCCCCATTTCAATTCTCGCGCCAAAAGCCTCATTCCTCGCATCAAAATCCCAGCCGAAACCCGAAAAAATAGCAAAAATAACGAAAAACTCGACATAAAACTAGAACAAACAAAAACAATAATTTTGTTTTAACATAACGAAAGAATCTGCCAGTAGCTTGCCGTTTAGAGACGAAATCCGAGTGAATCCGAGATCCGATCGTCAAATGCGCAAGATGCCGCCATCTTTGTATGACGTCATCACTAAGCAGACGCTTGCAGTTTAGCTAGTACAGTATGTGTTGACAAAACAACCGTTTGCAAGCCTTTTTGTGCCTGAACCCCTTATCTCTCGCATTTATTATAACCTCTAGTACATCTAGTGATAGGGATGGTTGGCCTGGTGGTAGCAATGAAGGAATTTCATGCTCAAAACACAGAGCAAAGACCAGTCCATGTCGGACGAAAGCGATTGAAATGCCAAGCCTAGACGATGTTAGCCTAAGCTAGGCTAATTATGACAATGATTTATAATAAAATCTGTGTGGTAAGTAATCTTCTCATAATACGTATTTATACGTCTTTTCCTCCTAATATGTATTTATTGGATGTATTTGGGGCGAAATGAGTACTTGAGGGGTGGCTGGACGAATTTAGAACCTAGGCTAGGCCTAAACATTTTTGCATGATAGAAACAATGCCCCAATCTACAGTATTTATGGTTAGGACTGTCATTTAGCCATGTCTACATTATTATTTATAATGCATAAGATTTAGGCCTAGGCTACTTGATGTAGCCTACTGTAGACAAAAAACATGTTTTCATAGCCAAACACTGGGAAAAAGTGCGGTAATTGTTTAGATATTGGGCCTTTTTTTTCTAGTTATTAAAAACTTATTCTATGGTGTATTATATGATACAGTATAATGCATAAAATTTAATTTGTGTACAATAAAACATGTTTTCATAGGCAAAAAATAGAAAAAGACGCAAATTTTGGCATGAGCACGGAACCGATTGAATTTTCCCCATAAGAACAGTGGCTGTTTCAATCCTAGCTCTATTTCTGCGGAACCGATTAGCAGCTAGGATGGGGGCTCCACTGTACAACTAGGCCTAGGCTAATCACAATGTCGGTAACATTCAAGACAGCTAGAGCCGCCTTATTTACCAAGTTTCTTTAGCCTATATTTTTTCCAAGGAATATCGGCTAGTGTTTAATTGTTTTTGTTGTTGTTGTTCCCTAAGCTGCCTGGCCGAACAGCCCCGAGTCCCTGAGAAAGGCCATGGCCACGATCGGGCTTTCCCACAGAGCTCTCATTGAGTGTAGATTGTGTTGTTGGTGTAAGTGGTTGTGTGAAATGCAGTCTTCTATGATGTGTTTAATGGTATGGGGTGATGTGTTTAATGGTATGGGGTGCTGTGTTACATCCCGGGCAGGCGTCGACAACGGAGACATCCAGTCTCTTCTGATAGCTCAGGAGAGCTGGATGGTGTCCGCATCTCAGCCTGGCCAGGTGGACTCTGTCCTCGCGAGGAAGGGAGGATTCGGAAGGATGGATTTCGGGAGGTCGTGCATGCAGCTGCGTGTTGTCTGTGAGTGAGTGGATGGATCGGTGAGAGATATGAGTATGGATGTGCTTCTGGAAGTTGGTTCGGGGTGGGCAGGGAGGGAGAGAGGACATTAATTGTGTGATACTGTGTGCTGGGTGTTGTTTTGATATTTCTTGGTGTCAGTGGGTGTGTTGCCATGTAGTTTAGTGGGTGGTCTTGGTTTGTGGAGGCTGCTGCCAGGAATTGAGTGCCTCTCATGTCCAGATGGTCTTTGACTTTGAGGATTTTGGTTTCTTGATGTAGGTGATCTGTGGGTGCAGTAGCTGTTCAGCCTGTAATGATCTTCAGGGCTTTGTTTTGAATAGTCTGTAAGGTCTTATGATGTGTTTCAGCTAGGTTAGAAGTGTTTAATTGTTGTTTTTCATGGTTTGAGTGGAGGATTTGCACAACTTACCCATTATTCATTAATCTGAAGATACTCCGTCAAATGGCGCCGTTTATTGGGTGAATCGTGCTTTTACAGTAGGTAAGGAAAATTGTGGGGAGGCCATGCACGTTTCCAAAATGTACAAATATTAGGCCTATATTAGATTAGATTAACCTAACCTAACCCTAATATAATACAGGGGTAAAACGCCGATGAAAGTACCGTCAGTCAATAAAAATACCGATTTTCATTTGCACATTACGCATATAAAAACTTTCTGTATATAACTTTCATTGGTATATTCATAAAGAGCACACTCTAAGCTATTCAGAAGTCACTTAAAACACTAAAATCGGCTTACGGTAGCCATGTAATAACATGGTGAACCTTCGTGAAAGTGGCGCAAAACTGCGAATTTATTGGTGGATGGTGGAAAGTTCTGGGTTACCGGATGTATGTACCACCTATATAACATTGGTAATTTAATTCATATCTTTCTTATACCCCCTACATATGATTCGGAAAGCCTTCAGCTTTGCATATATATGCATATTTTGTACCTAGGTCACATAATAATACTTAATTCGAATGTTAGGCCATCAGAATGGTCTCAATATTATCCTATTTTCACCAATTTAAGCAGCTCCTCGTTGACATAGGCCTACATAACGTTCAGTTATTCACAATTGTAAATCATGTGTGGAAATGCTGATACTAAAGCTACATTCTCCAGATTAGCCTGAAATATGACGAGAAACCGATAATCCGCCATTTTTCTTCACTGAATGAGTAAGACTGGCCTCTTAGTTCTTAATCCATTACACTAATCTTCAATTATATACGAAAACTACATAAAAGCATGTCAATAAATAAATGTAACATATTTATTACAATTCACAATTTATAGCCATTATTTGCAAGGTAATTACAAAAAATTACCATTAAACATCGTAGTTCGGAAAATGGCTTTGGCTTCAACTTGATACACTTATGGTGACCATATCTTACTTTGAAATATATAGAATATAACATATAATAGGTAGATTTATGCAATAAAGGTAGTATCAGGCCACCCAAAACAATGGTACATTTATTGACCGACCGCAAAAATCACGTAAGTTTTTATAAAAATCTGTATTTTGCCACATGGTGCTTTTCATACCTCAAGAATTCGACCACACTGAGCCAAAACGTTTTCAGTCCTGTCCCGGTAGCCATTTTGAATGCAGGTGATCTAGTTTTGTGAATATGAAGAAAGTTTTAGACCTTGTCCGCACCGTGCATCGGCGAATCTTGCTCTGCCTCGCAGATATATTCACTTAATACCTTGTAGGACCTATGGAAATGCTTAAATATGATATATTTTACCTTTAAAGTGACAATTGATAGTGTGTGCTTCCAGCTGTTTTGTGTAAACAAACCGATGAAGAAAAAAGGAAGTATAAACCCCACCTGAAGTTGGAGGTTCGCAATTATGGTAGGTGAGACCAGAGTACTTTTATCGGTGTTCTACCCCTAGTATAATATCGTTTTTGGGAGTAACGTTCAAGCCATTTATTGGGTAAATCGCACTCACCGCATCTTTCAATACAAGAAGAAGAGGACCCAGGTCGAAGGATTCATTGGGTGCAATGCTTTGTTTACGTTCGGGACATTATTTTTGTGTTATTTTTCGGTGTAGGCCTAGGCCTAATCGGGTTTTTTCAAGTGTCGATAACGAAATTCCTCCATGCGGACTATAATGAGAAAAATATGGAGAGTCTATTGGTCCCTATTTTCCCTAATAAATTATTTCTAATAGGGCTGCGAAAGAGGTCTTTAATATTATCACAATGTCAATAGGCTACTTAAAACCTAGCCTAATGCTATAAAACAGCCATTGGCCCATTGCCTGCTACTATTTGACAGCACCAAGCACCACTGTCAGTCTAGGATGATCCCACAAACTTGTCAATCAGGTCACAGCAGTGTTTTCTCTATTCTCATATTCAAAGCACTTCAAAGTTCAAAAGTTAGTCAACTTTCACCATTTCAGATAATACTGCCAAGTGACAACTCCATAAACCCACAGTAAAACGGAAAACTGTTAAAATCACCGCAAAAAATCCACGGAGAAATTTCAAGCAACTCCAAGCTCCTCATTAGACATGTCATAAAAAATATCAGTTACATGCCACGGAAGCAAATCGTATTAACCAGCACCGTCCCTGTAAAGGAAAGTCACACAGTAAAAACAAGATGAACGAGTAATGTGATAGTATACTCAGGAGAGACAATGGTGTAGGGATAAAGGTGGGTTGGGGGAATAATCTGTAGCCTGGGCCGGCCCCATTACTGCGAGCGGAAGCCACCCAGACCCCGTAACTCATCCCACCACACAAAAACATGCTAATTTCTTCTTATATACTGAACAATTATCCCTTTTTAATCACCTATGGCACTCTCAGTTGCTTCTTACTGGTGATTATCTGTAAATACCAAGGTTATTACTTATTGTTAGTTGATAATAAACAAAGTAATAAATAGTTCTTACCCCCGATCTTCCGACCCGCAGTTCCAGTTTTGTTCCAATGATAAAAGAGTTGAGAATTAAATAATCATAAATGATCTTTATATTACTTTTAATGGAGAAATGATACTTTTAATTCAATTACTGCAATAAATTTTACCAATGTGTAATATGAAGACCGTATGCTTGTATAGAACAGTCGAATATGTTTTTAAAAGAGTTTGGTTGCGTCGTGATTCCCGGGGTGCGGCGGCGGCGGCCATAGCGGCGCCATTCCCGTATGTTATTGATTCCATAAAAAGACGCGGCCTCTCTCAACCCGCCCCTGCTCCCCCCACCCCCTCACCGCTCCCGCACTCGGCCTACCTCATTAATATTCATTTTCCAATATTTTTATATTGCAGCAAATTTATTGTATAGAGTAAAAAAAACGCGACTGTGCTATCCACTGTGCGAAAAAATGGATGACATGCAATCATAAATTATTATATTAATAAGTCGTGATGGACATGCCTCAACTGAGCGTGCAGACAATAAAGGCAATCGTCAGTGGAGCCATTGTTTATCTCCCCGGGGGTCGATCGGAGGCGCCGCCACCTAGCCTCTCTGTGTGGGCCACGCATTGTTTTTCGCTATTTTGTCTAGACATTATCGATTGATAATTGCTTTTAGGCTAATTATTCTACAAGGTTCAATCATATCTCTCTTATGATAAGTTTACTGCATGTACTAAATGAAGCATGAAGGATGTCAGCGTCAAGGTCATATCGCTCTGCCGATTCAAACGTACGCCCAAAACCCTCGTTGAAATTATTAAAAATATTCGTCTACGATTGTTTTCTAAATTACTTTTATGACTGCCACTACTACTGGGTAATAAAATGCTAACTCTAATTTCAAAATGATAAGGAGTTACTCAATGACAACCTAAGAATATACAGTTTATCATATCTGCAATGATGGATACAAATATACAGTCTGTATAGCTCTGAGAACAAAGATTCAGACAGATACACGCACCCACTCACGCACATACGCACGCGTTGGTTTGCCGCGGGGGAGAGGGGGGTGGGGAGGAGCCCCGCGATAGGAATGGGAGGGAAACGCTTGCGTAGAATAACTTGCAAGCTGATAAGTAGTAACCTTCTCTTTTAGGTTATATGATACAGAACTATGTAAAAGATGAATCTAAAAATAGTATAGCTATACCTTATTTTTTTTATAAATAACAGCTTTTTCGACCCCATTCACAACTGAAGTAACAGTACCTGAATGTCTGATTAAAATAAAAGTATTGATTTTTATTGACTGTCAGCTTCGTTGACTGCTGGGGGAAGCCTCACTGTCTCTGATGCATGATGTATTCACCCGCTCTGGTTCTCTCATTTCACAGGCAAGGGTACTATAATCCTCTGACAACCTTTTAAGTTTTGAAGGTAGAAAGTTGCCTCGAGTCTAGAGCTTGTTATAGCTTACCGGCCGGTTTGTTTGTTTGTTGGGGATGTTTTTCTTACCCCGAATGCAGTACAATGACGCCGTTTTTTTACTAATCTGTCTCTCATTAGATGATTTTATGATCTGTATCCATGCAGTGTAGGAAGGGCCTGTGGGATTTGAAGATATAATGGAGATAGTAGCCTACAGTATAGTCGACCAATAAGTAGCAGGGTACCTTCCTAATCTAAATGAAATGCGCTATTGTTAGCCAGAACAAAAATCAATATCAGGAGTCATTGTAATAAAGGGATTACCAAAGGAATTTCTAGTTAATTCGTAGGATTATAAACGAGGTTTTCATAGGATGAGGGGGGCGTGGAATCAATGACAGTATAACAGCTAGGAGAGGGGATTCTACACCCATGGATATGATTTGGAGAATATGAGAGGGGGGAGGCAATATTGATATGAAATATGAACTAAGATAAAGTAGATAATATAACAGATTACACTACCTAATATGTAATCAATTGTAATTTCCATTCTTATGCATAATTTTCCCACTATCTCATCATCGTACCCCAGATATATTATGCCCTCTGCGGGTCTTTCAGCCTTCATCATACTAAACTATCAGTCACTTATGTTCTTATATATATACAGTAGGCCTATATCTATATATTTTTTTTTTGGGGGGGGGGGAATTAAGTAGATTATAGCTATATGAAGCTAAGAATGTAATATAAATATATATATCAGGGAAGTAGAAATGGATAATCAAGGAGGAATACTGAACACACAAGAAAGTGGGGGTGGTGAAGGAGTAGAAAGAGGCAGACAGTGGAGATAAGGGAGGGAGGGCGGAATTCACATATAGGCCTATAGGCCTACAGCTGAGAGAGAGAGAGGAGTGATCAGAGTGCAGAAAAAACACGTACATAAGAAGAAAGGAATGTGAATATACACTTACACATGAGAGATAAATGCACAAAGCAGCAGATAGCAACAGAGAGACAGCATAGACAGGAGAGAGAGATAAGAGTAATCAGAGTGCAGGAATAAACACACGTACATAAGAAGAATGGAATGTGAATATACACTTACACATGAGAGATAAATGCACAGAGCAGTATATAGCAACATATAGAGACAGCATAGACAGGAGAGAGATATATGAGTAATCAGAGTGCAGGAATAAACACACATAAGAAGAAAGGAATGTGAATATACACTTACACATGAGAGATCAATGCACATAGCAGTAGATAGCAACATAAAAAAAGAGATAGAGAGAGAGAAAAGAGTGATCAGAGTGCAGGAATAAACACACGTACATAAGAAAGGAATGTGAATATACACTTACACATGAAAGATAAATGCACATATCAGTAGATAGTAACAGGGACAACATAAAATAGAGAGAGAGAGAGAGAGAGAGACAAGAGTGATCAGAGTGCAGGAATAAACACACGTAGCCTACATAAGAAGAAAGGAATGTGAATATACACTTACACATGAGAGATCAATGCACAAGGCAGTAGATAGCAACAGAGAGACAGTATAGACAGGAGATAGGGGCAGATAAGCACACATGAACTGAGGAGAGGGACAGCGTGGGTGGGATATTAAAGAGTATAGACAAGAAGGGAGGGTGAAAATAGTATGTAAAAGGCGGGTAGAGAGAAAATTATTGTAAGAGGATGACGTGAAGATGTATTAATGAATGTTATTAGGGAGATGGTCGTATTTATTTGCCTATTTATTTATGTTTTAGTTTCTTCCCTAGACCTCTATCAAGCTTTAAAAAACACCCCCAATATCCCCCTTCAAGATATTTGTTGTTTTACATTTGTACATCTATTGATATAAAAATGTCCCGACCGGAGGCCAGTTGCTCCTATATTACAGGCTCGCTATCGATCGGCAGGAATATAATTGACACCTAAATTGTACGAAAGATCTTAATATTGACAAAGAACTGGGGTGGAAGGTTTTAAAATCGCCACACTAATGGGTCGAGCGCCTTAAAATGTCATAACTAGTGGGGCTATAATTATATGAGGGAGAAGGGGATCCAGAAAAACCAACAATCCCCCCTTAATAAGCAAGTTAACCGAGTATCAGTATGGATTGACTAACATATGCCTTTACCTCATGCAATACTCTCTGTGTATACTTGTGTCTAAATATCAGTATTACTATATACACACGTAATATAGACGGTGACCGGTCAACTCAACCAGACCATTTCAACCAGTAGCTCTCAACCAGTACCAAATCAACCAATACGGTTAGGTTAGGTTAGTACTGTATTTTGGCACTGGTTTGGTTGGTCTGGGTTAATTTTGCACTGGTTGAGAGCTACTGGTTGAAATGGTCTACTGGTTGAGATGACATGGAACCAATATAGACCGAAGCAACTTGGGAGATATGTAGGCCTAACTTGGTACTTCTAATGCTAGGATTGCCAAATGTCAATAACCTAATTTTCCTTTTCAATTGGAAAGGTAGAAATATGTTATTGACAGTTAGCAATCCCAGCATTATAAGTACCAAGTTGCTTCGGTCTATATATTACGTAGGCCTATGTGTAATAATGTCGACACAAGTATAAGCGAGTATAACGCATGTATAACGAGTATAACGCGATTTTTTATCCATAGTCATGAATTATATGGATTGGGTGGGTGTGAATGGGATCTGCCTTGTTTGGGCCGGTCGGTCATATGTAGTTTCCGGTTTCTTATGTTCTTATTCAAGCTCCCTGCAGGTGATTTATTATATTGAAATTGGATGGACAGTCAGAGTTAGAGGATTAAGGGGAGATTTCCACCTGGAGGATTTTTTTCTGGATCCCTTTCTCCCTCATGTTTAACCCCATTGTTTTTGAGATTTTAAGACGTTCGCCCCATTAGTTTGGCGATTTTAAGAACTTTCACCCCATTTATGTCACTTTTAATACCTTTAGTGCCATTTAGGTGTCGAATTTTTCCTGGCGAGCGACAGCGAGCCTGTAATTTAAGAGGAACCGGCCTTCGGCCGGGAAATTTTTCTACCGAAAAATGTACAAATTTATCTTGAAAGGGGGTCAAGGGAGTGTAATTTCAATCTTGATGGAAGTCTAGGAAACACACTAAAAACCTCCCCTTAAACTAAAGGTTGACGAGGCTTGCGCACGGCTGATGATGAGCTTTTATGGTTTATGAAGCTGATTGGGTGATGAAAGGGACGTACAGGGGATTAAAGACCATTGATTCGGATAACTGCGTCTGCTCAACCACCGACATATTGTATTTTTACTATTATACACCATTTCTATGACCTGCACACATATTCGACGGGTATAGTTCAGTAATCTGCATTGATATAGACTTTACGAGTGATTATCGAGGTTATCAATAAATGGTCCGACCTCTGTATTCTAAAGAGTCTGTCATTGTGTGGTGGTGAACGACAAAAACATTAGTTGATTTAAGGGGAGACTTCCACTTGAGGGACTTTTTTCTTGACCCCCTTTCTCCCTCATGTCTAGCCCCATTGCTTTTGAGATTTTAAGACGTTTGCCCCATTAGTTTGGTGATTTTTAAGAATTTCCGCCCCATTCTGTCAATTTTAAGACCTTTAGTGCCATTTAGGTGTCGATTTTATCCTGGCGAGCGATAGCGAGCCTGTAATATAAGAGTAATCGGCCTTCGGCCGGGACATTTTTCTACCGAAAAATGTACAAATTTCTCTTGAAAGGGGGTCAAGGGGGTGAAATTTTAAGATTGCTGGAGGAGTAGGATACAAACTAGAAACCTCCCCTTGATTGATGAAGGGAGTAGGAATACATGTTAAAGGACATACATAATATAGTAGGAATACATGTTAAAGGACATACATAATATAGTAGGAATACATGTTAAAGGACATACATAATATAGTAGGAATACATGTTAAAGGACATACATAATATAGTAGGAATACATGTTAAAGGACATACATAATATAGTAGGAATACATGTTAAAGGACATACATAATATAGTAGGAATACATGTTAAAGGGACATACATAATATAGTAGGAATACATGTTAAAGGACATACATAATATAGTAGGAATACATGTTAAAGGACATACATAATATAGTAGGAATACATGTTAAAGGACATACATAATATAGTAGGAATACATGTTAAAGGACATACATAATATAGTAGGAATACATGTTAAAGGACATACATAATATAGTAGGAATACATGTTTAAAGGACATACATAATATAGTAGGAATACATGTTAAAGGACATACATAATATAGTAGGAATACATGTTAAAGGACATACATAATATAGTAGGAATACATGTTAAAGGACATACATAATATAGTAGGAATACATGTTAAAGGACATACATAATATAGTAGGAATACATGTTAAAGGACATACATAATATAGTAGGAATACATGTTAAAGGACATACATAATAATTATAGGGTTGTTTTCACCTGAGGGTAAATTGAATCCCTTATAGTCACTTATTTCTCGACACTTAAATGGAAACATATGAAACGTACGTACATATAACTCTGTCTCTCTACTACATCATCATCATATTTACTACCCCCCCCCCTCCCCCCCTTCGGCCTTTGCATTATAGCCCGGCAATTATTATCAGACGATTATATTCAGATTAGGACGTTCAGTGTATATAGCAATCGAAGAGCCTATACAGACTATCTAAATCAACCCTTTCAACTACCACAAATCCTTCCTAAGCTGCATAAAATCGTCTAAAAATATAGCTGAAATAACACAACAGACATCCCCGGTAATGAGAAGGTTAAGGGGAGGTTTTTAGTGTGTTTCCTAGACTTCCATCAAGCTTGAAATTACACCCCCTTGACCCCCTTTTAAAATAAATTTGTAAATTTTTCGGTAGAAAAATGTCCCGGCCGAAGGCCGGTTCCTCTTAAATTACAGGCTCTCTATCGCTCGCCAGGATAAAATCGACACCTAAATGGCACGAAAGGTCTTAAAATTGACAGAAATGGGTCGAAAGTTCTTAAAATCGTCAAAATAATGGGGCGAACGTCTTAAAATTAGAAAAGCAATGGGGCTAAACATGAGGGAGAAAGGAGTCCAGAAAAAAATCCCTCAAGTGGATATCTCCCCTTAACTGGAAAAGAACAGTCTATCGTGAAAGACGGTTAAATTAGTGAATGGATGACCTGACCTGACCTGATGATAATTAGGGTAAGTCAAATAATTATGACGAGGATAGGTTAAGTAATGGATGGGTGATTATAGAGGTAATTGCGGGTGGACAAAGATCAAAGGCATTAGTAGTGGTGACGATCAACGTTATTAGATGCTGGATGATAGTGAATTAGATGGTTAATAATGGTGAATTCGTGGTTTGATAATGATGGTGTCTTAGTGAGTGAAGAATTGAAGATGATGAATTGGGTGGAAGATGATGAATTAGATGGTGGATGATCGAAACAAACATAAATAACATTATTTTCAAATTTATATTTGTCACTGTTGATTATATACAATATAACCTATGCAACACATACAGGATTATTTTCAGAGCTTGGTTAACAAGGATGAATTAGTAAGTAGATGATGGTGAATTATTGAATGAATATGATAAAGGTAATACGATGGATGGTTAACTATGATGAATTAACCACTTGCGAGTTTCAGGCTATAATTGTTGGTGCCGTAAACATCGATATTTAGAGGGGATGAATTTTTTTTTGGTAGATTTTTTTCTTTTATTAATTATTTTTTTAGTTTCCTCCCTAGACCTCCATCAAAAAAACAAAA
Organism: Paralithodes platypus; assembly: GCA_032716605.1. Classification (NCBI taxonomy): domain Eukaryota; kingdom Metazoa; phylum Arthropoda; class Malacostraca; order Decapoda; family Lithodidae; genus Paralithodes; species Paralithodes platypus. The sequence continues at coordinate 69,918,673 of CM064492.1, read as the reverse complement.
ACAAAAAATCCATTAGATCCCCTTTCTGGATTAGCCTAATTTGTATATTTTTCGGTAGACAAATATCCCGGCCGAAGGCCGATTCTTACAAAATTACAGACTCACTATCGTTCGCCAGGAAAAAACATTGACACCTACATAGCACGAAAGGTCTTAACATTGACAAGGAAATGGGGCGGATGGTCTTAAAATCGACAAATTAATGGGGCAAACATCTTTCCCTTGCCCCTCAACTTTCTCTTCATAATTGCTGATGGGCACAGGGCCCTGGGTGGGGCTTTGATTTCCCGGACGTTTCCGCACCCTCCTAAGCTCCCCGCCATGGAGTGGCTTCGGTCACCCAAGCTTTATTGTGGTCGGCAGGGAGGGTTTTGTGGGGGCGCCCGGTTATGGCCTTGGCCTTGCTCGGGGTCTTGGGGCTGTTCGGCCAGGCAGCTTGGGGAACAACAACAACAACATCTTAAAATCTGAAATCTAATGGGGCTAAACATGAGGGAGAAGAGGATCTAGAAAAAAACGACCTATCTCCCCTTAAACAAAAATGCAATAGTGATGTAGGTTTCTAATGGGTAGAAAGTATAATGAATTTGATTATATGTATTTAATAATGTACTGAAACCGTAATTTAGCTGGTAATTTTGTTTGATATCCAATGTCTACAGCTCCAACTTCCTGATAGAACGAAACTCATAAGTGGTCAATTAGTGGGTGATGGGGATGAATTAGTAGGGGGTTGTAATTATTTAGTGAGTGAATGATGGCGATGAATTAGTGAGTGGATGATGGTGATTTAGTGGGTGAATGGCGATGAATTAGTGAGTGGATGATGGCGATTTAGTGGATGAATTAGTGAGTGGATGATGGAAATTTAGGGAGTGGGTGAATGACGATGAATTAGTGAGTTGGATGATGGCGATATAGCGGGTGAATGGCGATGAATTAATGAGTGGATGATGGCGATATAGTGGATGAATGGCGATGAATTAGTGAGTGGATGATGGCGATTTAGTGAGTGGGTGAATGACGATGAATTAGTGAGTTGGATGATGGCGATTTAGTGGATGAATGGCGATGAATTAGTGAGTGGATGATGGCAATTTAGTGAGTGGGTGAATGACGATGAATTAGTGAGTGGATAATGGCGATTTAGTGGATGAATGGCGATGAATTAGTGAGTGATTAACGATGATGAATAAGTGGGTGGATGGTAGTGGTAAAGTATTGAGTGGATACTAATGATGAATTAGTGGATGCAGGGTGATGATGAATTAGTGAGTAGATGATGGTGAATTAGTGGGTGGATAATGATGATGGTGAATTAGTTGGTGGATGATGATGGTGAATTAATGAATTATGTTGATAGTGAATTAGTGGATGGATAATGATGATGGTGAATTAGTGGATGGGTGATGATGGTGAATTAGTGGGTGGATGATGATGGTGAATTAGTGGATGGATGATGATGGTGAATTAGTGGATGGGTGATGATGGTGAATTAGTGGGTGGATGATGATGGTGAATTAGTGGATGGATGATGATGATGGTGAATTAGTGGATGGGTGATGATGGTGAATTGGTGGGTGGATGATGATGGTGAATTAGTGGATGGATGATGATGATGATGTTGAATTAGTGGATGGGTGATGATGGTGAATTAGTGGGTGGATGATGATGGTGAATTAGTGGATGGATGATGATGGTGAATTAGTGGGTGGATGATGATGATGGTGAATTAGTGGGTGGATGATGATGGTGAATTAGTGGGTGGATGATGATGGTGAATTAGTGGATGGATGATGATGGTGAATTAGTGGGTGGATGATGATGATGGTGAATTAGTGGGTGGATGATGATGGTGAATTAGTGGGTGGATGATGATGGTGAATTAGTGGGTGGACGATGATGGTGAATTAGTGGGTGGATGATAATGGTGAATTAGTGGGTGGATGATGATGGTGAATTAGTGGGTGGACGATGATGGTGAATTAGTGGGTGGATGATGATGGTGAATTAGTGGGTGGATGATGATGATGGTGAATTAGTGGATGGATGATGATGATGGTGAATTAGTGGATGGATGATGATGGTGAATTAGTGGGTGGATGATGATGGCGAATTAGTGGATGGATGATGATGATGGTGAATTAATGGATGATGATGATTAATTAATGGATGATGGTGATGGTGAATTAATGGATGATGATGGTGAATTAGTGGATGATGATGATGGTGAATTAGTGGATGGATGATGATGATGATGATTAATTAATGGACGATGATGATGGTGAATTAGTGGATGGATGATGATGATGGTGAAATAGTGGATGGATGATGATGGTGAATTAATGGATGATGATGATGGTGAATTTGTGGATTATGATGATGGTGAATTAGTGAGTAGATGATGGTGAATTACTGGTTGTTGATGATGGTTAATTAATGGATGGCTACTATTAGACGATTTTCTTCAGTTTAAAAAGGGCGGTTACACATGCCCGAATTTTTGCCACCCAAGCAACTTTTGTCACCGCTACGGGCAACTTTTTTGAGACCCCAAAAAAGTGGTTACACATGGCAGAGTTGCTCGTAGCACAGATTTTAATGGCACTCTCACATAGGCTACACTCTTTTGTTCTCACTTCGAAATTAATTGGTCATAATTCGGCCGTTTTAGCTTCCCGTCACGCTATTAATACATCACAATCCCTGTGATAAAGCTGAGCATATAATTATAAATACCAAGGTATGTATGACTATATTGCTCGCCATTACATAAAAGAAGCGACATGAATCCACGTCTGTCGGTAAAAGTGCAAGTCAGTTGAAACAGCAGCACGCTCATGATTGGCTATCTTATCATTACCCTGATCATTTATTTATTATCTGTATTGTTCCTTATTTATTCATTAAACTAGATATGTTTAAGTAATTTTAATGATTACTTAACAAATTACATTACTATCCGAATCTAAAGAGCTCTCAAAGAACAGGAAACACCATTAATAAGGTATATATCATAAAGTAAACACAAGCAATATAAATAAATTATAAACCAAGAAGTAAGCGAGAGAGAAGACTGGCTGACCCCGGGCTCACCCGGCTTAGCCAATCACAGGCCTTGCTTTACGTATTACACATTTAAAATAGGCAGTGACAGTATTTCTTCCCTTGCTTGTGTTTACTGTATTATATATACGATTTTATGTGTTCCATGTGGTATTTTATAGCTCTTAAGGTTCGGATATCACCTGTCACATTATCATTAGAAGTATTAAAACTTATATATATTAATATAGCCTACTGTATATGGAATATAGGCTATATATAAATATATATTTAGGTTATAGGCTACATATGGAATATATTTCCACGACATAGCCTACTAATTCACGCCAAACACTATTAGCGTATACTGTAGGCTATATGTAGACTACTAAGTAGTCTAAGTAGCCTATTATTTAGCACTTCGCATTAACCGAACCTATAATGCATAAATACGGTATTTTATCAAGATTACAAAGCATACAGAATACATAATTTGTAATACTGAAGGAAGTATTAGGCTAACCATTGCAGTAACGAAGCTATTCTATTCATATTTAGTTATAACAAATCGTTTACTGCTGCAAATTATAATTGTAAGTTGATTATAATAACCGATATATGATACATTTAAACCCCTGAGAGAATATTCTTCCCATTCTAGCCCAAAGCTATTGTAGGTTATTTGTACACACTTGAAATTGCGCATTCATACTGTAGCCTACTTCTTGATTAAACCGTTTTCTCTCATCCCAATTTATTGAATATTATACTGTGATGACATATATATTTAAGGATTGAGCATTATTATAGTATATTAATGCTTGCACATCATATTATATAGTTATCACATTACTACTATTGCATGCAACCCATATTTATAGTTGCCGGAACAGGCGATGCGTCCCGTACGTTCGGGACGCAAAAGTTGACCTATTCGGGTGACAAATGGGTCCCGAAAAAGTTGCTTGGGGCGCAAAAGTTGCTCCACGGAGCAACTTTTGTCACCGATTCGGGCAACTCGGCTATGTGTAACCGCGCCTTAACAGGCATCGAAATATCTCACTTAAGGGGATAGTGGCTATTTGTATGGTCTATTAACTTATATATTCATGTATTGTTTAGTTTCCTCGCTAGACCTCCATCAGCCTTAAAAAAACACGCACTAGAGCATCCTTCAAGATAAATTTGTACATTTTTCGGTAGAAAATTGTCCAGGCCAAAGGCCGATTCATCTTAAAACTACAGGTTCGCTATCGCTCGCCAGGATAAGATCGACACCTAAATGGCACGAAAGGTCTTAAATTTGACAACAAAATGGAGTGAAAGGGGTTAAAATCGTCAACCTAATGGGCCGAACGTCTTATAATCTCAAAACTAATGGGGCTAAACATAAGGAAGAAGAGGGACCAGAAAAAACAGCTCATCTCCCCTTAACCCGTTTTACACCACCACATCTCCTTCACAAACTAGTCTAATTATAGCTAGAATACAATTACAAAGACGTCGACGGTACAGAAGTGGTTAATTGCGGATATGACAACAGAATAAAACAGTTGTCTTAGTGGTGAATGCAGAAAGGATTGGTGATGTTCTTATGTTCTGCTTTTGTTCTTCTTATGTTCTTATGTTCTTCTTATGTTCTGTTCTTATGTTCGTACTGTTTATATGTTCTGTTTTTATGTTCTTATGTTCTGTTCTTATGTTTTGTTCTTAAGTTCTGTTCTTATGTTATATTCTTATGTTCTGTTCTTATGTTCTGTTCTTATGTTATATTCTTATGTTCTGTTCTTATGTTCTGTTCTTATGTTCTGTTCTTATGTTCTGTTCTTATGTTATATTCTTATGTTCTGTTCTTATGTTCTGTTCTTATGTTCTGTTCTTATGTTCTTATGTTCTGTTCTTATGTTATATTCTTATGTTCTGTTCTTATGTTCTGTTCTTATGTTCTGTTCTTATGTTCTGTTCTTATGTTCTGTTCTTATGTTCTGTTCTTATGTTATATTCTTATGTTCTGTTCTTATGTTATGTTCTTATGTTCTGTTCTTATGTTCTGTTGTTATGTTATTATGCTCTGTTCTTATGTTCTGTTCTTATGTTATGTTCTTATGTTCTGTTCTTATGTTATGTTCTTATGTTCTGTTCTTATGTTATGTTCTTAAGTTCTGTTGTTATGTTATATTCTTATGTTCTGTTCTGTTCTGTTCTTATGTTCTTATGTTATGTTCTTATGTTCGTACTGTTCTTATGTTCTGTTCTTATGTTCTTATGCATGATTGTGAGACTAATAGGTGGTGGTGATGAGGGCAAGAGTGGTACGTGTCTGTTATGATAAAGAGGGTATTGGGAAACGGTGGATGAATTATGCAGCAGTGAGCGATGACGAGACTATAATTATAACCCTTTCGAGATCCGGTTACGCATTTGTTTCCCGGTTTTTTGGCTATTGTTAGACGATTTTATTCAGATTAGGAAGGGTATATGGAAGTCGGAGGGTTAATTGAGATAGTCTTTACCCACTTAATTCGCACAAATCCTTCCTATTCTGTATACAATCGTGTAATGATAGCCAAAATTGACAGTCAAAATTCGTCGTAATCCTCAATAGATTAACATATGTAGGCTATCTGAATAAAGATGATTATAAAGCCAGTATGTTTCTATTGATTAAGGGAGTATTGGTGATGATTATTAAGGAAGGGGGGATGGGCATATTTATTTCCTTATTTAATTATCTTATTATTTGTATAGTTTCCTCCCTAGACCTCCATCAAGCTTAAAATTACACCCCCCTAGATTTAGATTTTTCGGTAGAAAAATGTTACAGCAGATTGCCGGTTTCTCTTAAATTACAGGCTCGCTTACGCTCGCCAGGAAAAAATCGACCCCTAAATGACACGAAAAGTCTTGATATTGACAAAGAAATGGGGCGAAAAGTCTTAAAATCGCCAAACTAATGGGCCGAACGTCATAAAATGTGAAAACTAATGGGGCTAAACACGAGGAAGAAGCGGGACCAGAAACTTTACCCATTACAGGGAGGTGAAGGAAGTATTGATGATTATTAACACTTTCCGTAATTTTAACTGCATTCTGGTTGCTATGAGACGATTTTATTCAGCTTAAAAAACGGCGGCCTCCAGCAATTTGTAGACTTCGAACTATCTCACTTAACCCTTTACATTACCACAGATCCTTCCTAAACTGCATACAATCAGCTAATACAATTAAAGAGACGTCGCCGGTACAGAAGGGGTTAAAGGGATGATTGGGATATGAAGGGGGCATTGGTTGATAAATAAGGGAGGGGGGGGGGGGTTAGTGGCTATTTTGTTTTCTATATAGAAGTTTATTTATTTATTTATTAGTTTATTCACTAGACCTCAATCAATCTTTAAAAATATATATATATATATATATATATATATATATATAAAATAAAAAAACACTCCCTAGTCCTCGTTCCAAGATAAATATGTACATTTTTCGGTAGACATTTTTGGCCGATTCCTTCTAAAATTACAGGCTCGCTATCGCTCGCCAGGATAAAATCGACAACTAAATGGCACGAAAGATCTTAATGTTGACCAAAAATGGGGCTAAAGGTCTTAAAATCGCCAAACTAATGAGCCGAACGTCATAAAATCTGAAAACTAACGGGGCTAAACGCGAGGAACAAGTGGGGCCAGAAAAGCGAACCATCCCCCCTTAAGGGATTATTGAGGGATGAAGGGAGTATTGTTGATAATTAAGGGATTATTTAGGGATGAAGGGAGTATTGTTGATGATTATGGGATTATTGGGAAGTGAAGGGAGTAGGATTAAGGGATTATTGGGTGATAATTAAGGGATTACTGAGGGATGAAGGGAGTATTGGGTATTTTTTAAGGGATTACTGCGAGATGAAGGGAGTATTATTAAGGTTTAAGGGATTTCAGGGAGATAAAGGAAATATTTGGTGTAATCATAAACCAATGGATATATATATATATATATATATATATATATATATATATATATATATATATATAGTATAACAATCTAAACACCAAGCACCATAATGGAATACATTTGTTTGGCTTTTGGACTCATGCTAACAGAATAAAACCCCGTAGCTGTTAGTCTGTTACCATGTTACCATGAATAAGTGATGGAATGTCATTTAATGGCTCTAAAATGTAAAAAGTCCCGTATTATTGGAGAAAGAGAGAGAGAGAGAGAGAGATGGGGGGTGGGGGACGAATAATACATACCATGGATGATGAACGAATTAGTGCATAATATTGTTTGAATTATTGTAAACGTATTCAATAACTGGATGTTATGACCTATTCACAATTATTATTATTATTATTATTATTATTAGACCAGGAATCTTGACCACTAACCCATATAACTCAATACGGACTGGATTAATCGAGCTATTATATCTACCACTTAGGAAGAGACAGCCAGGGAATAGGTGTGGGAATTTACAGCCCATTTGCTCTAGTCCTTTTTGAGTTACAGAGGTTAAGGCGGTGTCACACGAGCGATTTTTCCGTCAGTTTTTACGGGCAATTGTAGTCTGGCAGCTTCGTAATTCAAGTTCCGTAAGAATTAAACTACCTAACATAATCTACCTTCGTTCAAGTTCCCGATTCCAATGCGAAAGAGCACCAAAATAGTACGAGAATATACTTGCTCATCGAAAATTGCTGGAAAATGTGCTCGTGTGACACCTTTACACGTTACGATTTCCGGCCTACTTATAATGGGCAGACTATAGTGAAGAGATTAATGCTGGATAATGAACAGATCAGTCGTTGAACAATTAACTCTTTCAAGATACGACGACGCATTTCTCTTCTGTTTTCTGGCTATTATTTGAAGATTTTATTCAGATTAGGAAGGATATATGGAAGTCCGAGGGTTACTTGAGTTAGCCTTTACCCTTTTAGTTCCCGCAGATCCTTCCTAGGCTGTATAAAATCGTCTAATGATAGCCAGAAGAAATTGCTATCATGAGGCAAAATCCTCAAGGGGTTAAGGGATTATGGTGATCGATGGATTATGGGATTAGTAATAAAATATCTAATAAAATATGTATTAATGGTTTAATATTTAACAATAATACATTATCTACATAAATTATCTTGACTCAGGCATAAGGAGTAGGATCAGTAAATTTGCTGATGATACTAAAATAGGTAGGATAATAGAGTCAGCTAGCGACAGGGAATGTCTTCAAAATGATCTCGATTATTTGCACGAGTGGTCCATAAATTGGCAGATGAGTTTCAATGTAGACAAATGTAAGGTATTAAGGATTGGAAATCGTAATTTAGATGCGAAATACAAACTAGACAATGTAGAATTGGATAACTCAGAGTGTGAGAAGGATCTGGGGGTGCTCGTTAGTAATGATCTGAAACCCAGAAAACAATGTATATGTGTTAGGAACAGAGCAAATATAATTCTAGGATTCATATCTAGGAGTGTTAGCAACAGGACTGCTGAAGTTTTCTTAAAACTATACTTAGCTCTAGTAAGACCCCATTTAGACTATGCTGTTAAATTTTGGTGCCCATATTACAGAATGGATATCGACCCTTTAGAGGCAGTCCAAAGAAGAATGACGAAAAAGATACATATTAGAAATGTATCGTATGAGGAGAGGTTGAAAGTCTTAGGCTTGCATTCACTAGAAAGACGAAGATGTAGGGGAGACATGATAGAGGTATTTAAATGGACAAAAGGTTTAAATAAGGGCGATATAGATGAGGTATTAAAGCTAAAGAACGGCGACATAACCCGCTCAAATGGTTTCAAGTTAGATAAGTTTAGATTTAGGAAAGATATAGGAAAACACTGGTTTGGGAATAGAGTTGTTAACATGTGGAATGCAATGCCCAGAACAGTAATTAGCTCAGAAAGTTGAAAACTTTAAGCATAAGTTGGATTCCCATATGAGTGATATGGGCTGGGTGTGAATGGGAGCTGCCTCATGTGGTCCGCATGGCCATATGCAGTTTCCCGCGATCTTATGACCTTATGTTCTTATGTAATTGGAGTTGGGTGTGACAGGGATCTGCCTTGTGTGGGCCGATCGGCTTTTTGCAGACTCCCATTTTCTTATGTTCTTATATTGTGAGATGATGAAGGGATTAATGGGGGATGCTGAATTGATTATTGGGTGATGATAAAGGGATTATTGGGGGATTATGTAGGGAATATTGTAGGGTTATGAAGGGATTATTAGGTGATGAAAGGATTATTGAGGGATGAGGAAGGGGTTATTGGGAGATGATGGAGGGATTATTGGGAGGTGATGAAGAGATTATTGGGGATGAAGGGATTATTGGGGATGATGGAGGGATAAATAAGTGATGAAGGGATTATTTGGTGATCATGAAGGGATTATTGGGGATGATGAAGGGATTATTGGGTGATGATTGGATTATTGGGTGATGAAGGGATTATTGGTTGATGATGAAGGGATTATTGGGTGATGATGAAGGGATTATCGGGTGATAATGAAGAGAATAATAGGTGACGGAGGGATTTTTGGGGGATGAAGGGATTGTTGGGGGATGAAGAGATTATTGGGGATGATGGAGGGAATAATAAGTGATGAAGGGATTATTTGGTGATGATGGAGGGATTATTGGGTGATGAAGGGATTGTTGGGGATGATGGAGGGATTATTGGGTGATGAAGGGATTATTGGGGATGATGGAGGGATTAATATGTGATGAAGGGATTATTGAGGGATAAAGGGTTTGTTTGATAATGAAGGGATTATTTGATAATGAAGGGATTATTTGGTGATAAAGCGATTATTTGGTGATGAAGGGATTATCTGATGATGAAGGGATTATTGGGGGATGAAGGGATTATCTGATGATGATATAGGAATTATATTTGGATAACATGGAATGACACTACAATATTACATTATTATTACTAAAATGCCCCAGAACGAGAAGCCCACCACGGAAGCCACGAGCGAACACCACACAGAAACACCCGAAAGAAAGGCCCACAGAACGAAAGGACCAGGTGACCGAGCCAACCAGTTAAGACAGGCCGAAGCCCGCAGGGCTAAGCAGCTCCAAACCACACCTGCCTACCCCTTCTAAACACTGACCTTTCCCCCACCTCGCGTATACACTACCCCTCCTGTACATGATGATGAACATAAATACACCTTAAGTTAATACACCCATGCCCTGTCCCTAAGTTAGGATATCAATATCAACATACCCTAAAATACCTTGTCTTGCCAGACTAAGTTTCTGAAGACCAATCGCCCCATAAATCTATGTATGTTCTTCCATCCGAGAAGTAATATGTTAACCCTTGTCTTGCCAGACTAAGTTTCTGAAGACCAACCGCCCCCATAAATCTATGTATGTTCTTCCCAGGTTAAAACACCCATGCCCTGTCCCTAGGTTGAGCCAATGCCAACCAGTTCAGACAGGCCTAAATCTATGTATGTTCTTTCCCATCCAAGAAGTAATATGTTAACCCCCTGTCTTGCCAGACTCAGTTTCTGAAGACCAACCGCCCCCATAAATCTATATATGTTCTTCCATCCGAGAAGTAGTATGTTAAAACCCCATGTCCTAATTGATAAGCAACTATGATACCCACGGGTACACCAGTGTATATAGAACCATTGTTCCTGTAAGACTTAGACAGAAATGACTGAAGATGTTAGCCACCATGCAGTAACTTTAATTCTTACCCCAACCAGAGATTGTATATACAACCCTCTTTTACCATTGTCTCGACGTATTTTCACCACGAAACAATACCGAAGCTACCCCTACGAACTGCCGTTTTCTTTGGTGTATATGTCATAGAAAACGCAGTTCCCAGGAACAACTAGATCAGCAAGAAGTAGTGTCAGATTAACAGTGTCCATAACCATCGTATTGACGAGTAATAATACACCATGTTTTTCCCTACTTTCATCCACAGTCAAGCACACACCTACAGTTAACCTCCTCTTCCCCACAGTCCACATGATTCTATCCTTTCCAGACTCATATACCACCCCATAATGCTCATCTCCCGGTAGCGTTTGGCTAACATACTTTCCCTGTCATTAACCCCCAAGCTCCGATACCAACTGTAGTCTAATGCCACCCCTACGCTCAGAGACCTTAGGGTCAAACTTCTACGTAGCCCCCCTTAACCCTCTCCCTCTCGTTAACCCCCCACGCTCCTCGACTCTTTTCCGACCTAGCCTCTCCACCATACCTCCTGAATATCCTTGATTTTTCCGTTGCTAACATTCTCAAACCTTTTATATATATACTCCTATCCAGCCTACCTTCCCTTAGTAGGACGGAACAACATTAGAACTTTACTAACCCTTTGCATGCCATCTATTCCCTCACAACCCATTCACAACCCTGTACCAAATGATCGTCAGTGCGAGGCTAGCCGCCTCGCCAGTGACTAACTTCTATTGCCATACTTCCAGATAAATGTGGCAGAGTTAGCAACCCAGTCTTCACCACATCCAGCAAACCATGCAATTAACCCAACCGATTAAACCAGCTAGTCAAGGCACCTTCGGTTTTGGTATTACGAACACCCACATCTGTCTCATAAACAGAGGGTTATTACAAACACTTGTGATATGGCAAGCCCCTAGCCACAGCCGCCGGACGATCATCACCGAGAGAGGGCGCGCACCTACCCTTTTTTACCCACCCGAGGAGGGAGACCCCCACCCCTGCGGATGTATACCTGACCCCTGTTTTGACTTCCGGGTCATTGCCAGGTAGCACAGGAATTCTTCCTATCAATGAACTAACCATGCATAACTAACCCCTTTACTAACCTCTATTAACCCACAATAACCCATTCACCTTTCTTACATACTCTGATAACCAAATTAGCACCTCCGCTATACCATAGAATGAAGACTGAGCAATGTAAGAGAGACGCTCCTATCACAGCTGTCCCAGTCCTCCTCGCAAAGTAGATCCAGTCTCCCTCCCCTCAATACTTCCAGTATAGCAAAAATAGTACCTCTTACTAAGGCTCAGTTATATCACATTATGAAGGCCCCCTATAGCCATGTGCCACAACAGTAATGACCACCTTACCTAGCCCCCAGTAAAATCAGTTGAAAGATAGACGCCAACCAGTGGCTGGCCCCCTTAACCCGGGAGCTGCGGGGAGACTCTTAAGAGTTCCCCCGGCGCACTGCGGGGAGACTCTTAAGAGTCAGAGAAAACAAAAATCAACTTTTGACATCGAAAAAAAAAAAAAATTTTATATTTTTTTTTTTTTATTTTTATTTTTTTTTTTGGCCCCTGGGCCATGCAAAATCTCAGTCCTCTACCTCCCCTCCTTCCCCACTTTCCTCCTCTCCTTCAGTTATCACCTATTTTCCCTGTTATTCCCTTATTCTGAGGTATATTTCGTGCTAACATTAGAATCCGATTGGAGGGTGTGGTCATCACTGATAGCAAGAGAGAGAGAGAGAGAGTATCGATCGACTGTGTCTCAGTGGCCTTGGGGGAAATTGGCGGGAAAGCAGATTGCACCATACATTATACAACTCGCGGGCTATATCTCCGATTTTGACCATCCAAACGCTGTTTTCACTCGTTTTATTGTTGTTTCAGGTTAATACCTTTATAATCAACCCATAATAGGCGCATATGGATAAGTATTAATGCTATTAATGGCACAATGAATATTTTAGTGACGGAAACACCTCAAATACGTCAGCACAGGGGGACGTTTCCAATTACCCCCATGCGCACTTCAGAGGTTAAGTTGACCTCTAGCTCTGCCCTTGTGTTGTTCCTGAGAATTGAGTTCCAGAGCCGGCAGACTCCGTGGCAGATTTGAGATAGAAGCATCTGTCCACGTACAAGAAATCTACGTGCACCTTATAACCTTCACACACCAGTGGGTATATAAGCGTGTAGCCAGCAACGATCGCCAAGAGATCCGTCTTGAGAACTTCCTACATATGGACCCCCTGGACGGCCGCGGAACCAGTCGTTAGCCCCCAACATCACGGACGCAAGATAACCAGGACCAGACCAACCAAATACTACCCAAGATTCACTTTATTAGTAATACAGTGTTACAGTACTATTTAGAGACTCACTTATTAATATTTCTATGAAGTGGCTATATCTTTGCCCCAGTATAATTCATATATAACCATTCCATCAGGAAGTGCTAAGCGTATCAGTGTTCATTGATTAACCCGGGAACTGCCGGGAGACTCTTAAGAGTTCCCCCGGCGGACTGCGGGGAGACTCTTATGAGTGAGTGAAAAAAAAAATCAACTTTTGACATCGAAAAAAAAAAAAAAAAAAAAAAAAAAAAAAAAAAAAAAAAAAATTGTTTTGGCCCCTGGGCCATGCAAAATCTCAGTCCTCTACCTCCCCTCCTTCCCCACTTTCCTCCTCTCCTTCATTTGTTGCGGAAAATGGAGATCATACAGATAACAAAGTACAAATGGCGAATATCCTAAATAACTATTTTGCATCAGTTTTCACGTCGGAAGATACTACCGGTAACCGACCTACCCCTACGAATCAATCAAATGGCACTGAGCTCGAAAACTTTACGATTTATGAAGACGATATCCTGTTCGCAATCAACAATTTGAAAGTTAATAAAACCCCAGGCCCTGATAAAATATCCCCAAGGATCCTAAAAGAAGCAAAACACGAATTATTAAACCCACTCGCAAATCTGTTCAACAAATCATTGAATGTTGGGATAGTTCCAAACGAATGTAAACTAGCTAACGTGACACCCATATACAAAAAAGGAAATAAGTCTTCTCCCGGCAATTATCGACCAATTAGCTTAACATCGGTAACGGGCAAATTAATGGAAACCATTATAAGGGACAAAATAGTAAAACATTTGGAAGAAAATAATTTAATAAAAGATTCTCAGCACGGTTTTAGAAATAAACGTTCATGCTTAACAAACTTACTCGACTTCTTCAATGATGTTTACAAATCATATGATAAGGATAGAGCAGTTGATATAATATATCTCGATTTTCAGAAAGCTTTCGATACCGTACCCCACAAGAGACTAATTGACAAAATAAAAGCTCATGGCATAACAGGAAAAACTCTGAAATGGCTCGAAAATTGGCTCTCAGACCGTAAACAACGAGTTGTAATAAATGGTGAAGAATCAGATTGGTGCAAAGTAAATAGTGGCGTTCCCCAGGGTTCGGTATTAGGTCCTATTCTTTTTATAATTTACATAAACGACTTAGACGAAGGAATAGAATGCAAAATTTCGAAATTTGCTGACGATACAAAAATTACTAATAAAGTAACCTCAACAGTACATTGGCAAAAACTACAAGGTGACCTAGACACTTTAGAAAACTGGGCAGTAAAATGGCAAATGAAATTCAACATAGAAAAATGCAAAGTATTACACATCGGTAGTAACAACGCTAAAAAAGATTACTCAATGAACAACATTCAACTATCAAATACAAATAATGAAAAGGATCTGGGAGTTATAATATCAAGTGACCTGAAGCCGAGTAAACAGTGTACAGAGGTAATAAAAACTGCTAATAAATTGGTGGGTTTCATCGGCAGAACATTCAAATTCAAATCAGAAAAAATCATACTTACTCTATTCAACTCTTTGGTGCGTCCCCATCTCGAATACTGCGTGCAATTCTGGTCACCGTACTACCGAAAGGACATAAATAAACTTGAAAGGGTGCAACGCAGTCACTAAAATGATACCCAGATTGCGTAATAAACCGTACGAAGAGCGCTTAAAAGAACTAAATTTGTTTAGCTTAACAAAGCACAGAATGAGAGGTGACCTAATAGAGGTGTTCAAAATCTTCAAGGGATTCAGCAACCTAAATGTAAGCGAATTATTTACGATGAATCAAGCAAACACGAGAAACAATGGTTATAAGATTATAGGCAAGCGTTTTCATTCTCACGAGGCAAAGCATTTCTTCTTCAACCGCGTTGTGAATAACTGGAACAGACTACCCTCGAACATTGTAAACTGTAATACTGTCGAAACATTTAAGAACCATCTGGATAAACACATGGCAAATAACCCCCGATTAACACAGTTTCTTTCAGAATAACGCGCAACGAAATGTCAACGCATACCGCAATGTATATTGATTTTCATACATCTGTTCCCTTTCAGAATTGTAGTAAATAGAGTTAGCTTAGATTACAAATCAACTTTTTCTCCCTGTCCTGTCCGAATTTCCGTGTCAGTTTTTCAATACTACATGGTATTTTTCCTATCTGTTTCCATGCCAGCATTAGCTGGAGGGAGTGGTGGGTGGGGAGGAGCTTTCTTCTTTGCTATCCTTTTCTCTACCTCGTAGTCAGTAGATTAGTAGTTTTAGATATCCAAACTGCCCCGTAAGGACCAATAGGTCTGTTGCAGTTTGTTCTCCTTTGTATTCCTTTGTATCACCTATTTTCCCTGTTATTCCCTTATTCTGAGGTATATTTTCGTGCTAACATTAGCGAGTTGCAAGCAGGGTGTTGTCATCACTGATGGCAAGCGAGTGCAAGAGAGAGAGAGAGAGAGAGTATCAATCGACTGTGCCTCAGTGGCCTTGGGGGAAATTGGCGGGAAAGCAGCTTGCCTCACCCATACATTATACAACTCGCGGGCTATATCTCCGATTTTGACCATCCAAACGCTGTTTTCACTCGTTTTATTGTTGTTTCAGGTTAATACCTTTATAATCAACCCATAATAGGCGCATATGGATAAGTATTAATGCTATTAATGGAACAATGAATATTTTAGTGACGGAAACACCTCAAATACGTCAGCACAGGGGGACGTTTCCAATTACCCCCATGCGCACTTCAGAGGTTAACAGGCGACATTAACTCGTAATTACCACGATCCAGATATTATTACATAGAAGTAAAACCCTAGTGATATCTAACGTTCGCCCACTGATTTGCGTTCTACGTATTTCTGCTATAAGAATATCAAACTTAGATCAGTACCCCCCTGAGGTTACTAGAATTCTCGTGCTCTAAATATACTCGTGTCTAATCTGGTCTGTGAACTACTACTCGTGCACCAGAACTGCCAGTAATAAATCTAAATAGTGAAATTGAATCTATAAGTAACATTGATGGCTTCCAGTATATAAACTTGCGAACAAAGCCAGTGATCAGAAGAGTATACCTGAACGTTGGAAGTGGGAGACTAGGCTCCATCCAGATCCACTAATGCTAGTTGTTCAATTCTATCATTTGTCTTGTACGAGTATTCATACCTTCTTATGCTTCCTATTAATCATCCTCAATAAACGTGATCGTGTCTTGTTACCGTGTGTTTATTTTGTGTTCTCTATTCCTCCTACCTTGTTTTGTGCATGCAGCCTTATATACCCAGTCAGTTAGAACTCATATTACCCAAGTTAATCCTGTAGAAAAACAGGGCATAACAATTACTATACTTTATTTCCAGCTGATCGTAAATATGTAGTTAATTATGAAAACATGACATGCGAGGCAGATATATAAAAGCTTCATATAATTTTCCATTAATTATCGATAAATCAGTTGCAAAGGGATTCAATTTACCCTCAGCTAAAAAAAAAATAAAAAAAAATAAAAAAAATAAAAAAAAAATAAATAAAAAACAATAATTGTATATAGTAGTAGGCTACTATCCTCCATATTTGAAAGATGATTAAATTGTAATTACTTTTGTTTTATATTAATCAAATAAGTGCGGTATTGGATTATCACAATGCTACAACAAAGTACAATGCAGCATTTTAATTATGACAACCAGTATTAAGTTTCAGTGAGGCTCATCATTCAACTGGTTGCGATATTTATACTAGATTTGTATTTAGCTGGCGGAAATTTTAAATCCTATAACAGTTGATATCTCGATAATTAATGGAAAATAGGAAACTGCTATGTCTATGCGTTTTATTATAGACAGGTTTTCACAATTAGCACCACATTTGGCGATAACAACTTTGTGATCGCCGAGTAAATAAGATGGGGATAGGCCAGTTTCTCGCCAGCTTTAAAAAAAAAAAAAAAAAATGTTCATGTTCATTAGAGACCCTATACTATGCCTATAGTAACAAATATCGGCCAACTTTCGCCATTTTGATGCCACTTGTGTCTTTTTGCCTTTTACATGCAAATACAGTATATCCTTACCCGTTATAAACATTCGGTAATAGTGGTACAGCCTACAGGATAGATTACTTGCCCTTTGGATCTAAATTCTATATATGTTGTTGTTCCCTAAGCTGCCTGGCCGAACAGCCCCGAGTCCCTGAGGAAGGCCATGGCCATGATCGGGCTTTCCCACAGAGCTCTCATTGAGTGTAGATTGTGTTGTTGGCATAAGTGGTTGTGTGAAATGCAGTCTTCTATGATGTGTTTAATGGTATGGGGTGCTGTGTTACATCCCGGGCAGGCGTCGACAACGGAGTCATCCAGTCTCTTCTGATAGCTCAGGAGAGCTGGATAGTGTCCGCATCTCAGCCTGGCCAGGTGGACTCTGTCCTCGCGAGGAAGGGAGGATTCGGAAGGATAGATTTCGGGAGGTCGTGCATGCAGCTGCGTGTTGTCTGTGAGTGAGTGGATGGATCGGCAAGAGATATGAGTATGGATGTGCTTCTTGTTATGCCCTGTTTTTCTACAGGATTAACTTGGGTAATGTGGGTTCTAACTGACTGGGTATATAAGGCTGCATGCACAATACAAGGTATGAGGAATAGAAAACACAAAATAAACACACTGTAACAAGACACACGATCACGTTTATTTAAGTAGGTTAATAGGGAGCATAGGAAAGTAGGAATACTCGTACAAGACAAATGATAGAAATAAACCGCTAGCATTAGTGGATCTGGATGGAACCTAGTCTCCCACTTCCAACGTTCAGGTATACTCTTCTGATCACTGGTTTGGTTCGCAAGTTTATATACTGGAAGACCTCAATGTTACTTATGGATTCAATTTCACTAATTAGATTTATTACTGGCAGGTCTGGTGCACAAGTAGTAGTTCACAGACTAGAATTAGACACGCGTATGTTTTAGAGCACGGGAATTCTAGTAACCTCAGGGGGGTACTGATCTAAGTTTTATATTCTTATGGCAGAAATATGTAGAACACAAATCAGTGGGCGAACGTTAGATATCACTAGGGTTTTAATATCTGGATAAAGGTAATTACGAGAGTTAATGTCGCCTGTTAATTAATGAACACTGATACGCTTAGTACTTCCCAAATGGAATGGTTATATATGAATTACACTGGGCAAAGTTATAGCCACTTCATAGAAAGATTAATAAGTGAATTTCGAATTAGTACTATAACACGTTAGTACTAATAAAGTGAATCTTGGATAGTATTTTGTTGGTCTGGTCCTGGTTATCTTGCGTCCGTGATGTTGGGGGCTAACGACTGGTTCCGCGGCCGTCCAGGTGGTCCAAATGTAGGAAGTTCTCAAGTCGGATCTCTTGGCGATCAGTGCTGGCTACACGCTTATATACCCACTAGTGTGTGTGAAGGTTATAAGGTGCACGTAGATACTTGTACGTGGACAGATGCTTCTATTTTAAATCTGCCACGGAGTCTGCCGGTTCTGGAATCTCACAACTCGGGAACAACACAAGGGCAGAGCTAGAGGTTAACTTCAGGGGGTCAGCCACTGGTTGGTGTCTATCTTTCAACTGATTTCACTGGGGGCTGGAGCTGGGTTTATAGGCTCGGTTTTGGACCCTGTAGGCCATAGGGATCTTGAGAGTCTTATGGACTTATTTGAGCTCTCAAAAGATACGGGGACTAGGTAAGGTGGTGATTACTGTTGTGGCACATGGCTATAGGGAGCCTTCATAATGTGATATAACTGAGCCTTAGTAAGAGGTACTATTTTGGCTATACTGGAAGTATTGAGGGGAGGGAGACTGGATCTACTTTGCGGGGAGGACTGGGACAGCTGTGATAGGGGCGTCTCTCTTATATTGTTCAGTCTTCATTCTATGGTATAGCTGAGGTGCTAATTTGATTATCCGAGTATGCAAGAAAGGTGAATGGGTTATTGTGGGTTAATAGAGGTTAGTAAGGGGGTTAGTCATGCATGGTTAGTTCACTGATAGGAAGAATTCCTGTGCTACCTGGCAATAGAGAGAGAACCACAAGGTCACTCAGAAACTACAATAAGGAAACATTTCTGGACATTTTATGGAATACAGACTGGTCTCCAGTGTTTGGAAGTACAAACGTTAATGACGCATGGGTTGGCTTCAGAACCATCATCACAAACATCCTAGACGAAATAGCTCCTCTGAAAGACATACGAATTAGAGCAAGGTCAGACCCATGGATCAACAATGACATACTACACCATCTGGAACACAGAGACAATCTGTTAAAAAGGCTAGCGAAACATAGACAGGATCAAGGTCTGAAACATGAGTTCAACAGGGCCAGGAATAAACTAAGTAGGAAAATGAAATCAGCGAAAAATAATTATTTTCACAATAAGGCAGAGGAATATCAGAATAACCCAAAGAAACTATGGAGGCACCTAAAAACAACAGGCTACAGCAACAAGACAAGGGATTCGTCTAGCACTAATATTGCTCTCACCATTAATGATCAGGTTTGCCACGATAAACGACAAATTTCAACCTACTTCAACTCCTTCTTCACTTCCATAGCAAACACACTTGCACAGAACCTACCTCAACCTCTCAATAAATACACAACAACAACAACGGCCACCTTTCGTAATTTCTACAGAGATAAAGACATACACCCGAACACATTTAGATTGCAAAATGTTACACCAAAATACACTTTTGACGAGCTGTCTAACCTAAATGTACATAAGAGCACAGGACCAGACAAAATTCCTGCCAAATTTCTACGAGATGGAGCCATTGGTATAGCAGGCCCCCTAACCCACATCATCAACTTGTCAATTAACACCAACACAGTACCTGCTGAACTGAAGGAAGCTATTGTAACCCCTCTATTCAAGAAAGGAAATAAACTAGAAGTTGGCAACTACAGACCAGTTAGCATATTATGTATTGTATCTAAAATCCTTGAAAGAGCGGTATACACCCAAATTGAACACTACCTCAAACAAAATGATCTATTCTATAAGTTTCAATCAGGTTTCAGATGCATGTACTCGACAGACTCCTGTCTCATCCACTTAACGGATCACATTCGTAAAGAAATGTCTAAAGGTAACTACACCGGTATGGTTCTTCTTGATCTACAAAAAGCGTTTGACACAGTAGACCATGATATCCTATGTAATAAACTACAAGCAATGGGCATAGGGTCTGTGAACTGGTTTAAATCTTATCTTAGTGGTAGAACCCAAAGAGTCAAAATTGATGATAATATATGTGATCCTATGCCAATTAACTGTGGGGTCCCGCAGGGAAGCATCCTTGGTCCCTTACTCTTTCTCTGTTATGTGAACGACATGGAACTGAGCGTCTCATGTAAATTATTACGGTATGCAGACGACAGCGTGCTTCTGGTTTCAGGAAAAGACCCAATAAGTATTGCCGCTTCACTTTCCAAAGAACTAGCATCATGTAGTGAATGGCCAGTGGACAATAGACTATCTCTTCACCTGGGCAAGACGGAAGCCATCTTATGTGGAACAAAACGCAAACTGAAAGACATTGTGGGCTTCTCGGTCAACTGTAATGATATTCCTATAACAACAGTGTCACAAGTTAAATATCTCGGACTGAAACTGGACGCGAGTTGGTCAGGTGAAACAATTTTGGAATCTATCCTGAGTAAGTGTAGAGCACGTATAAAATACCTGTATAGACAGGTGGGATGCTTGCCCGCGGCGACCAAAAAGACCCTCTGCCAAGCGCTTGTTCAATGTCATTTTGACTATTCTGTGTCATCCTGGTACTCTGCATCATCTAAATCAGCACAGCACAAACTTCAGGTCACTCAAAATAAAATGGTTAGGTTCATGCTGAACCTAGGACCCAGATCACATGTTGGCCAGGAACAACTTCAGTCACTAGGTATGCTCAATGTCTCTGACAGGGCCAAACAAATCAGGCTCACTAATGCCTTCAAAATTTTCTATGACAGAGCTCCAGAGTATCTAAAGAATGATTTTGTTAAAGCAAATGAGAGGAGTGGACATAATACAAGAAACAGGATGTTTAATTTTAAGGTCCCGAGAATCCAAGGACAGGGTAAGCAAACATTCTTCTTCACTGCCATCAAAGACTGGAACGACCTACCCCAGTCAGTCCGTGAAAAGAGAACACTGTATTCCTTCAGACGTAGCCTGAAGGAACACCTGAACCGGACAGCTGCGAGAAGGGAGCACCAAGCTTATGTCTACTACTAAATACGACATAAGAGATAGACAAACCAAACTGAAATGATTACTGATTACGGATTACTGATATTTACTATAGGATGTAAGGTATCTTAAAATAACCCCCTAGAAATACTTTCTCTAAAGTATCTATATCTTTATCCTCCCCATTTCCCCAGCTAACCTAATCCCACAAGGACCCCAATGGAAATACGCCTAATGGCCTTATTGGGCTATCCTTAGTTGGAATTATGCAAGGCTGGTACATGTCATATTTATAACATACTATGTGGTACCAACTCTGTAAATTGCTAACTGAATAAATATTATTATTATTATTATTATTATTATTAATGACCCGGAAGTCAAAACAGGGGTCAGGTATACCTCCGCAGGGGTGGGGGTCTCCCTCCTCGGGTGGGTAAAAAGGGGTAGCTGGGCGCCCTCTCTCTGGGATGGTCGTCCGGCGGCTGTGGCTAGGGGCTTGCCATATCACAAGTGTTTGTAATAACCCTCTGTTTATGAGACAGATGTGGGTGTTCTTAATACCAAAACCGAAGGTGCCTTGGCTAGCTGGTTTTAATCGGTTGGTTGTTAATTGTATGGTTTGCTGGATGTGGTGGAGACTGGGTTGCTAACTCTGCCACATTTATCTGGAAGTATGGCAATAGAAGTTAGTTACTGGCGAGGCGGCTAGCCTCGCACCGACGATCATTGGGTGCAGGGTTGTGAATGGGTTGTATGGGAATAGATGACATGCAAGGGGTTAGTAAAGTTCTAATGTTGTTCCGGCCTACTAAGGGAAGGTAGGCTGGATAGGAGTATATATATAAAAGGTTGGAGAGCGTTAGCAACGGAAAAATCAAGGATCTTCAAGAGGTATGAGGGAGAGGCTAGGTCGGAAAAGAGTCGAGGAGCGCGGGGTGTTATTGAGAGGGAGCGAGTTCAGGGGGGCTACGTGGAAATTTGACCCTAAGATCTCCGGGCGTGGGGGTGGCATTAGGCTACAGTTGATATTGGAGTTTGAAAGGACAGTGAAAGTACGTTAGCCAAATGCTACCGGGGGATGCAACTATGGGGTGGTATAGGAGTCTGGAAAAGATAGAATCATGTGGACTGTGGGGCTGTGGGGGAGAAGGAGGTTAACTGTAGGTGTGTGCTTGACTGTGGATAAAGTAGGGAAAAACATGGTGTATTATTACTCGTCAATACGAGGGGTTATGGACACTATTATTTGACACAATTTCTTGTACGTCTAGTTGTCCTTGGGAACTGCGTTTTCTATGAAATATAGACCAAAGAAAAGCGGCAGTTCGTAGGGGTACTTCGTTATTGTTTCGTGATACTATGATAGACAATGGACAAAAAAAGGTTACCTATACAATCTCTGGTTGGGGTAAGCATTACGTTATAGCATGGTGGCTAACATCTGTAGTCATGGCTGTCTAGGTCTTACGGGGGCAATGGTTCTATATCACTGGTCTACCCGTGGGTATCTTAGTTTCTTATCAATTAGGACATGGGGTTTTAACATACTACTTCTCGGATGGAAGAACATACATAGATTTATGGCTGTCTGACTGGTTGGCATTGGCTCAACCTAGGGACAGGGCATGGGTGTTTTAATATGAATGTGTATTCCTGTTCATCATCATGTAGGTAGAGTCTGGCGGGTAAGAGGTGTAGGACACGAAGCAAAATGGAGTAGTGTGGACTGTGGATACGAAGGAGGTGAGTGGAAGACGTATAACAATTGTGGAAAAGTAAATGGAAAAGATGAACACAATGGCGGATAAAGATAACTAACCTAAGGATTGAATACATAGATTTATGGGGGCGATTGGTCTTCAGAAACTTAGTCTGGCAAGACAAGGTATTTTAGGGTATGTTGATATTAATATCCTAAACTTAGGGACAGAGCATGGGTGTATTAACTTTAAGGTGTATTTATGTTCGTCATCATGTAGGTAGAGGTGTAGGACACGAGGGGTAGTGTATGTGAGGTGTAGGAAAGGTCAGTGTTTAGAAGGGGTAGGCAGGTGTGGTTTGGAGCTGCTTAGCCCTGCGGGCTTGGGCCTGTCTGAACTGGTTGGCTCGGTCAGCTGGTCCTTTTTGTTCTGTGGACCTTTCTTTCGGGTGTTTCTGTGTGGTGTTCGCTCGTGGCTTCTGAGGTGGGCTTCTCGTTCTGGGGCATTTTACTTCTGGAAGTTGGTTTGGGGTGGGCAGGGAGGGAGAGAGGACAATAATTGTGTGTGATACCGTGTGCTGGGTGTTGTTTTGATATTTCTTGGTGTCTGTGGGTGTGTTGCCATGTAGTTTAGTGGGTGGTCTTGGTTCATGGAGGCTGCTGCCAGGAATTGAGTGCCTCTCATGTCCAGATGGTCTTTGACTTTGAGGATTTTGGTTTCTTGATGTAGGTGATCTGTGAGTACAGTAGCTGTGCAGCCTGTAATGATCTTCAGGGCTTTGTTTTGAATAGTCTGTAAGGTCTTATGATGTGTTTCAGCTAGGTTAGAAGCCCAGGCTGGGCTTGCATATTCCATCACTGATCTTATGTATTGTTTATATACTGTGGTGGTAGTTTCTTTGTTGTGTCTAAATTTTGTGTGAGCACAGTGACCTGAGGGCGTTAAGTCTGGGTGTCAGTTTCTTTTTAATGTTTGTGGTGTGCTGTTTGATTGTCATATGAGTATCATATGTTACTCCTAGGATTTTGGGTGTGTGTGTATGTGTTAGGGGTGTGTTGTTTATGGTGAGTTGAGGGATGTATTCGTATTCTCCTGTCCAGCTTGTGAGCAGGGTTGCGGTGGATTTGGCTGGGGCTAGATTAAGTCTGTTTGTAGTGCACCAGCCATGTAGTGTGTTGAGATAGGGTTGAAGGAGATCTGTTGCTCTTTTTGGGTCATGGTGTGTGCATGTGAGTGTTATGTCATCTGCATAGGAGGCTAAGTTTATTTGGGGCGTATTGGGTGTAGTTATATCGTGCATGTACAGATTGAAGAGTGCGGGCGATAGGACGGATCCTTGTGGGACTCCGTTTGGAAAGTTTCTGATTTTAGATGACTGACCGGCAAAAGATACGTGTGCACATCTGCCTGCTAGAAAGTTGGCCAGCCACCTTTTTGTGTTGTTGTGCATGTTTGTGTTGTAGATTTTGTTTGTTAGGTTGTGGCGGGGGATGGCATCGAAGGCTTTACTAATGTCGAGTGTGGCTAATAGTGATCTGTGTGGTGGTCTAGCTGAGTTGATGCCGTCAAAAGCTCTTTGTGTAAGGTCTGTGAGAAGAGTGTTTGTGGAATGCAGTGGCCTAAAGCCATGTTGTGTTGGAGCTAGGGGTAGGTCAGGTGTAATTAGTTGTAATACTAGGCGTTCCATGACTTTGGAGGGGGAGCAAAGGAGTGTGATGGGGTGGTGCGAGGAGGGTAGCGTGGGGTCTTTGTTGGGTTTGGGGAATGTGATGATGATACCATGCTTCCAAATGTCTGGTATTGTGTTGTGTGAATAGCTGTAGTTTGATATTGTGACGCCTCCCGGCGTTGACAGAATGGTTGCGTGGGGCATTGCAGCTCGCTAGCGCTCGCCAGGATGGGGGGATGGGCTACAGTTGTCCTAGGATGATCTGCTTTGTTTTATTAGTGTCGTGTTGCCACAGACAGTCTAGAAGTGATCTTTGTTTTGGTCTGTGACCGTGCCTTATATTTTATATTCGCTATAATATAAATGTTGCTTGTGTGGGAGGCGAGCGAGAGAGGGTGAGGGGGTACACCTGGCAGCGGGGTGAGCTATGATGCGGCTCGCTTGGGCGCTGACGGCGTTGGCGGCCGGGTGGTCAACTAGTCCCTGCCCATCGCGGCCTCGTGTTTTTTACCAGCTCAGAGCTTGCCTGACACGCGTATCGTCTACATCCTTTGCAATTCTGTCCCCCATACTCGCCACTTTGCATACTATTCCTCTCTCTCGACTTCTCCTTTCTCATTCTCTAATCTTTATTAAACTCAACATCCCTTCTGGTTTCAGCATAGACGTTCACCGTCGACCAGTCGTATTGTACGCGAACCTCTCAGAGATTTCCATGTATGAGGCTTTATTGAGGTTTGGAGAGACGGACTTTTCCGTATGTGTCCTCTCTCGGGAAGGTTGTAGACCGGTATATGTCTCCCTGGCAAGGTGTTGAGTGATTCTGCTTGGTTATCTAAAGCTAGACTAGGGGTAAGGTTACTGTGTCGTTGTCTCCGATGTGTGCAGTGTTAGCTAAGCCCTGCACGACATCGACAGGTACTGTGGGAGCCTAGGTTGTCTTCGGGTGGGTTTACTTTGCGAGCACAGCGCTGTGGTGTGAGAGGGCCATAGCCTATCCCTCACAACATAGTGCTGCCTCTTTGTGTTGACTTCTGAGGGATCGCCAGGATAGAACTAGGTACTAGAGACCTAGATTTATCAAGAGAGCATCCCCGTCATATAACGTAATCGTCATTATACCACCTTCGGACAACGTTAGGCTACGAGCCGCATGCTCGCCCATTGTTGCCCTGCCTTGATACCCCAGCTAGACTTTATTAACTGAGCAGACACTGGTTAGAGATAAGCCCCCATTATTATATGTATGCAACATTATTATTCACTGCACTTTTGAGCCGAGGTTGTTGTTGAGTTGCACAACCCTAGTAGGCTGTTGCGTTGTGTCACGAAGCATTTCTTTAGTTGTCGAGCATTACTACCTTTGCGCAGTCTTTATTATTCGCCTGCCTATTATTACTATATGTCCTAGTATTTATTGTGACCCGTATTCTGCATTATAATTGTTCAAGATTCTTTACGAACATCTTCCCAGCATCAGACTTATTTCAGAAGTTTCCAGTTGATGTTGCAGGACTAGCATTGCACTTTCTTTAATACAGGAGTGCCAGTTATTTGAGTATCTACCGTAACGTTAATTAATCACGTTAACTATCTTTTCTTTGTGTAACCTAATCGAGTAATCTTTTACTGTTTGAGAATAGGCTGTTTCATCGAGCGTCAGCCTAGTGTGTGTGCACCAGTTACCGAGTCATAGGATACCTCGTTGTCCAGGCACGACTCAGGGCGGTAATGGTGTTTTGTTTTCCAGTGTTTAAGGCAGGGGTTGGATCTAGTGTTACCGTTGTTGCATTTTTGCCATTATCTAGTCCAATGTTGAAGAGCCCTGTGTCTTTGAGAACCTGGATCGTAACAAATGGCGACCTAGCTCAGGATCTTGTGAACTAAGAGATAATTGCAGGATTGTTGTGGTCATTTGTTTTATTGAGGAATATAGTGGGCACGTTAATTTTTTTTTTGGCAAAGTAGTATAGCACTTGAGAGTCTTCAGACATTTTTGGCAAGTGAATAGTGCTACATAAGAGTTTGGGGTACTTCTTTTCTGAATATTGTGGTGAGAAATTTTTGTGAGCATCATGTCTTATACCGGGTCAGAGGAGAATGGAGACACAGTACGTAATGTCGAGACTGAGGAACAACAGTATGATGAAAGGGTTAATCGGGTGAACTGTGAGGAGGATGCTAGGATATTTTTGCAATGGCCTGTTACTGCCGAGCGGTTGGAGGGTATGGATCGGTACGGTCTTCAATGCCTGGCCACAGCTATCGGTCATGCGGTTACTAGCAGCATGACCAAGGATAACTTGATAACGTGTGTACTGGGCAGGGTGACTGGTGAGCGAGATGGGTTGAGTGCTCAGAGCCCTTCGGCCATGCTTCCCCTACACTCGACTCCCAGCCATCCCAGTAGTTTGCCGACCCCGGGTACGCTTCCGCAGTTGGGTGGTGACTGGCAGGGTGGGTTGCCCCTGGGGGGACCACCGGTAATTTCAAACATTGTAGCACCTTCACCTCCTCAAGGGTTAACTCCAGAATTAGTGTATCAGCTCGAATTAGCTAAGATACAGCAGCAACAAAGGGCATGTGAGCTTCAGATTCAGCAGCAAATAGAATTAGCCAAGATAGAAGAGAGAAAAAGTCACCAGCAACAAAGGCAGGTGAGCTTCAGCAGCAAATAGAGCTAGCAAAAAATCCAAGCTGAGTCGACTAAGTACTGTGCCGACATGGATGTAGAGAAGTCGCGAGTAGAGACAACGGGACAGCGACTTGGGGCTGGTAACCGTGTTCATGAGCAGTCTCTCTCGCACTTATTGAAACTGGTTCCGGTGTTTGATGAGAGTGGTGTAACAGAATTTTTCGCACGCTTTGAGAAGAAGTGCCAGGAACACCAGTGGCCAGAGAATAAATGGGCAGCACTTGTATCCTCTAGATTAATAGGCAAGGGTCTTAAAGCCTACGATGCGTTGCCTATAGAGTCTTGTATTATCTATGAGGAACTCAAGGAGGCTGTTCTGAGAGCATACGAACTACAACCAGAGACGTACAGGTTGAAGTTCCGGGGTGTTACCAAGGGTCGGGAGAGCACCTTTTTGGAGCATGCCCGGGAGCTGTCCGATGCTTTTGGGAATTGGCTGAGGTCGGAGAAAGCTACTACGTTTGACGACATTAAACAGTTGGTGCTTTTAGAGCAGTTTTTCAAATGCACGGGCAGCGACCTGACGTTAAACCTTAAAGAAAAGCAACCAAAAACTCTACAGGAGGCAGCTGAGATGGCTGACCTCCGGCTATCACTAATTCGTGGGTGCGGGTCTGCCCAGCGTAGTGAGGCAGGTAACAAGGGGCGTGACGCCCCACCCCCCCGAGTTAGTGATATACCTTATGCAAACAAGTACAAGAGCCATGATACCAAGACTGACCACAAGACTAGCACCGTCCCATTTAAGAAGGGGCCGGGCCCTTCCCAGTACCAAGGGAAGCCCAAAGGGGAGTTGGAGTATTATCATTGTCATAAAAAGGGGCACTTTGCAAGAGTCTGTCCTAGCAAACCACCTACAGCAGCTGTGTCTTTGGCCTGCAACATTGGTGTGTCTCCGAAGTCATCTGAGTTTGCCCGGGGCAGTTCGTCAGAGGCTGAGGCACAGCCAATGCAGAAGCACCTGGGAGGCTCGAACCCTGCTCAGGATGTTTTTTGCGACCATAGAGGGCGGGGTTGCGTGATGTGGGCGGGGCGCAAGCATGGAGTAGAGGTCTTGCGTGATACAGGTGCTTCCCAGACTCTGATGAAAAACTTGACTGGCTACCCTATAAACGCGGCTCGGGTGGTGGTGGAGGGTATTAATGCAACTCGGTCATACCCGCTGGTGCGGTTGGAGTTGGAGGTGGATGGTGTGGCACGTGAATTGGATGTCGGGATTGTGGAGAAACTGCCAGTGGAGGGCGTCGACCTTCTTCTCGGCAACGACTTTGCAATGCCCGCTTCTGAGGTTCTACCCTTAGTCGTTGCCGAGAGGCTGGCCGACGTGAGTAGGGAAGAGCAAGAGTGGGTCGAGCGGTGCCAGACACAATCCATGGCGTGTGTTGTCACCCGAGCTCGGGCAGCTAAAGTGTCACAGCCTAGTCCTCCGTCTTCAGACCAGCGGAGGAACGATCAACAGGAGGAGGCTAAAGCTGGAGTTGGTTTTAAGAGTTTTGACTCGGCGGCTCTCCTGGGTGATTCAGTATTAGCACCATTACTTAAGTCTGGAGTAGCCCCTGGGCCTGTCATCGAGAGTGACGAGGCTGGGCATGACGAGTCTCCACGACAGCAACGTTATGTACATCGAGAGAGACAGAGGGAGCAGCCCAGTATCGGGGAAGGTCATGCATTGCTCCGGGAGCAGTTAGATCGCTTGGCACCCTCAGATATACGTCGGTTGCAACTAGAGGACCCTGAGCTCCAAACGTGTGCTAATGGAGCTGTAGAGCTCGACGAGGACGGCGATGCACAGCCAGGAGATTTTTTTTATTTAGAGGGCATCCTCTATAGGCGTTTTCAAGACCCTAAACGTAGTTGGCAAGAGGGGTCCGGAGTAGTGGACCAGTTGGTGGTGCCACGGGAGTGCAGGGATAGCCTACTGAGGTTGGCGCATGACATACCACTGGCAGGACATCTAGGGGTGAGAAAAACAGTGGCGGCTTTAGAAAAATTGTTTTGGTGGCCGGGGTTGAAGGGGCAGGTGGTAACCTGGATAGCAAGGTGTCATACGTGCCAGAGGGTTGGAAAACCTAACCAAACAATTCCGAGAGCCCCGTTGCACCCCATTCCTGTCAGTGGACCGCCCTTCAGTAAGGTCATCATTGATATGGTCGGACCCCTACCCCCTACTAGTGCCGGTAATAAATTTCTATTAACTATCATGGATGTGACCACTCGTTATCCTGATGCATATCCAATGAGAAATGGCACGGCGAAAACTGTTGTCCGGAACCTGCTCTTGTATTGCTCGCGGTATGGTTACCCGCAAGAGGTGCAATCGGACCAAGGTTCTAATTTTACCTCTAATCTGTTCAAACAAACTATGATTCAGCATGGCATCAGCACTGTCGTCTCTTCTGTGTATCACCCGGAGAGTCAAAGGGTGTTGGAGAGGTGGCACGCCACGCTGAAAAGCATGCTTCGATGTTATTGCGCAGAGAACGGAAAGGATTGGGACCTTGGTCTGCCGTATGTTTTGTTCGCGGCAAGAGAAGTACCTGGAGAGAGTCTCGGTTTCAGTCCGAATGAGCTTGTTTTCGGGCATCAGGTGAGGGGCCCTCTCCAAATGGTGAAGGAGATTTGGGAGGGTACCACTAAGCCATGTTCTATGTTGAGATACGTCCTCGAGAGCAGAGAGAGAATGCTTAGAAGTCTGGAGCTGGCCGGGCGTAATTTGGTGAGTTCGCAGGCCCGTATGAAGGACAGGTACGATACTAAGGCGAAACTCCGGGAGTTTCAGGTAGGTCAAGAGGTGTTGGTCCTGTTGCCTGTGGCAGGTCATCCTCTGGCTGCCAAGTACGCTGGGCCTTATCGGGTGGTGTCAAAGATCTCTGATCTAGATTACCTCGTTGCCACTCCAGACCGGAAGAAGCGTAACCAACTATGCCACAATAATTTGTTGAAGGAGTATGTGAGGCGCCCACCTGAGTCACTAGCTGTCCCTGTGTTGACCTGCTGCGGTCATGGTGGAGAAGGAGAGGGGGGCAGCAATGATCAGGTGGATGATAACTGGGATTGTCATGTCTCGGCTGATCAGTGGGCGGGGAATTCGAGCCAATGTGCGCATGATGCTCTGGCGCACCTGCCGGAGGAACAGCAGGTGGCAGTGCAGCGCCTGTTCGATTCATACCCCACTGTATTTGCCGAGCACCCAGGCCTCACTACTCAAGCGGTGCATGACGTCGATGTAGGAGAGCACCCCCCCTTCAAGTCGATACCTTATCGGGTGCCACCCATTAAACTCCCAGCGCTCAGGGATGAGCTGGAGTATATGCTGGCGAGAGGCTTGATCGAGAAGGGGGCAGTACGGTGGATTTCTCCTGTCACTCTGCAGCCCAAACCTGATGGAAAAGTTCGGTTCTGCATTGACTTTAGGCGGTTGAACGGGTTGACCCCCACCAATGCATATCCTCTTCCCCGGTGGATGACAGTGTGGATAAGATCGGGAAAGCAAGGTACTTGACCAAGGTAGACCTCGTCAAAGGCTACTGGCAAGTACCACTGTCTGAGCGGGCTAAAGAGGTGTGCGGGTTTGTGGTGGATGGCAGTACTTACCGTTGCAACGTGATGCCATATGGTCTGAAAAATGCATCGGCCACTCTCCAGAGCTTAATGAACGACATCGTAGCAGACATCCCAAACTGTACTGTCTACCTTGATGACGTGATCATTTATGACAACGATTTCCAAAGTCACTGTGAGCACATAGAAGCCTTATTTAGTCAACTTAGTAAAGCAGGCTTGGTGGTTAATCTGGGCAAGTGTGACTTTGTGCAAGCCACGGTGCAGTATCTGGGGTTTGTGGTTGGGTTAGGGCAGGTGAGCCCGCCCCAACAGAAGATACAGGCTATCGACTTGTTCCCCAGGCCGACCACCAAGCGGCAGATCATGAGATTTTTGGGCATGATTGGGTATTACCGCCGCTTTATAAGAGGTTATTCTACTGTGTTAGCTCCTTTGACAGATCTACTAGCTAAAGATAAAAAGTTCCGCTGGGCACCTGAGTGTGAGCAGGCGTTTCGAGTAGTTAAACACCTTTTATGCACTCACCCTATCCTCAGGGCCCCGGACTTTGAACGACCATTTCAGTTGGCGACTGATGCCAGCGGAGTAGGGGCTGGTGCCGTACTTTTGCAGACAGACGAGGAAGGTCTTGAGCATCCAGTCAGTTTCTTTTCAAAGAAATTTAATTCAGCACAGAAAAACTATTCGGTTGTTGAAAAGGAACTGCTGGCAATCGTGTTAGCGCTCAGACACTTTGAGGTCTATGTTCCTGCCTATGGGCCAGTCGTGGTAGTGTATACCGACCACCACCCGCTTAAATTCCTCAATCAATTCCACAACCGGAATATGAGGCTAACCAGATGGTCGCTCATGTTGCAAGAGTACAACTTAGACATTCGCCATATTGCCGGTTGTGAGAATGTGATTGCGGACTGTTTGTCGCGGGTGGAGGATCCGGGGTAGGCTACCACAGTATGTTGGTATAGCCTCCTGTCTTGGCTCGCGGTGTATTTTTTGCGCTGGTGCTTGTTGGCTCGCGTGTGTAGCATCAGCGTAGGGTCGCAGGGCAGGAGTTGTTGGCTTTGATTAGACGAAAATTAGGCTACATCTATAGTAGCCACCAAAAACAACATTAAAATAAAATATGAAAAATTAAATAAAAACTCTTTCTTTTTAATAATTAATTTTAAGATAATATTGTAGCTGAGTACTGAGTGCAGATGATTTTCCCTCAGTAGGCTGTGCTTCTTAAAGCTCGCTCTGGGAGCACAATGTTATGAATTAATGTATTATGTTTGGGAAGGGTGATAAGATTTGTTTTTATATATAAATGTTGTTGTATTATTTTTGAGGAGACTGAGCTTGCATTCCATGAGTGGCATAGTGGTTAGGAGTGGCAGATTCTAGCGACATTCTGTCTGTTCAGATATGGGCCCATGGTTGAGTGTCCCATATCTTGGGGGGGGGGTGATGCCTCCCGGCGTTGACAGAATGGTTGCGTGGGGCATTGCAGCTCGCTAGCGCTCGCCAGGATGGGGGGATGGGCTACAGTTATCCTAGGATGATCTGCTTTGTTTTATTAGTGTCGTGTTGCCACAGACAGTCTAGAAGTGATCTTTGTTTTGATCTGTGACCGCGCCTTATATTTTATATTCGCTATAATATAAATGTTGCTTGTGTGGGAGGCGAGCGAGAGAGGGTGAGGGGGTACACCTGGCAGCGGGGTGAGCTATGATGCGGCTCGCTTGGGCGCTGACGGCGTTGGCGGCCGGGTGGTCAACTAGTCCCTGCCCATCGCGGCCTCGTGTTTTTTACCAGCTCAGAGCTTGCCTGACACGCGTATCGTCTACATCCTTTGCAATTCTGTCCCCCATACTCGCCACTTTGCATACTATTCCTCTCTCTCGACTTCTCCTTTCTCATTCTCTAATCTTTATTAAACTCAACATCCCTTCTGGTTTCAGCATAGACGTTCACCGTCGACCAGTCGTATTGTACGCGAACCTCTCAGAGATTTCCATGTATGAGGCTTTATTGAGGTTTGGAGAGACGGACTTTTCCGTATGTGTCCTCTCTCGGGAAGGTTGTAGAACGATATATGTCTCCCTGGCAAGGTGTTGAGTGATTCTGCTTGGTTATCTAAAGCTAGACTAGGGGTAAGGTTACTGTGTCATTGTCTCCGATGTGTGCAGTGTTAGCTAAGCCCTGCACGACATCGACAGGTACTGTGGGAGCCTAGGTTGTCTTCGGGTGGGTTTACTTTGCGAGCACAGCGCTGTGGTGTGAGAGGGCCATAGCCTATCCCTCACAACAATAGTGCTGCCTCTTTGTGTTGACTTCTGAGGGATCGCCAGGATAGAACTAGGTACTAGAGACCTAGATTTATCAAGAGAGCATCCCCGTCATATAACGTAATCGTCATTATACCACCTTCGGACGTTAGGCTACGAGCCGCATGCTCACCCATTGTTGCCCTGCCTTGATACCCCAGCTAGACTTTATTAACTGAGCAGACACTGGTTAGAGATAAGCCCCCATTATTATATGTATGCAACATTATTATTCACTGCACTTTTGAGCCGAGGTTGTTGTTGAGTTGCACAACCCTAGTAGGCTGTTGCGTTGTGTCACGAAGCATTTCTTTAGTTGTCGAGCATTACTACCTTTGCGCAGTCTTTATTATTCGCCTGCCTATTATTACTATATGTCCTAGTATTTATTGTGACCCGTATTCTGCATTATAATTGTTCAAGATTCTTTACGAACATCTTCCCAGCATCAGACTTATTTCAGAAGTTTCCAGTTGATGTTGCAGGACTAGCATTGCACTTTCTTTAATACAGGAGTGCCAGTTATTTGAGTATCTACCGTAACGTTAATTAATCACGTTAACTATCTTTTCTTTGTGTAACCTAATCGAGTAATCTTTTACTGTTTGAGAATAGGCTGTTTCATCGAGCGTCAGCCTAGTGTGTGTGCACCAGTTACCGAGTCATAGGATACCTCGTTGTCCAGGCACGACTCAGGGCGGTAATGGTGTTTTGTTTTCCAGTGTTTAAGGCAGGGGTTGGATCTAGTGTTACCGTTGTTGCATTTTTGCCATTATCTAGTCCAATGTTGAAGAGCCCTGTGTCTTTGAGAACCTGGATCGTAACAATATGTTAGTGAGTGCTTGTATGCCTTGTGGTCCCAGGTGTCTGAGGTGTATGTTGCTTATGTTGTCTAGGCCACAGGCGGGTGAGTGCTTGAGATTGTTGATGATATGCTTTGTCTGGTGATTGGTGAAGGGTGTATAGTCAGGGTCTGTGGGGAATTGTCTCTTACGTCGGATGACACGTCGGTCGTCTTTGTGAGGTTTTAGGTGACTGACATGTGAGAAGTGATTGATGAGTGTTTGCTTGTTGTTTACATGAAGGAGTAGAGTCTGTTGTTGTGATTGCAGCATGTGATTGTGTTGTGTTGCTATTGGAAAGTGTGATGCTGTTTAGTGTTTTGTAGAGTTTTTTGGGGTTTGTTTTGTGATCAAGTGTTTGTAGGAAGTTATTCCAATTTAGTTTTTGTTGTTAGTTTGGGTGTTGAGTGCTTGAATTTGTTGTGTGATGTCTTGTGTGTGGGGTGCTGGGGAGTGTTTCAGTATGTCGCGTTGTCTGATGAGGTTTTGAATTTCTGGTGTGAAGTTGGGGTTGTGTCTTTTTCTGTTACCTCTTGGAATGTGTTTCTTGTCAGCGTTTTGGATAGTTTTATTGAGTATGTGTACAGCATTGTTGATGTTAGTGATGGGTGTACTGTTTAGAGTTGTGAAGTGTTGTTCTGTCTCATTTGTGAATGCTTCCCAGTTAGCTCTTTTATAATTGGTGTATGTGTGTTTGTGGCTAGCTGGGGTGAGTCTGGTTTAGGTGGTGATAATGATCGGGAGGTGGTCAGAGCCTAAGGTTCTGACCACCCTCCAGGATGTTGTGGGGGCGAGTTCTGGGGAGCAAAAGGTGATGTCTGGAGATGATGGGTTATAGAGGGCTTGGTGAGGAATATGGGTATGTTGATGGATGACGTTAAGGATGACGAGGTTATCGGTTTGGTTTTGTAGTACCAGCCCTCTGTCTGTGTCGGGGTTGTCGACAAACCAGGCCGACGTCTTGGCGTTGAAGTCACCACCCAGGATGATGTGTGGGGTGTTTGTGATGTGTTGTAAGTGTGGTCTGTATTCATTTGGTACTGTAGGGGATGTTTGGGGAGGGATGTATGTGTTTATGATGGTTTTGGAGTTGTTGCCAGTGCGTATTTTAATTGATTGTATTTCTGTTGTGTTATCATTTGGGGGGAGGAGGGATTTGGTTTGTACACTGGTTACTATGTATGATATTTCTTTGTGTACCAGGGTGATGAGTCCACCGCCCCCGCCGACAGCCCGGTCTTGTCTGATGGTGGTGAAATTATGAAATGTGTGTGTTTTTTGTGTTGTGCGGAGTTTTGTTTCTTGTAAGATGGCAATGTGTATGTTGTGTTGTTTGATGAAGTGTGAGAGTTCGTGTTTCTTTGTGTTGATGCCATCTATGTTCAATTGCAGAATGTTAATGTTATGTGCACGATGTATGTTGGGTGCTGCTGCACGAGGATGGGGTGGGGGTGAGGGAGGGGCTGGGGGGGGGGGATGGGGGGGGTGGGGGGGGGGGGATTGGGGAGCAGGAGATGGGGGTTGGAATGGATTAGGATGGGGTGTGGTGTGTTGAGTTGAGGATGTGGATGGTATGGGAAGGTTAGGTGGGTTAGGGAGGAG
The DNA here is from genome assembly GCA_032716605.1 of Paralithodes platypus. Lineage (NCBI taxonomy): Eukaryota > Metazoa > Arthropoda > Malacostraca > Decapoda > Lithodidae > Paralithodes > Paralithodes platypus. The sequence goes on along the minus strand of CM064492.1, from coordinate 69,882,899 downwards.
AGGTGGACGGGTTTTAGGGGGCGGGGGGAGTGGATGATATGGGAAGGCTAGGTGGGTTGGGAAGGAGAGGTGGACAGGTTTTAGGCAAGGGATTTGACTGGGAGAGGGAGGGGCATGAGGAACAGGTTCGTGTAGTGTTTCTTGGAGGCAAGTGTTCAATATTCAATATTATAATTAAATAGCCTTCCGTCCTTTGATAATTATTGCACCAAGATGGTATCCACAGAGAAAGATGGCCACTCTCTCTCGCTACAGGATCTCTAATGTTCACCAGCCTCAACATTCCTTGATAACAAAAATACGAAGCCTATTGCATTTTTTTCACCCAACCTCTCATAACTCTAAAAAGGGACTTCATATTCAGTAATTGACGTAATATTTCTACCGCTTGGGAATAGTCGTCCAGGGAATAGGTGTGAAAACTACAGCTCATTTTCTCTAGCCCTTTTTAGTTACAGAGGTTAGGGATCGCGATTTTTGCCACATCTTCAATCAGACATATCAGCAACACCTTCAATTAGACATATCTGCCACATCTCCAATCAGACATCAGCCACACCTTCAATCAGACATAGCCATACTATCAAACATATTACCCATACCTTTAGACAATAACCATATGATCAATCAGAAATATCAACCACACCTTAAATCAGACATATCAGCCATACCCCCAACCAGACATATCAGCCATACCTTCAATCAGACATATCAATCAGAAATATCAGCCATACCCTCAATCAGACATATCAGCCAAACCCTCAATCAAACATAGCAGCCATACCCTCAATAAGACATATCAGCCATACCATCAATCACATATCAGCCATACCATCAATCAGACATATCAGCCATACCTCCAATCATACATATCAGCCACACCTCCAATCAGATATATTAGCCATACCTCCAATCATACATATTAGCCACATCTTCAATCAGACATATCAGCCACACCTTCAATCAACCACACCTTCAGACATATCAGCCACATCTTCAGACATATCAGCCATGCCTTCAATCAGACATATTAGCCACACCTTCAATCAGATATACCCTCAATCAGACATATCAGAAATACCTTCAATCAGACATATCAACCATATCTTCATTTTGACATACCTTCCAGTAGATATCGCCATACCTTCATCTGATATATCAGCCATTCCTTCAATCAGACATTCCAAGCCTTACAGTCAAGCATAACCATACTTTCCATCAAACATAAGGATTATACATTCAATCAGACATATCAGCCAAGCATTCAGTCAACCATAACTTCAATCACACATATAATTAATTACATTTTTTAACATCAATCACCCCCAAATTAAATTAATGAAAGCGTTTGATGCTCCCGGGATTCAAACTCTGGACACCACATACAGAACCAAACGCTCAAACCATTACAAAGCAGAAAGGCCGTATCAGATTCACTCTTCTTGTTACCTCGGATGTGTGAGCGTGCTAAAGCCTAAAGGTATATGGATCTTCAGCTCACTCTAGTTGTTCATGTGATACCTTATGATACCTTATGATGTGTTCGCCACTCTTCTAGCGGCACCAAGGAGCGGGATGCCCCTCGTTTTGTGTGGTGATTTGGTGCAGTAGACTGTTTGAAGCGACAGCTCGCTCCCTTGCGAGGATGGGCTCGTCTGGCACCTTTTGCAGTTCGACATCCAGGGCTCTCTTGAAGCTGTCTAACGAGACGTCCCTCATGTCTCTTACTCGCCGTGGGAGTTTGTTGAAGAGACGTGGGCCTCTGTGTGATAACCAGCCCTCTCGCAGAGAGCCCATAGCACCCCTGTTATTCATCCGGGGGATTTCGCATTCCCAGCCTCTCCTATCACTGAATTTCATGACTATCGGAGTATGTAGGTTTGGTACTAAACCCTCTGCGATTTTCCACGTGTATATTATTAGGTAACGTTCTCTTCTACGTTCCAGTGAGTACAGATTCAGTGCTCTTAAACGCTCCCAATAGTGTAGCTGTTTTATCGAACTTATATGCGAAGTGAAATTTCTTTGTACACTCTCTACGTCATTTATTTCACCTGCTTTGTATGGGGATGTTAATACGCTACAATATTCAAGCCGCGGTAGCACTAGAGATTTGAAGAGCGTTATCATGGGTACTTCACCGCGTGTTTTAAAAGTACGCAGAATCCAACCCGTTAGACGTTTCGCAGCCGCCACTTTGACCTGGTTATGTACTTTGAAACCCATATTTTCAGACATTAATACCCCAAGGTCTTTCACACTGTCTTTCTGTTCTATTATGTGGTTAGATTCTGTTAAGTAATTTGTAATTTCTTTAACACCATTATTATCTCCGTACCGTATTAATTGGAATTTTTCCTCATTGAATTGCATGTTGTTTTCCCTGGTCCACTGGAACACTACATTCATGTCTTCCTGCAGTCGGCCCGTGTCTTCTTGTGTGTTTACTATCTTGCTTAATTTTGTGTCATCAGCAAAAGACGACACCGTACTGTGTCTGGTGTTGGTATCTATGTCGCAAATTAGTATGAGGAACAGAAGGGGCGCTAGCACTGTTCCTTGGGGCACTGAGCTTTTGACATCCGAAGGCTCAGATGTGACTTGGTTTACTGCTACCGATTGTTTTCGGTTTACGAGGAAATTGTATATCCACCGTCCGATTTTCCCAGTTATACCTTTTGCTTTCAGTTTGTGGGCTATTATACCATGGTCACATTCATCAAATGCCTTAGCAAAATCGGTGTAAATGACATCCACGTTTTTCTTTTCTTCTAGCGCTTTAAGAATTTTGTCATAGTGTTCCAAAAGTTGTGAGAGACATGATCTTCCCGCTCTGAACCCATGTTGACCGGTGTTGTGTAGTTCATTTGTCTCCATGAATGTTGAAATTTTTCTTCGCAGGACTCGTTCGAAAACTTTAATGATGTGAGAGGTTAGAGCTACCGGGCGGTAGTTTTTTGGTAGTGCTTTACTCCCTCCTTTATGCAGTGGGGCAATTATTGCATTTTTCAAGCTATCTGGTATGTCACCAGTGTCTAGACTCCTTCTCCACATTATAGCCAGGGGTTTTGAGAGGTTTTCCTTACATTTCTTCATTAGGATCGAATTCCATGAGTCCGGGCCTGGTGCCGAGTGGGATGGCATGTTGGAAATGGCCTCTTCTATGTCTTTTGGACCGAAATCAATATCCAGCATCTGAGGGGTTTCCGTGGGGGAGGTTTCCATGAAAAATATATTTTGGTCTCTGATGACTTTTGTTTTATCAGGCTCACTGAATGCCATTTCATACTGCCTGCTTAAGAGTTCGCTCATTTCCTTTTTGTCCCCTGTGAAAGAGCCATCCCCTTTGCTCAGTGGGCCGATGTTTGATGTGTATTATCTTCTTGCTGGATCAGACCAACAGAGTTCTCATGCAGGATTCAATTAAAGATGAACGGTGTCAGTAAAATTACACATATACTAAACACTCACCCATAACCCACTCACCCAAAACCCACATCATATTCACAGCGATATCAAAGAACTTTTCAAAATCAAGGCCTTTTCCTTGTGTGCCTTTTATACTCCAGTACTCTGAAATGTGTCATCTAATCTAAATTTACATGTTTTCTTCTATCATATACAATTATCCTACTCTTCCCTGCATTCGCTGTTAACCACTTCCTGTCACACATCCTACAATAAAAAAGCAACATATTATATATATATATATATATATATATATATATATATATACTGTATATATATATATATATATAAGTGAAAGGAACAGTCAAAGTAAGCTATGGCAGAGAATGCTCAACTCTCACTCTGATAGACCAGCCCATCACCACATGACTAGAACCCAATCCTCTAGATAGCTGCCTTTGGCGGTGGGGGTGGCTCCTCTAATTGAACCCCCTTAGGGGTTGGGCACCCGCCCAGCATAGAAAGGGGTGAATAACTGTTATAATTATTACATTACAATGTAATGATGGTAATGGGTGAGATCACTGAATGAAAATTGCATAATTAAGAATAATACATTGAACAAGCAAAGTAAAGCATTGTGAGGAAAACCTGGTGAGTTTGCACTTGGTCGTTCTGAGCTAAAGAACTGTACTTTGACCTGACTGGCTGATGGTACTGTATTCGAATAACATCTTTCAGTTGTAAAGACAAACACAAGCAATATATTAAATAGTACCAACAGCCAATCAGCTGGAAGTGGAGTTTCAAGTTCAAAGGGACCAAGTGCAAATGTGCCAATTCAAAAACAAAACAAACTACTGTATAGTACTTACTGTGTACCTGCTGACTAGCTTGGGGGTTGGGGGGGTGGGGGTGGGGAACCGAGGCTTAAAGGTTAAATTGAGAGCCCTGCCTTGAATCCCTCAAGGTCTGTCTCACAGAAATCAACATGGTGTAGTCTACTGGTTGAAGGAATTGAGTGATGAGTTGCTGCTGATACTTGTTGAGTTGACCCGATGTGTGTAAAGCCTCTGTAGTAGTGTGCTAGAAGGTGTCCAGCTGGAGGCATAGATTAGCTATTGAAGGTCCGTGTACATACATACATACATACAGGTTTAAAGACCGCAACCGTCCACAGTGAATGTGGCTTCCTTGGTACAATCACAGTACTGCACACAGTGCACAGCAATCATAACATGGTGGCTAGTCTTTACTGCAGCACAGTACAACAAATTCTTGCCACAACAACGCCCCCATCATGTTATCACTGTGGCTGATGTTGGTATAGCGCTAACAGTGTCTCAGCAAAACTCAATAAAGTCCCCCTAAAGCACTTGCACCTGGCGAAATCGCACCACACCAGCCTTAACCGTGATACAATAAGGCAGTAACAAGAAATCACCGTAACTGCTGCAGAGGCTGACTGCACCACCGAAGTGGCGGGTGGTGGGGTCGCTGCATCCCTACGCCCAATGTCTATCCATTCAATCTGACTCCTCTATAGTATATGGAAATTCATTCAACAACACAGATTATGTGACTGATGTCATGCATACTGAAAGAAGCATCATAAGTACTAATCTCCTTCCTCAGTAAATATCTTCTGTGGCCTCTTCAATAATATAGTCAGGGTTTAGTTCTGGAATATGATCTGCACCACCTCTTCTCTGTCCATCAGAAGAAAGCCAGGCCTATAGTCTGTTTGTTTTCAGCCGACAGTATTTCCTTCCTTTAGTAACCGATTTCTCGATACTTGCAGACAAAAATGTGAAGCTATTGTTTCTGCATCATAACAATGTCAAGTTTGCATAATTAAAAACTTATTTTGCAACAAAATTGTCTATACCTGAATGATCAAGATGGGAACATGACCATTTACCGCCAGCTGGAAAAACACAGACTATAGTAATGTGCTACAGTGCATCAATAACAGGATACCCCTTGACGCCTCTCAGTTTGTCCTCATTCTAACTATATCTATGCATCTTAACCAGGTAAGAAATGCAATCAAAAAATATTTCCTTAGTGTCCTAATAAAAAACAAATCTTATAAGAGATTAATTAAAATACTATTGACATTATTAATGGCTTAAAAATCTTTATTACAATAATTTACATTTATATATATTTCATTATCTATACAATGCCATTCCTTTAATTTCTATAACGGTCATAGGGTATTTTGATGGCAAATAGAGTTTATCAAATGTCATATAAAATATTTACAGTTATGCATATAACATACTATACTGTAGAGAAATCACACACATTATCATCACTATCATCATCTCCGACGCCTTGTTTCCCCCTGAGAAACCCTCGCTAAAGGATGGCCATGACAGAAATGCCTCCAGGCTACTTTGTCAAGACATGCTTCCTTTGCTCGCACCACAATACCCCTGCCTCTACGCGAAGTTTTTCCTCAATATATTTATCCACATTCTTCTCCCATATAATAGGTGGTCTTCCACTACCAGCTGCTCCACTCACCTGACTCACATATATCTTTCTTGGCATTCTGTCCTTATCCATTCTCTGAACATGACCGTACCACAACAAAGTACTTCTCTTTATCCATTCAACCACTCCATATTCAATGTCCAATGCTTGCTCTTCCATTCCAAAAGCCTCATACACCTTCCTATTACATGGCGTGTTCACACCAGCTGCCATTCCGAGATGACCCTGGTAACCCTGGTAACCAAGGTTTGAATCTCGGTAGGATCACATACTTTCACTAATTTAATTGGGAGATGTTTGGTAAAGTTAATAAATTAGAATAGTTCATCTCTGCAGTTCTCAATTTGGATAGGTCCTTGTCACTTGCTGTCCTTGTCTCACTTCCATATGAGTGTGTTGGGAGCAACACACTGTTCCTCAGCGACTTTTTCACTTCTTGACTAACCATTCTTCCTTTCAGAATACTGTACAATCAAGTTCCCCGATTCCATTTCTCATTTGCATTTTTCTCTCTTTTATCTCCCCCTCCATTTTATCATATTTGTGCAGTACAGCTCCCAAATACTTGAAACTTTCAACCTCTTCCAACTCTTCATATCTCATATTACTGTAATTTTAAAGCATTTTTTGTTTTTTCTTGATTCTGAAATTTCTATATTTTGCCTTAAAATCTATAGTTTCATGCATGCTTTTCTCAAACACCATTACCTTACATTTCCCTACATTAACTTTTAACTTCCTCTTTTCACGCACTGTCGAAGTCAGTTCTTCCACATTTTCCGCCAACAGGACTGCATCGCCCGCATATATAGGCATGTTAAAATCTTCCACTCTCTTCCCTCAGATTCCAGCCTAGCTCCTATACCCATTGATCCCACGCTACATTCTCTAATCACTCCATCCATGTATACTGTAGGCTATATCAAAGAACCAAGGTGACATGACACATCCCTGCCTTACTCTTACTCCTACATTGACCTCAAAACTCTCACTTAACTTATTCCTTACCTTCACATTTGCCATTGCATTCCTATAAAAAGATTTTATAGCAACTTCCCTCCCACACCATATACCGTTAACACATCCCACAGCTCTCCCAATCTACTTTGTCAAGTTTGTTTAGTTTGCAAGTTTTACATTTTAATAGGCTTTTTCCAAATGACACATCCTTATGAGCAATATTTAACAAAGACACCTCACTAACAAATGCACATCCTTATAAGCAACATGTAACAATGACACCTCACTAACAAATGCATTACCTTGGGTTGATATCTGAGCACTCTGGGTAGGTATGTAGATCAATGTACAGTATCTTTAGTCCAGTCAACTTCTAAGGCTTGATTGTGTTTGTCAAGAGGAAAAGTCTCAGCGTTCCAATTGTCATTATTGCCCACCAAACTGAAAGTCTTGTTTCCTTTTGGTAATTATTATTGGAAAATAGTTTCAACCAGGCAGTAGCACAGTTGGTAGTGCAAACCTGAGGTTGAGAGTTCGAGGCTCGGGCCAGCAAGTGTGCGTTACTGGCAGACGCCAGTGCTGTGGTGGTCTAGCAATCTGTGGTAATTGTCCACTGAAGTCCCTGAAACATCAGGACACCCAACCTAGCCCTGTTCTCGAGCAGGGAATGCATGGTGGTAAAAAATCACATCACCATCATAATCACCACAGGCCATAATCCTTATAAACATGAAATATTTAAACATAGATCATTACTAAAACCATGCATATAAAAGTACATTATTGTTGGTGGACAAGTTGAGTGCAATGAAACAAAGTGATCTACCTGTACCAGTGAACTAACATATGAAAACAGAAACTGTTAATGATGCAGTTTTTAACGCTGTGCACTCCCTTGATTGACAGGGATATGGCATGCCCTTGTTACAGGGACATAGCTGGACATTTATCACAAATTGCTTAACCAAGCTGCCCAAACTCTTGCCGTCTACCAATGGCACGGCGTGGGATCGAATTGCAGACCCTTTGATCAGCAGTCAGACGCACTACCGACCCAGCCATGGTCGTTGGGTTGTGGAAAAGAAATTGATGGGTGTGGTGTGCCTTTTTACTTTTACTACATTACAAAATAGGCTGGATGGTTGGAAAAAAAATATACACAATCTAGCAAATCCTAACCAGTGTCCCTCCCTCTCTACCCTAGGCTGGCAAGAACGGTGGTGATGCTGCTGGACCAAAGATAGTGACGGCACTGGGACGGGCTCGAATCTTCATGGGGCGCACCTCAAAGGCCTCACTGTCAATGCTCAGTTCCTTCTCTGTGCCCTAGGAGGAGGAGGAGACCAGGATGAGAGACCATGAATATTAAATGAATTAACTAATATCATTCTTAACACCAATAACTCCCAATGAAATTAATGAAAGCATATGATCCTCCGTGACATATTTATCAACATATAATATTGGGAATAGGATACTAAGTAAAGCAACTCAACAACATAAGTGAAATGCCTGCCAAACACAGTAAACAAAACAATAACAAAAATTGTAACATAAACATTAGCTAAACAAAGATAACTAAAATGAACTTCCCTATAATGTTGAACCATGTCATAATTAATGTGCAGTATAAGTTATTTTTTTTTAGTTTGCTCCCTAGACCTTCATCATGCTTAAAAAAGAAAGACCCCCCTTCGATATAAATATGTACATTCCTCCTATATTACCGGCTAGCTATCGCTCTCTAGGAAATAATGTACACCTAAATGGCACAAAAGGTCTTAATATTGCCAAACTAATAGATTGAAAGGTTTTAAATTTTTTAAATTGCCAAACTAATGGGTCGAACGTCTTAAAATGTAAAAAATAATGGGGTAAAACTGCTGGGTGATAGTTGCCCGGCGCGACCGAAGCCGCTCCAAGGACTCGTGCCCCCAGGGAGGGGCCAGGGGTTTGTTAAACACATCATAGAAGACTGCATTTCACACAATCACTTATGCCAACAACACAATCTACACTCCTTGAGAGCTCTGTAGGAAAGCCCGACCGTGGCCATGGCCTTCCTTAGGGACTCGGCGCTGTTCGGCCAGGCAGCTTAAGGAACGACAACAACAACAACTGCTGGGTGTAGGGGTTCCAGAAAACCCCCAAACCCTCCCCTTAACTTCCTCCAGAGCTCTACACTTTTGGTTGATTGAGATTACAATATAAAACTTGCAAAACAAACAAACCAAAACAGGGATGACACAATATAAAGGCAAAAGAACTTAGCCTATCAAAATTGCTATGTGGAAACAAAGCTTTAGTAAAATATATTTTTTAAAGAAAAGAACACAAAACCACATAGGATGTACATCACTACATGCGCAAGTGAATCTGTTTCCCAAGCAAATTAATTGCACATATACCAACGCACTCTCGTCATGTTCAAGGAATTAGTCAAATTGGGAAGTTCAGGACGTTCTGGTAAATTCTTTTAAATTCTGCATGAATAAAGAAACTACAATTTATGTCAAAATTTTCTACTTAAACAAATTTGCAATTTGGCAAGATATCAACAATAGTACAAAAATACATACAGCACTCACTAACGATAGTGCTACCGGGTAGGTACCTGTGAGCATAGCATGAACACATGGCCCTATGTATTGCCTGGGTATGCCTTGATCAACAGATGGCCTCTAAGGTGTCAAACTGGGATAATTTGGTTTTAAAGACTGGAATGAATATGAGGAGCAATACAGGAAAACTTATATGAAATTGCATTGTTTTTGCTAATTTTATAATTTCCTCAGGCTACCCCCACCTATGGAGTATGTGCCTGACATACATACTATACAAGTTTAAAGACCGTTTGTCCACAGAGTGTGTGGTTAGTCTCACATCCTAAATGGCGGCTTTCCAGGCGACCCTGTCAAGGCCTGCCTCTGTTGTCAACTTCTTTATTTTGAGATCAGACCAGAGTACCTGATCCCACGTCTTTTTAGGTCTACCCTTACGCACAGCTCCCTATACGTTCACAGTCCGGCATTTCTTCACCCAGCACTGATCATCCATTCTCTCAACGTGTCCAAACCAACCAAGTTGGCACGTGCGCATCATTTCACTGATACTCCTAATGCCCAGACCCCTTCTAAATTCCTCATTCGATACACTGCCCCTGAGGTTAACCCCACATATATCCATCTCACCATTCTCTTCTCATTCTATTTATATCCTCCGCTTTAACCGGCCACGTCTCCGAGGCATAGGTCATCGCACTCCTAACACACGAGGTATACACCTCGAGGTTAGCTATCCTCATTATCATAAATGTTAGTGTACAATATGCCTATGTGCAATAATAGTAGTCCGAGTTTCTTATAAATGTAAATATAAATACGATTAGTGTTGTTGTTGTTGTCGTTCCCTAGGCTGCCTGGCTAAACAGCCCCGAGTCTCTAAGGAAGACCATGGCTGCGATCGGGCTTTCCCACAGGGCTCTCAAGGAGTGTAGATTATGTTGTTGGCATAAGTGATTGTGTGGAATGCAGTCTTCCATGATGTGCTTACTAGTATGGGGTGCTGTGTTACATCCTGGACAGGCATCACCGACGGAGTCATCCAGTCTCTTCTGATAGCTCAGAAGAGCTGGACGATGCCCATATCTCAGCCTGGCCAGGTGGATTCTGTCCTCGCGAGGAAGGGAGGACTCAGAAAGATGGATTTCGGGAGGTCGTGCATGCAGCTGTGTGTTGTCTTTGAGTGATTGGATGGAACGACGAGAGATATGAGTATGGATGTGCTTCTGGAGGCTGGTTTGGGGTGGGCATGGAAGGAGAGATGACAGTATTTGTGTGTGATATTGTGTGCTGGGTGATGTTTTGATATTCCTTGGTGTCTGTGGGTGTGCTGCCATGTAGTGTAGTGGATGGTGTTGGTTTGTGAAGGCTGCAGCCAGGAATTGAGTGCCTCTCATGTCCAGGTGGTCTTTGACTTTGAGGACTTTGGTTTCTTGATGTAGGTGATCTGTAGGTGTAGTAGCGGTGCAGCCTGTGATGATTTTTAGGGTTTTGTTTTGAATGGTCTGCAAGGTCTTGTGATAAATTTCAGCTAGGTTAGAAGCCCAGGCAGGGCTTGCATATTCAATCACTGATCTTATGTATTGTTTGTATACTGAGGTGGTAGTTTCTTTGTTGTGTCCAAATTTTGTGTGGGCAAGTGACCTGAGGGCATTAAGTCTGGGTGTCAGTTTATTTTTGATGTTTGTGATATACATACATACATACATACATACATACATAACATTTTAAGACTGAGTGCTCCACACATACGTCCAGTTTCAGTCTCTTGGCCTAATGGCGGCGTTCCAGGCAACCCTGTTAAGGGCTGCTTCACTTGTCAAGTTTTTGGATTTGAGATCGGCACGTATAGTCCGATCCCAGGTCTTCCTCGGTCCACCCCTTGGTGCAGCTCCCTCCACAATCACAGACCTGCATTTTTTTCACCCAGTTTTGTTCATCCATTCTCTCCACATGTCCATACCATCCCAGTCTACTTGTACGCATGGTGACCAGCATGGTGATGGGCTGGTCTATCAGAGTGAGAATTGAGCGATCTCTGCCATACCCTTAGCTTACTCTGACTGTTCCTTTTACTTATGTATTTTCTAGATCTCAAGTGACGGCGTCTCTTCCATGGATTGACCTCCCAATCTACCAAGATTGGAAGCCAAAGCATCACATTTTTCCTTTGCCCCTCGACTTTCTCTTCATAATTGCTGAGGGGCACAGGGCCCTGGGTGGGGCTTTGATTTCCCAGGCGTTTCCGCACCCTCCTCAGCTCCCCGCCATGGAGTGGCTTCGGTCACCCAGGCTTTATTGTGGTCGGCAGGGAGGGTTCTGTGGGGGCGCTCGGTTATGGCCTTGGCCTTGGGGCTGTTCGGCCAGGCAGCTTGGGGAACAACAACAACAACAACAACTTGTACGCATCACTTCGCTAATACTCTTTATACCTAAACGTCTCCTCAGCTCAACATTTGTTATTCTATCTTGCAGCCTGGCCCAACACATCCATCTCACCATTCTCATCTCATTACGTGCCATTCTGTTGACATCCTCTACTTTAACGGCCCATGTTTCTGAGGCATACGTCATTGCACTTCTAACACATGAGGCATACACCTTTTCCTTCAGGGGGAGAGGCATTCTTTTCATGGTCAGAATTGGCAGCAGTTCTCTGAACTTCCCCCAGCCACATCTAATTCTAGCGACAGTGGCAGCCTTGGCCCCACCACCGGCAGAGATGGTATCTCCTAGGTAACAAAACTTGTCCACCAGCTCCAATGACTAATTTCCAAAATTCACAGCCACAGGATCATCAGGATCATATGTTGTTTGAATGTCATTAGATTATCATATGTTACTCCTAGGATTGTGTGTGTGTGTGTATGTTAAGGGGCTGTTGTTTATGGTTAGGAGTGGGGCGTTTCTGTATTCAGCTGTCCAGCTTGTGAGGAGGGTTGGAGTGGATTTGGCTGGGGCTAATTTGAATCTGTTTGCAGTGCACCAGTCATGTAGTGTGTTGAGATTGGGTTGAAGGAGATGTGTTGCTGTGTCTGAGTCTTGGTGTGTACATGTGAGTGATATGTCGTCTGTGTAACAAGCAATATTTATTTAGGGTGCGTGGGGTGTGGATATATCATGCATGTATAGATTGAAGAGTGCGGGCGACAAGACGGATCCTTGCGGGACTCCGTTTGTAAAGTTTCTGATGTTAGATGACTAACCGGCAAATGATTAATGTGCATATCTGCCTGCTAGGTAGTTGGCCAGCCACCTTTTTGTATTGTTGTTGTTGTTGTTGTTCCCCAAGCTGCCTGGCCGAACAGCCCCAAGGCCCCGAGCAATTCCAAGGCCATAACCGAGTGCCCCCACAGAACCTTCCCCGCCGACCACAATAAAGCCTGGGTGACCGAAGCCACTCCATGGCGGGGAGCTGAGGAGGGTGCGGAAACGCCCGGGAAACCAAAGCCCCACCCAGGGCCCTGTGCCCCTTAGCAATTATGAAGAGAAAGTTGAGGGGCAAGGGAAAAATGTGACGCTTTGGCTTCCAATCTTGGTGGATTGGGAGGTCAATCCACGGAAGAGACGCCGTCACTTGAGATCTAGAAAATATATAAGTTAAAGGAACAGTCAGAGTAAGCTATGGGTATGGCAGAGATTGCTCAGCTCTCACTCTGATAGACCAGCCCATCACCACATGACTAGAACCCAATCCTCTCAGCATCAGCTAGGAAAGGCCCTAGAAAGCCGCCTTTGGCGGGGGGATAGCTCCCCTATTTCAACCCCTATTCGGGGTTGGGCACCCGCCCATGTTGTGCATGTTTGTGTTGTAGATTTTGTTTGTTAGGTTGTGGCGGGGGACGGCATTGAAGGATTTACTAATGTCAAGTGTGGCAAGTAGAGATCTGGGTGGTGGTCTAGCTGAGTTGATGCCATCAAAAGCTCTTTGTGTAAGGTCTGTAAGAAGAGTGTTTAGTGTAGTGGCCTGAATCCATGTTGTGTTGGAGCTAGGGGTACAGCGTGTGTGGTCAGTTGTAGTACGAGGCGTTCTGATACTTTGGAGGGGGTGCAAATGAGTGTGATGGGGCGGTGCAAGGAGGGTAGCGTGGGGTCTTCGTTGGGTTTAGGGAATGTAATGATGACACCATGCTTCCAGATGTCTGGTATTGTGTTGTGTGAATAACTGTAGTTTGATATGTTGGAGAGTGTTTTTATGCCTTAGTTGGTTAAATTAGTGTTTTGGATGGTAGTGGTGAGTAGCATTTCCAAACTGTCGTGATGTATAGAGAGGCATTGGGGTACTCATAGAATAACACAATCGGTCAAAGAGTTTCAGGAGTCAGGCCACTGGCCACCATTTTGATTCTCAGTATCTCTGTTAAATACTCCATGCTGTGAAAGCAGTTACAAAGATGGACAGATATTTAAAGAGAGATATGAGTACTGTAATTGTATGAGCAACATAAGCTTAATAATGAAGTGTAGAAATAATGGCAAGCTATCGAATAATGCACTGTGAAATTGAAAATCAAGATGGACTATTATTATGTTACCTCCACCAACCGACTTTACTCCTAAACTCAATTAATGAAATCAACAAATACATGTGGCAGTCCAGGGATTCGAACCTAGGATGCTCACACCGAAATTCAGTGCATTTATCCATTGCGCTACGTAGACAGTTAAGAATGGTGGACAAGCCTACGATTTACTATGCAGTTTCGAATCCTGCATATCAATCTAAGCATGTACACACTTTCCAACGTTGATACGTTGGCCGTATGCTATTTACAAACATGCCTTTTTAGTTTTTACCGTTAAGGTCGGTACCATTAGTGTTGCCATATGGATTGAGCTCCCAATACGTATTTATTTATGATTAACGAGACCAAAATATGAATAATTGTATTGATAGATACCTAAGGATAGATAAATTTTACACATGTGATTTAAATATCACATTACATCATGTACGAAATAAATTAGGGTAAGCTAGATCAAGGCAAAATCAACACAGATTCGAAACCCACGGTCAACCACTACCTCAAGAGAGAGGCGACAGGGTCTGCCATCAACTTTCTAAGCTTAAAATATCTTACATGGCTTTGTTTACTATTTTAGATCAAAATTTATGGCAAACCAAGACAAATGTGCATTATTAATGATGCTTGAACATGCTTTAGAGTGATAAATTGGAATGGGATATTTCATGAGCTATGCCCTTTAAGGTGAAGTGGGAGTTCTCTCATAGTCAGGAGTAGCAACAGCTCTCTAAACTTCCCCCAGCCAATTCTGACTCTAGCAATATAGCTAGCTTCAGTGCCACCTCCGTTGGAAACCATATTGCCCAAATAGCAGAATTTATTCACACACTCCAGCGCTACACTGCTGAAATCAACACTAACAGGCGGGTCATTTAACACAAGTTCTCCTTTGCACACTGCACATTAAAAGTCTAGGATTCTTGTCAAAGGTCCTCTAGCACCACTACATCTCTTGTGTACCCAGTCACTACAGATGTAACATTGAAATGAGTTATTTCTCACCCCCTTCCCACATACTGCACATGGATAGTCGCCACTTCTTTCCATAGTTCCGTGCCCTACTCCACTGATCATGACCTTTGTTTTAGCTATGTTAACTTAAAATGTAAAACTTGCAAACTAAACAAACCAAAATTGGGACAAGGACAATATAAAGTCAAAGCCACTGTTAGGCCCTTGTTTGCCATACCTTCCCTCCATCTATTGAACTTTGCCTCTGCTTCCTTTTTTATTTTTTATTTATTTTTTTAATAAAATAGTTTACCAGACCACTGAGTTCCCTAAAAGGACTCTCATAGGGCTGGCCCGAAGGATTAGATCAAGATGGACAACTAATCAAGGGCAGCGGGTGCCCAACCCCGAAAGGAGTTGAAATATGGGAGCTATCCCCCCACCAAAGGCGGCTTTCTAGGGCCTTTCCTAGCTGATGCTGAGAGGATTGGGTTCTAGTCATGTGGTGATGGGCTGGTCTATCAGAGTGAGAGCTGAGCATTCTCTGCCATATCCATAGCTTACTCCGACTGTTCCTTTTACTTATATATTTTCTAGATCTCACGTGACGGCGTTTCTTCCGTGGATTGACGTCCCTACTGCCAACTTAGAGGTTGGCAGACTGGGAGCCAAAGCATCACATTTTTCCTTTGCCCCTCAACTTTCCCTTCATAATTGCTGAGGGGCACAGGGCCTTGGGTCCCCCCTGCTACTACTCTCCTTGCCGTGGTTGGGGGGCTTCGGGGCCGGCGACTGGGGCTTGATGGGGGATGGATGTGGTCAATGGGGGGAAATAAAAAATGTGTCTGCTATTTTTCCCGCCTTTGGTTCGCACCAACCTAAATTTGTTGCCATCGAGTGAATTGAATTTTTTAAATCGCAGTCATCAAAATATCACTGGATTTCTATAGTCATGAATGTTACAGACATATTACTCTAACATTCTATTCAGTACATTGTCCAATATACAAAGTATTCATGATTAATAAAACATATTTGATTAGGCCCACAAAAACACATGGCAGTCATTCGAAAAATAGTCCTGTTAATATTTTAATAGATAGGTATCCATGTCCTAAAATTAAAATGATATGTATAAAAACTCGAGATGAACTTATAAAATAATCGTCATTAGCCACTTTACTGGATATTAGATTATACAATTATAAACTAGTTTCAGATCTGGCAAGCGCATAATAAATTGATGCCAGTGTTCGCTACCCATAATAGTCATTAAACGAAACTTCTCGGACAGTAAATATCTCTTCCCCACTTAACTTACTTTGTTAAATTTGACATTAGTTGTGCATCTATGTGCACATTAGCAGTAATGGTGGTAGATATTTGTTTCTCACAGATAGAAATCTTAGTATAATGT
This sequence comes from Paralithodes platypus, assembly GCA_032716605.1. Classification (NCBI taxonomy): domain Eukaryota; kingdom Metazoa; phylum Arthropoda; class Malacostraca; order Decapoda; family Lithodidae; genus Paralithodes; species Paralithodes platypus. The sequence goes on along the minus strand of CM064492.1, from coordinate 69,866,574 downwards.
GGATTATAGTCTTAATAAAGGTAAAATGTTCAGTTATAGATTGTGTCGTGCGTGCGTGCGTGTGTGTGTGTGTGTGTGTGTGTGTGTGTGTATTCCAAGGTTGCCAGCGCACATCACATCTCCAAACTCGCCCAAAAGTAGCCCAATCACTTAACCCGTACAGCCCCAGCGACGCGTCTGACGCGTCGGCGATGTATGTAACGCACAGAGACGCGCCTGAGCGTCACCTAATTGCGCCGACCGTAACCTGGTGTAGCCACTCAAGAGGCTCAGATTTGTATGGGAACTGGTACATATCGCCCAATCACGGTTAATACCGCACAACAGACAATTTCAGCTATTTTAATCCTATCACACACATTTTCTGATATGTTTATCTTTAACAGCCATGCATGCATGATACTATGAGTTCCCCAAATATAACTAGGCCTAGTCCCATATAGCCTACTGTATGAGTAGTGGCCTACGTGTCACATCATTTAAATATTAATGAAATACCACATACATTATTATCATGCACTCATCAAATCTGCATCAATGTCCCAATCCCCCTTCACAAACAATCACTTAATTAGGCTATTCAGTCACCACCACATAGGCTACCATACATGTATAGTACAACCAACAGAAAGCCATGATGAACGTTTGTATGAAATGTAGCCTAGCTATAGGCTACTCAACACTCGACACCTCTACAACTTTAATAGTATATAGAACCAGCCCAATTCCGCTTTCCGCAATGTTAGTTAGTTAGGATAATACTTCAGAGGCTATCCACCCCATCACACTGTAAATCAAGAATATAATATCGTTTGAAATGGAAACTCGCAAATCTACGCTTCTGAACGAATCCTAACTAGCCCAATGGTACGAACAAACGAAGACCTTGGCAACACTGTGTACGTATATCCCGCCGCGGTCAGCTGACGACCTAAACAGTCGCCCGTGGAAAAGGCAGTGTTGTAAAAAAAAAATTGTCATCATCTTTTTCGAATTTCCTGCATCTCCACGTATGTAATTTGCTGCCTCTGTGTTCTATGACATTCTGATTCACATTGATTGATTTCCTGTCACTGGTCTAATAAGAAATATAGCCGGTAACATATTTAGCTGCCCGATTTGATAGTGGATTATAAATTGGTAACTTAAAAGTGCACGATAGCTTGTTTTGTAGGAAAGAAACTATAGTGCGCAGGCACAGACATTCAACCTGCCAAATTCTACAGCTACAGAATATAATACCGTATGTTCAGCCAATTTCTACTGAAACACGTATTTGTTAGTAACTAAAAAGGAAGTAAATACAATACTTCAATGAGTATTAAAATTTCGCCCAGCCTATTACACCACATTAGATGAAACTAAATTTCTTGTACAGGAAGCTGATATTTATGTATCAAATTATGTTAATAATTATATATTCACTGCATTAACGAGTATATAACCATCATACTGTATTATGAATCTAGTAAAAATATACTATACAACTATGTGTCATGTGTTTAGGGGAGGTGTGGTGGAGTGGTCTTGCCACTGGCCTGGTAATCCAAAGGTCCCGGGTTCAAATCCCGATGTATCAATGGGAAGATATTATTGGGATGGAATTTGTGCTGTACCTGGTATCAGTGCATTACCACAAGCCCACCAAAACATCAATAAAATACCCTCATTGTTCCCTGATTAAATAGCACTGTATGAATATTCCCATATTCAAAATATGCTATAGGGGTGCAATGCCTGGTGAGTTATCTGCTCAACAGGTGGCGTTGTGTGTGTGTGTAAGTGTGAGAGTCCGAGTGTAGGGGGTGAGACAGTGAAGCACGGGAACGAGGTGGCTTCAGAGATGGGGTCGTTTCGGGCCATGAGTGAGCACCGTGCCTCATGTGAAGGCAAGATGGCAGGTGCTCGTTGTGCTCTACGTGCTTCACATGTCTCACTCCCTAGACTGGAACAAGACCTCACAGGCTTCACTGTTCATTGTAGAGCGGTGAATGTTAAGGCTCTCAGCCTATGCCCGAGAGGAAGTAAGTTGGAATATAGAAAAAAAAAAAAAAAAAAAAAAAAAATTGCGAACTGTATTAAACCTCTTAAATCACGAAAACCCCCAAAACACCTCAATGGTGCATCACACATGATAGTCATTTGAATAAGACCCCCAGCGCCACCTGGATTTTTAGTACAGTTTTACCTCATTCCCTTCCTATCTCCCCTCGAGCTTTCATCCTCAGCTTGACTAATTTTGAGTAGTTTTTCATTCCTCAATCTATGTTTTTTCCCTTCTATTCTTATTCTGTCCCATTTGGCTGTCCTCGGGCGGCCTATGTCTCATGTCTCCCTGGCTTGGCTAGGTGATTGACTCCTGACTCGTTTGTCCCTTCGGTTGCTGATGTGGCCGGACTGACTTGATTCCCTTCGGTAATGCATTTTTTGCTTCTCGACGTGATTTTTTCTACCTTCGACCTGATCTTTCATTCTTCGCCCTGATCACTTCTTGGTTGGTGTTGCGGTGTAGCAGTTCTTGCCTCATCCTTCGGCCCTGCCCTATAAGATTTCTGATGTGGAGCTCATGTGGTCCAGCTGAACTGGTGAAATGGCGAGAAATGTCTGCGTGTCTTCACCTTCCTCGATTTGTTCCCCTACTGCCCTTCCCTATCTATCTTGACTCGTTTCGTTATGCATCTTGATTGAATCCTTCGGGCCAGCCCTATGAGAGTTCTTTGTAGAGCTCAGTGGTCTGGTTAAAAAAAAAGAAAAAAAAAGGGGCCTTGGGTGGGGCTTTGGTTTCCCGGGCATTTCCACACCCTCCTCACCTCCTCGCCTTACAGTGGCTTTGGTCACATAGGCTGTAGTGGTAAGCAGGGAGGGTTCTGTGGGGGCGCTCGGTTATGGCCTTGGCCTTGCTGGGGACCTTGGGGCTGCTCGGCCAGACAGCCTGGGGAACAGCAACAACAACAACAAGATAGATGGGGAAGGGCAGGAGGTGAACAAATCTAGGAAGGTGAAGACACGCAGACATTTCTCGCCATTTCACCAGTTCAGCTGGACCACATCGAAATCCACAGCTGAACTCTTATAGGGCAGGGCCGAAGGATGAGGCAAGAACTGCTACACTGCAGCACCAACGAAGGAGTGATCAAGGGCGAAGAATGATAGATCAAGATTAAGGAAGAAAAAAATCACAGCGAGATGCAAAGGGTGGCATATGATATAGGCCGCCCGAAGAATAACCAATTGAGACAGAATAAGAACAGAAGGGGAAAATCATAGAAAGAGGAAAGAAAAACTACTCAAAATTAGTCAAGCCGACGACGAAAGCTCGAGGGGAGAGGGCAATAACCATCCCCCATCAAGCTCCAGTTGCCGGCCCCGAAGACCCCCATACCGCAACAAGGAGAGTAGTACCAGGGGTGCCTCTGCTTCCTGTTCACTATATGTGATGAGAACTAGGTCATCTGCATATAACAACTTCCATGGGAGTACTGTTCTAAAGTCCCTTGACAGAGCCTCTAGGACCAAAACAAACATACAGACAAAATGGGAATGGTGCAGTACAACTTTAACTACATATATATAATTATAATCAAGACAAAGAAGAGATTCTGTTTTAAATTTGTTATTGAATCGTCTCAACTTTGTCAACCACCAAATAGTCTCTCATTATCCATCCAGGTGGCTGCTCTCTATGTTGAAGCGTCCCTGTCAACTTGTCAAGTACCTTCTATCTATCTATCTATTGCCTGACGCCGTGATCCCCGAAGGGGTGGCCACGAACGAACCGCCCCCATGCACCTCTGTCCCCAGTCAGTCGACGCCCCTCCCCCCAACCAGCACCGCCTTCGTTCATGTAGTTCCTCACTCCATCCTTCCACCTCATATTCGGTCTACCTCTCCCCCTCTGTCCCTCCACCTCGCTCTCGTACACCCTCTTAGTCATTCTCTCGCTTTCCATACGTTCCATATGGCCGAACCATCTCAAGTTGTTCCTTTTCACACTTTCCAGCACATCTACCTCCACACCACACCTCCTTCTTACTTCCTCATTAGTCTGTCTATCCCTCCATGTAACTCCGCACGCACTCCTTAAGTAATTCATTTCCACTGCTCTCACTCTTGGTCTGAGTCTCTCAACCAACGTCCATGCTTCGCTTCCGTAAGTCAGTGTCGGGATTACCACACTGTCGTGCAAGGACTTCTTCACTTCCATACTGACCACCCTATTTCTTGTTACTGCTTTTAGCGTTCCTACAACCCTCTTCCCCTGTTGTACCCTCTCCCGCACCTCTTCATCCATAGTCCCATCTTTACTCAACACACTGCCCAGATACTTAAAAGAGTTGACGATCTCCATAGCCTGACCGTTCAGCTTCACCTCACACTCTGTGACTTCACCCCTTTCGAAGACCATAACCTTGCTCTTCCCCGTATTTACCTTCAAATTCCGTTTTTCGCACACTGTTCCAAACTCATTTACCAGACCCTGCAACTCCCATTCATTATCACTCATCAGAACTGTATCATCCGCAAACAGCAGTATAGGTAGCTTCCACTCAATTCCCTCCCTTTTCAGCGATACACCAACATTCACTGCTCTTGATAGTATTTCTTTCATGACTCCATCCATATATACAGTAAACAACCACGGGGACATCACACACCCCTGTTTCAAACCAACATTCAGGTCAAAGAACTCGCTCTGCTCACTCTCCACACGTACTGCCGCCTTTGCACCCTCATACATGCTCTTCACTGCTTTCAGCAACTTGCCCTCTACTCCGTATATTCTAAGTACTTTCCACAAACCTTCTCTATCCACTCTGTCATAGGCCTTCTCCAAGTCCATAAAGGCAACCTACACCTTTTGTTTCTTCTCCAGATACTTCTCCACAACACAATTCAGGGTAAAAATCTGATCTACACATCCTCTTCCCTTCCTAAAACCTCCCTGCTCGTCGCCTATCCATTTCTCCGTTCTCACTCTCACTCTCTCAATCACTACCCTACTGTATACCTTCCCTACTACGCTTAGAAGACATATTCCTCGGTGGTTACCACACACTCCTCTTTCCCCTTTGCCCTTATATAGGGGGACTATTATGCCAGTCTTCCAGTCATCGGGTGCACTCCCCTTCTCCCATGCTAGTTTGCACATTTTCCATACCCATTCTATCACTATCTCACCACCATACCTCAACATTTCCCCACACACTCCATCTGTTCCTGGTGCTTTCCCCAACTTCACTCTTTTCATGGCTTCCCACACTTCTGACCTCCTGATCCCCACCTCCTCCTCCACTACTTCTCTTCTTCTCCCTCCCATACCATATCCAGCTATGTTTGCTGGCTCTTCATTCCTTTCATTTAGCAACTCACTGAAGTACTCCCTCCATCTTTCGACTCTCTCTTGCTTCTCGGCTAGCATTCTCCCATTCTTATCTTTCACACCCTTACTGTTTCCCTTGCTACCTTCCCTAACTTTCTTGACTTCTTTCCAGAACAGTTTCTTACTCTCCCTCCATTTTACACTCAGATTCCTTCCAAATTCCTCATCTACTCTTCTCTTACTTTCCTTCACTACTCTCTTCACCACCCTCTTACTCTCCACGTACCTCGCTCGTTTCTGTCTCTCGGAATCTTCATTCCCTCTACTACCCAACCACACTCTATATGCTTTTTTCTTTTCTTCCACAGCTATTCTTACCTCTTCTGTCCACCATGCTGTACCTTTCACTCCCCTCCCTCTTCTCCTCACTCCACACACCTCCTCACATGCTGCACAGATCTCATCCTTAAACACCTTGCTCATCTCCTCCACTTCCTCCATAACTTCCAGGTCGAACCCACCTAGTCGTCTTTCCACTGCTCTCCTGTACTCCTCCCTGACTTCCTCCCCCTGCAACCTCTCCACCCTCCTCACCATTCCACCCTCCTCTCGCCTCCCTCCCGCTCTCCTCACCCACTTCTTTTGTATCCTAACCTTAGCTACCACTACATAATGATCAGACAGACCCCCTCCAATACCCCTATACACCCTAGCATCCATCACAGATTTCTTCATTCGTTCATCCACACATACATAATCAATCAATGACTTTCGTTCCACCACTGTCTTATCTTTCATCGTCAACATCCGTTTCCACGTGTACCTGTGGATCATTCTGTGTCGGAAGAAGGTGTTGGCTATCCACAGCCTCCTTCCCACACATACGTCCACAAGTGCACTACCATTCCCATTCACCTCTGATGGTACCCCCCACCCTCCCACCACTCCCTCAACTTTCCTATCACCCACCTTACCATTCATATCCCCAATCAGAAATATTCTTTCGTTCTTGTCAAACTTCTCCAGGCACGCCTCCACATTCATCCAGAACTCCTCTTTCTTTCTTTCAAGTATATCCTCTGTCGGGGCATACACGCATACAATCACCCACGTTTGTATTCCTACTTTCATTCTCACCCACACAATCCTTGAACCCACAGACCCATACTCTCTTACACATTCCTTCCATTTGCTACTTACAAACAAACATGCACCTTCTCTCGCTGTTCCTTCACTCACTCCAGCACACACACCCATTCCACATTCCCATTCTCTCACATCTGAACCTTTCCATTTGGTCTCTGTCATTCCACATACATCCAGCCTGGCATTCACTAACACTTCCAGAACCTCTCTCTCTTTTGTTCCATCATTCATGCCACTAACATTCCACGTAGCCATTCTCAGAATGTCCGAAGGCATGTCCTTAGTCGGTCGTGGTTCGTCAACGTTGGTTCCGTCCGCATCCGAGGCTGTTCGTTCGTTTTTCTTTGCTTAGATATTTTTTCCGGGTGGGGGTCGCAAGCCCACCGACCCAACCTCTTTAGTCGCCTCTTACGACACGCAGAAGGCACGTGGGGCATATTCTATTCCCTAACCCCCAGGGGGACCCAGGGGGGTCAAGTACCTTGATGTCCTCCAAAAGACCTCGTCCCACTTCTTTCTCAAACTACTAACTCATGTCCTCCCTTGTCCTTCCATAAATTTAATACATCTCAGTCTTCACCTGCTTCCACAAATTAGAAACATCTCAGTTTTCAACCAATCAAATTCATCCCTTCTCTCAACATGGCCAAACACTGCACTTGCCAGAACACATCACCTCACAGATACACTCTATACCGGTACCAAGTGGTTCTCTCAACCGTTTTTGCTAATCCCTCTCTCTTTCTTGGCCTTTAACACACTTATTTAAATATGCTTATTTCTACTGATACAGGTATTGGGTATCTTTGTCTTTTAATTGCCAATGTCATGATACCATAGCAGCACCCTTCTCACACATACACAACACAGCTTCATCATTACCTATAAATATCCTTCAGGTCATCTGTTTGTACTCAAAGACTTCCTTTCTTAATTATCTCTAAATATTTTAGCTCCCACAAGCGACATGAGCATATCACATACATTTAGTATTAAGGTCAACTTTCAATTCTGGCTTCTAAGGTAGAATTACACATACCGGTAGAGTACATTTAATTTTGCCTTTTCAGCTTAGAGATGTCAGTCAAACTTACTGCCCACATTTCAGGTTCGAGTCCTTGCAGTACCACATATATTCATTAGTTTAATTGATGTCATTAATTAGGTTTATTTGTAAGTTAATTGGTGTGTTGGTGAATAAATATGAATTGGTTGAAAAGCTACTCCATGTTCTGCATGGATGTGCCATGGTCAATTGATAAGGGGTGCAATGATGCTGGAGCTCATTGGAGCGCCATTCCGGCACCTCTAAGAGTAGCTGAACCTGTTCACTGCCAATACAAAAAACATTTCATACTATTCACATAAATATGACACCTACTGACCCGGGTTCGAGGCCTGGCCAGGTCATATCGCAATAATGTTAAATATATGTACAGAATTGTACAGAATATGTAATAAGCGATTGGTTTATTGGGTATTGGTATATAATCTAATTTATTAATTTCACTCCCAACACCAAACACCTCCCAATGAAATTAATGATAGCATGTGATCCTTCCGGGATTAAATTACAGACGAGCGGAGAGATGGGAAGAGGTAAGCCATGAAGTATTGTCATGCAGAACACGTTTTAGCAAATATATGGAAACAATTGTAGAAGAGAGTAGATAAGAGCAAAGGATATGTAAGGAAATTAGTAAAATCTGACATAGGCATTGGATTCTGAGAAGTTCCTAGGATAAAGAATGAGGTGATAAAGATAAAGATGACAAATATAATAACAATGAAATGCTTTTTGGAAAAGTATCATGCATGTTTCATAATATTTGTGTACTGTACAGTGTGTATAAGTATGCTTTATGTATGTGTGTGCATAGGTATACATACATATGCAAGTGTATGTGTACATATTAGGGGGAGGGAGATTAATTAAACGTTTGTTTAACCAGACCACTGAGTCTAGAACAGAGATGTGGATGGTTTAGAGAAGCAGAAAGATGGATATAGATACCCAATATATACCTCTTTTGTTTTAGTATTTCCAGTTGGCTTTATGGTAACTTCTCCAGCAAGTGTTTCTTCTGCAACGGTTTTAACATTGCTCCACTCTCTGCTCCAGCCCTCTCTTATGAAGTCCAAGGTACCTATGTTGACTGGACCTGTAACATATATAAACACATATGAAATATTAATATAATCATATCATTTTCTATTACATTAATCCCTTACCTATAAGATGTCCCTCCAGCACTCCCTCGACCACCCGGAGAGGTTCCGATCTCGCCAGGCAGACATGCAGCGGAGCCGAAGCCACAAGCCCGCCCACCACACTTCCAGGCGCACCCTTCATATAAATCGTCTCCCCGGGCCAGGCGCCTGATGGACTATTATACAGTGTGATTCAGGATTGCATGCATTAAGTTGGAGGACGACCTCCTTGGATAATTTTAAACAACAATGTATCTATGGTAAAATATTGAATTATACATAGTTTGGCTGTTACAGTACATTTACGATGTTGTATTAATGAGGGTGGAAAGTGAAGGGAAACCTGCATAGATTTTTGTACACATTTATTCACAGATTTCGACAGTGTGTTCCTCTTTGATATAGGATAAATAAAATGTTCAAAGTGGCCCTCCATGTGTCTGTAACACACTGTACTCCTGTACTCAAGATGTGTGGAAAATATCCTCGGAAATCTATGCGGGTCTCCCTTCACTTTCCACCCTCATTAATACAATATCGTAAATGTACTGTAACAGCTAAACTATGTATAATTCGACATTTTACCATAGATACATTGTTGTTTAAAATTATCCAAGGAGGTCGTCCTCCAATTTAATGCATGCAATCCTGAATCACCCTGTATAATCCAACTTGCACCCGACCCCTTCCCCCAAATGACCACGTGTTCACTCATCTATTCACAAGCATTCTCCATTCATTCCTGTTTACGCTTCTCATTCGTACTACATCCTTGCACATTTAAAGCTCCTATTCTTACGGTCCTGGACCACGAAATCTCTGTCTCGTTTTTTTGGTAGATTTATTTATATCACTGCTATAAAAGGAAATACTTTAGATTTTTTTTTAACCCATTGGCTACAAAAGTCTTTCACAAAGTGAACTAAAATTATCATTGCTACATAGAATTCATATTTGTTTTCACCAACCAGAAAAAGTTGACATTGCATTGACAAAATACAAATATATTTAAACTATATTTCACTTTTTATATTAGTTATACAGAACTGTGCTGTTAGGAACACTGAGGCAGAGGCTCAATTGCTTACATAATTTAGGAGGTAAGAGTACAATTTTTTTTACAGCATAAATATGAAAAAATTAAGCATTAAGACATACAGTAGGCACGAGACCAGCTTTAGCAACCAACCACAATGACAAGGCCAGCCAGGAAAAAATGCCTCCAAGTGGCTCTGTTTTCAGTCAGAAGGCAGCTCTCAATCTAGCCCTTCAAAATTAGAGAATTTGTATCTGTCTTCGTTTCTTCAGAACCTGTCCACACCTGACGCTTGCATTCTTTGATTTTATAGCAGATGATTTACCGTGGTGGGACAAGCCCAGCATACCAACCTCTTGCATAAGACCTAACAGACTATTCAAAACAAAGCCCTGAAGATCATTACAGGCTGCACAGCTACTGCACCCACAGATCACCTATATCAAGAAACCAAAATCCTCAAAGTCAAAGACCATCTGGACATGAGAGGCACTCAATTCCTGGCAGCAGCCTCCACGAACCAAGACCACCCACTAAACTACATGGCAACACACCCACAGACACCAAGAAATATCAAAACAACACCCAGCACACGGTATCACACACAATTATTGTCCTCTCTCCCTCCCTGCCCACCCCGAACCAACTTCCAGAAGCACATCCATACTCATATCTCTCACCGATCCATCCACTCACTCACAGACAACACGCAGCTGCATGCACGACCTCCCGAAATCCATCCTTCCGAATCCTCCCTTCCTCGCGAGGACAGAGTCCACCTGGCCAGGCTGAGATGCGGACACCATCCAGCTCTCCTGAGCTATCAGAAGAGACTGGATGACTCCGTTGTCGACGCCTGCCCGGGATGTAACACAGCACCCCATACCATTAAACACATCATAGAAGACTGCATTTCACACAACCACTTACGCCAACAACACAATCTACACTCAATGAGAGTTCTGTGGGAAAGCCCGATCATGGCCATGGCCTTTCTCAGGGACTCGGGGCTGTTCGGCCAGGCAGCTTAGGGAACAACAACAACAACATCAAGAAACCAAAGTCCTCAAAGTCAAAGACCACCTGGACATGAGAGGTACAAAATTCCTGGCTGCAGCCTCCACAAACCAACACCATCCACTACAATACATATACACCCACAGATACCAAGAAATATCAAAACAACCCAGCACACGGTATCACGCACAAATATTGTCTTCTCTCCCTCCCTGCCCACCCCAAACCAGCTTCCAGAAGCACATCCATACTCATATCTCTCGCCGTTCGATCCAATCACTCATGGACAACACGCAGCTGCAGGCACGACCTCCCGAAATCCATCCTTCTGAATCCTCCCTTCCTCGCAAGGACAGAGTCCACCTGGCCAGGCTGAGATGTAGGCACCATCCAGCTCTTCTGAGCTATCAGAAGAGATTGGATGTCTCCGTTGATGACACATGCCTGGGATGTAACACAGCACCCCATACCATTGGACACATCCTAGAAGACTGCATTTAACACAATCACTTACGCCAACAGCATAATCTACACTCCTTGAGAGCTCTGCGGGAAAGCCCGACTGTGGCCATGGCCTTCCTTAAGGACTCGGGGCTGATCGGCCAGGCAGCTTAATTAGGGAACGACAACAACAACAACCAACCTCTTTGAATGATAGAAAGAGAAAGGCCAACTTGTGACAGTGGGCTGCTGAGAGTGAGACTGTGGGGAATATAGGGAACATTGTTAAGGCCCCATTGCCTGCATCGCTCTAGGTAAAACAGGAAACAAGAATGATGAAAAATGAAAAGTAAAGGACAACAACCCTCACACTTGCATGGTCATAACTTTTCCAAATGGCAAGAAAGTGAGTATGTAAGTGAATTATATAATGAAGGTTTGTGAATGCATACATACAATTGGTTGTGCTCTTTTCCAACCGTCCACTTTGTTTACATAGTCGCACGCTCTCAGCTAGCCTACATTCGCATCTAATTTGACTGCTGGTAATATACTGTATATGGGTTGGCTTCAGAACCATCATCACAAACATCCTAGACGAAATAGCTCCTCTGAAAGACATACGAATTAAAGCAAGATTGCATTGTAATGCATCAGACGAGATTGCCTTTTGGCAGTTAGACTATGTCCATCTAAGTCTTGCCATAACATTGTCCCCACTACCTAACTTACTAGTATATATCACTGAAAAATATCAATTGGTAATGGATTATTCTTAAGAAATAGCAATGTACATTTACGATATTTAACAGTATCATTGCGAGTATCTCAGCTAAATATTTTGTCCCAAGTTCATATGTGAAAAAGTGTATCCAAAACCTGTAACAGAAGATTTTTATCATATGTAAAATTGGGCATAAAAACCCTGAAAACTTAATAAAAGTGTATAAACTTCATGATTTTACTGCAATACTGTGCAGCTTACTAATTGGAGAATATATTGCCATAATATAAGTTACATAAAAGAACTACAGTAGAAGGCTGTATCTATACAAGATGATACTGTAAGAATAGTTTTTTTTAGCATAAATTCTTGTGAAGCAGTAGGCCAGTGAATTACATACAAACAGTTGGCACTAACCAAAGGTAGGACTAACCATGGAAATTTATAAAACCAATTTTGTTTGCTGTGAACTAATATATTGTGAGTTGAGTATAAGTGTTTGTTGTTGTTGGTGTAGTAGCCCCAAGATGCCCCCTTATGGGAATCCCGCGGCATCCAGGTAGTCCGCCACCTCTCTCGGGTGGGTTCAGAGATCTTTGAGTAAGGTGATGTTCAAGTTGTGTCTGTGTGGGACAAGTGTTGGGCAGTGGAATATTAAGTAACTGTGTTGGTGGTGTAATGGTTTAGATGCTTATGTTCTGGAACTTCTGGGTGTGGTGGCGTCATCATTATCATCATCAATCTTTGGTGTCCCGAGTTCAAATCCTGGGAGGACCATATGCTTTCATTAGTTTATTCACGTACATTGGGGTTTGTAATTGATGATTAATGTTAAGAACGGGGTGTTACTTATTGTGTGTTGTTGGTGGGATGTTGACAGACGGGACAAGAAGAGATAGAGAAGTGTTAGTTGTATGACTCTTTTACTGACACTACTTAACCAAAGGATTGAGGAAAATGAGGTGAAAGAAGCAGTGAAACAAATGAAAGCGGGAAAAGCAGAAGGTTTGGATGGTATTGTTGTGGAGTGTATAAAGAAGGGTGGAGATGTGATAATAGATTGGTTGGTGAGACTTTTTAATGTGTGCTTTGTGATGTCAAGACTGGAAGAGTGCATGTATTGTGCCGTTGTACAAGGGGAAGGGAGATCGGCAGGAGTGTTCAAGTTATAGAGGTATTAGTTTATTATCAGTGGTTGGAAAGCTGTATGGCAGGGTGCTGATAGAGAGGATAATAAAATGTACGGAAGTTGCAATAGAAGAACAGTGCGGTTTTAGGAGGGGAAGTGGGTGCGTGGATCAGATGTTTGCAGTAAGACAGTTATGCGAGAAGTATTTAGAGAAGCATAAGGAGATATTTTGGGCTTTTATGTATTTGGAAAAAGCGTATGATCGTGTGGATCGTGAAGCAATGTGGAAGGTGTTAAGGATTTATGAAATTGGAGGAAATTTGTTGGAAGCAGTTAAGAGTTTTTATGAAGGGAGCAGAGTATGTGTTAGAGTAGGAAATGGTGAGTTGAGTGAATGGTTTGAGGTAAAGGTAGGTTTGCAATAGGGTTGTGTATTGTCACCATGGCTGTTTAATATGTTTATGGATGGTGTGGTGAGGGAGGTGAAAATGAGAACTATGGGAAGAGGATTGGGTTTAGTAGGAAAGAATGGTAGAGATTGGGAGTTGAATCAGTTGCTGTTCGCTGATGACACAGCGTTGGTGGCGGATTCTGAGGAGAAATTGCAGCGGGTAGTCAAAGAGTTTGGAGTGGTTTGTGGGAGGAGGAAACTGAAGGTGAACGTCAATAAAAGTAAAGTAATGGTGTGTAATAAGGGTGATCGTAGGGTGAATCTAGATGTGAGCTGGATGGGGAAATATTGGAACAAGTAGAGTGTTTTAAATATCTAGGAGGAACGATAAGCAGGAGTGGAGGTATGGAAATGGAGGTAAAACAGAGAGTGTGTGAAGGAAGGAAAGTTTTCAGAGCAATGGGAAGTACAGTCAGTCCCCCCAATCCGCGCCTATATGGGCGGCAATACACGACATGTATTGGGAATTCGAGCATTGGGGATAACATAACTTATGGAGAAAAATACATATGGGCGGCAGCCCGCATTTCCACCCACATTTGACGGTAATTTTTGATAAAAATCAATACTGATTGGACAACCAAGCATACACAATAATAGAAACATAAACAAGTCATTCCTTACATTAAAATTAAATGCTATAAGTAGGTGAGAAGAATGGGGGCTCCGAGGCAGACCCCCGCAACAGGCGAGTTCATATAGCCTAGGCGTAGGCTTCCCCGGCCCCGCCACTGTCACTGGCCCCGTCCCCGTCCCCGGATAAACCCATAGATTTCCCGATCGCAGTAGTACCTTCACCAGTTTATTCTTCCTAGGCATTTTGAAGTTGTTGAAGGGTGTAGGAAGGCGGTTATTACACAATAAATGGGTCAAGTTTCAGCGCACGGACACTTAGGATATTGGGACTGAGAAGGAAGCGTACGTGTGGAATTATGTGTGTGTGTGTGTGTGTGTGTGTGTGTGTGTGTGTGTGTGTGTGTGTGCGTATGTGTGTGTGTGTGTGCTTCCTTCTCAGTCCCAATATCCTTAAGTGTCCGTGCGCTGAGACTTGACCCATTTATTGTGTAACAACTGCCTTCCTACACCCTTCAACAACTTCAAAATGCCTAGGAAGAATAAACTGGTGAAGGCACTACTGCGATCGGGAAATCTATGGGTATATCCGGGGACGGGGCCAGTGACAGTGACGGGGCCGGGGAAGCCTAGGCCTCCGAGGGGTGTGCGCGCGGAGTAGGGAGGGGGGGTGGCGCGGAATACAAAAAACAGCATTTTTACACCACTCTTCAACTGTGATTCGTGTTTTGTGGGGTCAATACGTGTTTTAGGGATTTTGAGTACCTGTTTTACCCCTCGGCGCAAAATAGGGTAAACGCGGACTGAGGATACATGTATTAGGGGGACTGACTGTATGTGGAAGACGAGAAATCTCGGAATGAAAGTAAAAAGTGCAATGTATCAAGGAATTGTTGTCCCAACAGTGATGTATGGGGCTGAGACATGGGCTCTGAAAAAAAAGGAGAGAAGAAAGTTGGATGAGATGGAGATGAGCTGCTTGAGGAGTATGTGTGGAGTTACTCGTAGAGACAGATTGAGGAATGAAGATACGTAGGAGAGTGGGGCAGCAGGAACATTTGTCAGCCAGAGTGGACAGAAGGGTGCTGAGCTGGTATGGTCATGTTGAACGAATGGGATATGAAAGGCTTACTAAGAGAATATGTGAGTCAGATACAAGGGGAGATAGAAGGGCAGGAAGACCCCCATTGAGATGGAGAGACTGTGTAAGACAAGCTTTGGATGATAGAGGAATGACTATAGATCAGGCAAAGGAAGTGGTAATAAACAGGAATGAATGGAGAATACTTGTGAATAGTTGAGTGAACACGTGGTCATTTGGGGGAAGGGATCGGGCGCAAGTTGGACTAGATAATAGTCCATCAGGCGCCTGGCCCGGGGGGACGATTAATATGAAGGGTGGGCCTGGAAGTGTGGTGGGCGGGCTTGTGGCTTTGGTTCCGCTGCATGTCTGCCTGCCGAGATCGGAGCCTCTCCGGGTGGTCGGGGGCCGGGGGAGTGCTGGAGCGACCTTCGTGACCCTGGTCTCTGGGTATTCTCCTGGGTGACCTAGATGTGTGTGAATTTTGTGTTTTGTGTGTGTTTTTTCGTTGTTTTGTCTTGTGTTTTCCCTGTTCTTGCTCTGTCTCGAGTTAGCCACCCCCAAGAAAAAAAAAAAAAAAAAAAAAAAAAAAAAAAAAAAAAAAGGGGAAAAGTGGGGATAGGGCCTGAGCATATAGATAGATAGACCTAACCAAAAGAAAACTATTAATTGAAAAAGAAAAATAATAGGAAAATCACATATATAATCTTAAAAATTACACAATCATATAGACTATAGTCTGTTTTATTTCAGCTAACGGTAAATCGTATCCCTTAGCAACTGATTTCTCAATACTTAATGAAAAAATAGGAAACAACTATATCTGGGTGCCATAATTATGCCAAGTTTTCATAGTTAACATCATATTTCGCTACAAAATCTTCATAAATGCTGAGCAATCAAGATTAGAACACGACAATTTACCATGAGCTGAAATGAAACCAACTATGCTGCTGCTACTGTACCTGATTTAATGGAGAGTGAATATCCCGGAATATCCACAGACTGTGAGGTATTTCTTGTCTGGATGGTGAGATCAGAAGTGTTGCCAATGGTTGTGCTCTGAAGTCTTCCACATTCTTCATTATTTATAACGCTATAGTCAATCAACTCTTCTGAAAATATAATGACACCGGTAAGTACACTTTGTTTCTCTTATACAGTACTTTTTTTTTAATTTCCTTTTTTTTTGCTTTAATCCCCACTAGCTTATAATTTAAGATTTCTATAATTTGTTTACCCTGTGTATATATTTCATGTTTTACCCTTTTATATAAACCCTACCATTTTATCTATCTCACTTAACTGTTTGAAGAACAGTTTTTCAGACCTTTCTATATTTTACCAGTTTATTAAATTTCAAAAGACAGTTGTTAGTTTAATATTTCAACGATCCGGTCCTTGTTTGAGGGATTTATGCCTGAACCCCAAATCGTCCTGGGAAACAGCTGTGCTTGGTATGCTGTTAGAACTCGGCTGGACACCTATCCAACGACCCATCAAAATGTCTTGGACCGCAGCCTTTCTAAACTTCCCCCAGCCATTTCTGACTATAGCAATGGAACTATCCTCAGCGCCACCTCCGACGGATAGCAAAATATATTCACACACACTCGGGCGCTACACTGCCGAAATCAACACTAACAGGCGGGTTATTTAACACAAGTTCTCCCTTGCACACTGCACATTCAAAGTCTATGATTCTCGTCAAAGGCCATCTAGCCCCACTACATCTCTTGTGTACCAAGTCACTACAAGAACAACATTGAATTGAGTTACTTCCCACCCCCTTCCTACATACTGTGCATGGATAGTCACCGCTTCTTTCCATAGCTCCGTGCCCTACTCCACTGAACATGACCTTTGTTTTATCTATATTAACTCTCAGGCATAGGGATGTGGCAACCCCATCGCCATTCACTTTTGTGGCGCAGATAGCCCCTGGAGGTTGGGACTGGGAATCCCACCTTCAGAATTTACTCCTACTAAGGGATCAGTCAGCCTGTTCTTGCTGATCCTCCCTACCCCTTTAAAGGAGTGAGGGCTTGGCTACTGACTGACTGACTCTTAGGCCCTTGTTTGCCATACCCTCCCTCCATCTATTGAACTTTACTTCTGCTTCCTGCGCACTATCTGTGATAAGAACTAGGTCATCTGCATATAACAACTCCCATGGGAGTCATGTTCTATAGTTCCTTGACAGAGCCTCCAGGACACAAAACAAACAGTAATGGGCTCAGCACTGAACCTTGGTGAACTCCAACTTTCATTAGGAACTCTTTGCTGAGAATTCCATTCACTATTATAATGTAATACTTGCATTACTAAAACAAACTAAAACGTATACGTACACAGTAAAAAGACAAAATAACTAATCAAAATCGCTACGTGGAAACAACGCTTAAGTAAAATGATAATTTATAAATAACTGCTGCCCATGACCCCTCATACATTCTCATTATCATACGCACCAACCACTCTTCTACTCCGAGTTTCCTCATAGCCCACTGCATTACTTCCCTTGGTACCCGGTCAAAGGCCTTCACCAGATCTACAAAAAACTAGGTATAATTCCCTCCCTGTTTTCTCTAAGAACCTCTCTTGCAGTTGCCTAAGAATGAAGATAGCATCAGTTGTGCCATGTCCCGGCATAAATCCAAAATACTTGCCTAACCATAATTTCCAATATGCTTTACCAACTTAATCTCTCTCTCAGCTCTGAGTTGGGTAATCTACAATTAAATGTCACATCACATATCTTTCTCACTATCCTCACTTCATTGCATCTTTGTTCATACTCTTTATCTAATTACTCAAGATTAATTGCCATACATCACAATTCTCTAACACCTTATATACTATATCCCTTTAACCCTTCCTCCCCGGGTGTCATTTTAATATGACACCACGGCAGATGGGCCGGTACCCGGGTGTCATTTTAATATACAGTATGCTTGAAAGCCTATTCAGCTTGGTCTGAACGCCGTGCGTCCGACGCATGTAAACAAAGCCGATCGTTGCGTCACCGCACCTCCAAAAACAAGGAGGAGAAGACTCGTTTGTTATTGTATGTCTGTATGTCGTTGTTTCAGTAGTGAAAAGATCGTCGTATTGCTAACATTGCCTGAAAATGCTCTCCACTAAAATCGTCATCACAACTGAACCAGTTGACTTAGAGAGCTCTACTCAATGCCAGTCTATAGATTGGAAACCGCACTACATTTATAGATGCGTGGACAATTTCTAGCAGTTAAAATTAACCAAAATACGGTAGCCTAGGCCTAGACGTTTTTCGGCCAAATCGCCCGGGTACGTCGCACTGTCATTAGGAGAGCTAGCCCGGGCCAGGAGGGTTAAAGTAGTGAGATTGACCCTTCTATGTCAGCAGCTCATTCAAACTTCTATCCATCCACTTCTAATTTAAGCCACAATGCCAGCCTCTACATCCCTACCCACACTTGTCTAATCTCCAAGGTAAAGTAACAGAATTCGTCCACACAATCAAGGATGATTACAAAACTAATTACTGTCTGGCGATTCCTACCCAACCAGTCTGGTTACACCCGGTAGCCAGCACAGATAGTACAACAGAAGGCTGCATCCTCCCACATGTAATCTACCACTAGTAATGTACACCCTATGTAGTGGATTGAGTTCTTTTATTTCATAAATTTTATTTTAGTAAGCGTTGTTTCCACATAGCGATTTTGATTAGTTATTTTGCGTTTATATTGTCTTTGTCCAAGTTTTGGTTTGCTTAGTTTGCAAGTTTTACATTTTAACTTAACCTGATATCATATGAGGGTATTTTCTTACACATTTCTTTAGCAATTCTGGTCAGGCCGATTCTAAATTGAAATTACTGTATATAAGAAATCAGTTACCTAAAATATTCTAAGGTCAGCTTAGTTTCCGATATCAATACAAAAAATTCCCAGAAATCTTGCTGGAAACATTTTGGCCATGGAAATTCAACAATACAAGCGCTTGTGCGATACCCCTATTTGGCTATACTGTACTGTATTATTACCCTGGTCTTCTTGTTTGAGCAGCCTTGTCTTAGGTAGGTAGGCCATCCACCATCGTCGAGGAGGCTCTGGGGTGGTGGAGGGAGGAGGGGCCGCGTCCTCACCCCGACACCGGGAACAGCCAGAACACGGGACACTGTACTCAACCTCTGCTGAACAGTCCCACGACAAATCTGCAGAGTAATGGAGGAGTCAATGATCAAAGCTATCATCGGTACTATCACCATAATAAATATATCCTAAATTGACTATAGAAATAAGTATTGAAGTAAATAAACTATTTCTTATGATGCTATTCTAATCCTTAACCCATAACAGGGTAGGTGGTAGGTAGCTGGTTGTTGTTGTTGTTGTTGTTCCCCAAGCTGCCTGGCCGAACAGCCCCAAGGCCCCGAGTAAGGCCAAGGCCATAACCGAGCGCCACTACAGAACCCTCCCTGCCGACCACAATAAAGCCTGGGTGACCGAAGCCACTCCATGGCGGGGAGCTGAGGAGGGTGCGGAAATGCCCGGGAAACCAAAGCCCCACCCAGGGCAATTATGAAGAGAAAGTTGAGGGGCAAAGGAAAAATGTGACGCTTTGGCTTCCAATCTTGGTAGATTGGCAGGTCAATCCACGGAAGAGACGCCGTCACTTGAGATTTAGAAAATATATAAGTAAAAGGAACAGTCAGAGTAAGCTATGGGTATGGCAGAGATCGCTCAGTTCTCACTCTGATAGACCAGCCCATCACCACATGACTAGAACCCAATCCTCTACATCAGCTAGGAAAGGCCTTAGAAAGCCGCCTTTGGCGGGGGGATAGCTCCCCTATTTCAACCCCTTTTGGGGTTGGGCACCTATCCTCCACATGCTGTGACCAATGTGTTGGTAAAAAAATTAACCTTTACTGGAAAGTATATCGGGCCGTTGACCATTTCCACTTTCCAGCATCATGTTGAGGTGGTAAATAATACAGCCAGTAAGGACATACGGCCCTGTAATTGGGATCAGTGTACCGTCCCCAACAGTCTCATATGGTCCCAGAAGGTGGTAATGTGGTGTGGGGACCAGGAACTGTCACATACAGTAAGTGGCTGCTGTGTTGCAGACTTTAGGGATTACCCTCACTGTTTCCACAATCACCTTTTGGTCACCAAAGTTCACATGTGCAAGCATATCTGTCATGCATGCATGTATCTGACTATTTGAAAATAAATTATATATTTTTCTAGTGGATTTTGTGCAAATCCTCTACTAAGATGTGTTCCTCGCCTGGTTAAATTCAAAGGCAGTTTATTGCCTAAGAAGTTGACCATGCAAGGATAGATTTTATGCTTCCTCCTGCAAAACCCCCGTTAAAAGATAGCCATGGTAGAAATTTCTTCAGGTTACTTTGTTAAAACATGCTTCCTTTGCCCGTGCTACAATGCCCCTTCCACTAAGTGGAAGTTTTTCCTCAATATATTCTTCCACTTTCTTCTCCCATACCATTGGTGGTCTTCCACTATTAGCTGGTCAACTCACCTGACTTCCATGTCCAGTATCTTACTTGGCATTCTGTTCTTATCCATTCTCTGAACATGACTGCACCATCTCAAAAGTACTTCTCTTTATCCATTCAACCACTCCACATTCAATGCCCAATGCTTGCTCTTCCATGCCAAAAGACTCCTACTATTCCATATTATTTGGTGTATCTAGCCTATTCACACCAGCTGCCATTCTGAAATAACAGCTCAGTAACAGTTTGGAGAGGTCCTTGTTAAATGCTTTCCTTGTCATATTTCATACAAGTATTGGGAGCAGCACACTGTTCCTCGGTGACTTTTCACTTATTGACTGACCATTCTTCCTTTCCGGATACAATCAAGTTCTCCAATTATCTTTCTCCCTTGCATTTTCCTCTCTTTTATCTCACTCTCCATTTTGCCACATTAGCACAGTACAGCTCCCAAATACTGTACTGTACTTTAAAATTCGACCTCATCCAATTCTTCATTTCTGTTAAATTTTACAACTACTGTATTCTCATATTCTTTCATGATTTTACACTTTGTGAAGGTTTTGGGCTGGTCCTAATCAGAGTGAGGTTTGGCATCCTCTTTTTTTTTTTTTTTTTTTTTTTTTCTATGTGATTGAGGGAGGCAAAAGGCATAACTGCCTATAGCGAGTGCCTCCCCCATAGTTGAAAGAGTGACAGGGCCAAAATCAAGGGACGTTCGAGCCAAAATGCCTGGACACACGGAGTTTGAAGCAATTTAAGTCATAGGAAGAGGGAAAGACTGATTCTGCGAGAGAGTTCCAGAGCTCAGCTGTTGAGTAGAAGAAAGTTTGAGAGTAACGTTTCACTCTTGGGTTGGAGAGTTGCACAGAGTAGGGGTGGGATTGAGTTGCAAGACGGGTACCACGTGCCCTACGTAAAGGAGGTGGTATGCACTGGGATAGCTCTGAGGAACACTGATTATTATAGTAGCGATAGAATAGCGAGAGAGATGCAACATTGCGGCGGAGAGAGAGAGATTGCAGAGAGTTGGTGAGTGGACGGGAGTTAATGATACGAAAGGCCTTCCTTTCAACTTTGTCTAGGAGAGCGGTGTGAGAGGAACCTCCCCACACATGTGAACAATACTCAATACAAGGGCGCACTATGCCCCTGTACAGAGCAAGAAGCTGTGCAGGGGAAAAGAACCCCCTAAGGCGGTTGAGCACACCCAGCTTCTGGGAGGCTGCCTTAGCAAGACTGGTAATATGGTCCTTCCAAATGAGAGCAGAAGAAAAAGAGACACCAAGAATATTGAGAGAAGATGAAGGGTTGATTTTTGTATTGTTGAAGAATAAGGGATAGTCCGCTGGGAGATCCTGACGGGTAGATAGATGGAGAAATTGGGTTTTGGAAGCATTAAAGTTAACAAGGTTTTCTCTGCCCCAATTGGAAATAGTATTTAGATCAGAATTTAAGAGTTCTATGGCTTCATTACGTTTGTCGTTGAGGAATTGCTGGCTGGGGCGTTCTGAAAAACTAATGGAGTAGTGTAAGGTTGAGTCGTCTGCGTATGAATGGATGGGAATTAAGGTACAGTTAAGATCATTTATAAAAATTAGAAAGAGAATAGGAGATAGGACAGAGCCCCGAGGAACACCGGAGTTTATAGGGTGAGGAAGTGAACAATGGCCGTCCACAACCGCAGCTATGGAACGGCCGGAAAGGAAATTAGAGACAAAGGCACAGATGGAGGGATAGAAACCGAAGGAGGGTAGTTTAGAAATTAAAGATTTATGCCAGACTCTATCGAAGGCTTTCGATATGTCTAGTGCAATAGAAAAAGTCTCACCGAAGTCCCGAAAGGAGGATGACCAAGAGTTAGTAAGATATGAAAGAAGATCACCAGTAGAGCGACCCTTAAGGAAGCCATACTGGCGATCTGAGAGCAGATTATGAGAAGAGAAATGCTTAAGAAATTTGGAAGCAAGAATAGTTTCAAAAACTTTAGAAAGACAAGAGATAAGAGCAATTGGACGATAGTTGGAGGGTTGAGAGCGGTCACCCTTCTTTGGGACAGGTTGAATGTGAGCAAACTTCCAGCATGAAGGGAAGACGTTAGAGGATAGACAGAGACGAAAGAGTTTGCCTAGGCAGGGAGTCAGCACGGAAGCACAGTTTTTGAGAACAACAGGAGGAACACCGTCCGGACCGTACGCCTTATTAGTGTTAAGCCCAGAGAGGGTAGAAAGTACATCTTTAGAAGAGATTAGGATATTAGGCATAAGTAAGAGAGAGGAGGGCGGAGAGGGAGGAATAGCACCTAGCTACCCAACCTTAGCCGTTTCTGTCTGTCTCTTTTACTGTCCTGCCAGACCTATGAGAGTTCCGTATGGAGCTCAGTGGTCTGGTTAATCTACTCTACTTAACTAATTTTTACTGACCTACTTATCCTTCTGGGGGCAGGAGGCCAGGAATCCTCCTCCCCTTGTAGACTTCACCTACTAGACGAGACAGAGGAAGGGGCAAAGGAACGCGAAAGTGGTCCCGGACCCTAAGAATTGGAACTTTAAATATTGTCTCTGTCTCGATTCGGACACCCCCAGCTATGGGGTATGTGCCTGGGTATATACATACATACATAATTTGTCTTAAAGTCTATAGTTTCATGCATACTTCTCTCAAACACCATTACCTTACAGCTTTCTATATTGATCTTAAATTTCCTCTTTTCACACACTCAGTCAAAGTCAGTGACTACTCTCTGAAGTTCTTCCACATCTTCCGCCAACAGGACTGCATAGACCGCATATAGGCATGTTAAAATATTCCACACTCTACCCTCTGATTCCAATCTAACTCCTATGCCCATTGATCCAACCCTATATTCTCTGATCACTCCATCAATTTATATATTAACCCATGGGATCCGGGGGGCCTCATATGAATTTTGGTAAAATCAAACTTCATAATTCAGTAGCTACTGATTGAGACCACCTAGAGCAGTCAATGTTTTTGCAAATTGTAGAACTTGTTGTTGTCTGTAGAATGCCGTAGAGATGACGTCGCTACAACGCGTGGTTGCCGAGTTCTGATGATTATAGCGTCGATTTTTAGCCGACCATTTTGCCTCATATGAGGCCTCCCGGATTCCGAGGGTTAAACAGCCAAGGTGATATCGACACATCTCTGTCTTACTCCTACGTTGACATCAAAACTCTTGCTTTGCTTATCGCCTAACTTCCTATTATCATTATTAAGAAATATGCTAGCTGTCAATAGGCTAAGGGTACTTTCACACAATTTTCACTAAGTTTTTGTTATACTGTATATAAAATTAGTTTAACCAGACCATTGAGTTCCACAAAAGAACTCTCATAGGGCTGGCCTGAAGGATTAGATCAAATGGACTACTAATCAAGTCAAGATAGATAGGGGAAGGGCAGGAGGTGAACAAATTTAGGAAGATGAAGACACGCCATTTCACCAGTTCAGCCGGACCAAATGAGCTCCACAGCAGAGCTCTTATAGGGCATGGCCGAAGGATGAGGCAAGAACTGCTACACTGCAGCACCAACCAAGAAGTGATCAAGGGCGAAGAATTAGAGATCATGACAAAGGTAGAAAATAATCATAGCGAGATGCAAAAGAAATGCACTACTGAGGGGAATCGAGTCAGCTCAGCCGCATCAGCGACCGAAGAGACAACTCAGGTCAGGAGCCTACAACCTAGCCAGGCCAGGGAGGCATGTGATATAGGCTGCCCGAAGAACAACCGAGTGAGACAGAATAAGAACAGAATGGAAAAAACATAGAAAGAGGAATGAAAAACTACGCAAAATTAGTCAAGCCGAAGACAAAAGCTCGAAGGGAGAGGGAAAGGAAAATATCCAAAACCCTCCCCCATTAAGCCCCAGTCGCCGGCCCCGAAGCCCCCAAACCGCGTCAAGGGACGTAGTAGTAGGGGGGAAATTTTCACTCAAACATAAAAAGTATGGACTTGCATATCAACACCTGAAATCACTAGTACTGTACAGTATTATGAAAACTCAGTGAATATAACTACTTTAAATACCATTTTTAAAAATTAACCCTCTCACCACGGAAGGGCTCTTGAACGCCCATAAAAAAGCATATAACAGGTACCCGGAAGGCCTCTTGAACGCCCAGTGGTTGAAAGCCTGTGAGCTTCGTGTGCGAGGCGTCGGTCCGACGCATGTAAACAACAGCCGGCTGGACCGACGCCCCGCATCTCCGGCCACAAGAAGGAGAGTGTCGCTTGTTCGTGTGTGCCTGTATGTTGTTGTTAAGTATCGAAAAGTGGTGTAAAGTGGCTGTTTTGGCCATAAAGTTATCTCCAATGAAATCATCATCACAGCTACGCTTGGGGATGCGCGGGAATGCGGGAAGCAGTCTGATTAACGAATATACGGTAGCCTAGCCTAGACGTTTTTCGGCCAAAACACCCGGGTTTCGAGGAATATATATATAATACATAGCCGGGGCTGGAAGGTTAATAAACACTTTAGCTTCGAGAGCGATCATCAGGTGGCTAAAGTATAACTGTTTAAAACATGGAACTTCCTTTAACTGATACTGAGACTGCTTCAATTCCTGTCAGTATCTTTAATCCTTGTCTGGCGGGGTGTTTTGGGCTCATTTGGGCATATTCAGGCCCTCCTGCATGATAAATCAAGCATCTGCATGGAAAAACAAAAAATATTTAGCAAAAAACTAGATACTAAAAGCTTCAAAATGAGACCAGAACGAGCTACGTAGCACTCGTGGTTCTCTTGCAGTGATGCCACAAACATGGGAGTTTAGCATATATCGGTATATTTTTCCCAGCTATGCTCACTACTGGCTACACTGCCGGCCTTTCGAGAACACAGGGAACATGAGTTAATGGGCGGCAGTAAGCCCTGGGAGTCGGCTGTCTGGCCCGCTGTGCTCCCGGCCATTTGCACTCGATTTTAACCCTTTAAAAGCCTTATTAATGCTCCTAACTTGCTGCAAATTGGTGCACGACTTAAGTCGAGCGCCGCCAATAAGGGGTTAATCAAAATACAGTATAGTTGAATTTTGTCTTGGCAACATCCAAGTGTGACTTTATGTTTTGTTTTGTTTTTCTGATGTGTTGTGATGTTCCTATTCGGGCTCTGTCTCTAGTCAGCCACCCCCGTAAAAATAATAATAATAATAATAATAATTAAGTAGACGTGCCGTTTTGCCCAAAATCAAAACGGCATACCCAACTCTGCGATGGGTTATCATCATAACTACTGTCATCATCATTACTACAACAACAATCATCATCACTACTATTATCACCATCATCA
The DNA here is from genome assembly GCA_032716605.1 of Paralithodes platypus. Taxonomy (NCBI): domain Eukaryota; kingdom Metazoa; phylum Arthropoda; class Malacostraca; order Decapoda; family Lithodidae; genus Paralithodes; species Paralithodes platypus. The sequence continues at coordinate 69,840,615 of CM064492.1, read as the reverse complement.
CTACTATCACCATCATCCCCACTATTACTACCATCACTGTCTTCTAATGACAACTAAACTAACTTAACCTATCAAATGCGGGGCGAGTTGTTTTCGCCCCCAGAACGATGGCGTTCTGGGGGCACACACACACACAGAACACCATCATCATTGCTGGGGGTTGAGGGGAGGGGCCGAGGGGCTGGTGGGGGGCCGAGGGAGGGGATGGGGGGGCGGCGAGGGGCTGGTGGGGGGCCGAGGGAGGGGGGTGAAACCATATTTTTGATCTAAAATCATAACTATTGCACAAATTAAAAAAACAAACATTTAATTACCGTCGCATTCACGCACCGAATGTTCGTGTGAAGTTTGGTGAAAATCCGTCGAACGGTCTAGGAGGAGTTTTCGGACAGACAGACATTTCGGCCGGCATGTACCACTATACGGGGGGCGATACCACTCTGCTTACGCAGAGTTGATAAACAAATAAATACTGGGGTAAGTGCCAGAGTATATACAATACATACATGCATACAACATCCAAATAAAGGTTAGATTTAGTCAATTGTTAATTTTACATACATACATACATGAAATTTTAAGACTGAGTGCTCCACACATACGTGCAGTTTCAGTTTCTTTTCTCTTTTTCTATGCCTGATCAGTGGAAGATAGCCAACGTAACTATAGAGAGAACAAATATAAAATTTTGATTGGAGATTTCAATTTGCCAGGGATCAACTGGGCAAATTGTACTACTCCAGCGGGACAGGGTAGCCTGGAAAATAAGTTTATAGAGAAAGTGAGAGATTGTTTTTTAACGCAACATATTGTAGAGATGACAAGATATAGAGATGGGACGCAGGGGAGTGTACTTGATTTGATTTTTAGCAATGAAGAGGATACAGTGGAACATGTTAATGTGGATAGCCCTATAGGTCGTAGTGACCATGCCTGTATAAGCTTTAGTTGTAACATTAAATCGGAGAGGGATAATAGAAGCAATAGAAAAATATACATGTATGATAGAGCAGATTATGAGCTGCTGAGACGGTGTTTGGACATTGACTGGGGGGAATATTTGAACGGTGAAGACGCTGAAGGAATGTGGAGGAAAATTAGAGTCAAACTGGAGAATGCTGTATCCAAAAGTGTACCAGTAAGGGAATATAAGGATAAAACAAAATTGAGGAAAAGAACTAACCCAGAATTGCCAATGAAAAGAAAGCTTTGGATATTGATTAGAAGAAAGAAACGATTGTGGGAAAGATTAAAATTGTTAAAAAAGAACAGGGGGTCTAGTATAGAGGCTAAGGAAGTGGATCTGGAACGCAGACAAATAAACAATAAAATAAGGTGGGAAACAAGGAGGGGGGTGAAGGAGAGGGAGAGAGAGATAGCTAGAAATGTGAAGGATAATCCAAAAATATTCTGGAAGTACATTCAGGAAAAGTTAACAAGAAGAGTAGGGATCCCAGAGCTGGTGGGGGGGTTGAATGATGGGAGTAGAGCGGAGACTGATAAGGAGAAAGCAGAGGTGCTGGGGAAATACTTTGGGGGGGTACTAACAGTGGAGTCGGAGGATGCAGTGCCTACTATTCCCATGAAACAGGCACCGGCACTAGAACTAGTAGAGTTTTCCCATGCTAGAATAAGAAGGGCTATAGAAAAAATGAACAGAAGTAAGTCACCGGGACCGGATGGGATACACCCAAGAATCATAAAGGAAGGAGGGGAGATGTTAGTAGAGCCATTGAAAATGTTATTTGAGGTATCGTTTAATACAGGACAAATCCCGATGGACTGGAGAGAGGCGAACATAACAGCTATATTTAAGAAGGGAAAGAGAAATGACCCAGGGAATTATAGACCAGTCAGTTTGACAAGTGTTGTGTGTAAACTAATGGAAACGGTAATTAGAGAAGGAATAATGGATCATATGAAGTCAAACCAACTTTTCAGTGGGAGACAGTTCGGATTCTTGCCGGGGAGGTCGACGGTACTACAGCTAATTAAGGTGGTAGATGATTGGATGCGAATTCTAGAAGATGGTGATGTAATAGACGTGGTATATTGCGATTTTATGAAGGCCTTCGATAAGGTCCCACATAAAAGGTTAATAGAGAAAGTTAGAAGCTATAATATAGGGGAGAAATGTGTGAAATGGATAGAAGCCTTCCTGAAAGATCGGAGACAGAGGGTACTGGTGAATGGAATAGGCTCGGGGTGGAGGGAAATTACAAGTGAGGTACCTCAGGGATCTGTGTTGGGACCACTGCTGTTCGTTATATTTATCAACGACTTGCCTGAAGTTATAACTAATGGAAGTGAGGTATACCTGTATGCGGATGACACTAAACTGTATAGAAGAGTGAGGAGTAAGGAAGATATGGGTTTGCTTCAAGGAGATGTGGAGGGCATGAAGGGATGGTCTGAGCATTGGTTAATGCCTTTTCATCCAAAAAAATGCAAGTACATGCGGATTGGGACCAGCAAGATAGACAAGGTAGGATACAGTATGTATGTATGAAGCGATGGAGGAAGTGAGTGCAGAAAAGGATATAGGAGTAGTGATAGACAATAAGTTAAATTTCTCAGAACATTTAGCGGAAAAGATAAACAAAGCCAATAGAATTGTAGGGCTGATAAGGAGGACATTTGTGTCACTTGACGAAGAAATCTTCAGGAATCTATATACAGCGCTGGTTAGGCCGCACCTGGAATATGCAAACCAGGTGTGGGCTCCATATATGGTAAAGGATATAGAAGCAGTGGAGAAAGTGCAGAGGAGAGCTAGCAAGCTGGTACCAACGTTGAAGAACGCGGGCTATGAGCAGAGGTTGAGGACACTGGGGCTTCCGACACTGGCATATAGGAGAAAGAGAGGGGATATGATAGAGACTTTTAAGATAGTGTCAGGAAAGTACGATGAGGATGTGTGTGAAGGTATCTTCTTGATGCGGGAGGGAACAAGAACGAGAGGACACTCTAAGAAAATTTACAAAGAAAGAAATAGGCTTGAGAAGGCAAAGAACTCATTTTGTGATAGAGTGGTAAATGAGTGGAACGCACTGCCCCAGTATGTAGTCGATTCCGAATCAATAAGGGAGTTTGAAAGTAATCTTGATAAAGCATGGGGAAGACAAGATTTGAAGTTTGATTATAAAGCAAAGATACAGAATAGTAAAAATGTTGCGTCTGCTACCGCCGCCGCCAACACCGTGAACGACCGCAGCAGTGCAAGTACTGGTACTGAGCTGGATACACAGGCATAGTTTGCCTTTTTCCAGAGGATCTACTGTAAGAAACTGTAAGAAATACTGTAAGTAACACCGATATTCAAAAAAGGCAGCAAATCCCTACCCAGTAACTATCGTCCAATTAGCTTAACCTCAGTTGTATGTAAAATGCTAGAAACGGTCATAAGAGACAGACTAGTAAATCACTTAGAGGAAAATAACATACAGTAAACCCTCGCCATCTCGGACCTCTAGAAGTCGGAAACCCGTACTAGTCGGACTGGCTACGGCCTCTCGGACATGCACTTCGGTATTTCGGACATTTCCGTCATCGTTCCGACAGTCTCTGACGTTGTGGGACTTTTTATAAGTATTCGGAAAATGTCCGATATTATATTTTTCAATTCCATTGCATTAGAAATTATTCAAAGATTACAAGAAATCCAAATAAGACATAGTTATGTTAATGTATAAGGGAGTTACGTAGATGCATTAGAGAGATAGATAGATAGAAAGAGAGAGTTACAGAGGGGGAGTGAGCGATAAACACGAACTATTATGAGACGGACTTAATTGGTTCTGAAAAGACAAAGGAGACTTTTATATTGACTCTTTTTCATGTTATTATTTGTGTGCTAGAAGGGTAATATTGTTTTCAATTCCATTGCATTAGAAATGATTCAAAGATTACAAAAAGTCCAAATAAGACATAGTTATGTTAATGTATAAGGGAGTTACGTAGATGCATTAGAGAGATATAGATATAAAGAGAGAGTTACAGAGGGGGAGTGAGCGATAAACACTAACTATTATGAGACGGACTTAATTGGTTCTGAAAAGACAAGATAGATAGATAGACAGAGAGTTGCAGAAGGGGAAGTGAGCGATAAACACGAACTATTATGAGACGGTTTAATTGGTTCTGAAAAGACAAAGGAGACATTTTTATTGACTCTTTTTCATGTTATTATTTGTGTGCTAGAAGGATAATATTGTTTTCAATTCCATCGCATTAGAAATTATTTATAGATTACAAAAAGTCCAAATAAGACATAGTTATGTTAATGTATAAGGGAGTTAGTTAGATGCATTAGAGAGATAAATAGATAGAGAGAGAGTGGCTAGGGACGAGCGAGCGATAAAATACTAACATATACGAGACAGACTTATGTTTCTCAAAGACAAAGGAGACATTTTTATTTACTCTCTTTTTCATTTTATTATTTGTGTGTTAGAAGGGTAATATTGTTTTCAATTCCATCGTATTAGAATTGATTCATAGATTAAAAAAAGACCAAATAAGACATAGTTATATATATATATATAAGGGAGATAGATGCATTAACTAGATATATATAAAAAAAAAAAAAAAAAAAATCTCAATTTCTCTGGTGACGCGGACTTTCTTCTTCTAATTCGGAATTTTCCCTCTCTTAAGTCGGACATAAGTCGGACTTCGGACATCTCGGATTTTCGGTCATCTCGGACTGGGTCTCCCCCCAATTAGTCCGAGATAGCGAGGGTTTACTGTACTTAAAGATACTCAACACGGCTTTCGTAAAAAACGTTCCTGTTTAACAAACCTTAGACTTCTTCCACGATATCCTCAACCTCTACGATGAGAGTAAAGCTGTAGATATTATATAACTTGATTTTCAAAAGGCCTTTGACAAAGTTCCCCACAAACGTTTACTGCTAAAACTAAAAGCGCATGGAATACAAGACGGTGTGTTGAAATGGATAGAAAATTGGCTCAGCGACAGAAAGCAAAGAGTAGTCATAAACGGTAAGGCATCTAAATGGACCAATGTAAGTAGCGGGGTACCCCAGGGATCGGTACTAGGACCAATTCTCTTTCTAATTTACATCAACGACATAGATGAGGGTCTCACCTGTACAATCTCAAAATTTGCTGACGATACAAAAATTGCAAATAGCGTACTCTCAAAAGATCAAGTTGACGATATGCAACACAATGTAGATAAATTGTCACATTGGGCCCAAATTTGGCAAATGAGTTTCAATGCGGATAAATGTAAAGTACAGTAGGGTCTCACATAAAACGAGAAATTGGTCGATAAACGAGGGCGTTTTATGTGATTTCGTTCTATGTGAACACGGCATTTTGGCGGCCCAATATCGTCAATGTTCACTGTAAGCGTAAATTTCCGTACAAAACGTACGATATTTTGTACGTTTTGTACGATATTTCGGCGCTCTATATGAAAACTCCTCGGATTTGCCCCACTTTGGGGGGCGGACTCGTTTTATGTGATCACATTCGTTCTTATCGAAAATTAAATATTTAAATATTAATATTTTAGGTCGCTCGTTTTAATCGAGACTCGTTTGATCTGAACACGTTTTATGCGGGACCCTACTGTACTACATATCGGATACCTAAATGAGAAAGCAAACTATTCGATGAATGGCACTCAGCTTAAGAATGTAAACAGAGAAACCGATCTGGGAGTAACAATATCGAGTAACCTAAAACCGAGTCAACAATGTTCAGAAGTTGTTAAGAAGGCAAACAAAATAATTGGCTTTATAGGCAGGTCATTTGAGCATAAATCCAAAGACGTTATCCTAACCCTTTACAATTCCTTAGTCCGCCCTCTTCTGGAATACAGCGTTCAATGCTGGTGCCCTTATTACCAAAAAGACATAAACAAGCTAGAACGAGTTCAACGTAGAGTTACCAAAATTATACCTAGCCTAAAGAACAAACCATACGAAGAGCGTCTTAGAGAATTAAATCTATTTCCTTTAACCCAGCGCAGATTAAGAGGTGACTTAATTCAAGTGTTCAAAATCATCAAAGGCATCGACAATATGAACTGTAGTAAGTACTTCACTATCGACCAATCTAATTACACGCGGGGAAACTATTGCAAAATTATTGGTAAATCTTTTAACTCACACGAATCTAAGAATTTCTTCTTCAATCGAGTTGTCAACTTGTGGAATGGGCTTCCCCGAGACGTTATAGACTGCAGCACCGTTGATTCATTTAAACTCCGCCTAGACAAATATCTCGCATCAAACCCGCGACTGACTGCGTTTGTAAATGAATAACTTTATTTTATCCTCCCCTCAGTTACTAACCCATATGTCCCCTACTAACTTCCTAGTCCTGCCACGGACATTAGTTCCAGTGCAGTAGTTCCCTTTCCAATGTTCCCTTACCCACTCTAAACCACTGTTTGGACACTTGATCCTCAGTGTTTTGGAGGACCAGCAGCCTAGAAGGGTCACTTGACCTATTGTTGCTTGATTTCCTTTGTACTCCTTTGTACTCCTAATGGCAGCATTCCAGGCAACCCTGTTAACCCAGGAGCTGCGGGAAGACTCTTAAGAGTTCCCCCGGGCGATTGCGGGAAGACTCTTAAGATCCTGGGCCTAAAAAAATCCATTTAAAACACCCCAAACAAACTTGAACCATTTTTTGTTATTTTTTTATTTTTGCCTCTGGGCCATGCCAAATATCACTCCTCCACATCCCCCCCTCCTTCAATTATCACCTATTTTCCCTGTTATTCCCTTATTCTGTGGTCTATTTTCGTGCTAACATTAGCGAGTTGCTAGCAGGGCGTTGTTATCAGTGTTACCAAGCATGGGAATTAGGGGAGAAGTCAGGAAGAGAATTGAGAGGTACCTCCAGTGTCTCTCAAAGCTTCGTGAGTGGAAGGTTGGCTCACACTCACTCGCACACACTCTCGCTTTCATTTCGCGATTTTGACCAGCCAAACACTGTTTCCACTTATTTTATTGTTGTAACTGGTTAATATATTCATATTAATGGTAAATTAGGCACATATGAATAAGTATTAACCCGTAAACGGCGGAAAAGCTCATAAGCGGTTTTACTGGGCGACGGCGGCAAAGGTCTTAAGAGGGAGGCCTAAAAAAAACATTTCAACAGCCACAGTAGCACTAAACAATTTTTTTTTTCCCCCTATACAGTACCTCATATCACTCCTCCACATCCCCTCCTTCCTCCCTTTCCCCTCCCCCTTCAATTATCACCTATTTTCCCTGTTATTCCCTAATTCGTTGGTATATTTTTGTGCTAACATTAGCAAACTGTGTGGGGGATGTGCTTACGTGCCTAGCGGGTGTGTATGAGTAGGCTCAGTGTGGCTTGAGGCCTCGTGGAGGGAGGGGTTGCCTCAATTTTCTCCATAATTCATGAATGGGCTGGTCCATCTATATTCGCGATTTTGACCAGAATTTTTTTATTTTCACTTGTTTGCAAGTTTTACATTTTAATTTATTGTTGTTACAGGTTACTATCTTCATAGTGAAGGTACAATAGGCTCATATGAATAAGTAATACAGTAACGATATTTATCGTAAAATGACGATTATAGGCCTGAATGGAGCCAATATGCTCGCCCATGGGGAGCTAGTTCAATACCCCCCCCCCCCCCTTGCCGTTTTCGGGTTAACGATATTTATGGTAAAATAACGATGTCAGTGATGGGAACAGCTCAAATACGTGCGCACAGGCGTGTGGTGTCTCATACCCCCATGCGCAGCCGAGAGGTTAAGGGCTGCTTCACTTGTCAAGTTTTTGGATTTGAGATCGGGACGTATAGTCCGATCCCAGGTCTTCCTCGGTCCACCCCTTGGTGCAGCTCCCTCCACAATCACAAACCTGCATTTTTTCAACCAATTTTGTTCATCCATTCTCTCAACATATCCATACCATCCCAGTCTACTTGTACGCATCACCTCGCTAATCTATATTATTAAATCAGTTCGTGTGTCTGTCTGTCTATGTGTTCTTAATAGGCGGCCGCAGTTTTGGACCTGGGGAGCCGAAACTTTGCATGTGGGTGTCAATTGACCTGGGTCAGGTCATAGAGGGGGTGAGGCCACGATCGGAGGTCGTTTCGAGGCCGAAATTGAAAACAAATTGACAAAAATTTCCGTTTGGGGCAGAAGGAGGCCTCCGATCGAAAAGGTGTATGGAACGAAAGTTGTTCGCAGCCCCCCAAAATGGGGATACGGATGAGGTCAGATCCAAAATCGGAGGTCATTTAGCGGCCGAAATCGAGGTCGCCGTTTAATGAGGCACAGGGAGGTCGAGGCCGGTGATTATGGTAGTACAGTAAGATCTCATATCTAACGAATAATAGGTGCCAAAAAAATTGCGTTAGATCCAGATTCGTTAGATATAAATACATAAACTAATGGGAAAAATGGTAATTGGTGCAAATATTTAGAGTCCCCATTTTTACCCTTCCGAGTGCTATTTTGTGACATCAAATAGGCCTATATTCAAATCATGTAATATACTAATTATAAGAATTAATAATAAATCAACCTGTGAGTGAATAATGAAGTGTGTAGGTTAGACGATGTCGAAGATATCCGAGCAGGGAGGCTAGGCTAACTGGGATGCGCCGCGCACCTCCTCACCTCCACCACCGCCTCCCTCTCTTAACATTGCCACTAAAACACGTCTTTGCAACAGATAGGCTGGCTTTAATTTCAGTTTTCTGTCTCTTAAAGTTACGCACTGTCCCCTCAGGAAACCCAGTTATTTTCAATATCTCACAGTTCTTAAGGCCTTTTTCAATTAGTTCAATCACTTTCACTTTATCCTCTGCCGTATATTTAATCATTTTTTTCCAACACGCGTAACCCTCTTCACTGGTACTTTTGTCTTTCTTTCATGCATATTTCCATTCTCACCACTCCCCTCTCCAGTGCCTGAGGATTGGGTCGACATCACAAAAGGCGTGAGGAGTGTGCATCCTTACTAGGAAAGATTTGATTGTGTCTGAGATAAAACTAGAAACTTCAACAGCAAAAGTTTTAGCACTAGAAATTGGTGGAAACGAAAAAATAGTAGTGATAGTAGCGTATGTACCTCCCAAGACGAAGACATGGAGTAAGGAGGAGCATAGCCTAATGCGTAAGGAAACAATTAGTGTGCTAGAAAGTATCTCGGCTTCAAAGGAGGAAATAGTCATGTGTGGGGACTTTAACTGCAAGGAAGTGAATTGGGAAGAACTTGAACCCGGAACAGGAGAGGAAAGTTGGGGCTATGAATTTTTAAGTATGGCCATGGAAAATTCTATATACCAACATGAATAAGGGGAAGTGATCAACCAGCTAGATTGGACCTTCTCTTCACAAGAAGGGAGGAGGAGGTTCAAAGTATTCAGTACCTATGCCCACTAGGCAAAAGCGACAATGCAATTCTCGACATAGACCTACTATTGAAGCATAAACTACCCAAGGAAAGGGAAAAGCACAAGGAAAATCACTGTATGTATTCCAGAACCGATTTCGCAGGACTACGGGATTTTTTCAAGTCACAAAATTGGGATCAAGTGTTATCTGAAAGTGAGGTAGACAAAAAACTCAAGGCATTCATGGAGATCTATGATACTGGTATAAAAACTTTTGTCCCAAAGTACATTAATAACAGAAAAAAAGGAAATCGCAAAGAATGGTTTAATCGCGAATGTAGGCAAGCGCAGGAAGCAAAAAACAAAGCCTGGAAAAAGATGAGAAACTGGGATTCGGAAGAAAACAGGCAAAAGTATAAAGAGGAGAGAAACAAATACACAGAAATGAGGAGGAGGTCAGAGGGAAACCATGAGAAAGGGATAGTGGAGAACTATGAAAAGAATCCAATTTTTTTTTTCAAGTTTGTAAACGGCAAAAGGAAGATAAAAGCCACAATCCTAAAAATTAAAAGTGGAAACAGAATCATAGAAGATGATACAGAAATTGCAGAAGAACTAAATAGAAATTTTGCATCAGTATTTACAAAAGAAGGAGAATTCATTGCACCAGAAACCAATGAGATAGGTATAGAGGAAATGCCGGAAGTCACATTTAACAGAGAAGAGCTCATAGACAAAATGAGTATGGTGGATCCAAACAAAGCCGCCGGACCGGACGGAGTATCAGGCTGGATTATTAAAGAAAATGCCAAGGAACTGAGTATACCAATATATGATATAATGACCAAATCATTGGACACGGGAATAGTACCTACATAATGGAAAAGAGCAAACATTATTCCTATATTTAAGGGAGGAAGCAGAGATAAACCACTGAATTATAGACCTGTATCACTATTGAGCATCCTCATGAAGATTCTGGAAGAATTAATAAGGGACAAATGGGTGAACTACCTGGAATCCAAAAGATTAATTACTGACCGACAATTTGGATTCAGAGGAGGCAGATCATGTACTTACACTAGTTGTACTTACACTAGTTGTACTTACACTAGTTGTATTTGGGGGAGTGAGCATACTTTTCAGATCAGATTTACTATTAGGCACTTTCAGTTTGTAGCTGTGACCTCTTGTTCTCTCACCTCCATCCCTCTCTATGAAGTTTTCTTGGTCAATTTTGTCAATACCTCTAACACATTTGTACATCTGAATTTGCTGTCCTCGTTTCCTTCTCTGTTCCAGTGTAGGTAGATTCAATCTCTCGAGCCTCTCTTGGTATTCCAAATTTTCCAAACCTGGGATCATCCTCGTAGCTGCTCTCTGTACCCTCTCAATTTTGTGGATATGTTTCTTCATGTGAGGGGACCACACTACAGATGCATATTCCATCCTGGGTCTTATTATTGCCATTATTATTTGTTTCATGGTGTTTTCATTAAGATAATTGAAAGACATCCTGATATTTGCCAATAGTGCTAGTGATTCTCTCACTATCTTATTTACGTGGCTTTCTGGAGACATGTTATCCTTAAATTCTATCCCCAAGTCTTTTCTTTTTCTGCTTTGGGAATCACTTCGTTACCTAGTTTATAATCTTTTCTAGGTCTGTACTTGCTTTTACCCATTTCTAGAGTCTTACATTTCCCTGCATTGAACTCCATATTCCATTTGATGCTCCATTCATGGATCTTTTGCAAATCTGCTTGGAGCTCAAGGCAATCCTCCTGGGTTCTGATCATTTTAAGCAGCTTAGCATCGTCCGCAAACATGCTCATGTAGCTTGTTAGTCCCTCAGGTAAGTCATTTACAAATATCAAAACATGATTGGGGCTAGGACAGATCCTTGTGGTACTCCACTCGTAATTTGAGTCCAGTTTGACGATTTCCCCCTTACTGTTGTTCTCATCTGTCTTCCGCTAAGGTAGCTCTCCATCCATTTCAGCAGTTTGTCTCCTACTTTTCCCTCATGTTTTAATTTCCACAGCAATCTCTTGTGTGGAACTTTGTCAAATGCCTTTTTAAAGTCTAGGTAGGCACAGTCTACCCATCCTTCCGTCTGGTCCACTGTGTTTATTACTCTAGAGTAAAAACTCAACAAGTTGCTTACACATGATCTGCCTCCTCTGAATCCAAATTGTTGGTCAGTAATTAATCTTTTGGTAGTTCACCCGTTTATCCCTTATTAATCCTTCCACAATCTTCATGAGGATGCTCAATAGTGATACAGGTCTATAGTTCAGTGGTTTATCTCTGCTTCCTCCCTTAAATATAGGAATAATGTTTTCTCTTTTCCATTCTGTAGGTACTATCCCTGTGTCCAATGATTTGGTCATTATATCATATAATGGTATATTCAGTTCCTTGGCATTTTCTTTAATAATCCAGCCTGATACTCCGTCCGGTCCGGCGGCTTTGTTTGGATCCACCTTACTCATTATGTCTATGAGCTCTGCTCTGTTAAATGTGACTTCCGGCATTTCCTCTGTACCTATCTCATTGGTTTCTGGTGCAATGAATTCTCCTTCTTTTGTAAATACTGATGCAAAATTTCTATTTAGTTCTTCCGCAATTTCTGTATCCTCTTCTATGATTCTGTTTCCACTTTTAATCTTTAGGATTGTGGCTTTTATCTTCCTTTTGCCGTTTACAAACTTGAATTTTTGTTTTGGATTCTTTTCATAGTTCTCCACTATCCCTTTCTCATGGTTTCCCTCTGATCTCCTCCTCATTTCTGTGTATTTGTTTCTCTCCTCTTTATACTTTTGCCTGTTTTCTTCCGAATCCCAGTTTCTCATCTTTTTCCAGGCTTTGTTTTTTGCTTCCTGTGCTTGCCTACATTCGCGGTTAAACCATTCTTTGCGCTTTCCTTTTTTTCTGTTATTAATGTACTTTGGGACAAAAGTTTTTATACCAGTATCATAGATCTCCATGAATGCCTTGAGTTTTTTGTCTACCTCACTTTCAGATAACACCTGATCCCAATTTTGTGACTTGAAAAAATCCCGTAGTCCTGCGAAATCGGTTCTGGAATACATCCAGTGATTTTCCTTGTGCTTTTCCCTTTCCTTGGGTAGATTATGCTTCAATAGTAGGTCTATGTCGAGAACTGCATGGTCGCTTTTTCCTAGTGGGCATAGGTACTGAATACTTTGAACCTCCTCCTCCCTTCTTGTGAAGAGAAGGTCCAATCTAGCTGGTTGATCACTTCCCCTTACTCTTGTTGACTCTTTTACATGTTGATATATAGAATTTTCCATGGCCATACTTAAAAATTCATAACCCCAACTTTCCTCTCCTGTTCCGGGTTCAAGTTCTTCCCAGTTCACTTCCTTGCAGTTAAAGTCCCCACACATGACTATTTCATCCTTTGAGGCTAAGATATTTTCTAGCACACTAATTGTTTCCTTACACATTAGGCTATGCTCCTCCTTACTCCATGTCTTAGTCTTGGGAGGTACATACGCTACTATCACCACTATTTTTTCGTTTCCACCAATTTCTAGTGCCAAAACTTCCGCTGTTGAAGTTTCTAGTTTTATCTCAGACACAATCAAATCTTTCCTAGTAAGGATGCACACTCCACCTCCATGTCGAAGTTTTCTGTCCCTCCTCCAAATTCTGTATTCAGACCATCCCAGCAGATTTATATCAAGTTCCTCTCTTAGTTTTGTCTCAGTGAGACATACTATTTCTGGTTTCTTAGTATTGAGTAAGTCTGTTAGTTCTAATTTCTTAGAGATTAGCCCATCGACATTGCTATATAGAATCCTTATACTTTCTAGTCCCCCATTTCCTGCTCCAAGTGCCTTATCTGCGGCGGTCTGTTCCCTACCCTCTTTTTCCTTTAGTTTCTCTTTACCGGAAGTTTCATAATTTTCCCCTTTCTTACTCCGTAAAAAAACTTATTCTTTTCTTGTTCTGTCCTCTTGCTATTTTCCTCTTTGGCGGTTTTCCTTAGTTCAGCCTCCTTTTTTCTCTCTTCTTCTGGTATGTCCCGCCTGATGTAGATTTTGTCCATACCCTCTAACCCTTTTAGCTTAGCTGCTACTGCCATGATTTCATCACATGTCCTTCTTGACTTAAATTCGATTTTTACCAGTCTATTGTATTCCTTTGTATATTATCCCAGCCTAAACATGTCTGATATTTCCTCCTTCCAGGTGTCCTCCTCATCCTTAATAGATTCCAGAATCTTGTTGATGCGACCTTCATCCTTCTCTCTTCTTTTTGTCCAGTCTAGTTCCTCCTTTTCTTCCACCCCTGCTATTATGAGGCAGTTAGCCCTACGACTTTCTTCCTGGATGGCCTGAGAGTTTTCGTGGATGCCTTGCTTAACCATTTTTTTTATCTGGTCCTTTATCCTAACATCTTGCTGTTTCTGTTCATCTATTATCTTCCTGAATTCGTCACTGTTTGCCATCCTTACACTGTCTAAATCTCTTACCACTTGGTCTCTAGTCATGCCCCAAGCATTTTTACCTTCCGAGATACTGGTGTCTAGCCTAGTCATTATCACTGCCTTTTCTCTCTCCACTAACTCCAACCTGTTCTTCAACTCACCATTCTCGGTAACAATTTCCTTCTTAACTGTCTCCAAGCCAGTCACTCGGTCCTCCAAGATCTTGATTTTGTTCAATAGCATGTAGCAAAATTTTCCAGTGTCCTCTGCAGTCCATGTTTTCTTGAAACCGGGAAAATCCGGCTCTCCCTCCGATTCGTCACTCCCGCCCTTATCACCCCTCTCTTCCTCAGCCCCCTCGTCACCTTCATTAACCATCTTCCCCACCTATTTCCTCTTGTAGCTGGAACCAAATATCTTGCCTCTTGTGCTGGGTAATACACTTACATATGGCATATACTTATACTCACCATACTGAGCCGAGAACTTCCCGCGCCGAAACAATGTGTAAGCAACTTGTTGAGTTTTTACTCTAGAGTAATAAACACAGTGGACCAGAGGGAAGGATGGGTAGACTGTGCCTACCTAGACTTTAAAAAGGCATTTGACAAAGTTCCACACAAGAGATTGCTGTGGAAATTAAAACATGAGGGAAAGTAGGAGACAAACTGCTGAAATGGATGGAGAGCTACCTTAGCGAAAGACAGATGAGAACAACAGTAAGGGGGAAATTGTCAAACTGGACTCAAATTACGAGTGTGGAGTACCACAAGGATCTGTCCTAGCCCCAATCATGTTTCTAATATTTGTAAATGACTTACCTGAGGGACTAACAAGCTACATGAGCATGTTTGCGGACGATGCTAAGCTGCTTAAAACGATCAAAACCCAGGAGGATTGTCTTGAACTCCAATCAGATTTGCAAAAGATCCATGAATGGAGCATCAAATGGAATATGGAGTTCAATGAAGGAAAATGTAAGACTCTAGAAATGGGTAAAAGCAAGTACAGACCTAGAAAACATTATAAACTAGGAAACAAAGTGATTCCCAAAGCAGAAAAAGAAAAAAACTTGGGGATAGAATTTAAGGATAACATGTCTCCGGAAAGCCACGTAAATAAGATAGTGAGAGAATCACTAGCACTATTGGCAAATATCAGGATGTCTTTCAATTATCTTAATGAAAACACCATGAAACAAATAATAATGGCAATAATAAGACCCAGGATGGAATATGCATCTGTAGTGTGGTCCCCTCACATGAAGAAACATATCCACAAAATTGAGAGGGTACAGAGAGCAGCTACGAGGATGATCCCAGGTTTGGAAAATTTGGAGTACCAAGAGAGGCTCGAGAGATTGAATCTACCTACACTGGAACAGAGAAGGAAACGAGGACAGCAAATTCAGATATACAAATGTGTTAGAGGTATTGACAAAATCGACCAAGAAAACTTCATAGAGAGGATGGAGGTGAGAGAACAAGAGGTCACAGCTACAAACTGAAAGTGCCTAATAGTAAATCTGATCTGAAAAGTAAAAGATTTCCTACCAACTCGATTAGTGGGTGTAACACATTGCCAGCCGAAATAGTGTCTGCACCAGCAGTGCATAGTTTCAAAGCACGGTATGACAAACATATCTTAGGAGGCGGGAATTAACGAGCATGCTCACTCCCGCAAATACAACTAGTGTATTTACCTACCTAATTACCTAATTGTAGTTTACAGGAGTTGAGCTAAGCTCGTGTTGTCCCGTCTCTCAGTCTACTTTTTATCCAATTTTTTCTTGAAAATATGGATGTTCCTTGCCCCTACCACCTCCTCCTCCAGCCCATTCCATTTATCAATACATCTATAGGGGAAGCTAAACTTCCTGATATCGTTCTTGCAGGTAGGTCTTTTTACTTTGTAGCTGTGGCCTCTAGTTATTCCTGTATCCATAATTAATATATCCTCCCTATCCAGCCTCTCCAGCCCCCGGGTACATTTGTACATCATTATCATGTCTCCCCTCTCTCTCCTCTCTTTTAGACTCGGTAGATTTAATTTGTCTAGCCTCCCTTCATATGGCAGTTCTCTGAGACTTGGAACCAATCTAGTGACTGCTCTCTGGATTCTTTCTAACTTGTGAATATGCTTCTTTAGATGCGGGGACCACACCACTGCTGCATACTCCAATCTTGGTCTAATCATACTCTTCATAATTTTTGCTACCATGGTCTCATCCAAATAGTTCAGAGCAACTTTCATATTCCCGGCCATTGCATACATTCCGCTAAAGAGCTTGTTAATATGTTTCTCTGGCGACAAATTATCTTGTATAATCAACCCTAAATCTTTTTCTTTTTCGGCCTTGCTAATTTTATTATCTCCCATCCTGTACTCCCAATTTGGTCTATTCACACTTCTTCCCATATTTAACACATGACATTTACTTATATTAAATTTCATTTTCCACTTGGTGCTCCATTCGTATATTTTATCTAAATCCCCTTGCAGCTCCTCACAACTACTTTTATTTGTTATTTGTCTCATAATTTTTACGTCATCTGCAAACATTGACATGTAAGAGTTTATGCCTATCGGCAGGTCATTCACGTACATAAGGAACATGAGAGGTGCCAACACAGATCCCTGCGGCACACCACTCTCAACTTTCCGCCACGATGAGTAAGTTCCTCTAATGTTGGTCCTCATTTCCCTATCTGTTAAATAGCTCTCCATCCATTTCAGCAAACTCCCCCTGACACATCCTAGCGTCTCAAGCTTAGATAACAATCTCTTATGTGGTACCTTATCGAATGCTTTGGAAAGGTCTAAGTAGACGCAGTCCACCCATCCGCCTCTTTCTTGGAGTACATCTATCACCCTACTGTAATAACATAGCAAACTGGTAACACAAGATGTCCCTTCTCTGAATCCAAATTGCTTTGGGGTTATTATTTTCTTTCTCTCCAACATTTTCATCCATCTCTTCCTAATTAGCTTTTCACAAATCTTGCATACAATACTAGTAAGTGAAACTGGTCTATAGTTTAGAGGGTCCTCAGGGTTTCCATTCTTGTATATCGGAATGATATTAGCTCTTTTCCATTCAACAGGAACCTGTCCTTTATCTAAGGAAGCTTGAATTATGTCCCTCACTGGCTCCACTAATTGCTCTGCACACTCCTTTAAAACCCAGGCAGACACTTCATCCGGTCCCATAGCTTTCCTTACTTCAAGTCCTCTCATCGCAGATAACAGCTCATCTCTAGTTATTTCAATCTTACTAAGACCACTCTCCAGTACTCCCGCCTGTGGTTCGTCAAAACCTTCCTCTCTAGTAAAAACTGACCCCAATTTGTTATTCATTACCTCACACATGTCCGATACATTTTCATACGTCCTAGCATCAACTCTTAATTTAGTAATTTGTTTCTTTACCTTCAACTTACTGTTTATATATTTATAAAATAATCTAGGGTCACTTTCACATTTATTTACTATGTTCTTCTCATAGTTCATTTTAACTTGCCTAATTATGTTAACATATCTATTCCTCTCCTGTTTATATTTATTCCGATTACTCTCAGTGTTCCTTCTTCTTAATCTAGCCCAAGCTGCATCACGCCTACCCAAAGCTCTTTTGCATTTCAAATTAAACCAATCTTTCTGCTTAGTAAAATTTCCAGTTTTATATCTTGGGACAAACATATTGGTTCCTACTCTATAAATTTCGAGGAATCTACTATATTTACCTTGTACGTCCCGTTCCTTCAAAATAAGATCCCAATCTACTCCCTCTAAATATCTTTTCAAGGATACATAATCAGCTTTACTATAATTTAATCTGTCATTTATGTAGCTATTGTCTAATCTATTGGCATTACTCGAGGTCAACTTCCATTTTAGTAATAGGTGATCACTTTTACCTACAGGACATAGATAGATTATATCACTAATTTCGTGAGGATCTTTTGTAAAAATCAGATCGAGTTTAGAAGGTTCGTTATTACCCCTCATTCTTGTATTTTCCTTCACATGTTGTGTAAGTACATTTTCCGTAACCAACTCCACTAGCCGACTTCCCCAAGATCTCTGATTTGGCCCTGCATCTCCCGATTCCCAATCAACCTCACTACAGTTGAAATCTCCTACCAAGATCAATCGATTCTTCCTTAAAAGCAATCTTCTCAACGACTGAATCATATCCTCTACCATCTCCTCAAACTCCAACTCCCTCCATGCTCTGGTCTTTGGTGGCATGTAAGCTACTGCTATGTCTAGCTTTTTTCCTTCTATATCATTGAGTTCAACTGCCATTATTTCTGCCTTGTCATTATTTAACTCCACGTGCTTTGCTGTCATAGGGTTCTTAACTAATACTGCCACTCCACCTCCCCTTTTACCCTTTCTATCATTTCTCCATATATTATATCCTTCACTAAACACTATGTTGCTGTCAAAGTCCTGGTTCAGCTTTGTCTCTGTCAAACAGACTATCTGTGGTTGATCTTTTCTTAATATATTATCTAACTCTACCTTTTTACTGTTTATTCCATCTATATTAGTGTAGTAGCACAGTATATTTGAATCCACCTCCTTGTTTCTCTTCCCTCTCTGCCTCCTACCAGGTTCACCTCCTCCTCCTCCATCCCTTCCCTGACCCAGTTCCACCTCCCCCACTAATTCTATTCTCCTCCCCCCTCTCTCTCCCTCTGTTCCACCCTCTCCACCACATCCTGGCTCTCTCTCCGGTCCCCTGCTCCCTGCATTATCTCTCGCTCCGTCTCCTTGCTTTGACTTCGTACTTGTCTCTCTGTCTCTTTCCCTATCACTCCTCTTACTTTCGGTTCTTGGTGGCTCCTGATGTACCACTTCCTTACTTGCCCTTCCCTTATTCTCCAAAAAAATTTCTTCTTTTGCTCTTCAGACAACTTTCCATTCTCTTCATCAGCCTTAGCTTGGAGTTCCCTTAACTGTTCTCGTTCTTCTACACTTAGGTCCTTTTTTACCCTTATATGATTCAGCTCTGTCGAATTTAATTTCCAGCTCACATTGGCTACTGCTTCTGCTGTTGATCTAAACTTTAGTTCCACTCTTAGTGGTCTCATCTCGCCCTTCTTATATATTCCTAACCTTCTCACCTCCTCCAGTTCTTTTACCCATCCATAACCCTCGTCTAAGTAATCCAGTATCCCCTTGACTTTCACAACATCCCTTTCCTTTCTTACCTTCATATCTGCCAGGTGCTCTTCCACATCTCCAAAGATTACTACACACTTACCTCTATCTATTGTCTCTCTCACTACCTTCTCTTTCTTCTTTAAAACTTGCACTACATTTTTTTCAAACTCTTTCTTTTCCTTTTCTCTCTCTTCCTTCTGCTCCTTCACAATTTCTTCAAGGGCTACCATCGTGGCACTCTCTACCCTTGTCCACTCATTTTTTACCTCACTAATTCCTTTTACTTCCTCACTCAGGTGGCCCTCATATTCCTTAAGCTGAGCCTTGAGTGCCACATTTTCTGACGCTAACTCGTCTACTCTGGCCATCACTGCCTCTAGGCTGTCACTTACTGGCCTAGGCCTATCCACCCCGCTAGTAACGCCACACATATCGGACAAAACTTCTACTTTAGCCCCTAACTCCTTCCTCCAATTTTCCATCACTCCCCTCCATCTCACAAGACCCATTAATTGTTTTTTCATACTTGCCAACTGATCATCCTTGTCCTCGGTGATAAAGCCTTCAAATTCATAATCCTCCTCATCCCCAGCTAGGCTTTCACGCCTTCCCGCCATCGCGAGGTGGTCGTCTGCCAGCCTAAAAACAACAATCGCCCCACTATCCCATCTCACTCCAGGAACTGTTTTACTTAATCCATATTTTCAATTACTTGGAATATCCAATTAAATCTGAATTGCTCATAAAACACCTAATTACTTATTGAAATGCACATATAAATTTCCGGGACAACACTTAGACACTCCTATCAACTTCACACAAGGTAACTCATTATCGGGGAGCAGCTGCGAGGTGTTGACAGCTCGGAGGTCGGCGGAGGTCGCTCGGAGGTCGGCGGAGGTACAACAAAAGCTTAAGGTTGGGGCGAGTAACACAACAAAAGATTGAGTTGGGTTGAGTAATGTAGGCCTAAGGCACGGCGCGGACTGGACTGACGACAGTGACGGGGAGGGAGGGAGGGAGGGAGGGAGGGAGGGAGGGAGGGAGGGAGGGAGGGAGGGACGCCACTTAGCTCAGTATTGTAGGCCTATTTGGTGGGAAATTTGGAAAATTGATACCGGGCACCCAGAATAATTGCCGTTAGATATGGATTTTGGTTCGTTAGATTGAGATAGGGTAGAGCTCCAAAAGGGCCGTTAGATGCAAATTCGCTAGATCAAAATGCGTTAGATGCGAGAGTCCACTGTAATAGTATTGTGATGATTGTGGTAGTAGTGATTGATGATGGTGATTATGGTAGTAGAATTTAAACCCGGGCAACGCCGGGTACCCCTGCTAGTACTCTTTATACCTAAACGTCTCCTCAGCTCAACATTTGTTATTCTATCCTGTAGCCTGGCCTCACACATCCATCTCACCATTTTCATCTCATTACATTCCATTCTGTTGACATCCTCTACTTTAACGGCCCATGTTTCTGAGGCATACGTCATTGCACTTCTAATACATGAGGCATACACCTTTCCCTTCAGGGGGAGAGGCATTCTTTTCATGGTCAGGATTGGCAGCAGTTCTCTGAACTTCTGAACTTATAGTCTTTAATATGGAATCTAGTCATGAAAAAGCAGTTCACATATTCTAAATACCACAATGCTTCCAACTCTTACCCTTATAACTGGAAAATACATAAGTCATGTATTTTTTCAAGATGGACCAATACCAGTACACATCCTTCCTCTCAGCAGCATCTCTGTACGCCCCCCACTCCAACAATGAGGCGGCATACACTGGCTTGGGGGAAGTTTCTTGACTGTCATCCTGTTAGACATCAGGACATTTTAATACAAATCAGGAATTCATTATTTTATGGAGCTTTGCTACTCGCTATAATTCTCTGATACAAGATCATGAAGATGGCAATGACAAAATTAATTTCAATATCTCTCATAATCTCAATATGCATACTGTATCTAATTACAGTACTGATTAACTTTATTTTTAACTATTTCTCCTTTCCCACATTTTGCAAGATACTACAGTCCTGTAAATGTAAATTGGCAATACTTTACATTAAACTCCAACCTTCCCAAATAGATAATATGCTATCTTCTTTTTAATATTTTATAATTTATTGAGAGAACAACTGGGGAATGCGTGGACAAAGTAAAATGGAGTGGATTCTTTTAATCCTTTTAGAGTATTGCATTTCAAAATTCCTGGTAAGAAGCTTGGCATTTGAGATACCATAATGATGACAATTATAAATTCTAACTGTTGATTGTCTAATGGTTACCAATCTCATTTGATCAATTTCATAACTATAATCTATTTTTTTCCAGCTGATGGTAAATTGCTATCTCACCATCCTGATTACTCGGTTATTACCAAGACTTTGTAGCAATATATGTTGTTAATTATAAAAACTTGACAAAATTATGATGCAGACACAGTATCATATTTTCCTGTTAAGAATCCAGAAATCAGATGCTAGGGGATTTAATTTACCGTCAGCTGAAAACAAACACACTATAGTCTTACTGTATTCTTCATAATTTGTTTACCTCTCTCTTCTCATATTTGTTCCAAGCCTTTAGGTCTTTATCTGTTTACAAAGTGGGTAATTTTCTAAGGTTTCTACCCAGACAAGCATCACCATTTTAATTTCTATTCCAATTTTCTTTTTTTAACTTACTGAACCTGCATCATCTTTACCCCTTTTAAAAGAACTTTTTCTTGTAAACATATAAAATATAAACATTAACAGCAAAGATTAATATAAGAGCATAAGTAATAATTTAATGATAACTATGTCCCTCTTCTTCTTCCAAAAGAAACATTTAATTAAAGTATAATACTGTACAAAGGACTATGCTGTTATATTCAATACATGTAAACAACGAAAGAAACCTTAAGTGGTGTTATTTCCATGACATCCAAAGGTTGCTTAATGTCCCGAACAATGGCCATGGTAGCCTGAGCCAGATGGACTGGTTTGGCTTGTCCAGTGAAGCCCCAGATGGTTGAGGTGGCAGTGTTGGTGTGACCCAGGGGTAGGACACCCAAGGGGAACCGTCTGGAAGCCTCTGTACTGTCAACACGACGCAGTAGACCTGTTAGCACCTGAAATTGAGTACAAGTATAATAATGCTACATTCATTATACAGTCAGGTCGCAGCCAACTTGAAGTTTTACTTAGTGAATCACATCCATTACAGGCAGTAGGGATGATGCGTCTTTTTACCACCATGCACTCCCTGCTCAAGAGCTGGGCTAGAGTGGGTGCCCTGATGTTGCAAGGACTTAAGTGGACAGTTGCAGATTGCTAGACCGCGCAGTCTACTACAGCACTGGCGTCCGCCAATAACAAACACTGGCTGACGTAAGCCTCGAACCCTCAACCTCTCGGTTTGCAGGCGAGTGCTCTACCAACCGCATTACGGCTTGTGGAATGTTCATTTAAAAATAGCATAATTCATGATATTGATTTCCACTTAGTGAAAGATGGCCGAAAGTGGGGCTAATCAGGGGAAATTGGCAGAGCTGGGCACAACAAACAAAAAATCACTTCCACAAACTCAAATTTGCAAACCCAGAACATAACTTCCACAAACACATTGGCAAACCTCGTGAGATTTCCGGTTCCCCAAATCAGCAAACGCAAACCGGTTATTATTATTTTCAATTTGCTATACAGTAATGAACTTGAATATACTCCTACCTCAGCGAATGTGCCATCCCCGCCAGCCACAACAACGGCTGTAGTGTTGTCCATGATCTCCATAAGGTCCCTGGCCTGGCCCTCATGCTCCGTCCTCACTGTGGCCACCTTCAATCCCGCCAGGTGTAGCAGAGGGGCACAGTAACGCTCAAACTCAGCTTTGCCTTTCCTGTGGAGTCACAGATAGTCACCAACTACTGTACACTATTCAATGTTACCTAATAGCGGTACTGGTTTACTATAACTATGAACAAAAATAATTATGGTTGTGAATAATACAGTACTGTACAGTACTATTATATTATGTACCGTATGTACTGTATGCATATACTCAGGCACATACCCTATAGCTGGGGGTGGCCGACTCGAGACAGAGCCCTAACAGGGACAACATAACACAACACAAAAAAACAAAACACAAATTCACACACATCTAGGTCACCCAGAAGACCCAGAGACCAGGGATTACTAAGGGCATTCCAGCTCTCCTCCAGCCCCCGACCTCCCGGAGAAGTTCTGGTCTCAGCAGGCAGACATGCAGCGGAGCACATCACAGTGCCCGCCCACCACGCATCCAGGTGTACCCTTCATATATACCAGCTCCCCGGGCCAGGCACCTGACAGACTATTAGCCTATCTAGTCCAACTGGCGCCCGACCCCCTCTCCCAAACGACCGCATTTTGACTCATCTATTCACTAGCATTCTCCATCATTCCTATTAATTACCACTTCTCTTGCCTGATCTATAGTCATTCTTCTATCTTCCACCGCTTGTACAGTACTACACAATCTCTCCATCTCAATGGAAGTCTTCCTACCCCTCTACCTCCCCTTGTATCTGACTCACATATCCTCAATCTGTCTCTACGAGTCACTCCACACTTAGTCCTCAAGCAGCTTAT
The DNA here is from genome assembly GCA_032716605.1 of Paralithodes platypus. Classification (NCBI taxonomy): domain Eukaryota; kingdom Metazoa; phylum Arthropoda; class Malacostraca; order Decapoda; family Lithodidae; genus Paralithodes; species Paralithodes platypus. The sequence goes on along the minus strand of CM064492.1, from coordinate 69,816,999 downwards.
CTCCATCACATCCAGCTTTCTTCTCTCCTTTGCCTTCAGAGCCCATGTCTCAGCCCCATACATCACTGTTGGTACATATATCCCTCGATACATTCCACTTTTAGATTTCATTCCAAGATTTCTCACCTTCAACATACTTCCCATTCCTCCAAAAACTTTCCTTCCTTCACATACTCTTTGTTTTACCTCCATTCCTACTTATCATTCCTCCTAGATATTTAAAACATTTCACTTGTTCCAGTACAGGTATTTCCCCGTCCAGCCGTACATCTAAATTCACCCTACGAGCACCTCTATTACACAGCATCACTTTACTTTTATTGACGTTCACCCTCAGCTTCCTCCTACGACAAACCACACCAAACTCTTTGACTAATCGATCCAGTTTCTCCTCACAATCCGCCACCAACGCTGTGACATCAGCAAACAGCAACTGGTTCATCTTCCAATCTCTGCCATTCTTTCCTACTAAACCCAATCCTCTACCCATAGTTCTCATTTTCACCTCCCTCACGAGTCACCACACCATCCATATATATATTAAACAGCCATGGTGACATAACACAACCCTGTCGCAGACCTACATTTACTTCAAACCACCTTCCACATTGCTTCTCGATCCACACGATCATACGCTTTTTCCAAATCCATAAAAGCCCAAAATATCTCCTTATGCTTCTCTAAATACTTCTCACATAGCTGTCTTACTGCAAAAATCTGATCCACACACCCTCTTCCCCTCCTAAAACCGCACTGCTCTTCTCCTATTGCACCTTCTGTAACTTTTATTATCCTCTCTATCAACACCTTGCCATACAGCTTTACAACAATTGATAATTAATATACTAATACTGTACCTCTATAACTTGAACACTCCTGCCGATCTCCCTTCCCCTTGTACAACAGCACAATACATGCACTCCTCCAGTCTAGTGGTACCATTGACATAACAAAGCACACATTGAATAGTCTCACCAGCCAATCTATTATCACATCTCCATCCTTCTTAATACACTCCACAGCAATACCATCCAAACCTTCTGCTTTTTCCCGCTCTCATTTGACTCACTGCTTCTTTCACCTTATTTTCCCCAATCCTTGCATTCATTCCCTGCCACCTGGGTGGCCTGGGTAACCTATCTCCATCAACCACTGCTTCAATCATTGCCTCCCTTCCAGATTGTTAATGAACAGTGCACACTTAAAATATACCACAAAGTTGACTATTTTAATTTTAACGTAATAAACTTTCCTTTCCCTAATAGTAATATCGATAGTAAAATAACTTACAATTGTTTTTATTCCCAGCAAATAAGATTTTGTAAAATTTGTACCAGAGTAGAAGACTTTTGGGATAGAGCTAGGTTACTATATAATGCATAGGCTGAGGGGGTTCCCGTAGAAATTTGTTGTACCCTAAGTTCGTCCTCAAATTCATGAAGTAGACCATCTGGGCTATCATAAAAACGAGGGTAGACTTTTGGCATGATGGTCAATTGGCAGAAATTCAGGGATATGTATTGGGTAATTGTGACAAAAACTTGACTCAAAATTTGAGGTGAGGAAAATTCAATGCTTCATAATTCCATCCAGAAACACGTAAAAAATATTGAATGACCACTCAAAATGTTCGTCTTTAAATGCTCTAGCAGATGATATATAACACATGACATCAAATTTTATATGTAGGTCAGCAGAGGTCAAAAGGTCATGACATTTTAAGTTTTCTTAAAATTTGAGTAGCATAGCAATATTCGTCTCTTTTACTCAAATGCAAGATTATTTTTGTTAATTCTAAGTAAAATCCTTTACTTTGGACCTCAGTAGACATATTACAACAACCATTGTTTCATTATTACACATAATATAGCATAGGTGCAAAGTGAGAAAAAGTAAATCTCTAAAAACACATAAAGATAGCCATTTGTATCTGGAAAATGTGAATGGGTTCTAGTCTCTATTATTTGCTTTCAGATATGTTTTGAATGTGTACTGAGCATTATATAATGTTTGATTTAACATAATTTGTCTTCAAGGGATAAGTATTGATTGAAATTATTTATTCCAGGTTGTTGAAGAACCATGGCTGCAAAAATTGTGAAGTTAAGTGGGCCTGGATCGTCTGCTGCAAATTCTGACATCTCCAAGTGTATAATATATCAGTCATCAGCCCAAGAAACTTCAAGCAGTGAAAATGGAAGAAAGGATCAGGGAAGCAGCAGAAATAAGAAATGACTGTGTTTACAAGAGATTAAAATTGATTGGCGAGGATAATTTTGTGTATCACATGAATAACAAATGCTATAAGACCCACACCTTGCAAAAAACTCTTAAGAAAATTGAGGCAAGGAAATCTAACAGCCCAAATAGAGAAGATGCTGGAGGCAGTGTTAAATCAGCATCTGTTCGTCACTTTAGATCCAAGAGCACCCCTCGTGCAGCTCAAAGTGGGCAAAGTTCTTTGTCTCAATATAGAAAGACTTGCGTGATATGTGGGAAAATTAAGTGCCACGGTGTAATTGAAAAATATCGGATTTCAGAGAAAGACAGAGCAGCTAAATTCCTAGAGTCAACGTTTTTTTTGCAGGATGATGTATACAGAAGAACCTGTGACCTTCAGGACGTAAAGTCTGTTTTTAGTGCAGATTTATTGTGTCATAAACGGTGCATCAATAGATATTTGGTTGAGTATGAACGTGCATGCTTAAATCAAAGGGGAGGTTCAGTGAGCACAAAGAAGGAAGCCTGGTTAGAGGTTATAAGAGAGATTGAAATACGTTTGTCTGACGGTGAGGGTTTGGAACTTAGTTATGTTCGAAATCGTATGAATGAAAAGATCCCTTCAAGTAACATCACAAACCAAGAGGTCAAGGTACTTCTTATTAATCATTTTGGGGATAAAGTTAAGTTCTCTCTGCCAAAACAGACGAACAGATCTTTGTTGTTCTTCAGTGCAAGTGTCACCCAAGAATCATTAGTTGAAACAATACGATCTACAGGCCCTATCTGGGAGTGTGCTGAAGTACTTAGACAGTCTTTGAAGTCAGTTGATTTTGATTTGACAGATCGTTTTAGTGATGCAAATGACTTAAAAGTGGCATGGAATAGTACAGTAATCCCAGAACCCCTTCTCAGATTTTTTGGCCACCTGTTTAACTTTGATTGTCATGCATTTAATGCCTGCAAGGTAAATACGGATAAGGACCAAGAACCCAAGTCCAAGGATGGAATCACCGCTGATGATCCAACTGTATCCCCAACTAAAGTCAGACAAATCCAGAGCCTATTCCAAATCATGTATCATGTTCTCCATGGTGGTAGAAAGCGTACACCCTTGCACATAATGAACTCACAAGCCATTTATGATAACTGCAAAAGTGCAACATTAATCACTAGTTTCAACAGATTTGGATTATGTTCAAGCTATGATGAGCTTGCTCGCCTCCATAACGATATGGCAATGTTCATCGTTGCTAGTGATGAAGAGCAAATTATTCCATTCCCCAGTCATTTTGACACATCAGTCTTCACAACAGCTGCCATTGATAACTTTGATCATGATGAAGCGACTCTGTCAGGGATGGAAGGGACCCATGACACAGTCACTGTTGTGTTTCAGGATGACAGCACATCTCATCAAAGGAAACCCAAGGTATCTGAAGCTGGAGTTATTCATGGTCCTAAGTCATTTCAGGCAAACTTGAAGTGCCAACAGTTGAAGGAGTTTTACAAACCTGCCAAAAAGCCTGACCTCCCAGAAAATTACAAAGTTCCAGTGACTCACTCAGAGAGAACCGCACTTCTGCAGGATGTACGAACAAGAGATACTGCCTGGTTATTGGCTAGATTGGACTTCGGGGACTTTGGCTCAAAGCAGGTGTGTACCAAACCCAAATGTCAGAGAATGCCAACATGGAGTGCAACAAACTCAATATTATCTTTAGAAAACCTACAGTGTAAAAGGGTTGGCTTCCTCCCCGTGTTACCCCATCCTGTCACAAGGTATGATGTTGTGTACACTGCAATGACGAATCTTCAGGAATTCCTTGGGTACCTTGATCAGTCAGCATTGCCAATAACATGTGATGAGGGTACGTGTGTATCGCATTGCCTGTCACCTACAGCTTCTTCGCCCAAGTGAGTTCAAGAACATTGTACTTTGCCTAGGGTCATTTCATATGACAAAAGTGGCTCTGGGATGCCTTGGAAAATACTTGAAAGGAAGTGGTGCAGAGAGCATTCTCACAGAAAGTAATGTATTTGGCCCAAATGTTGTTGATTCTGTGATGAATGCAAAGTACTATGCCAGATCATTGAAGGGAATGCAAATGCTAAAAGAAGCTTTGAGCCGGTTACAGTGGGCTGAGTTTCTGAAGGAGGAGGATAGCTTGCACAAGTAAAGAAGAGCTAGAAGTTATTCAGAACATGAAATCTAAAGTAAGGGAAAAATCAAGCCAGTTGAGTGTGACTGCCCTGCAGCAATTCCAGGGAACTTGTGAAAATCTTATTGGTGCCTTTGATAAATTCATCCAAGTCCGCAAGGCACAGAGTGAAACCTTCCAGTACTGGAATACATTCATTTCGCTGATGTCCAAAGTTGAAAATCTCTTACGAAGTGACTGTGAGGGTAACTGGACTCTTCAACTACAGGCAATACAAGATCTTCTCCCACTATTCGCTGCTTTTGACTCGACCAACTATCTACGATGGTGTTCATTGTATTTGGAGGATATGCACCAGCTACCAGAAACTAACCCTGAAGTATATGAAGCATTCAATGATGGGAAATTTGTGGTAAAACGAACACCAGGGAAATTCAAGGCAGTTGGAGCTGATATGGCACTGGAACAGGTGGGAAACAAGGAGGGGGGTGAAGGAGAGGGAGAGAGAGATAGCTAGAAATGTGAAGGATAATCCAAAAATATTCTGGAAGTACATTCAGGAAAAGTTAACAAGAAGAGTAGGGATCCCAGAGCTGGTAGGGGGATTGAATGGTGGGAGTAGAGCGGAGACTGATAAGGAGAAAGCAGAGATGCTGGGGGAAATACTTTGGGGGGGTACTAACAGTGGAGTCGGAGGATGCAGTGCCTACTACAGTCAGGACCCCCAATTCGCGAGAATAGGGGTGACAGGAGGCATCGTGTATTGTGAATTCGTGTATTGTGGAACTAACTTTAAATGGGAATAATTAGATTGGGTGACATCTCTCAATTATGGCCTATTTTCGACATTTTTGGCTCTACAGTACAGTCTATATCTTATATAGAAGAAGAACAATGAATACAAATATGAAACCTTACCTTAAAATTAGTAGTAGATAGGCTAGGACTAGGACCGTAGGACTTCACGATTTTCTCCAACTTCTCCCTCCCTGACCAAATCGTACGAACAGTTTACTCTGACAAGCCTATTGCACAGTTTCCTTCTCCTTTTTTCTTGCGATCCAACACTTCCACCTTCATTTTGTGTGTTATCTTCTTATATTGGCGTGGCATGGCGAAGAAAGTGGCAGGCACTACAAACGTTTGGTCACTCCGCACGGCTATGAGCGCTTGAGCGGGACTGTGGGAGGGAGGGAGGGAGGGTAAGCGGGAGGGAAGGCAGGCGTATGCCCGTCTTCTTCTTTTTTCAGAGCTACTCCTGGGCCTCGCGAAACGTAGACGTGCTCGCGTATCAAGCGGGAATAGCGGATTTGGCCCCTTCTTAGCTCTCGATTCGTGTATTGTGGTACCACCTCGCATAATTAATGTTTAATTAATTAATGTTATTTTCGAGGGGTAACTCGTGTATTAGGGTTTTCGCGCATTGTGGAATCGTGTATTGGGGGTCCTGACTGTATTTCCATCAAACAGGCACCGGCACTAGAACTAATAGAGTTTTCCCATGCTAGAATAAGAAGGGCTATAGAAAAAATGAACAGAAGTAAGTCACCGGGACTGGATGGGATACACCCAAGAATCATAAAGGAAGGAGGGGAGATGTTAGTAGAGCCATTGAAAATGTTATTTGAGGTATCGTTTAATACAGGACAAATCCCGATGGACTGGAGAGAGGCGAACATAACAGCTATATTTAGAAGGGAAAGAGAAATGACCCAGGGAATTATAGACCAGTCAGTTTGACAAGTGTTGTGTGTAAACTAATGGAAACGGTAATTAGAGAAGGAATAATGGATCATATGAAGTCAAACCAACTTTTCAGTGGGAGACAGTTCGGATTCTTGCCGGGGAGGTCGACGGTACTACAGCTAATTAAGGTGGTAGATGATTGGATGCAAATTCTAGAAGATGGTGATGTAATAGACGTGGTATATTGCGATTTTATGAAGGCCTTCGATAAGGTCCCACATAAAAGGTTAATAGAGAAAGTTAGAAGCTATAATATAGGGGAGAAATGTGTGAAATGGATAGAAGCCTTCCTGAAAGATCGGAGACAGAGGGTACTGGTGAATGGAATAGGCTCGGGGTGGAGGGAAATTACAAGTGGGGTACCTCAGGGATCTGTGTTGGGACCACTGCTGTTCGTTATATTTATCAACGACTTACCTGAAGTTATAACTAATGGAAGTGAGGTATACCTGTATGCGGATGACACTAAGCTGTATAGAAGAGTGAGGAGTAAGGAAGATATGGGTTTGCTTCAAGGAGATGTGGAGGGCATGAAGGGATGGTCTGAGCATTGATTAATGCCTTTTCATCCAAAAAAATGCAAGTACATGTGGATTGGGACCAGCAAGATAGACAAGGTAGGATACAGTATGTATGAAACGATGGAGGAAGTGAATGCAGAAAAGGATATAGGAGTAGTGATAGACAATAAGTTAAATTTCTCAGAACATTTAGCGGAAAAGATAAACAAAGCCAATAGAATTGTAGGGCTGATAAGGAGGACATTTGTGTCACTTGACGAAGAAATCTTCAGGAATCTCTATACAGCGCTGGTTAGGCCGCACCTGGAATATGCGAACCAGGTGTGGGCTCCATATATGGTAAAGGATATAGAAGCAGTGGAGAAAGTGCAGAGGAGAGCTAGCAAGCTGGTACCAACGTTGAAGAACGCGGGCTATGAGCAGAGGTTGAGGACACTGGGGCTTCCGACACTGGCATATAGGAGAAAGAGAGGGGATATGATAGAGACTTTTAAGATAGTGTCAGGAAAGTACGATGAGGATGTGTGTGAAGGTATCTTCTTGATGCGGGAGGGAACAAGAACGAGAGGACACTCTAAGAAAATTTACAAAGAAAGAAATAGGCTTGAGAAGGCAAAGAACTCATTATGTGATAGAGTGGTAAATGAGTGGAACGCACTGCCCCAGTATGTCGTCGATTCCGAATCAATAAGGGAGTTTGAAAGTAATCTTGACAAAGCATGGGGAAGACAAGATTTGAAGTTTGATTATAAAAAAAAAATACAGAATAGTAAAAATGTTGCGTCTGCTACCGCCGCCGCCAACACCGTGAACGACCGCAGCAGTGCAAGTACTGGTACTGAGCTGGATACACAGGCATAGTTTGCCTTTTTCCAGAGGATCTACTGTAAGAAACTGTAAGAAGGAACAGACAATCAACAAGTCTCAGAAGAGTGCATCTGGGATTATTGGTAGAACAAGACACAAGCAGTATGTGGCACGGTGGGAGCTGATTTACCATGAGGAAAAGAACTAACCCAGAATTGCCAATGAAAAGAAAGCTTTGGATATTGATTAGAAGAAAGAAACGATTGTGGGAAAGATTAAAATTGTTAAAAAAGAACAGGGGGTCTAGTATAGAGGCTAAGGAAGTGGATCTGGAACGCAGACAAATAAACAATAAAATAAGGTGGGAAACAAGGAGGGGGATGAAGGAGAGGGAGAGAGAGATAGCTAGAAATGTGAAGGATAATCCAAAAATATTCTGGAAGTACATTCAGGAAAAGTTAACAAGAAGAGTAGGGATCCCAGAGCTGGTAGGGGGGTTGAATGATGGGAGTAGAGCGGAGACTGATAAGGAGAAAGCAGAGGTGCTGGGGAAATACTTTGGGAGGGTACTAACAGTGGAGTCGGAGGATGCAGTGCCTACTATTCCCATCAAACAGGCACCGGCACTGGAACTAATAGAGTTTTCCCATGCTAGAATAAGAAGGGCTATAGAAAAAATGAACAGAAGTAAGTCACCGGGACCGGATGGGATACACCCAAGAATCATAAAGGAAGGAGGGGAGATGTTAGTAGAGCCATTGAAAATGTTATTTGAGGTATCGTTTAATACAGGACAAATCCCGATGGACTGGAGAGAGGCGAACATAACAGCTATATTTAAGAAGGGAAAGAGAAATGACCCAGGGAATTATAGACCAGTCAGTTTGACAAGTGTTGTGTGTAAACTAATGGAAACGGTAATTAGAGAAGGAATAATGGATCATATGAAGTCAAACCAACTTTTCAGTGGGAGACAGTTCGGATTCTTGCCGGGGAGGTCGACGGTACTACAGCTAATTAAGGTGGTAGATGATTGGATGCAAATTCTAGAAGATGGTGATGTAATAGACGTGGTATATTGCGATTTTATGAAGGCCTTCGATAAGGTCCCACATAAAAGGTTAATAGAGAAAGTTAGAAGCTATAAGATAGGGGAGAAATGTGTGAAATGGATAGAAGCCTTCCTGAAAGATCGGAGACAGAGGGTACTGGTGAATGGAATAGGCTCGGGGTGGAGGGAAATTACAAGTGGGGTACCTCAGGGATCTGTGTTGGGACCACTGCTGTTCGTTATATTTATCAACGACTTGCCTGAAGTTATAACTAATGGAAGTGAGGTATACCTGTATGCGGATGACACTAAGCTGTATAGAAGAGTGAGGAGTAAGGAATATATGGGTTTGCTTCAAGGAGATGTGGAGGGCATGAAGGGATGGTCTGAGCATTGGTTAATGCCTTTTCATCCAAAAAAATGCAAGTACATGCGGATTGGGGCCAGCAAGATAGACAAGGTAGGATACAGTATGTATGAAGCGATGGAGGAAGTGAATGCAGAAAAGGATATAGGAGTAGTGATAGACAATAAGTTAAATTTCTCAGAACATGTAGCGGAAAAGATAAACAAAGCCAATAGAATTGTAGGGCTGATAAGGAGGACATTTGTGTCACTTGACGAAGAAATCTTCAGGAATCTCTATACAGCGCTGGTTAGGCCGCACCTGGAATATGCGAACCAGGTGTGGGCTCCATATATGGTAAAGGATATAGAAGCAGTGGAGAAAGTGCAGAGGAGAGCTAGCAAGCTGGTACCAACGTTGAAGAACGCGGGCTATGAGCAGAGGTTGAGGACACTGGGGCTTCCGACACTGGCATATAGGAGAAAGAGAGGGGATATGATAGAGACTTTTAAGATAGTGTCAGGAAAGTACGATGAGGATGTGTGTGAAGGTATCTTCTTGATGCGGGAGGGAACAAGAACGAGAGGACACTCTAAGAAAATTTACAAAGAAAGAAATAGGCTTGAGAAGGCAAAGAACTCATTTTGTGATAGAGTGGTAAATGAGTGGAACGCACTGCCCCAGTATGTAGTCGATTCCGAATCAATAAGGGAGTTTGAAAGTAATCTTGATAAAGCATGGGGAAGACAAGATTTGAAGTTTGATTATAAAACAAAAATACAGAATAGTAAAAATGTTGCGTCTGCTACCGCCGCCGCCAACACCGTGAACGACCGCAGCAGTGCAAGTACTGGTACTGAGCTGGATACACAGGCATAGTTTGCCTTTTTCCAGAGGATCTACTGTAAGAAACTGTAAGAAATGAAATGCTGGCAGTAACAAATTTGTACCGGGAACTGAGTGGAGTTCAGATGGCGTCATATGACCTAGATGTCAATAGGGCATCCAATACAGCTACGACTGAAAATGACGAAAGGAACATTCAGTCCATTCTGACCGTTATTGAGAGAACCGAGAACCCTTTCATCGTACCAACACCTGAACCTAAGCTGCACAATATCCTAACCAGAGAAATAATGACAGAGGACATCCGAAAACAAATGTTGAATGTTCAAGCCATTGGTGAAGCTGCCTATAACAAATTCAGGAGAAAGATTGCTCGAGAAGACTGTAAGATTTGGTGAGCCAATCCATAGAACAAACCTCAAGAGGTCCTGATGTGGCGGCGTCTACGCCGTGGGGCCACCTCCCGAGGCTGCCAACCGCGGATGGCTGCCGACCCTCCACAGCCGAAGACAAAATCAACGACCAGTGGAGGAAAACCGGATGCCGGCCGCGGGGAGCAGTTTCGGGAGCCAAACCGTCACAACCTATCCCCTGCCCCCTCCCTGGGGGCACGGGTCCTTGGAGCGGCTTCGGTCGCGCCGGGAATTTCCACACCTCTCACACCACACACACACATCACACAGTTTTTCCTACACCGAGAAATGACTCTCCGGCTGTCATTTCTCGAAGACTTCTTCTAGCCGGAGACATTGAGAGCAACCCAGGACCCACGTTCACATACATATGTCCAACTTGCTCAAAACCCATCACTTCGAGTCGCCATACTAAGGGTTCAGTTCTCTGCAATTCATGTGGGAACTGGACCCACTTCACCTGCACAACACTTGCCTCCAAGAAACACTACACAAACACCTGGACCTGTTCCTCATGCCCCTCCCTCTCCCAGTCAAATCCCTCGCCTAAAACCCGTCCACCTCTCCTCCCAACCCACCTAACCTTCCCATATCATCCACTCCCCCCCCTAAAACCCGTCCACCTCTCCTCCCTAACCCACCTAACCTTCCCATACCATCCACATCCTCAACTCAACACACCACACCCCATCCTAATCCATTCCAACCCCCATCTCCTGCTCCCCAATCCCCACCCCCACCTCACCCATCCCAACCCCCAGCCCCTCCCTCACCCCCACCCCCCCCATCACCCCCACCCCCACCCCATCCTCGTGCAGCAGCACCCAACATACATCGTGCACATAACATTAACATTCTTCAACTGAACATAGATGGCATCAACACAAAGAAACACGAACTCTCACACGTCATCAAACAACACAACATACACATTGCCATCTTACAAGAAACAAAACTCCGCACAACACAAAAAACACCCACATTTCATAATTTCACCACCATCAGACAAGACCGGGCTGTCGGCGGGGGCGGTGGACTCATCACCCTGGTACACAAAGAAATATCATACATAGTAACCAGTGTACAAACCAAATCACTCCTCCCCCCAAATGATAACACAACAGAAATACAGTCAATTAAAATACGCACTGGCAACAACTCCAACATAACCATCATAAACACATACATCCCTCCCCAAACATCCCCTACAGTACCAAATGAATACAGACCACACTTACAACACATCACAAACACCCCACACACCCCACACATCATCCTGGGTGGTGACTTCAACGCCAAGACGTCGGCCTGGTTTGTCGACAACCCCGACACAGACAGAGGGCTGGTACTACAAAACCAAACCGATAACCTCATCATCCTTAACGACATCCATCAACATACCCATATTCCTCACCAAGCCCTCTATAACCATCATCTCCAGACATCACCTTTTGCTCCCCAGAACTCGCCCCCACAACATCCTGGAGGGTGGTCAGAACCTTAGGCTCTGACCACCTCCCGATCATTATCACCACCAAAACCAGACTCACCCCAGCTAGCCACAAACACACATACACCAATTATAAAAGAGCTAACTGGGAAGCATTCACAAATGAGACAGAACAACACTTCACAACTCTAAACAGTACACCCATCACTAACATCAACAATGCTGTAAACATACTCAATAAAACTATCCAAAACGCTGACAAGAAACACATTCCAAGAGGTAACAGAAAAGACACAACCCCAACTTCACACCAGAAATTCAAAACCTCATCAGACAACGCGACATACTGAAACACTCCCCAGCACCCCACACACAAGACATCACACAACAAATTCAAGCACTCAACACCCAAACTAACAACAAAATACAAGAACAACAAAAACTAAATTGGAATAACTTCCTACAAACACTTGATCACAAAACAAACCCCAAAAAACTATACAAAACACTAAACAGCATCACACTTTCCAACAGCAACACAACACAATCACATGCTGCAATCACAACAACAGACTCTACTCCTTCATGTAAACAACAAGCAAACACTCTCATCAATCACTTTTCACATGTCAGCCACCTAAAACCTCACAAAGACGACCGACGTGTCATCCGACGTAAGAGACAATTCCCCACAGACGACTATACACCCTTCACCAATCACCAGACAAAGCATATCATCAACAATCTCAAGCACTCACCCGCCTGTGGCCTAGACAACATAAGCAACATACACCTCAGACACCTGGGACCACAAGGCATACAAGCACTCACTAACATATCAAACTACAGCTATTCACACAACACAATACCAGACATTTGGAAGCATGGTATCATCATCACTTTCCCCAAACCCAACAAAGACCCCACGCTACCCTCCTCGCACCGCCCCATCACACTCCTTTGCTCCCCCTCCAAAGTCATGGAACGCCTAGTATTACAACTAATTACACCTGACCTACCCCTAGCTCCAACACAACATGGCTTTAGGCCACTGCACTCCACAAACACTCTTCTCACAGACCTTACACAAAGAGCTCTCGACGGCATCAATTCAGCTAGACCACCACACAGATCACTATTAACCACACTCGACATTAGTAAAGCCTTCGATGCCATCCCCCGCCACAACCTAACAAACAAAATCTACAACACAAACATGCACAACAACACAAAACGGTGGCTGGCCAACTTCCTAGCAGGCAGATGTGCACACGTATCTTTTGCCGGTCAGTCATCTAAAATCAGAAACTTTCCAAACGGAGTCCCACAAGGATCCGTCCTATCGCCCGCACTCTTCAATCTGTACATGCACGATATAACTACACCCAATACGCCCCAAATAAACTTAGCCTCCTATGCAGATGACATAACACTCACATGCACACACCATGACCCAAAAAGAGCAACAGATCTCCTTCAACCCTATCTCAACACACTACATGGCTGGTGCACTACAAACAGACTTAATCTAGCCCCAGCCAAATCCACCGCAACCCTGCTCACAAGTTGGACAGGAGAACACGAATACATCCCTCAACTCACCATAAACAACACACCCCTAACACATACACACACACCCAAAATCCTAGGAGTAACATATGATACTCATATGACATTCAAACAGCACACCACAAACATTAAAAAGAAACTGACACCCAGACTTAACGCCCTCAGGTCACTTGCTCACACAAAATTTGGACACAACAAAGAAACTACCACCACAGTATATAAACAATACATAAGATCAGTGATGGAATACGCAAGCCCAGCCTGGGCTTCTAACCTAGCTGAAACACATCATAAGACCTTACAGACTATTCAAAACAAAGCCCTGAAGATCATTACAGGCTGCACAGCTACTGCACCCACAGATCACCTACATCAAGAAACCAAAATCCTCAAAGTCAAAGACCATCTGGACATGAGAGGCACTCAATTCCTGGCAGCAGCCTCCACGAACCAAGACCACCCACTAAACTACATGGCAACACACCCACAGACACCAAGAAATATCAAAACAACACCCAGCACACGGTATCACACACAATTATTGTCCTCTCTCCCTCCCTGCCCACCCCGAACCAACTTCCAGAAGCACATCCATACTCATATCTCTCACCGATCCATCCACTCACTCACAGACAACACACAGCTGCATGCACGACCTCCCGAAATCCATCCTTCCGAATCCTCCCTTCCTCGCGAGGACAGAGTCCACCTGGCCAGGCTGAGATGCGGACACCATCCAGCTCTCCTGAGCTATCAGAAGAGACTGGATGACTCCGTTGTCGACGCCTGTCCGGGATGTAACACAGCACCCCATACCATTAAACACATCATAGAAGACTGCATTTCACACAACCACTTACGCCAACAACACAATCTACACTCAATGAGAGCTCTGTGGGAAAGCCCGATCGTGGCCATGGCCTTTCTCAGGGACTCGGGGCTGTTCGGCCAGGCAGCTTAGGGAACAACAACAACAACAACAACAAACCTCAAGACATTCCGATCACTCTATAACAAAACTCAGGCATTGAAGAACCGTCCAAAGTCATCACATAATCATGATGGACAAATGCAGCGGCTACTAGAGGTTGCCATGGCTCGTGGAAGGGAAATGGAAGAAATGCTCGAGTATGTCTTATCATCTACATCTCCGCTCTTTGATGATGCAGATGGCCTGATGAGCCGGGCAAGAAAAAGCACCCTGGTAATAGAGTTGGAAAGAGCCTCATCAAGGAGGACTCAAGAACACCATGTCCAGAATCAACACAGACTGGATACATACTTGATGTGATGGCAGCTGTACATAGAATTACAGTAGAACAAAGCAACATTCAAACTTTGGTCAGTTTACTGACACCAAAATGTCAGCAAAGTATCCTCATAGAATTGACTTAGTGTTTGATTCATACCTAGAAAAATCCATCAAAGATTCAGAGAGGAGGCGACGTGAGAAGAATGCACCCATTGAACTCCATGATATCAGAAGGGAGACTCCATTACCTACAGATATGGATAGATTTTGGCCTTCAAAAAACAACAAGTTGAAGCTGCAGTCACTACTCCATGAGGAAGCATTAAGGCAAGCAAATGATCTCTTCCCAAATGTGGATTGTAGTTAGTCAGTTTGCCGGATCAGAAACAACAACTTCTTGCTATTCCTCGATCACAGGGTTAATATCAGAATATAGGGAATTAAATACAAACCTAGAAGAAGCAGATGACAAAACTATTCCACATGCCGGTCATTTGGTGAAAAAGGGTATGAAATCAATCATAGTGCTCTCTCCAGACACTGATATTCTAGTCCTGATGCTGCATTATTGGGATCAAATGAAGCTGTCCGGTCTTTGTGAACTGTGGGTTAAAGCAGGGGTTGGTGATTCCTCAAGATTCATCCCAGTGCACACTTTGGCAATGCGACTTGGAGGAGATCTATGTAAAATTCTCCCAGCAGTTCACGCCCTGACTGGGTGTGACTACACTAGTAAAGTAGGCACCAAATATTCTGCATTGAATGCAAAACCAGAGATGTATTTGCAACAGTTTGGCAAACCCACTTGTGACATGGAAGCTCAGATTTCAGTTGCTGAGGAATATCTGTGTCAAGTACTCAAGAAAGGGACCCCATGCAAGACAATGAATGCACTCCAAAATTTCCAGTACCACCAAAGTAAGAGGTTCATACCAAAAGTATGAATTGCCGCCTACTAGTCATTCTTTGAGAGCACACATCATGCGTTCATACTACACTACTTACCAGATGACCTCACTTATGGCACCCAGTCCAATTTTGCTTGACCCACTTAATTATGGCTATGAAGAAGTGGATGAAATGCTCACGCCAGATGCAGGGTTGAATCCTATTCCAGATTTTGCAAAACATTGCACTTGTACGCAATGTGCCAACGTAAGATGCAGATGTCGAAACATTGGCCTGCCTTGTTGTAAATTTTGTAAATGTCAAAGTGGGCTCAAGGAAGGAAATGTTTGTAGAAATCCTTCCGGCACTCAGCCGTGAGACTAACCATGTACTGTATAACCATTATTGCAGACCATGTTGTGTAAATGTATATAGAAATTATAATAATGTAGTGCATGTGAAGTGATTATTTTGTAAGATGCATTAAACATAAGATGCTATATTGTCGGGACCAAAACCTGCCTTGTAAAATGTATACATGTCAGAGTGAGCTGAAAGAGGGAAATGTGTGTAAAGGTTCTTTAGGCACTCAAAAGTGAGACTAGCAATGCATACATTTACAAATGGCAGACTATAGGCAAATGTACATTGAAAAAGGCCTGAACTATAGTAAGAGAATGGTAATAATTATAGCCTCACGCAAAATTAATATTTTAGCAGAAATATTGAGCTAGTGACTGATATGAACTTTTTGACCTAAGTGACCTGTGATGTAAATAATATAAACATTTAGCATTGAAAGCTGATATAATATTAAAACAAACAGTATGGATGGTTCAAAACACATACAGTACATAGCTGAAGGTATATAATAAATTGTAAACCCTACCCAGGGATTCGGAAAAAAAAAAGTCTCCGATTTCCATAGGCCTACTTGACTTTTTTTGATTTTGCACCTATGCTCTATTATGTGTAATAATGAAACAATGGTTGTTGTAATATGTCTACTGAGGTCCAAAGTAAAGGATTTTACTTAGAATTAACAAAAATAATCTTGCATTTGAGTAAAAGAGACGAATATTGCTATGCTACTCAAATTTTAAGAAAACTTAAAATTTCATGACCTTTTGACCTCTGCTGACCAACATATCAAATTTAATGTCATGTGTTATATATCATCTGGTAGAGCATTCAAAGACGAACATTTTGAGTGGTCATTCAATATTTTTACGTGTTTCTGGATGGAATTATGAAGCATTGAATTTTCCTCACCTCAAATTTTGAGTAAAGTTTTTGTCACAATTACCCAATACATATCCCTGAATTTCTGCCAATCATGCCAAAAGTCTACCCTCGTTTTTATGATAGCCCAGATGGTCTACTTCATGAATTTGAGGACGAACTTTGGGTACAAAAAATTTCTACGGGAACCCCCTCAGCCGATAGACTAATACAGACTCTTAGTAGACAGAGGTTTTGTTGCAAGTAAATTGTTGCATAAATGTAATCTTTTTAAGGTCAATTATTGTGACTGTATTTTAAAATTTGATATTAATAATTTTAATCAAACATTATTAACTTGAAGTTTCTAGTATAACCTCTGCTTACTTTTTGTCTGTATGTATTAATGTTTACCTTTTTCTATTGTTATTATTAATTTCTATATTTTTTATAATTAATTGTTCTTGTTAAAAGAGTACTCTTTTGTTTAAATCTATTGTACCTTCTTCATATTTTCAAATATTTGTATTTATTATATTGTATATTTTCAAATATTGTATTTATTATATTGTATCTATTCATTGTCGATAGTATCAATTGCTTGCTTTTGTGATTTCCTTAGTTTATTTGTACAATAAATGTAGGTTATTAGTAGGGTAGTACTGTACTTGTTAGGGGTCACTTGAGGCATGCTATGCTTACAGGTACCTACCCGATAGCACTATCGTTAGTGATAGCCATTTGTATTTTGTACTGTTGTTGATGATGCTTTTATTTTATACTAGCCCACTGGGCCTAGGCCCTCTCAAGGCTAGTGGTGGAGGAGGTGGTACAGAGTTTAAAGTCACGTATATTTCAGCAGTTATATGTCATTGTATAAATTTATCGCTCTCAGGAAGTGACGAATAGGGGTGAAATTGAAAGAGTCTGAGTCAGAGAGGATGCCATGTAATGAGGTGTTCAGCAAGAATCTCCGTCTTTCAGATGCATAGACGGGACAAATACAAAGAAAGTGAAAAACAGTCAATGATGTATGGCAATGTTGGCATTCAGGTGGTGGACCACGAGGGGTGGACATCAGGTAACCATGTGTGAGGCGCGTGTGGCCTAAACGTAATCTAGTTAATAGGGTTTGGTCTGCACGTGAACCATTAATTGAAGAGGGCCACAAGTGTATGTCATCCTTAATGGAGCGAAGGTGGCCAGTTAATGGTTGCGCTCTCCACTCAACTCGCCAAGCGTCATAAACATGGCGACGGAGGACAGGGAGCATATCCTCCGAACGCAGCAAAGTAGTAGAGGGTGTACCATGACACGCTTGCTTAGCGAGGAAGTCTGCACGCTCATTCCCGGGAATTCCTACATGCGCGGGGATCCAGCACAGTGTGATGGAACGATTAGCGCACTGTAATTTGTGTATTGTGTGGATGATAGTCTTGACCAATGGGTCCTTGGGGGCAAATACACATAAGGCTTGCAGTGCACTCTTTGAGTCACTACAGATAACGACCCGTGGAGAGTTCCTCGACAATGAAGAGATGGTGCTTAAAGCACCTTGAATAGCCCATAATTCAGCAGTGAAAACCGTGGAGTGATGGTGTAAGGTACTTTGAGACAAGCCATGGTCTGAGACTGCAGCGCAACCCACGGCGCAGTTTTCGAGCCATCGGTGTAAATGAAAACAGCCGGGATGTGATCATCAAGATGTTGTAAAGCGAGATGTCGACGTTGAGATGGGGCTTGGGCATCAAGTTGATCTGCTAAGTGAAAGCAAACTGTAGGGTGTTTTAGGGTCCACGGAGTGATGTGACTAGGAGGGGGAGTTATGGGAGGAACGGTGATATTGTAAGTGGAGAGCAATTGGCGAGACAATAGTGGGAATGGCACTGGAATGGTTGAACGATAGTTATCTGTGGAATGGAATAGTTCTAGTAGAGTTGGGTCATGACGGAGGCGAACAGCCGTACGCATGAGGACTAATCGACGGTGGTAGGCTAGAGGTAAGGTCCCAGCCTCGCATAGGATATTGGAGACACGAGAGGAACGGAATGCCCCTGAGCTAATGCGGATGCCCAAATGGTGTACGCTGTCGAGGGTTCCTAATGTGGAAGCAGAGGCCGTGCCATAGACAGGGCTACCATAATCTAGGGCTGAGAGGATGGTAGCTCTGTAGAACAGTAAAAGCGTAGCGCGATCTGCGCCCCAATGGACTCGTGCGACTGTTTTCAGAACATTCATTCTCTGGAGGCAACGTGCCTTTAAGCAGGCAATGTGACTCTTCCAATTGAGGTGAGTATCAAAGATTAAACCAAGGAACCTGGTATGTGGAAGGATCTGAATATTAGAATGTCCCATGGTGAGAGTAATGGACTGGTTACGTAAATGTCGAACATTTCTATAGAATACAACGGCGTTAGTCTTTTCAGCAGAAAATTGAAAACCAGCAGTGGATGCCCAAGAGTGGATGGATTTTAGAGCAATGTTGAGACGCCGTTGTATGTGAGTCAGACTGGGAGAAGTATAATATATTGCGAAGTCGTCCACATACAAGCTATACGATATTTCAGGTGGGAGGCTGCGTATGACACTATTGATCGCCATAATAAAGAGTAAGCTGCTAAGGGCACAGCCTTGTGGTATTCCATTAATTTGTGACATAATGTCCGATAGGAGACCATTATTTTTGACCTGGAATGTACGGTTAGAGAGAAAATTTTGTAAAAAGCAGGGAAGAGGACCCCGCATGCCAGAATCGTGTAAATTTTAAAATCCTGTGTCTCCATGTTGTGTCATAAGCCTTAGCAATGTCAAAAAATATTGCCACTGTGGGTTGGTTCTTGGAGAACCCATCACGTATTTGGTGTTCAAGGCGAATAAGTGAGTGCAGTGTAGAACGGCCAGGGCGGGAACCATTCTGATATGGGGATAGGAGGGCATGTGACTCAGCGTAATGTAAAAGTCGAGGATTGATAATTTTTTCCATTAATTTGCAGAGGCATGAGGTAAGCACAATCGGTCTGTAATTTGTGGGAAGACTATGATCTTTTCCAGGCTTCGGTACGGGTATAGTGTAAGCATGCCGCCAAGACGGTGGGAAGTAGTTACTTATCCAAAACTGATTGTACAGTTGTAAAAGATGTTGTAGCGCACGTGGATGGAGGTGACGGATGAGAGCGTACGAGAATCCATCCGGGCCAGGAGTAGTGTCTGTACACAGGTCGAGCGCGTGTCGCAATTCCGGAATTGAAAAAGGGGTGTTATATTCATGTGTTTTCCCGCTATGAAAAGATAGCGGGCGAGATTCCTCCATACATTTATAACGAAGAAATTGACGAGGCAATGACTGGTCTGAGCTGACGTGACAGAAATGTTTGGCATGTATGGCAGCGATGTCAAGGGGGTCATGTGTAAGCGAGTCCGAGGCAGGGTCTTTGAGTGGAGAGAGTGGAGGCCGTACAGTGCGTCCGTTGATACTGCGAAACTTTTTCCATAAAGTAGAGAGAGGGGTGCGGGAATTGAAGGATGAGATATATGATCGCCATGAAAGTATCTTGTTGTCAAGGATACTGCGTTTGACAACTGCACAGATCTTGTTATAGAACGTTTTAAGGGCAATTTTTTCAATAGTGATGGTTATAAGGTCAAAGTAACGATTAGTGGAAAAAAGCCGGGGGGAAACAGTCTTTAAACGCCGCTGCCTAACACTCAGACGCTTAAGAAGGCGTTCCACACGATGCTTGAATTTTATCATTTGGGCTAGAGTGGGCGTCCACCAAGGGACCTGGCGAGGGTGCGTCAGCGAGGAGGTAAGCGGGATATGAGTGCGTGCAATGGAGGTCAGGAAGGACGAAAAATAATCAAAATTGTGGGCAGGGGAAGAGGTAGGGGAGAAGTCCGAAACGTCTGCAGAGGAGTGCGTATAAGACGTCCAATCGGCTTTAGAGAGATGATAACTCGATATTTGAGGGGAGGATGCAGGGCACAAATACTTAAGGAGTATAGGGTAGTGGTCGCTGGAGAAGCGATCCTGTAAAACTGACCAGTCAAATAGGGGAGCTGCGTCATCCGAGGCAAAGGAAAGATCAACAGCGGAAAATGTACAGTGGGTAGCAGATCTGTAGGTGGGGGTGTCAAAGTTGAGACAACAAAGAGTAGAATGAAGGAGATATTTTTCAATTTTATCGCCTGGGATGTCTGTGTTTGGGTTGCCCCAAAGGGGAGAGTGTGCGTTAAAGTCGCCCAGAATAAGGTACGGTGGGGTCAGTTGTTGTACTAGTTGATGAAGGTCTGAAGTATTGTAATGACAGGAGGGTTGATTGTAGGAGGAGCAAACAGTCAAGGAAGGAAGGTCTGGTAATGAAATGGAGACGGCAGTTGTTTGAAAAGGGTTGGGGTCAAGGGTGACAGGAACAAATACGCACTTATAGTGCACAAGGATGGCCGTTCGGAGATGTGAAGGGGTTATAGGGGAGCTAGCAGCAACAGTATAATGCCTGGGGGGGACAACAAAATTGCCTACATGTTGGAGGCAAATGCATAATGGTGAATATAATTTAAGTAATCGTTGTAATTCTCCCATACGGAGGCGAGTTTGGTATCCGTTTATATTCCATTGCAAAATGTTATATGCCATCAAGAATAGGATTGTCAGAGTCTTCGACAATAGAGGTCTCTTGAAGAGAGTCTGGTAAAGGTTGTGAGTGTGGAGAGGGTTGTGTGGATGAAGGTGAAGGGGTAGATGTAAGGTCTGTAAATTTTTCAGAAATAGCTGTGAATTGTGTGACTAGTTTAGGAACAAGGGTGGGGCAGTGGAGGAGTTTTTGGCGCAGAGTGTCCATAAATAGATAAGCGGAGGTAACATCTTCATCAGGGTTAGGGGGAAGTGTACGTGTGGTGACAAATTCCTGCGTCCGAGCAAGGAGGCAGGGATCCGTGGCACAGATATGGGGTGTGATGTAATTACGGAAACAAATTGGACATCCACATTTGTCAGGTGGGATATTGGTGTGACATATCAATACAGGAGATTGTGAGGGGCTCGGGGTATGATGAGTCTTTATCGAAGGTTTGTCAGATGATGGTGTCGTAGGGTTAGCAGGAGTTTGTGGGGGAATGTCTCTAGGTTTGGGAGCATCGGGATCTGGGCAGTGGGGAGCGGCTAACGGAACATGTCGCTCAAGGTTACAGGGAGGATCAGGCGTGGTGAGGGTGGTACGCACATTGACAGGAGGTTGGTGAACATCAAATCGGGATTGTGATAGCTCTATATTAGTCAAGTCAGAATCCAACAGGTTATTGTCCTTCAGGAATCTCTGCATCAAGTCCTTGGGCGTAGGATCAGATTCACAAATATGGGTGACACAATAACAAGGAGTCGGGTGAATTGGAGCATCTTCCGCTAGAGCTCGCTTGGAAAGAAATTTGTGAAGATGTTCGGTGAGTACTGTACGGGTAGAAGTCTTGTGCTGAAGTAGAAAGAATCGGCCGCAGTTATGGCAGCCACAGTCCGGATCGTGGGTAGGCATAACCCACTTCTGTGTGGTGGAACCGAGTTTCGAGGTCCGGGATAATGTATTTTGTACTATTGTTAATGTCTTGTCAAGTTGCAAATTTGATTTTAATAGAACATTTTGACACTAATTAGTTTCTTTATTCATGCAGAGTTAGTAAAATATACCAGAACGTCCCCGACTTCCCAAATTGACTAATTCCTTGAACGTGACGATAGTGCGTTGTTATGTGTACGATTAGTTTGCTTGGGAAACAGATTAACTTGCTCATGTAGTGATGTACACCCTATGTGGTGGATTGTGTTCTTTTATTTATAAATTATTGTTTTACTTAACCTCTGAAGTGCGCATGGGGGTAATTAGACACCTCTGCCTGTGCGCATGTATTTGAGCTGTTTCCATCACTAAAATATAAATTTTACCATAAATAGCATTAATACTTATCCATATGCGCCTATTATAGGTTGATTATAAAGGTATTAACCTGTTACAACAATAAAACAAGTGAAAACAGCGTTTGGATGGTCAAAATCGGCGATACAGGGCGGGAGTTACATAATGTATGGGTGAGGCAACCTCCTTTCCCGCCAATTTCCCCCAAGGCTGGAGAGACACTGTCGATCGATACTCTCTCTCTCTCTCTTGCACTCGCTTGCTAACAGTGATGACAATACCCTGCTTGCAACTCGCTAATGTTAGCACAAAAATATACCTCAGAATAAGGGAATAACAGGGAAAATAGGTGATAACTGAAGGAGGGGAGGAAAGTGGGGAAGGAGGGGAGGTAGAGGAGTGATATTTTGCATGGCCCAGGGGCAAAAAAAATAAATAAATAAATATATATATTTTGTTTTCGATGTTTAAAGTTGATTTTTTTTTTCTCTGACTCTTAAGAGTCTTCCCGCAGTTCCCGGGTTAAGCGTTGTTTCCACATAGCAATATTGATTAGTTGTTTTGTCGTTTTACTGTGTTCGTATAAGTTCTGGTTTGTTTATTTTGCAAGTTTTACATTATAATTTAGCAAAGATTCATTATGAATATTATATACCGGTATATATATATACATATAGAGTATATATATATATATATATATATATATATATATATATATATATATATATATAGAGTTGGAAAGTTGGAAACTTTTATTCCTCATCAAAAGTACAGTAAAAGATCTAATTCACCTAATGGTTTGTATTGTGCTAGAGTAACTGAACAAAAAGCAATAGCCTACAATGCATACACAAGATCAAAAACACATGAAGCCTTTAATTACTTTAGAAACATCAGAAACCATGCCAAAACTGTATTAAACCTAACTAAATCAAACTTTCTCCACAAGCAGGCAAATAAACTTCTAAATAATCCAAGTGATAACAAAATATTTTGGTCTACTCTTAACTCATTCAAATCCAACTTCACTACTGCTTCATCCACCATTAAAATCTCCGACTGGCAATCTTGTAAGTGACCCACGAGGTAAAGCTAACCTTCTTGCGGATATTTTCTCCACCAACTCAACCTTAGATGAAATAAATCAAGATGTCCCTGTACTTAATTTTAATTCGCCTGAAATTCCCTCACTTAAGATCCACACCAGACATGTCAAAACTATTTTGCAGAATCTCTCGGTAGATAAGGCTCCTGGTCCAGATGAAATTCCTCCAATAGTACTTAAGAATTGCTCCTTGGTGCTCGCTCCTGTATTGGCAAATTTTTTCTATCTGTGTTTTTTTTTTGTTTTTTTTTTAAGAGACAATGAACGGAGGAAGGAAAAACACAGATAAAACAAAAAGGTCCATGTGCCTAAAGGCATCCTCCATTCATAAAATGTTTGTAACAACTGGATTTAAACATTTGTTGATTGTAAGTTTGTGGAAAGCAATTCGAGGGAAGTGAATTCCAAAGAGTAGTAGCTCTGGGGATAAATGAATTCTGATAAGCAGAAGTTCTGCATTGTGGAGGAGAAAGTGTAAATTCATGGGCGCTCTCAGCTGCCCTAGTTACGGGGAAAGATGTGGAGAGGCGGCACAATTGAAGCAAGTTCCTCGGAACAATTGCTGTGAAAATATCTGTAGAATAATGCAAGGGATGCAACGTTTCTTCGTATGGCTAATGTAGGAAGGTCCTGTGTGATTGCAGGGTTATTGATTAATCTAATAGCTTTATTTTGAATTTTGTCCAACTGCCTCAATGCAACCACTCCACTTCCACCCCACAGAGGTGAACAGTAATCCATCTGAGAGCGCACATGACTTTTATATATTACGGCCAACTCGTCGTCAGTGAAGAATTCGCGAACTCTGTACAGGAGTCCCCAGTTTTTTAGAGGCATTCTTAGCAATGCTTCTAACATAATGTGTCCAGCTCAAGTTAGTAGTTAATGTTACACCGAGAATGTCAATACTAGGGAAGTGGGAATATTTACATCATTAAAAAATATATGGGAGTCAGTGAGATTCTGTCGGTTAGAAAATTGAATGTACAGTAAACTTCCGTTAATCCGAAGGGCAGCGGACCGGCTCTCGTTCGGATTAGTGGATTTTTCGGATTATCGGACTTTACCCCTATGAACCTGTGTATGACGAAAACATTGAGACATTAGCTCACCCAAATGACACAATGGTGCACACACACATCATATGTTCATGAAATCACTTCAAAAGTTTACCATTGTCATTGTAGCCTATTAACTACTTCAAAACATTCAGATTAATGGTCAAAGGAATCTGCTGATATACGTCTTCTTCTTCTTCCGTCTACTAGCGAGTTTGTCTTGCTCTTGAAGATCAGATGTGGTTCGGGCAGTAATGCCTTAACAACGGCACTTCCCTGAGAGGTTCTTGTAATTTTCCTTTTGTGATTTTCCTTTTGTGACGTGCTCTGTTATATTATATTGTATTGAAAGCACCCTTGTCTTGTTGTCTTGAAAGCACCCTTGGGATGCTCCGATCACTGAACTATAAATAGTAGCGTATCGGAACATCCAAAGGTGCGTTTTCAAGCTCAAGACTAATACGTCCAAAGGTGCGTTTTCAAGCTCAAGACTGAATGCGCTTGCAGAAAATGCGGTGCAAGCCAGTAGCGCATCGGAGCGTCCCAAGGATGCGTTCAAGAGCAAAACAAACTCTCTAGCAGACGATGTGGAAGAAGAAGAAGACGAAGGTGTTTACGATTATATCAGTAGCTTCCTTTGACCATTAATCTGAATGTTTTGAAGTAGATAATAGGCTACAATGACAATGGTAAACTTTTAAAGTGAATTCATGAACATATGATATGTGTGTGCTCCATTATGTGTCATTTGAGTGGCCTAATGCCTCAAAAAGGGGACTTTGGGACTTCTTGAAAGGTGCGTTTTCAAGCTCAAGACTGAATGCGCTTGCAGAAAATGCGGTGCAAGCCAGTAGCGCATCGGAGCGTCCCAAGGATGCGTTCAAGAGCAAAACAAACTCTCTAGCAGACGATGTGGAAGAAGAAGAAGACGAAGGTGTTTACGATTATATCAGTAGCTTCCTTTGACCATTAATCTGAATGTTTTGAAGTAGATAATAGGCTACAATGACAATGGTAAACTTTTAAAGTGAATTCATGAACATATGATATGTGTGTGCTCCATTATGTGTCATTTGAGTGGCCTAATGCCTCAAAAAGGGGACTTTGGGACTTCTTGAAATTCGGACCATCGGGTGAATTCGGATTTGGCCTCAAATTGAAAAATTCGGACTATTGGGAGATTCGAATCATCGGTCGTCGGATTAACGGACTTTTACTGTACTTGGTTTTCTGTGCATTAAAGGAAACTAGATTCTTCTGTACTCATACCTCATGCTTCCCAGTACCCTGGAAAGAAGCAAACATCCATCCAGTTCCTAAAAAAGGTGCCTCTTCAAATCCATCAAACTACAGACCAATAGCTATAACTTCCACTCTTAGTAAAGTCTTTGAAATTATATTAAATAATCACATAATTAAGCATCTTGAGAATAATAAATGAATCAGTGATAGGCAATATGGTTTTAGACGATGTCGATCAACTGCAGACATTCTTTGCCTTCTTACGCATCAAATCAACCAAGCTACAGACCAACATAGTGAAACACATACAATAGCACTGGATATATCAAAGGTATTTGATAGAGTCTGGCATCAATCCTTATTGTCGAAGATGCCTTGCATCATTAGTTCCACTAACTTCTTCTTATCTTCATAACAGAAAAATATGTGTAATGGTAGATGGCCTTTATTCTCAATTTCACTCAATAAATGCTGGTCTTCCCCAGGGATCAGTTTTGGCCCCAACTCTGTTCCTCATTCATATCAATGATCTCATATCTACCACTCATAATCCAATACATTCCTACGCAGATGACTCAACACTCCACAGTTCCTTCACATTTACCAATTCTTTCACCCAACCCGATCTTATAAATTCAAAAATAAACACTGCAATTTCTCTGAACCAGGACCTTTCTAGAATTAATGAATGTGGACAAAAGAATCTAGTTTCCTTTAATGCACAGAAAACCAAGTACATTCAATTTTCTAACCGACAGAATCTCACTGACTCCCATATATTTTTTAATGATGTAAATATTCCCACTTCCCCTAGTATTGACATTCTCGGTGTAACATTAACTACTAACTTGAGCTGGACACATTATGTTAGAAGCATTGCTAAGAATGCCTCTAAAAAACTGGGACTTCTGTACAGAGTTCGAGAATTCTTCACTGACAAGCAGTTGGCCGTAATATATAAAAGTCATGTGCGTTCTCAGATGGATTACTGTTCACCTCTGTGGGGTGGAAGTGGAGTGGTTGCATTGAGGCAGTTGGACAAAATTCAAAATAAAGCTATTAGATTAATCAATAACCCTGCAATCACACAGGACCTTCCTACATTATCCACGAAGAAACGTTGCATCCCTTGCATTATTCTACAGATATTTTCACAGCAATTGTTCCGAGGAACTTGCTTCAATTGTTCCGCCTCTCCACATCTTTCCCCGTAGAACTAGGGCAGCTGAGA
The DNA here is from genome assembly GCA_032716605.1 of Paralithodes platypus. Lineage (NCBI taxonomy): Eukaryota > Metazoa > Arthropoda > Malacostraca > Decapoda > Lithodidae > Paralithodes > Paralithodes platypus. Next base: position 69,789,968 of record CM064492.1, on the reverse strand, counting down.
GCGCCCATGAAATTACACTTCTCCATCCACAATGCAGAACTTCTGCTTATCAGAATTCATTTATCCCCAGAGCTACTACTCTTTGGAATTCACTTCCCTCGAATTGCTTTCCACAAACTTACAATCTACAAATGTTTAAATCCAGTTCAAAACATTTATGTATGGAGGATGCCTTTAGGCACATGGACCTTTTTGGTTTATCTGTGTTTTCCTTCCTCCGTTCATTGACTTTAAAAAAAACAAAATACAAATCCGGTAATGTATATATCAATATATATATATATATATTATATCTATATATAATATATATATATATATAGATATAGATATATACCTGTATAATATATATATATATATATATATATATATATATATATATATATATATATAAGCCGTCGTCTTACCCTCTACCTTCAATCTGGCGCTATCAAAAATCATTATAACAGCCCTGACCACCCTCAACTAACCCGTACAGACCTTGATAGCAACACTTCCATATTAGATAAAGAACCTGACTCCAGACGCCTTCCCATTCTTGAAGCTATATACATACAAGCACTAAACCTCCCCCCTTAACAACCAGACATTAGACCTCCAAATTCTCCCCACAGCGAGGAGATCCTACACCAACAGACAACACGATGGAAATGACCCCGCCAACGGTATACCTAGCCAACGCCCCACCTCCTGGTGCCCCCGGACCCCAACAGCCAATCAACATGCATAGTGCGCGGCTAACAGCGACCAGCCAACCACGGACGCAGACTGCCGACTAGCCCCGCCCACATGTATTTACCTATTTGTAGTTTACAGGAATTGAGCAGCGCTCGTCTTGTCCTGTCTTAGTTACTTTATAATCAATCCATTTTACTTAGACAAGTATCGTAATGGATATTCCCAATTCCCAGTATTTTGGACTAACATATCATAGCTTATGTTATCCTATTTCTATATTTACTTTTATCCAACCTAGATTTGAACATGTTAATGTTCTTCGCTCTCACCACCTCCTCCTCCAAGTTGTTCCAAGTCTCTATACTTCTATATGGGAAGCTGATTTTCTTTGTGTCCTTACGACATCTGCCCTTCCTCAGTTTAAACTCGTGTCCTCTTGTCCTTCCATTATCCCTCACGAATAGATCTTCCCCTATCTACTTGTTCCAAACTTTTTACTCCCTTGAACATCATTATTAAGTCGCCTCGTTCCCTTCTCTCTTTCAAGGTAGGCAGTTGTAGTGTCTTAAGTCTTTCCTCATATGTCAACTCCTTCAATCTTGGGATCATCTTCGTTGCTATCCTTTGGACTTTCTCTAATTTGTTTATGTGTTTTTTCAAATATGGTGACCATATCACTGCTGCATATTCTAATCTTGGTCTTATCTTAGTCATTATCAGTTTTCTTAACATTTCTTCGTCCAAATAGTTAATGCCACTCTCATATTGGTTATTATTCCATAATTTATACTCCTCCAATGATCATGTTAATATGCTTCTCCGGCGATAGATCATCTTGTATTATCACTCCAAGGTCCTTCTCATGCCGTGTTTTGCCGATTATTTCAATTCCTAATTTGTACTCCCAGCTTGGCCTTATCTCACTTGTACCCACTTCCAAAACATGACACTTTTCTGCATTGAAACTCATTTTCCAGGTTTGGCTCCATCTGTGCAACTTATCTACCATAGGTCCTTTAAAAGATCCTGACAACTTTCTATACAGTGATTCTTCATGATCTTAGCAATCATCCGCGAACATATTCATATGACTATTCAAGTTTTTCTGGCATGTCGTTTACATAAAGTAGGAACATTATCGGACCCAACACTGATCCCTGTGGTACTCCGCTCGTCACACTCCTCCACTGTGAATATTCGTCTCGTATTGTGGTCCTCATTTCTCTATTAAAAAGTTTTCCATCCATTTAATGTTACACCTCAACAACCTTTGTCCACAATAACCTTTTGTGAGGCACCCTGTCAAAGGTCCTTTTCAGGTCCAGAACACCGTAATCCTCTTTCTGTGGTTCTACCATTGTATAGAAGCTTAATAAAGCTGACACAAATAAACAAAAAAGGTCCATGTGCCTCAGCCTCTCATTCATAAAATGTTGTAACAACTGGATTTACTTTGTTGATTGTAAGTTTGGAAATCAATTCGAGGGCCGTGATTCAAAGAGTAGTAGCTCTGGGGATAAATGATCTGAAGCAGAGTTCTGCATTGTGGAGAGAAAGTGTAAATTCATGGGCGCTCTCAGATGCCTAGTTCTACGAAGTCTGTGGAGAGGCGTCACAATTGAGTCCTCGGAACATTGCTGTGAAATATCTGTAGAATAATGCACGGGACGTTCTTGGGCTAATTTAGGTCCAGGTGATTGCATTATATAATAGCTTTTTTGAATTTGTCCCTGCCTCAATGCAACCCTCACTTAACCCCACAGAGGTGAACAGTAACATCGAGAGCGCCACATGACTTTATATTACGGCAACTGCTCATCAGTGAAGAATTCTCGACTCTGTGGAGTCCCCGTTTTTTAGAGGTCTTTAGAATTTACATAAGTGTCCACATAAACAGATCTATACACAAGATCTCCTTCCCTGAATCCAAACTGTTCACTAAGCAACCCTGTCCCTCTTGAAGTGTGTCCACTTTTTTCTTATAATTTTCTCCAAATTTTGCAAACAATGTCGGGACCGGTCTGTAGTTAAGCGGATTTGTTCTCCTCCTTTGTAATAGTACTATGTTAGCTCTTCCAGGCACTAGCAGGTCTCCTTCTTCAGTGAGATTTGACATGTCATAGATTGGAGCTCTTCCGCACATTCTTGAGGACCATCCAGCCACTCCTTCTGGTCCCATTGATTCATCACGTCCCCCTGTCTTCAGCACTTCACTTTTTGTCCTTTCATTTCAGACTTGTGGTGTTCTCATCCTCTGGTTCTATAAACTCCTCTTTTACAAACACTGACTGAAGTTTTCATTCATAACTTCACAGTTTATCTTTCTCATAGCTGTTCGTTCCAACTCTAGTCTGACAATACCTTCTTTGTTTTTATTTTTCCATTTACCAAAATAGGTGGCTCGTTTTGCATTTCTCTACAAGTCTTTCATATTATATTTTCCTCGCGTCGTATCTTACGTTTCTCTTATTCCAGTTATTTTCTCTCTGTGTGCTATTCCAGGCTCGGTTTTTATCCTGTGCTTATCCTTATATTGAACTATTCTTTTCTTACCCCTGACAACCTTGGGATATTATGTATCATATACTTTCAAGTCTCAGGTCTGCCCTTTCCAGGCTTTCTACTTCCAATTTTTTTAGAATAATGTTCAATGATAAAATCAGTTTTAGTTGTTCTATTTATTGTCCTTCATTTCTCTTTTTTCCCCCAAATCTCCATTTCTAAAATCTTGTGATAACTTTCAAGGGACAACGATAATTCTTTAATGTCTGCGGATCACTGGTGAAGTGTAGGTATGGGATGGTTCATCCATCCCTGATTCGTGTGGGTTTCTCTTGTTGCTATATGTTGTCCTTATGTGTATTGCGGCGTGAGCATGCTCGGTAATTCCCGCCCTAGATTGTTTGTCATACCGTGCTTTAAACTACTCTCATTCCGTCCTTGACGCAATTTTGAGCCTATTAGGGATACTTTAAGCCTTTGTTACAGTCAGGGTATTACAACCTATTAGTTATTTACTTCACGAGTTGTCTTGAGTTTAGCTGTGGGCAGAATAATTGGAGTGGTAATTTAAGATTGAGGTAATCTATTCTTATTGTAATCTGGCACCTCTGCGTCTAATTTCATGTTTTTGTTGTGTTGTTGTTTTAACTGCCTGGCCGAACAGCCCCAACCCCGAAAAGAATAAAGGCTAAACCGAGCGCCCCCACAGAACCCTCCATGCCGCCCACATAAAGCTGGGTGACCAAAGCCACTCCATGGCGGGGAGCTTAGGAGGGCGCGGAAACGCTCGGGAAACCAAAGCCCACCCAGGGCCCTGTGCCCCTCAGCAATTATGAAGAGAAATTTAAGGGCAAAGGAAGATGTGACACTTTGGCTTCCAATCTTGAGATTAGGAGTCAATCCACGCAAGAGCCGTCACTTGAGATAGAAAATATATAAGTAAAAGGAACAGTCGAGTAAGCTATGGTATGGCAGAGATCGCTCAGTTCTCACTCTGATAGACCAGCCCATCACATTTTTCTGTTACTAGATTCAGTACTGTACTGCCCCAAGATTCATTATTATTTCCCGCATCAACCCTTCCCAATTGACTTCCTACAGTTGAAATCACCTGTTAATATTAATTTATTTCTCCTATTAAAAAGTATTTTTAGTGCATCTAGAGATTCAGTGATAGTTGATCATATTCTTCCGCTTCCATGCTCTAGTTTGTGTGGTATATAAGCCACTGCTCTACAGTTGCTTTGTTGTCCTTGTCTTTTATTGTCACTGCTATAATTTCTGATCTATATGCCTAGGTTAATCTCACTTGCTTCTATATTTTTGTCAGTCATTATTAACACTCCACCCCCCACACTTTTCCTTCTCTATCTTTTCTGCACACAGTGTACCCTTCGCATCCGAACACTGCCAATTCAGTACCACCTCTCAACTTTGTTTCTGCTAAGCACATATGTGGTTTATATTTCTCAATATAGTAATTCAATTCTAATTTCTTATACAGCAAGCCATCCACATTACTATACATCAGCTTCATCTCCCCCTTTCTAACACCATTCTTTTTTTCTCTTTCCCTAATATTCCCAGACTCTAATCCCCCCCACTCCCACTCCACCTTCCCTCCCTTGCCCCCCCGTGCTCTCCACCTGCCCTGTTTCCCTCACTTGTTCCTGGTTTACACCAGTCTCTCCTCCTGTCCTTCGGTACTGGTACTCGCTCTCTGTCTGAACGTTCATCCGAAGTTCTCTGTTTGCCCCTCCGTCTTCCTCTGTGGTGGATGAACCATTTCTTCTTCTTCGTTCCTACCAGTCGCCAATAACAATCCACTTCTTGGTCTGTTCTTTTGGCATTCAATTCCTTCACCTCATCCCTCAAACTTTTCATTTTGTTTCTTTCATCTAAGTCCATGTCTTTTTCGATGTAAATAGCTCCAGACAATCCTTATCTTTCAACCTCCATTTATTCTTCATGATATCCTCTACTATTCCTACTGTGCGAAACTGCACTTTCATTGGCCTAGACTCTTGTTTATATTTCCAATTCTATGCATGTCTTCGATTTCATTCTCCCATTCTCTCACACCCTCGTCCACTACCTGTAGAATCTCCTCACTCGGTTTCTCTCTATCCTACTTCTCTCTTTCTTTACATTGTGTTTCTCCTTATCTCATCTTATCACAATACATATTTTCTTCCACCGTCTCCCTCACTAGATTTTCCTTCTGTCTAATTACCTTAACTACATCCTTTTCAAAGTTACCTCCCTGCCTATGTATCTTTAATTTTCCTCAGAGAACTGTTGCTCCTTTACTATCTCCGAAAATCTCAAATTCTTTACCTCCGTTCTTTTCAAATTCATCCTTCGTAATTCAACATCCTTCATATCTTTCTTCATCCTGTCCATTTCTTCTTGCATTTCGTTAATACAGACCCTTAATACGTAGTTCTCATCTTTTAGAATCTAATTTGGTTTGCCATCCGTTTTTCTCTTGTTCAGTCTAAGCTTTTGTCTCCTGTTCCTCTAACTTGACATTATAGTTTATTCAACCTACCGCAATACAAATGTATTACCTATTTGTTGTTGTGTTGTGTTGTTGTTGTTGTTCCCCAGCTGCTGGGCCGAACAGCCCTAAGGCCCGAGCATCCAAGGCCACAGTGCCCCCACAGAACCCTGCCGACCACAATAACGCCTGGGTGACTGAAGCCACTCCATGGCGGGGGGCTGAGGAGGGTGAGGAAACGCCGGGAAACCAAAGCCCCACAGGGCCCTGTGCCCCTCAGCAATATGAAGAAAAAGTTGAGGGGCAAGGGAAAAATGTTCCTGGCTTCCAATCTTGGTAGATTGGGAGGTTCATCCACGGAGAGATGCCGTCATTGAGATCTAGAAAAATATATAAGTTAGGAAAAGTCAGAGTAAGCTATGGGTATGGCAGAGATTGCTCAGCTACTCTGATAGACCAGCCCATCACCAGGACTAGAACCCAATCTCTCAGCATCAGCTAGGAAGGCCCTAGAAAGCAGCCTTTGGCGGGGATAGCTCCCATTTACCTATTTGTAGTATACAAGAGTTGAGCTTTTTAGGCTCGTATTGTCCCGCTTCCTGAGTTACAATTATCTAACTTTGCCTTAAAAATATGAATGTTTTTGGCACTCACCACTTCCTCTTCCAACTGATTCCATATACTGTACTTAGTACTTCTGTAAGGGAAACTATACTTTCTCACATCTCCTTTACATCTTCCTTTCATTAGCTTATATCTATGCCCCCTAGTTCTACCATTATCTTTCACAATATAACCCTTCTTGTCCACCTTTTCGAGTCCTCTCACATATTTGTACATCATAATCATATCGCCTCTCTCATCCTATCCATTAGAGATGGTAAATCTAATTTCTTTAATCTCTCCTCATATGGTAATCTCTCAGTTCTGGTATCATCCTAGTTGCAGCTCCCTGAACCTTCTCCAGCTTCTTTATATTATTTTTTAGATGTGGTGCCCACACCACTGCCGCATACTCCAGTCTTGGTCTCACCAATGTTTTTATTATTTTCTCCAGCATCTCCTCGTTTATATAGTTAAAGGCTATTTTTATTCTGTTTAGCAGTCCATATGTTTCTCCCACTATCTTATTAATATGATTCTCAGGTGAAAGATCACCCCTAACAGTTATCCCTCAGTCTCTTTCTTTCTCTGATGGGTTAATAGTGTTTTCTCCTAACTTATATTCCATATGAGGTCTTCTTTTACTTACTTACCTCGTAATGTGCATACCTCGCGACGCATGTAACCCCCCAGCCCCCTATAAATACCCATCTATTTTCCTATTCTAATCATTACCTGTGTGAACAGGGCAAGAGCTATTGCTGAAAACATTACAACCTCATACAACCCCTACCACCCCACAACCTGCTGATAACTTCGGTTCATTATTGTACCTATTAAACGACTGACATCGAAAAAATTGCACGAGACATTGAATCCCTCAATAAAAAAACATATTAATGTTAACTATGCTGTTTTATTTTAATCTCACATGCCTTAACCCCTCCAACCCGGATGGGCTCTTGAACGCCCATAACAACCTCGGCCCGCGCAACCCGGAAGGGCTCTTGAACGCCCATTGCTTGCATGCGTGCTTTCGAATGCCGCGCGTACATTTTCGGTATCGTGGGACGGTAGGTGGCGCCACCAGGCGTAAACTCCGCCACAGCAACAGTATCTACCCCGACGCCATCATGGACAGTACGCCAAATAGTGATTCCGCTGTGTCCGATACCGTGCTTCCTACGACGCCCTTGCTTGTTCGTCGCGCCTTACCCCGACGCCATCGCCTAAATGTGTTATCTCCCGGGGGTTATGAGACGACATTGAGACTTTATGAGCGAGCTGATGCCAAGCATAATGTTGATGATGAAGTCAGTGACGACTCCAGTAATTATAAGTCGAGTGATTATGGCCATGAGAGGGATAACGAGGAGCAATTCCTGGGATTTGCGAGAGAACATGACAGTGATGAGAGTGATGAAGGTGATGTACCAGTTGTTGAGGAAGCTGTTTTACCTAAAGACAGTGAACTTGAGAGAGTGAGCGAGTGGGAGAGTTCAAGGTCACTCACCAAATTTCGCTTAAGTGACACGACGCCAAGCCCTTCCCCAGGTAAATCGCCTTTCAAGCTACATTTGTTATAAGCAGAAAATACTTGAGAAGGCGGCCGCGGCAGCTAGGGAACAAGCAAAACTACTTGGTGAGGATGAGGCTGTGAGTGAGGGTCAGCGTGGTGACCCTTCTCGTCGGCCATGTCTCCCTTATCTACCCACGCCACCCAAGATGACCCGGATGCCCCGCATTCTTCCCCACCACCCCCACCATTGCCAAGGGTTGAGGACCCCCACTTTCGGCCTATTGCCTCCTAGGCCCCCCGACAGGAGACATACTGCTGCCGAAAAGGGGAAAGGTAGGAAATATACCAAGAAAATTAAGAAAAGTAAGAGAGTTTTGTTCGAGGCTCCCGCGGCGTCCACCCCGGCGGCCCCAGCCATACGTCCCCGCCACTTTCCCCACGGTCCTCCCCACCTCTCCCGCCTTCAACATGTCTTCCTGATGAAGTCTTTGAGCTCGCATCACCAATACCTGGCCCTAGTGACAGTGAAACATTGCTTTCTGTCACTCGTCGCAGGCCAAGGAGCCCGGGACCTCGGGGGGGACACAGCCTCACCTGCCACTCCTTCCCCACCTGCCCACCCGCACGCCGCCCACGCATCACTGGTTCCCCGCCAGATTATGTGGGGGCCACTGATGAGGAAGGGCACCTCTCTCAAGACTCTGGCCATGATTACATAGGTCCACCGTCAGGGCAAGATGACCACTCTGACGATGACTATATGGACATCGACGACCCTCGACCCATCCGCTTGGCCCGGCGTCGTGCTGCCCGTCGTGCTGCCCACCGCCCTGGCCGCCGCCCTCGCCGCCCTAGGGCGCGCGCCTCCCGATTTGGCCGTGGGCGTGCTGGGCCACCAGCTGGAGCTCCTCGTCAGCGTAGACAAGACCCATTCTACGTTTTTCAGTGGCAAGACGTAGTTGATGAGGATGCATACAACCCTGATGTGCCAGCTTTTGATGAGGTACTGGAGGGTTCAGGCATTACCCCAAGTTTTCCCGCAGGCGCCAATGCTCCCACGCACGCACTGTTTGAGGCCTTCTTTGATGAGGAGGTAGTAGGCTATGTTGTCAAAGAGACAATAAGCAGCACCAATTCCAGGTCCACTTTTTGGGAAAGGTGACCAAGGGCCACATGAGGCAGTGGACCCCAGTGACTCATAAAGAGTTCATGGTGTTCCTGGCACTCACCATGCTAATGCCTCATGTCAAGAAGCATAGGTTGCCTGACTATTGGATCACCAATGATCTGATATCCACCCTGCCTTCGGGAAATATATGTCTCGCGACCGGTACCTTGATATCCTCGCAGCGCTCCATCTTGTCACCAACCTTGACGTCCACCTCCCAGACAAGCTGTGGAAGATTAGGACGTTGTATGAGATGATGCGAGAACGCTTCACCTCCTACTTCAAGTCCTTCCGCAAGGTCGTCATTGACGAGTCTCTTGTGCTGTTCCGGGGAAAACTCAGCTTCCGGCAGTACATCCCCTCAAAAAGACATCGCTTTGGCATAAAATTCTTTGTGCTGTGCGACTGCCAAACTGGCTATGTCCTGGACTTCCTGGTCTACAGCGGGAAGGAAGGGGACTTGCTTGTGGACCCCCTCATTGGCTTTGGCGGAGCAGTGGTGCAAGCCATGATGGACCGCTACTTTCATAAGAATCACGTCCTCTACACGGACATTATTACACGTCCCCCACTCTCTCACAGGACCTGCATGAGCGCAAGACGGGGACTGTAGGAACAGTACGAGGGAAAAGGAAGGGCATGCCACCTTTCCCTCCAAAGACCAAAAAAGGTGATGTGTTCAAGAAGAAGTCGGGGCCCATTCTGGCTATCCACTGGCCCGGCCAGCGGAAGGTCAACCTCCTGACCACCATCCACAAGGGGGAAATGGTGGAGACTGGCAAGGTGGATCGCCGCACCCAGGCCAGGGTGACCAAGCCCGATGCTGTCCTGGACTACAAAATCAACATGAGGCTGGTGGACAAGTCCGACATGCAGATAGGCTTCATTGACTGCCTGCGTACCTCGTGCAGATGGTACAAAAAGTTCTTTCTGCATATGGTGGACATGTCAGTTCTGACTGCCTACAACATATACAAGCTTCGGAGTGTGAACACACCCATGAAGTTCAATAGCCTGCGGAGGTTCCAAAAGCAGGTGTTGACGGAGCTCCGGGAGAAGTATGCTATGCCACAGAGGGCAGTGGCACATCCTGGGCCCGCCGTTATTGACCGCTTGCAGTCTGCTCAATACTTGACTAGGCACAGGCTTGGTTCCCTGCTCAGAATGAATCCGGAAGAACACAGCAGAAGCGGTGCCAGTCTGCTACAACAGCAGGGTGAAGCCGAGGTCAGGTAAAAAGTCAACCCTGGAGTGTGTGGAGTGCAAGGTGGCACTCTGTGCTGTAGATTGCTTCTTTGATTACCACTCAAAGCTGGAGTTCTAATTATCATACTGAAATTGCCAAATAAAATGACAATATGTCCACTATAATTATATATAGGCAAAAAGTGGAAGAAAACCAATGTATTGTAATACAAAAGTCATGTATTAGGGGAACATTGATACAAATACAATTACACCATAATAATATGTGAAAGTGACACATATGTATATACCAAGTGACATTCATATGATTAGAACCTATAGAAATATATAATCAGTGAAAAAAGACACAATAAATTGTATATAAATCGTTTACAAATCATATAACTAAGTGAAAGTGACACAAGACCTAATATTTGATGGCCAAAGTATAATAAACACCTGTGATAACGAATAATCAGTGCCTAATACAACAATAACCTACCTCAATTACTAATAAAATGTACGGTATCGAGTGAAAATGAGCATTATCAGTGACAGTGACACTCTCTAAAGCATATTTGTCAAAGTGAAAGTGACACAAGACCTAATATTTGATGGCCAAAGTATAATAAACACCTGTGATAACGTATAATCAGTGCCTAATACAACAATAACCTACCTCAATTACTAATAAAATGTACGGTATCGAGTGAAAATGAGCATTATCAGTGACAGTGACACTCTAAAGCATATTTGTCAAAGTGAAAGTGACACAAGACCCAATATTTGATGGCCAAAGTATAATAAACACCTGTGATAACGAATAATCATGCCTAATACAACAATAACCTACCTCAATTACTAATAAAATGTACGGTATCGAGTGAAAATGCGATTATCAGTGACAGTGACACTCTAAAGCATATTTGTCAAAGTGAAAGTGACACAAGACCTAATATTTGATGGCCAAAGTATAATAAACACCTGTGATAACGAATAATCCGTGCCTAATACAACAATAAGCTCCTCAATTACTAATAAAATGTACGGTATCGAGTGAAAATTAGCAATATCAGTGACACTGATACCCTAATAAACATATTTATATAATTGGCCTCAAAATAACTAGAAAATATCCAATAAACATCACATTCTCAATATCAAACACTAAAATCGTCGAAGGGAGATAAATACTTTGGCGCGGCGAGCGGCTAGGTGCGTCGTAGCCATGGCCGAGGCGACGCGTCCGTAACGCGGGAAGAATTTGCCGCCGAAAAGCACTCGTCTTCCCGCGCTCACCATATGCAACCAGAGGGGCTAGAGACCTCTACTCCCGCCATTCGACCGAGGAAGGTTTGTGGAACATTATTCTTTTTTATTCACAACATTACATGACATATCCTTGACTTACAGAGGAGTTAACATCGGCCAAAGATCGTCAAAACACCCGGTACCGGAGCACAGTCGTACGCTATAGCCCCGGGGCTGGAGGGTTAAAGAAAGTATATTACCTGGCTACACTCCCTTCCAAATACAGTATATATATATATATATATATTTATACGGTATATCCGGTATATACTGTATATACTGTATACAATATATATACAGTATCTCTTTTCTTAAGAGTAAAATTTGACAAAGCGTCTATAGAAAACATATGCACAAACCTGTTCAATCATTACTGACAAGTTTCCTGCAATTACTAGTGAAGATGCGTGTAAATATGCAAGTCCGTCCAACGTGCAAGGAGCTGCACCAAGGGGCAAGACCACGGAAGCCATGGCCTCAGACCCTACGGTCTGATCTTGAATTTAAAAACCTGACAAGTGAGGCAGCCATTAGGACATAAGACCATAACTGCACTTTGTGTGGACCACTGTCTGTAAAATCTATGTACTGTATGTATGTGGACGGTATGCCCATCCCAGTACCAGGAGTTGCCCATCACGTCCACGGGTTCGATCCCTGCCCCGATGCCTCGTCCCTGCCATGCCTGAATACTGTATAGGCCTAGGGAAGGTGAGACAAGCAATAATTTTCTCATTAAAGTGCAGAGGCACCGACTGTGTAGATGTATTGTTGGTACTTTATTCTCGTCGTTACTTATGATATTATGTACGGTCCAACAAGATAAAGATTTACTGGATCAAATGTAGAAAAAAAGGTTTTGTCTTGTGAAGTTGGTAAGTTGGACGAGTTTCCTTATATTTTCCGCCTACAAAGCCTGGCGAGATTGCTGCTCTTTCCTGGCAAAAACAACACACGAGTCAGAGGCGCTGCTCGACAGTAGTGCAAACATTCTGATATACTGGGCGAGACAAGTTTATCATATAAGAGATACACAGAGCCTACTGTAATTAATGTTACACTGCCCGTTGTGCCCTTCTATTAATATCCTGTAAAACACCACAACAGCCACCAAAATATTTGGTAGAAAACTATTCCCTTGCAGGGAGTTTGGCCCATAAAGCAAACAGGCCTCTACATGTTGTGGTAGTCGTGACGATTCCCTGAAATATCATAAAAACATAGATATGTCCTATGGCACTCAAATGCTGCTGGGTGTGAGTGTCCCTATTAACTCCTTGAAGCTCTGGACACGTTTTAGCCGTTTATTTTTACTATTATTAGAAAATTGTATGCAGCTTCAGGAAGGCTTCTGTGGGTATTTAAAAGGGTGAATACTATCTCCAATCAAACCTCCTGACTTCCACTATACCCTTCATTAATCTGAACAAAATTCGTCTGAATAATAGCCAGGGAACACCCAAAAGAGTGCCGTAAGTACGATCATCAGAGGGTTAAAAATGAAAACATAGGATATGTTTATGATGTTAGAAAAATCGAGAGACCCACAACGAGGACAAGAAATGAGAGGATATGAGAGAAAGAATGTAGGAAGGTGTCTCTTTAAACTTGTTCTTTTCTTGGTGTGTTTGTACTTCTGTGGACACAGCTCTTTCAAGCGCGGGTTGTATATAAAAATAAATAAATGAAAAATAAAGTAAAGGTACAAAGAGGGAAATAATTATACTAGGCAGCTCTTTGCAATGGCA